>JAPPVO010000031.1:125523988-126123988 GCA_030407325.1 Camellia japonica
CTTTGCTTGCCTCTCCTCCTACTAAGCCAAACCCCTTGAGGTTGGATGTTGCTCCTCTATGACCTGAGGTAAAAAATAAAAAAATAAAAAAAATAAAATTGAATAATGAACAAAAGAATCAATAAATGGCAAGAAATCCACATTATGTAAACAAAAAAACAAATTGGAAGAAAAATCAACTCACCACAAGTTTTATCAAAAGTTTGTTTTTGTGTTGGTGTATGTGTGCGAAAAAAAAAAAAACGAAATGAGATAAGAGAGGTACTTCTGAGACTCATAGCCAGTAGGATTGAGCTTCAAATCTTCCTTGAGAGCTTTCCTTTCTCAACTGCAGAACCAGGTCTAATGATGCAAACAAATTCACATTAAGTAAATGCATGGTTATTCAAATGATAGCAAACAAAACAAATACCAAATACATAAACAGTTAGCAGAAAAATAAACAAACCACCACAACTTAAAGCACAATTGTTTGGGTAAATAATGGGGAAAACCTTTTTTTTTCTTGAAAACACCCTTTTCTTGAAAAATTAAATTTAATATAATGGGCACGGGCATGGGTTGTTTTTTTCTAACAAAGAATTATAAACAGAGTTAATAAACCTTCATTGTTGTTGGATAGAGATAGAAATTCCTTTCTACAGTACATGCTCCATTAAATGTTTGAAAATGAAGCTCCATTAAGGCACTAATGGCCTTAATGATTCAAAACAAATAAGATCAAAACATGTTATATAATCAGACATGAACAATCACTTGGAGTGGTTGTGCTTGGAGTTCATGCACGCAGTTTTCAGGATGAAGAATCTACCGGAATAGTTGTCCTCTTTACCAATGTCGCGTCATCTTCCTCCTCTTAGGGTAGTGTGGTATTCATTAATTTTAGGGTTTTTCTTTGAGAAAGTGAGAGTGATGTTGGGTTTTGGTTCTCCAGCGCAATTTGCAAAACAGACTGGGAGGGAAGGAAGAGGGTGACTGAGAGAATCTGAGATGAAGAAGATGATTCATGTAGCTGGATTTCAAATTTTGAAACTCAAAATTGTATCCAAAGGGAGATAGTAAAGTGTTTGACAAAATAGACCGTTGAATCTGATCGTCCAAAGTGACATATAGGACAAATGTCTACTTCAAGATTCAAAAACTGAGTTGCCTTATTATATATATATTATACATATTGACATATTGTATACACTTCATCAAATTGATTTTAGAGTAAATTACATTGGTCTCCCTTGATGTTGGGCAAAAATACAGTAAGCTCCACAATTTTGACATAATTACATTGGATTCCCTTAAGATTTTAATTCACACAACACTAATGTCTTTTTCATCAATAATTTGTTAGTCATATGAATGAAAAAATAATGTTGTCATCTCTTTTACACTGTAATGTACATTTTTCCTTGATTATCCTTATGCCTTTATATCATTTTCATTAGTTTCGACTCCTCTAGCCTTACTAATAGGGAGGTTGGTGTAAATATGTCAAAACTGCGGGACTTGCTGTATTTTCTCCAAACTTCAAGGGAGATCAGTGTAATTTATCCTTGATTTTACATTTCAAGCGTTACTACCGTACCTTTATGTTGGAGCTTCAAGGATTAAACCGAATTATTTACTGCAAAAAGACTTGAATCCTGTCGCCCATTTTGTCATTAAAAGTCTAACATCTTCCCCTCCCACTTCTGAATCTGCATCATCCACAAGTGCCTTAATGTTTACATCCTCCAATGTTGTGTACAAAGAAACATGAAAATTTTGATATCCAGTCAGCCAGAACACACATCAAATTCCAATAAGTTTGTAAAAAAACATGTATAATAGTTGGAACCATAGCTGTGAGTGAGTCCATGTACACAAAATGTATACTAGCTTTACCCAATTCCAAATTATAAAGAACACAGTCATGGATGCTCAAGATCCTTCAAGAGGTGCTGTGCTGCATTCGAACAAGTACATGCTGAATTGCTAGGCTCAAAAAAATAAAAAAATGAAAATTTGTTGCAAAGTTACACAATACCTGGAGAGGAATCAAACGCTCCTTGTAGTGCTTAATCTTCCCCCACTCTGAATATTTTTTTTTTATTATGCTTCTGAATCATCTGATTCATATTCAGAAAACAAAATACCCTCTGACTCTCCTTCAGATTTATAACTCTTGTCACTAAATTCATCAATAAAAACATTTTGTAATGCACCATCCTCCAAACCTGCATCAGCACTTCTCTTGTACAAACCCTTACTCCTATCAAGGAACCCCTTTTGCATCATGTTTGAATATCTTTCTCTGATACCAACAAGGGGGTGCTTTTGGATGAGTTGATGGCGGTCATATGCTTCCCTAAGAACAATAGTCTGAGTGTCTGACTTCTTTGAAATGTAGAAGATGCCAGGGTGGCGCTCAAACACCTTCGTAAATTTCTGGGGCAAGGCTAGTGGTTTACGAAGATTGCTCACATTCTTACGTTCAGTTTTCTTTTGTATGGTAAGATGGAGAAACTCATGAAAGACTCCAACAATCCTCTTCTCAGATATGTCCGTACGGGGATCCAAGTGGCAGGCATCCCAGTAAGGGGAAGTATAAGGAAGCCTCTGCCACTCATCTAACCATTGCATGCACTTTCTTTTCAATCCAAAACCCCTTGTGAATCGAATTGGAAAGGCTAAGCATCCACTTTTAACATCCTCCTTTTGCTGAAAAGCATCATTTTTTTGCAATTCCGAGATAGCAAGACGATCATCCCATAATAGAAGTTTTAAGCCAACACGATCATCAGGAAGGCGAGATAACAGAAATAACTCAGGGTGCTGTGGAATCAAGGAATGCTCATAGTCATATGGCAAACCCATGTCCCATTTTAGCTGGTCAATTGTTTGTAAAGGAAGAGTCCTTTCTTTGGTGAGCATGAGCAGCTTACAAAGTCTATCAAGAAGGTCCTTCTGATACTGTTGAACGATATTGAGTTCTTCTTGATGGAGATTTAGGGCTTCGGGAGTCAAGGAGAACCATGGGACAAGAGTGCCACCACTGTCAGGGACTTGAAATTCATAAAAAATAGTGGGATATCTCCTGACAAAGGTGGAAAGCCTAAGATCATGTGGAAGACCGAGTTGTCCTCGACAGCGGGTGAGATGGTAAACAGGTAAACAACGTCGAGGATCAGAGGATATGATGGAAACGATGGTGCAGACTGCCCTGAGATCCCTCTCACCAGCTATGACAGCATCCAATACCCTATCTTTCACCCATTTTAACTTTACATTGACCAGATTACAGTTTTGCTGGTAATTGAATCCTCTCTGATGTCTATAGAGAAAACCATAGCCTCCTGCCCTACCCCACAACCACCAAACCATCTGTCTAACGATGATGCTGATGAGTTAATAATCAATATACAGTCCAGTTACATCTCAAAACATGTCCTAGATGTGCAATGCCACTGCTCCATGTCCTCTTAATAAAAATTCAAAAACGTTAGCTGGTATTGGCTCCGAAACTCCGTTTGGTTGAATTTCACAATCTGCTTTTTGGAGAAAAAAAATCAAAAGGTGAAAAAAATGAGGAAAAAATATGTAAGCTCATTGCATTCATATGATTTTCTCATTTTTTGGGCAGAAATAATTTTAAAATAATCCTTTTATATTTATTTTTGTCAATTTAGTTTCTAATTTTTTAGTTAGAAAATAAGTTCTGAAAACTCAATCAAACACAATGTCAATCTATATGAGATCAATTTCAATTCAAAACTGGGCATTCAATTATGAAAGAAAGTTCAACATATTTAACCAAACAAACCAACAAATACAAGAAAGATCCAAAAAACAAATACAAGAAGAAGAAGAAGAAAAAGAAGAAAAAAAAAAAAAAAAACGCACATATGGATGGGGAGAGTCGAAACCCTTTACCTCTTGTTAGATATCTGAAAGTACCCTGCAGAAACCCAAACCAAAACTCTTTCAAATGCCAATTTACAAAAATAAAAAATAATAATTAATTGCATTAATTGGTAACTATACTAAATATATTTCTTGAAATGAAAATTAGCAAAATATGAGTAGTGTTACGAGAACAGAACTGAGAATGTAGGGTTCGTGGTTCAAAAGAATGTTAATATATTTTATGGAGTGACGTTACGGATCAAGTATCATTTTCACAACACATATTATAACAACGGCAATCGACCCATCTCGAGGAAGAGCTGAGCGAGAGACAAGCATCAAGCATCTGATGATGATGATGATGCAATTGAAACATGAATTGTTTCTAAAACATCAACTGAACAGGGTTTTATTAAACTTGAAAGGTTACACTATTGGCCAATTGTGATTCCAAAATGGACATACTGTTTCTATGTGGACTTTCAATAAACACCTACAATGCATCAATAGAAAAATAAAAATCACAAATCACAAATCAAACAAAATTCAAAATATTCAACTACAAACGAGGAGATGAACTGCAAAAGTGAAATCCAAAAAAAAAAAAAACAAAACAAAACAAAAAAATTGGTCTTACTTTTGGGGTGCAAAATTTTGCGGTGGAGGTTTAAGGGCGGTGAGTGGAGTTCTCCGATGATGGGCGGCGATACATGTTGTTGATATGTAAGTTTCACAGAGAGAGAATGATGCGTTTTTCTTGGTATGGCTTTCGCTTTCATTCACAGAATCACAGAGAGAGTGGTTGTTGCTTCAACACTCTTCTATCTCCCTTTGTAAGGCTGTTCAGTGCCTATTCACAGACAACCACAGGTTTTAGTGAGGTGCTAGTTGAGCCGGCTCAGCCCGAACAATTTGAATGGAGGCTTCCTTTCGGAACAGGTTAATTTAGTAATTTTTTAATTATTTGGCTAAAATATGAGCTAAAAAAATTAGTATATTTGGGATAATTTTTTGACTTTTTACGAAAAAAATATGCAAAAAGTAGAGAGAAAATAGAATATTTGATTTTTTGGTATGGGTTGTTGATTTTTTGACTTTTTTAGTAACTTTTTGACTTTTTGGCTAAATGGACTGGTTCCCAAACGAGTCCTCGGTCTGAATTTTTTTTTTTTTTTTTTTTTTTGAAGATTTGTATAAGATATTTTTAAATTTGATATAGGTTTGGCTAAAAATTTAAGAGTGATTTGGGATGATCTAAATAAGTATATTTTTTTGATTTTTTATGAAATATGGGTTGGGTTTGAAGTAATGTGTTAGAGAAGTGATATGACTTAAATAAGATGATGTGGCTTAAATAGGATAGTGACTTTTTGGCTTTTTAGCTTTTTTAGATCATGCCAAACAAGGCCTTAAAAATCCGAATTAAATTTAGACGGATTTGGGCAAAGACGTCAAACAACTCAGCAATCCGAAACCTAAATATAAAAATATAAAATATACATATAAATTATTAGTCATTATATGATATTAAAGTAATTTAAATTATTAAATTATATTGAATATATATTATTATATATACGAATAACATAAAATCTTACTCTCTTTTTTCACTCATAAATTATAAGGATTATTATAGCAGTATCTCTCTCTTACATCATATAAATTATTTTCTTTGGTGATATTAATAATTTTCTATATAAAAAATATAAATAGAGTCAAATTTTAATAATTTAATAATGTAGTTGAAAAAACAATCATTTACAATTCGGGCAATTCGGATTTAACTCGAGTCAGGCTTAAGCAGGCAACCTCAGGTTATAATTCGGCTTGGGCAGGTCTCAGCACAATTTAAATTGAGTTTGGACAATCTCTCAACCCGACCGAACTCGACCAAGTTACACCCTTACTTTTAGTCAAAAATCTAAAAAATAAATAAATAAATAATATTATAAATTATTATTTTTATTTATTTGTATATCTTTTTTATAAAATATTAAAAAATTATTAAAATAATTTGTCCACAAACCAAAAGTAATAATTTTTGAAAAATGTTTGAGAGCTCTAAATTGGGAGCTCTAAAGGAGCTCTAGAGAATGGGTCCCACTTATTGATGTGATGTTTTGGCTTAAGTTTTTTTTTTTTTTTTTTTTTTGAATTTCCATCTCATTAATGATTATTAGTAGAATGAATCATTGTTGATAATTTTTATATGAGAATTGATTTTTGAAAATGAGGTCGTACACCACTACGTGGGTGTTTGGTGAATAGTATGCAACATATATATTTATAATTGGGAAAAGATGGTAATACGTCGTATATGTTGCCATACAAAAAAATTTCATAATTGAAAGGGCTATTTTGAAAAGATAATTAAAAATCATCTTTCAGCTTTAAATCACATTATCTCTTATAGTTTTTACATATTTTTCAAAAAAAATTAAAAAAATAAAAAAAATCAATTTTTAATCATCTTTCTAAAAAAGCCAGTGTTTGGTATGAGTTCTGCAAAATATTTTTTTGAGTTTTTAATTCGTAATTTTTTTTTTTTTAGTAAATTTGTTTTCACAGTTAGCTTTGCTTTTTTAAGATTCATTTAATCTAAATATATTTTAAAAAATAAAATATTTTTAAAAATTCAATAAAAATAACAAAATTTTTATACTTTTTAGTAATTAGTGAGTCATTTTAAAGATTTTTTTCATAAATTTTAGATTTTTTAAATATATTTACATTAAGTGGATCTAAAAAGTAAAAAATATTATTTAAAATATTTAAAAAGTTTACTAAAAATTAAAACAAATACGGATTGAAAACTCAAAAACTATTTTGAGAACTTCAAAACCAAATATTTGCAATTTTCAAAAGCAATTTCGTATTATTTAATTTTAGTAATTTTTTTTTATTTTTTTAAATTCATTTAATCTACATATACTTAAAAATAAAAAAAGAATTGTGAATTTTTTATAAAAAAAATCATTAAATGCAAAATTTCAATTTATTTTCACCATTTTTGTATTTATTGAATTCTTTTTAGATTTTTTCATTAATTTTTAAGTATGTTTAGATTAGATGCATCTATAAGTATAAATAAAAGTTCACTAAAACAACAAAACATGAAAAATAAAAAATTCAACAAACTGTCATTTATGAGAATATTTTAGTTATTAGAGGTTGTTTAAGGTTTGTTTATTTAGTATACTTTTTTTACTTTTTATTAAAAAAAATATATAAAAAATTTAAAAAATAATATAATCCAAATAAACCTTCTTATCAAATAAGTGCACAATCATCTCTAAACAACCCCTTGGACGTTCCAAGATAAACTATACCAATGCCCAATATAAGAGAAAGAATATGAAAAATGTTATGAATTTTAAATAATTTATCAAACATCTCACATGGTGTGTGAGACCCATAGAAATCAATATATATGTGGGTCTCACACCTATGTAAAAGGTTTGGTAAAAAATTTGATAGATTATTTAGAATCCCTAACATAACTTAAAGAATTTTTCCTATGATGGGAAAATGTGACAGGTCATACTCCTAGGGGTGTAAAATGAAAATCAGTTGAATCGATAAATCAACTAAATTCGGTCTAAGCTGTCGATTTGGTATGATTTTTGTTAGTTTCAGTTTTGATTCTGATTTTGAAAATGGTAAAACCGTTCAAATTGGTATGGTTTCCAATTTCAAGACTTTGGTTTAAGTTTTGAATCGGACTGAACCGTGACATATTTGTTTATTATATTTTTTATATTTTTATATGTAAAAATTAAAATATAAAAAAAATTATAAGACTTTAACACTAGCTTTTATTGTGAAAATGATGAACAGTAATCAATTTAACCAAATCAATTATTGTTACTTTATTTATTAACAAAAAATACATATCATATTTATTATTATATAAATTTTCTAGAGCCGTAAAATCGAATCGAATCGAATCGAATCGAACCGAACCGATTTATATAGTTCAATTCTAGTCTGGTTCCACATATTTAACAGTTCAGCTATGGTTTCAATTTTTTTGAAACTGTAAGAACTAGTTCAATTTCTAATTTACTTTAAAATCGAACCAACCTGATCTGTGTGTACTAGGGCTGCAAATGAACAGAGCCGTTCATGAACAAGCTCGAGCTTGGCTCGGTAAGAACTCGTTCGAACTCGGTTTGTTAATTTTTTTTGCTGTTCGAGCTCGAGCTCGAGCTCGTTAAATTTTTAATAAACAAGCCCAAACATTCTAAAGCTCGGCTCGTAGGCTCAGCTCGTTAGCTGGCTTGTTCAATACTTATTATTTATATATTAAATAATATAAAATTATGTATAAAATTATATATTTTAAAATATAAATGTAAATAATACTTAACTATAGATAGTATATTATATAATAGTGGTAGTAGATATTATTATTTTAGTAAAATATGGACTTTTTTTAGTATGTTTATATATTGTATATATAATTGTATAATCAAAGTTTTAATTGTAACTTTAGTCTCACATGCAAGTATGAATTTATAAATTTTTGGCTCGTTAAGGTTTCGTGAACAGGCTCGAGCTCGAGTCGAGCCTAAGCCAACTCGGCTCGAGTTCGGTTCGTTAAATTTTTATTCAGCTCGAGCTCGAGCTCGAGCTCGTTAAAATCTTAATAAACAAGCCCAAACACACCAAAGCTCGGCTCGGCTCGGCTCGGCTCGTTTGCAGCCCTAGTGTGTACCCACACAATTCCCAAACAAAACAAGGAATGACACTATTGACCCTCTAAAAAAAACTACATAATTATCATTAGGTAAACAACTACTATATTAGTTTGTGTCTTCAGTATCTCGGGGTGTTTGGGAACTTGGATTGGTTGGTTTTTTGGTTAAAATAGTAAATAAAAATAAAATAGACTAAAATAGTTAATATGACAAAATGTCACATTCAAATCATAATCATTTCTTTTTTTCTCTCACAATCATCAAATCAATTTTAAAAAAATCAACTATCATCTTAAATACAACTTTTTTTTAACCTTGCTAAAATAGTCAAAAAAATAATAATAATTAAAATAGCCAAATTTCCAAATCAGCCCTCAAATTATAATAGTTGTATTGGAATGCATCAGTACAAATTTTAGACAAGTGATGGAATTTTCATCTTTTTTGCATTTTTTTTTTTTTTGCATTGTCATCAAAAATAATTAACCCTAAAGTGGATATATAGTTAATTCTACCTAATCACTCAACCAATTTTAATAAATACCAAAGCAAACAAATTATTGATCAATACCAATAATCATCTAACACAATCTAAGGAATTAATAGAGCAAGAGACTCATAATAATTATTTAAGTGGAAACCTTATAGAAAAAGTATCTCCCTGGACAAATACCATGATACCAACAGCCACAAGACTCCTTGCGCCAACAAGCTCTGTAAATCTAAGAATCACCACGAAGCTTTAAGCTCCAATCACCACATGAATGACTTCAATCCTCAATCGATCATCGTGTTATATGGATGAATAATAAAGTTTTTTAGATTTCTTTCAAATCAATATAACCAATCTAAAGGAAATTGACAGGTTGAAAACATGGTTTATATTCTAGGTTGATAGATCTATCAATGGACTCTTGAAGCACAAGCTTAGATGAAACTCTAGAGAAAGAAAATATATATGAAGCTTGTATTCTCAAATCTCTACCAAGAAGATGAGATTAGATTTGTTTACAAAACAATTTGAGGGTAAAAGGTTTTGAAAAGACCATAAAAATACCCTGCCAAGAGCCGACATAGTTTTTTTTTTTAACGTGATAAAATCCATTAAGGAGAAGCCAAACGGCACTTACAAAAGACTCCATGCCACAACAAATAGAGCTTACACTAATCAAAGGAAAAATGAGAAAATAAGCACACAGGTAAAGCTAAAATAGCATCAATGACATGATCAAACACGATCCTAACCCGTACTGCAATGCAGAAGCGATCATGAGATACCACAAAAGCATACACCCCAGAGAGGGTAAGCTACCAATGAACATAGTCATGGAATCCAAATAACACAAACAAACTGAAAAAACAAACTGACTGAAAAAAATAAAAAGAAAATAAAGACTAGGAGTCGAGTGTTAATTGAGTGTGATTCATAAGAATCAAGCGCTCAAGCCCCTATTGTGACAACTCGAGTTTGACCCAACCCTTTTCTTGCTTCATTTGATAGATTGACTGTGTTTGTTTATTCAAAAACTTGAGTTAGTGATTGATTTACTGAACTGAATTGTTGATGTTTTGATTTTAGGAGTTAAGATAATTGAAAAAAAAAATTTGAAATTTATGGGGAAGCGATCAATCGCACTTCATGGAGCAATCGATTGCTCTGTTTCAAATTTGTTCCATTTTTAGGCAATAGCGTGCAATCACTAGGTGTAACACTCCAAAAATGTAAATTATAATTATCTGAATTATCCATGTGTTAATTGCGGATTATATGATTTAATTTGTGTATATCTGTCCAAATTGAAAAATTATTTGTTGAGAATACAATTTTGGAATTGAAATTGACGAACTTACTGGGTTCAGAAATCAAAATTGAGTACAAGGCTATATTAATTGAACTTTTTAGAGTTATTCGGGAAGTTTAATTAAAAATTGATTCCGTCTGATTTGCTGATTTTAATAGGTTGGAATTAAATAATTGAATAGGAATTAGAGCCTAATTTACATTAGTATAATTGAGATTATTTAATGTAGAGGATTAATTTATTTGGGTAGAAATGAGTGTTTCTTTTTTTAATTATTTATTTATTTTTATTTAATTTAATGGAACCTCAATTTAACAAATTAATTGAAAAACTAAATAATAAATTATATTTCTACATCTACTCATCTCATAAATATAGACTAAGAGAGAGAGTACTTGGTTGCCTTAAGTTAGACATCTTTTTACATACCAGACCACGTAGAGAGAGATTGAGGGGAAGAGTGAGTTAAGCTTAAGCTCGTAGAAGAGAAATTGAAAAGGAGGAAGAGCAAACTTAAGAAAAGCTGGAACTTTGGTCTTGAAGCATCAATTAAGATAAGAAATCATTCAAATTCTTGTATTGAAGCTCTATTACACATCATCTTCAAGATATAAGTTTAAATGAATTGAATTTGTCCTTAAATAGGAGATTTGCTCATGTAATGAAACTTAGGGCATGCATGTTAAAACACATTGAAGAATTGATTAATTTAACTCATAATCCTTACATGCATGGCATATTTTTAAAGAACTTAGATTTCTAAACTTGTTTTTAACCATGATTCATGGAGTCTGAGAAAAGATTAAACATTATTTAATTTTGTTATTCAATTTCCCTTTGACAAGGATTACTTTTGGATTTCTATAAGTAATTGGATTTCTTCCAAAACTAGGATTACTTTTGGATTTTCTATAAATAGTTGGTTTTCTCCCAAAACTATTTAATTCCTCCAGATCTTCTTGTTGGATATTAAGGTTTATATCTGGGGATATTTTGTTAGTTTTCTTTGATGTTTTATTGAATATTCAACTCATGGTTTAAAGAGAGTACATCAAAGGTTTTGTTTGTTATACACAAGAGAGAGAGAGTTGTTCTTCGGTGGATTCTAGAGTGGCTCATCGTAAAGACAATTCCGAGGTGAAGACGGGGTTGGAAGAGGCATATAGAGGTTGGTTCAATTAGGCGTGGATTCGCTAGGTAATTGAGAGTATACCTGTGTAATTCCTTTAAATCTTCTTAGTGGATTGTTTTGTGGCTGTTGCCCGTGGTTTTTTAATCACAGTTGGAGGTGTCCAATTGTGGTTTTTTCACGTAAAATCGTTGTGTCGATTTGTCTTTGATTGTTTAATTGGAATTGTTATATTCTGCTTAAAATTGGTACATAATCACAAATCAACATCTAAGAGATTTTTAGATTTTTCAATTGGTATCAGAGCAGGTCGTTCTATTTTTTTTTTCTAAAAAAATTCTTTTAGAACGAGATCTTGTTTGATTTTTGATAATGGATTCAATTCGTGAGGGAAATTCTATGGTTCGACCACCCCTACTTGACGAATCCTCCGAGAGTGAAGATGAAGAACTTCAACAAGCATATCAAAAGTTGTATAAGGAGTCTCTTAACTTATTCAAATTGAATGACAAACTCACAAAAAAACTCAAAACATGTAAAAGAGAGAATGTCAAGTTAAAAAAAGAGATTTCCGAGGTTAGGAATGATGCCCCTTAAAATTTCTAATGATCGACAAGCTCTTTGTGCAAAACTCTTGACTTGTGAGACAGAGAGGAATGAGCTACACAAATTTATGCAACATATTAAGAAAAGATTGAAACTCTCGAGATGTCTCAAGTTGCTTTGGAAGAACTAATGATCAAGAAAGAGGAAGAACTCAAGTGTGCTATGGCTACCATTGGTCTTTGGAACAGAGGATCAAAGACTTTGGACAATATTATTGGGTCTCAACAAATTTGTTCTGACAAGAGTGGCATTGGCTTTGGTGATAACAAAGAGCAAAAACAGAGTGCATCTACATCTCATGATACAAGAACTCAAGGAAAGGAGAACAAAAATTCAACATGAGGATGGACTTCTCAAACTTCCTAGAGTTGGTAAGGTAAAAGAAAAAAAGGTACACTCTGTACATGGTCATATTCGCCCTTATTGTTATGAATTGCATGGGAGAATGTCTCATAGAGATGGAAGAAATTCTAATATCTCAAGGGGTAGGAGACACTTCAGTCATAAGGAGGTTAAGGGTCATAATAAACCTTGCTATTTTGATTTGCTTGAGACCAAACATGAACAGAGGTTGTGTTTACCTAGACCTAGGAATAGGAAGTTGAAAACCATGTCAAGACGGGTTCTCATTAAAGGGGAAGGGAACCATAACGTCAAGACACCACTCAAAAACCGCAATTCTCACAACTTTGTTCATACTAAAGCGGTTTGGGTGAGAAAACTTGACTTGTGTTAATTTGTTTATTTGTTTTAGTTTTTGGGTTTATTGTGCTTGTTCGTTTTCTAACTTGTTTTTTTTTAAAAAAAAAAAATGTGTGCATGTTCGTTTTTGTCTTGCTTTGTTTAAGAAAAAAAAAAAAATGAAAACAAATCCCAAAAAGATTTTCTTAGTATGGTTTTGCAAGCTTGAAATTTTTGAGTGGTCCTTGGTGCATATTGGAATTGATAAGAATATTCATTACATGTTAATATGTGTGTGCTTTCTGTGGTCATTACTCATTTCGGAATGTGTGTTCTTTAATTAGTATGTCTCATTCTGTACACACTCTTGGATTAGCAAATATTGGAGTCTTCCGCCTTAGTGATTTTTTTTATATGGACTTCTGGCATTGTATCTTTTGTTTTTCTAGAGGAATTGACTTATACTAGCATATCATGGGTGATGTTGAGTCTCTTCACCACCTTCCATCTTTTTGCATCTCCATGGCTTTCCCCTCTGTTTTTTGTAGTCCAGCCATGAGGAAAAGGCTACCTCAGAGTCACCAACCAGGCCATCCTTATTATCTCCATGCTTCTCTGGTTCGGTTTCCATACTCTTGAGCGTGTCAGCCGCCAATGAGTGTGCAAAAGAAAAGAAAAAAGAAAAGGAAAAAAAAAATGTGCAAAAGAAAGAAAAGAAAAAAATGTGCAAAAGAGAAAAAAAAGGGATTCATTGATTGAGGGGGAGCCTTCGCTTTTACTCACCAAATACCCCTTGATTCCTAGTGGTTTGACTTTCCGTAGTTATGCTTAGATTCTCTTGTTGAAGATCAAACTTTTATATCACTACTAGGATTTGAATCTAGTGTTTGTCGAATCCCAAGAGTCACACACACACTTTTATCATGGGATCTATGCTTTTCACATAATGCATCACTTTCTTTTATGAGAATTTTCTAGAGGCTGTGCACATTGTGTTTTCAAGTAATTGTGCTTCTTGGATAGTCTTGTGTGTATTAAGGTACTAATCTGAAATTCCTTGTTTGCTCCACCATATTATTTTTTGTCTTTTTCTTCTTGTTCACTGTTTTCAGTGTGTGTGGTTGTTTTTAGTGAAGGGAGTTTGTTTATATGTTCAAAATTTGTTCGCATAATCACTTTGATTTGTTTGGTAAGGAAGATTGGCTTTAGTTGTTTTGCATGTTGCTTTGCATTCTTGCATGCTCCTGATATTTACATCATCATATCATTGCTTGTGTGGTTTATGATCATGCTTTAGTTGATTGAGCTTCCTTTATCAATTCGTGACAAAAAGGTGTTGTTCATGTTTTCATGCTACATGTTCTTAATATCTCCAAGTCGCATCTATTCATGTTTTCCATCTCATGCTTCAAGATAATCTTGTCATATGTTTATTGCTTTTTCATATACTCTTGTGGCACTAATAGTTGTTTTGGAGATTGTGGCACTAATAGCTGTTTTGCAGATCTTAATTTTGAGAAAGAAGTTGTTTGTTGGTTGTAATGGGTTGGGGTGGTTAGGATTTTATTTGTTAGGTGTGTTTTGTCACGGCATTGCCAAAGGGGAGATTGTTAGGTTTTATTATTGGCAATCCTGTTTGACAAGGATTACTTTTGGATTTCTATAAGTAATTGATTTCTTCCAAAACTAGGATTACTTTTGGATTTCTATAAGTAATTGGATTTCTTCCAAAACTATGATTACTTTTGGATTTTCTATAAATAGTTGGTTTTCTCCCAAAACTATTTAATTCCTCCAGATCTTCTTGTTGGATATTAAGGTTTATATCTGGGGATATTTTGTTAGTTTTCTTTGATGTTTTATCGAGTATTCAACTCATGGTTTAAAGAGAGTACATCAAAGGTTTTGTTTGTTATACACAAGAGAGAGAGAGTTGTTCTTCGGTGGATTCTGAAGAATTCGAGCCTGAAGCTTCGGTGGATTCTGGAGTGGCTCATCGTAAAGACAATTCCGAGGTGAAGACGAGGTTGGAAGAGGCACATAGAGGTTGGTTCAATTAGGCGTGGATTCGCTAGGTAATTGAGAGTATACTGTGTAATTCCTTTAAATCTTCTTAGTGGATTGTGTGCTGTTGCCCGTGTTTTTTTAATCACAGTTGGAGGTGTCCAATTGTGGTTTTTCCACGTAAAATCGTTGTGTCGATTTGTCTTTTGATTGTTTGATTGGGATTGTTACATTCTGCTTAAAATTGGTACATAATCACAAATCAACATCTAGGAGATTTCTAGATTTTTCAAACATGAATTAAGCTTGGGTTCATGAAAATAGAGATTTCATGTAACTAAGTTTTAAATAGAGGATTTGAACTCAAGAATGTAAGTTAGGGATTATATTTGAATTCAAGAGTTGATTATTTTGCATGGAAATTGAGTTTCAAAAATAGAAAAATGAGTTGAATTTGATATTTAGAGCCTTTTAAGAATTCAATTAAAAATCTGATTTAGGTTTATAAAATTAGATGTAGTCAAATTAAGCCTTAATTAAGAATTAATTAAATTCAATTGAAAGTGAGTTAGGCTTATGATTATGGAAATAAATGTGAAGATTAATTATTTGGGCCTTGATTTGCTTGAAAATGGAGTTGAAATTGCAAAATGTGCATATTTATAAGTTTCTGATTCAGTAATTTAAACGTGACTGAATAATTGCAATTTAATGTGTATGAGCCTAATTTAAGTTTGATTGTGTAATTAGTGAACTTAATAAGGGTTGGTATATGATTAGATTATTCATATTTAATTAGTTTGGTTAATACATAGGTAAACATATTTTAATTGGAGGTTAATAATCTAATTTATTCCTAATTTTTGTCATCCATATTTAAAAGCTTAAAGCTTAAGTGAACTAAATATGTTTAAGATGATTGTGTATTGTGCTATGCATATTTGTGATTGTAGGTCACGAGTCAAGGACTGCTTGACCAACCGTTCTGAAAGCCCACTGTGAGTAACATTTCTGTAAAGATATATTGATATAAATTATGTTTTAATTGTTATCGATAAGCTATGGTTTCTTGAAATGCTAACTTGATTATGTGAACGAATGTCCTATTTGTGAATCTATTATGGTATCCACAGATAGTCCCAAGTCATGGGGACGGCATGTAAATGTGGGTTCATGACATATATGTGATACGAGATCTCGTGAGCCACTTCATTGTGGTGATATGTGTTTAATCGGTATCCGGAACCGATTACTCTAGTCGGAAGACGATATGTGTTATGTTCTGTGAGATGTACCATTATGTTATGTTCTGATATGAATTATTGTGTCATGATTTGGTTTACGGATATGATATCTTTGGAATTCGTTCACTAACCCCTTTACTTTAATGTTATTCACTTGGCTTTAGCTCACTGTTTATATATATATATGTATAGGTGAGCATTCTGAAGGACAAGTCTAGAAGGAGTCTTTAGCCGAGCCACCATTTTGAAGCCTACCATCTGATTTTGAGTGCCTCAGAGTTGAGGCTAGGCCTAGAAGGTCGTTGTTAGGCTTTTGAACGTGAAGTACACTTTTGTTATGTGCATATGTTATGTATAAGATATTAAGTTATAAGTTATGTATTGAATGTGGGTAAATTAATGTTTTTGCATGTAAATATTTGTTCATATAGATGCATAGCACATTAGACTATTGGTGTTTTTGTATATTGCTTCTGCTAGCCCCGATTATTTTTTATTATACAGGAAGGCCTTTGGTAATATCGGATCACTGGCCGGTTACGATACCAAACTTATAGGGGCGGGTTTGGGTCGCGACACTAGGCAATCAATTACAAGGTAAGGGATCGTTGGGCGATTGATCACAGAATAAATTGCATTTTAAGCAATAGGCTCTGATCTCTAGGTGATCGATCCCTCTTTGGGGCAATAGATCGCTCTGCCTTGCGCGATCGATCGCTAGGGTGAGATGTTGTTTTGATGCATTTTTCTCTTCTTTCTCTTTCATACTTTCCTTTATCATTCAAAATTTTTCTCTTCCTTTCTCATCCTTTTCTCTTTGAAAACAAGCTTCAAACCTTGATTTCACCTAGTAAAAGTGAGATTTTCACCCTAGTTTTTTGGGCAATATTGTTGAACAAGTCAAGAGCTTCAAATCCATCAAAGAAAAATCCAACTTTGGGCAACCTTGATCACCTGGGACTTGTTCTCCTTAAACTTTGAGGCAGGGGTGTCTTGCTTTTAGTAACTATGGGTTCTAATATGAATATATGGTAATTTCCTTGTATGAAAATGTTAAAGTTTTACTCATTGCATGAGGGTTGGGATTTTTGGTTTAAATTTGGATTTTTCTTCATTATTCTCATTCAAATTCATGATTTGGGTTATGAATATCTTGATATATGTGATAAATGCTTTGGGTTATGAATATCTTGATATATGTGATAAGTGGGAAAAACCCCAAATTTATAGACAGAACCCTAATTTTCTTAAAATTGTATAAATTGAGGAAATTGGAAACTAATGAACATTTGAGAAATTAAATTTGGATATTGCTAATTGAAACTATGATAAGAATTGCGGACATTCAGTTTAGATAGTTGGTTGAGAATATGGAAATTATCCTCTTTACATATATATTGAATTAATTGAGGATTAGTATTATATATTGTTATTATTGCAATTGGTGAAAGATTGCATGTTGTAATGTTGAATTAATTATTAAGCCATTGTTAATGATTGTTGAGTAATGAATCTAGGTAGTATAGTTGGGAAACTAAGTTGGCAAGAGTGTTCACAGTGAAAGACCAACCCGTGTGGAAATGGGTACCACTTTTCTTCTGGTTAATGACCGGTAAAATAGGGATATTATTTAGTGGCCTGTGCATTCTAGGGTCACTAGAATATACTAGCCTGGGGATTTGTTATTGTTGCTCTTATCTTGAAATATGGAATTGTATAGATAAATTGGATTATGTACCATCTTATGATTATCTTGAAATTACTAGTGGTGGTGCACTTGCATTGCACGTAATAATTTTATATAAATATATTTATTATCCATTTAAATTAAATATTTTTTGAAGTTTTATTAGTTTTATCAGTTATAAAAAAAACATTTTAAAGGATTTTGTGTTTTATGTATGCATGTTATTGTGAGTGAGTGAACCAGGATATTAACTGTCAATAACCTAATAATTTATTTTGTTTGATATATTGACAAATAGCAATTGTAGGAGTCAATAGCCGGAGCATGTAACACCATCATAATTTGACACCAACAACCTCAACAAATTCTGGGAATAACTTTTAGCATCATACCAATTATTAAACAAGTTACAAAGGGTATGAAAATCTACCAACATGACAAATAGGCTAAAGCACACCAATAGTTGTCAAACCTTTTGTGGGGAAGTATTTTATGAGTGACAGCACGTGGCTAAAGTGACGCCGAAGTGTCAGCCGAAGTGCCATGTGGCCTGGTTACGCTGCCGAAATGATCTCGGCTGGGCCGAGGTTATCTGCGGAGATGTCGGAATCCGAGATAAGCAGATAAGGGACAAGAGTCCTATAACATGGGAGGATCTCAGTCTGGATAAAGATAAGGCTCAAGAAGAGTTTTTCTCTATCTAGATGGGGGTCCAAGATGAGCATTGAGCCTGAGTCCATTGAAGTAAAACTTCTAAAGGGATTAGGTCATTGCTGGTTATAAGAGCAAGACACCGTCGTGGGTCTAGGGTAAGTTCTTTCTTGTGAGTTTAAGTACGACTTGCTATCTGTGAGAGATAATACTGACTTAATCGTCGGAGTGCCCTTGAGTGGATGAACCATCGATTGATTCTCATCTTTTTATGCAGGTTGTTGGCTTAATTTGTTATGTCGGTGCTCTCTAGCTGAGTTTCCTCTTTTAGTTGTGTGGTCAGAAATCAACACCCACAATTTGGCGCTATCTGTGGGAACTTAAAGAGAATAGATGGCCAACATCAGATAGGAAGAAAAGATTGGGGATGCGTCCACAGTGAAAGTGGTGAGCATATGGATCCTAACGTCGAGGAGGAAAATCGTAATGAAGGAGCACAAGATCCGAATCCTGGGGAGAATGACGTCAGCAAAAAGGGTAACACCCCGAAGAAAGCTAGTTGAGATGACTATTACAATAAAAGCGACCTCCAGGTATGGAAGGATAGATGCCTAAGGAGGAACGGCGAGATGAAAGGGATGGCAAACAAGTTGTCAGACCTATAGTCTCTTGTCAACTTCTTGATGCAGAACAACGTGATGCAACCACCGTTCCCGTTGCAAGATACGCCGATACCAATGGCCAAGACTGATGCCCAAATAGAGGGGTAGAAAATGGTCCCAGTAGTCCCACAGCATGGCAAGGAGCGCTTACATTGGCCTTCACGGGATGCCGGGCGAGCAGAGTCAGTAAGAGATGAGTCGCAGAAGACACCGCGAACCAAGGGGACCTATGTCAAAGAACCTCAGCATGTCTAGGGAAAGAGCATGTGTTTTGATACAGTGAATGAAGAGAAGTCCAAGAGGACACACAATGACACCGGAAGCAGCGCACCAAAAAGGCTGAAATCAGTTAATAGCCGAGCTCCCGGTCGAACAAAGGAGGACTTGAGAGACTACCTCTAGAGAAAGCGGCTCAACACCGAGATCACATCCCCCTTCAAGCCGAGGACACCATTCTCAGTGGAGTTGGATACGTTCGAGGCCCCAAAGAGGTTCTACATGCCAAGGTTCCAGATTTATGACAGTAAGTCTGATCCAGACTTTCATGTTGGCTTATATTTAAATTCAATGGCTTTGTATAGTGGGAATGAGCAGTTGCTATGTAAGGTGTTCCCCTCATCCTTTAGGGAAATCGCATCGGATTGGTTCCACAAGTTGCCAAAAGGAACTGTGAAAAGTTGGGAAGGCCTAATTAAGATGTTTGTGGCCAGGTTTGTTACAAACAAGTTACAGCCACTAAGGGTAGACTCCCTGCTGGCTTTGGATATTAGCGAGGGTGAAAGCCTTAGGGCTTACGCCAAGAGATATTACGAGGTGTTCAACCGAATTCCTACTTGTAACCAAGAGCTAACGGTCGTATCTTTTAAGAACGGTCTGGATAATGAATGCCCTCTTCAAAAATCATTGGCAAAAACCCTACCAAAAAGTATAGAGGAGCTCACGGCACAAATTGAGAAGTATGCCAGAGTAGAAAAAGACACCAAAGTAAGAGAAGAGAAATGGCTCGCCGAAGCGAGGTCAAGGTAATTCTAGTATAAACAGGCAGGAGATAGGATTGAGGGTTGCTCAGGTAGTCACCACGGTATTCAGGATCCCAGTCTACAAAGTTCTGGAAAGGTTCAAGAACCAGTCGTATTACAGAGCACCGGAGAAAATCCCTGGCGAGTTTATGGGAAGGAGCCTTGGGAAGCACTGTGCTTACCATAATGAGGATAGGCACTTGACTCAGGGATATAGGGTTCTGAAGATGCACTTGGAGGATCTGGTCAGACAGGGTCACCTGAAAGACCTAGTAGATGAGGCCAAGACAAGGGAAGAGCATACAAGGTTTCCCCAAGCACCAGCGGCACCACCTTCACCGCCGCCACTACAGCAAGCAAATGAACCTCAGCTGATCAATGTGATTCACTCGAAGGTCAATGAGAATGATATACGAGGGGAGACCTAGAGAGTAAGGCATCTGCAGCATGTATATCAGGTCCAGTAAAAGAAGCCTAGGACAATTGAGTACCAGGGACCTGTGGTTTCTTTTACTGAGACAGACTTAGATATGGTGCAACATCCACACAACGATGCCCTGGGTTATAACACTGAAGATTGGAGAATGCTAGGTAAGGTGCATATTGGTTGACCAAAGCAATTCTTATGACATCATGTATGTTACATGTTACAAGAAGCTTGGCCTTCACCCAGATGACCTAGAACAATCTGATAGTCTGATGGTTGGATTCAACAAGACGCCGACATGGCCTCTAGGAGCAATAAATTTGGAGGTGCAGGTAGGCACCAAGAAGGTAAGCACAGAGTTTACAGTAATTAACACCCCTTCCCTTACAATGTTATTTGAGAGACCGTGGCTGCATGCAATGAGGGTTGTTCCCTTAACGCTGCACCAGCTGTGGTTTTCCAACCAAACATGGGATTAAGGAGGTTAGAGGGATCAGTTGTAGGAAAAAAATTGCTCCATAGCAGCAATGAAGTCCATTTGCAACGTGCAGAGAAGCAGAAACAGTAGAAATTTGAAGACGAGGATAGAGAGGTCCTAGATAATGTCAGCAAAGAACCAGCCGACAAGAGTGAAGAAGCTTTGCAGAAGATTCTGGTCAAAGAAGGTGATGAAGAACACTTCTTTCTTCTCAGCTCAGGCTTAGCTGAGGAGGAGAAAAAGGGGTTAGAGACTTTCCTACGAGCAAACACAGAAGTGTTTGCTTGGACGCCCTATGAGATGCCTGACATTGACCCCGAGGTCACTTGCCATAGGCCCAATGTAAACCGGTCGGCTAAGCCTGTCATCCAACAAACAAGAAGGCTGACCTTGTTACATGTGGAGGCAGTCGAGGAGGAAGTGGATAAGCTGTTGAAAGCCCAGGCCATTCGGGAAGTGAACTACCCTACTTGGCAGTCCAACATAGTGGTGGTGAAAAGGAAAAATGATAAGTGGAAGGTCTGCGTAGACTTCACGAGTCTAAATAAAGCTTGTCCCAAGGATAGCTTCCCTTTGTCTAAGATCGATCAGCTGGTGGATACCACTTTACGGCATGGAAGGATGAATTTCCTGGACACATACAGAGGCTACCACCAGATAACAATTATGCCCCAGATGAGGAGACGACGACATTCATCACCTCGAAAGGATTCTATTGTTCCAAAGTGATGCATTTCAGGTTGAAGAATGTAGGAAGAACCCACCAGAGGTTAGTGACCAAAATGTTCAAACATCTGATTGGGAGGACAATAGAGGTCTACATCGATGACATGGTCATGAATACCAAAGAACCTGGGAATCATTTGGTCGACTTGAAGAACATATCAGCTCGACTAAATGCTTCAAAATGCTCATTTGGAGTTGGATTCGATAAGTTCCTAGGATACTTGGTCACAAGGAGGGGCATTGAAGCAAGCCCAGATCAGATCAAGGCCATCATTGACTCAAAAAGCCCGACATCAGCCAAACAAGTACAAATATTGATTGGGAAAGCAACGACCTTGAACAGGTTCATTACTAGAAGTTCAGACAAGTGCAAACCATTTTTTAATTTGCTGAAAAATGCCACAGATTTTCTGTGGACAGAGGAATATGAAGTCGCTTTGACCTACTTGAAGAGATACTTGACAACAGCTTCAGTTTTGTCAACTTTGGTGCCAGGAGAAGAACTGTTTTTATACCTGGCTGTTTTAAACCACGCCGTAAGCGCGGTGGTAACCCGCAAGGAAGAAGGAGAACAGAAGATAGTATACTACATGAGCAAGACCCTGGCAAGTGCAAAAATCAGGTACCTGCCCCTAGAGAAGTTGACACTAGCCCTAGTGATGGCTTCAAAAAAGTTAAATCATTATTTCCAAGCCCACAAGGTTGTGGTACTGACGAAGCACCCGTTAAAATCCTTGTTACAGCAAGGAGATTAGACAGGTAGAATAGCCAGATGGGCAGTGGTGCTGGGCTAATATGACTTGGAGTTCAGGCCTAAAACGACAATCAAGGGCCATGTGCTGGCCGACTTCATGGCCGAGTTCACTTCTAGCGCAATCTTGAGGCGGGCTCCAGTGAGCCTCAGCTTAGAATGCCCAAGGGAGTAGGAAGAAACCCAGCTGGGGCCAAAGAACCCCAATCTCATAGTGCAGAAGGAGGAAAAAAAATCAAAGCCCTGCGATATCTACATCAGAGACTCCTTCCGGCTCTTTGTTGACAGCAGCTCCAACCGATAGAGATCGGGGGCAAGAGTAGTATTGGTATCGCCAGATGGGCAAATGATTGAGTAGTCTATTCGTTTGGGGTTTAAGGCCTTAAACAACGAAGCAGAGTATGAGGCACTGATTGCAGGGTTAAAACTAGCAGCAGCCATGAAGGCCAGTGAGGTAGTAGTCTCCTGCAACTCCCAGCTCATCATAAATCAAGCAACAGGCAAGTATACAGCCAGAGATGAAAGAATGATAGCCTATGTCAAGGAGGTTGTCAGGCTGCTAACACTGTTTGAAAACTACCGGCTGCAATAGGTTAACCGAGATAATAGCAGTCATACCGATGCCCTGGCAAACCTAGCTAGTGCAATAAAGTCAGGGGAACCAAGGACAATCATGGTTGATTATCTGACAGGACCAAGTGTAGAACCTCTGATAACGAAGTACGAAGCAATGTCCATGGAAATGGGTCCCAGCTGGATGGAAGCCTTAGTTGTGTTTCTCAGAGATGGCAGGCTACCAGCAGACAAAAAAGAAGCACACAAAATCATATTGAAGTCAGCCAAGTTCTGTTTGTCAACAGAAGGCCATCTGTACAAAAGATCCTTCATTAGACCTCTACTTCGGTGTGTGCACCCCTCTCAGGTAGAGGACTTTTTATATAAGATCCATGAAGGAGTTTATGGAAACCATGCAGTGGGCAGATCTCTTGCCCACAAAGCCATATCCCAAGGATACTGGTGGCCATACATGCTGTGACAACCCTCACCTCTGATTAGCGTTAATTCATGATAAGTAATTGATTAAGATGAAATCCTAAATTGTTTGTGTGAGTGTGTTGTTTAGAATACATTTTTATCTGTTTGTTACTGAATGATCTGTTCATGTTTTAATTCCGAACTGCGAATTGAAAGCCTTATCGGCGACTGATTCAGAAATTGATTAGTGTTATATACTAATTAGGATTTATAGAATTTTATGGTAGGTTTAATTAAAATTTGATTTAGAATAATTAAATTTGAATAAATAATGCTAGATTAATTGAATATAGGTTATTTACGTTTTTGCCATTGAGTGGGCCACCTTTAGAGACATTGTTTAGGGCTTAATTCACACATTTGATACATCATCTCTTCCATTCTCAAGACCAAAAACGTGAGAGTGAGTGAGAGAGAGAGAGAGAGAGAGGGAGAGTTTTGGAAGGAGAATTGATTCAACAAGAGTTTGGCTTGAAATTTAGAAGAATTTGAAGGAGACTTGAGGAATTAGGCTTCTACATTTGGAATTCAAGACTTAAGGTAGGAAATTCATTCTTTTAATTATGAATTTAAGTTGTTACTTGCATGGTTCAAGGAAAAATTAGTGATTAGAGTCAAGAATTAGCTCAAAGTGTTGATTTGAGAGTGAATTCATGCATACATGTCCATATCAAAGAATTTTGAGGTTGTTTTCATGAAATCCTTGCATGCATGTCCATATTGTGGTTGTACTCTAGAAATTCACCATGTTTTTGAGCTCAATCTTGCATTTGGTCATGCCTTGGAGCATTAGAGTTCATGAGAACTCATGCATGTAATGTTCTTGTTATGTTCATAAAGTTTTAGTTGAAATTGTGTTCAATTGGCATACTTTTGGGCTTTGATTTTATAAAAAAATCTTCAAAACATGTTGTATTATGAGGATAATGTTATAAAACCACACCAAGTCAAGTTAGGGGCTGAGTTATTAATCCCAAGTGTGTAACTTAGTGTGTGTTCATTCTGCAACTGTGTAAGGTTGGCACCTGAGGACGCTGATTAGCCTGCCTATAGCCCAGCAATCTGTGAGT
The DNA here is from genome assembly GCA_030407325.1 of Camellia japonica. Classification (NCBI taxonomy): domain Eukaryota; kingdom Viridiplantae; phylum Streptophyta; class Magnoliopsida; order Ericales; family Theaceae; genus Camellia; species Camellia japonica. Next base: position 125,548,540 of record JAPPVO010000031.1, read on the forward strand.
AACAATGTTGTAAAGATATATTCAATTATAATTATTTTCTGAATGATCGACTGTACTGCTTTCTGAAGGGACATTGTTTACTGAATGAATGTTTGTCCTATTTTATAAACTGTACTCGTGGCATCCATAACGACTTATTGTTACTGTTACTGTTACTGTTACTGCTACTGTACTGTTACTGTTACTGCTACTGTCACAGAGATCTCTGTTAGTTCCAATGTTTGGAACCAATACTGTATACTGTTTGATGGCCATCAACTGACTGTTCGGTCTATTAAGACCTACTGCACTGTTTTGCTATTGGATATACCACGTATGACTGCTATGATTTTTAATTGACTGATATGGCATGAAATATGAGCCACTAATTGAATAATTGATCTACTGATGCAAGTGACTGTTTTAATCACTGAAAGGACATTCATTCTTAACCCCTTTACACAGTTGTTATTCACTGGGCTTTAGCTCACTGTTTATATATGTATGTAGGTGGCCAGTCACCGGACCAAAGCTAGGAGTGTCAAGTTAAGCTCATGTTTTATCAAGCCAACCATTGTGCCTCACTTCGAGGTTCCGAGTCCGTTCAAGCCAAGGCTGTTTTGGGGTGTTCCAGATTCACCCTTTTGTCTCTGTTATGTAATGAATGTTTAAGACTTTTGACTGTACAGTTATGGTAAAGGGATTGGATCCCTAACCTGTATGTTATGTGTATCCGATATGTATATATGTTTATGGTTATGAATGTGGACTAGTCCATAAAAGTCTTTTACCATCCAGTTTTCCACAGCTCATTGGACATCTTTTATTTACTGATTGGCTTCCGCCAGCCCCTTACTCTGTACTATTGTTATTACTGCTAAGCAGGCCTTTGGTAATCACGAATTACTGGCCGGTTACGATGTTAAACCCTTAGGGACGAGTTTGGGTCGTGACAGAGTGGTATCAGAGCACGAGTTATACCGCATGCACGTGTCCAAATGAGCTATTGGATGTCCTAGAAAAGTAATTAGGGCATTGCATGAACATGAGAAAGTGTGTGTGGCCATGATATGAATATATGTGCTAATGTGCTTAAGTAAGCAACTTCCTATGTTTATTATTACCATATTGCATATAGTGAAATGGAGAATGCAAGAAATGCCGATGAATCTGAATCATCTAAAGCAAGAATGGCAAGGTTGGAAAGAATTTTTGAACTGTTGATCGAGGCCCTAAGGCAACAACAGAACCAACAGCCCCCACCTCGTCCAGTACAGCCAGAACCGAATATCAATGATTATGTAATTGCTTTGACACAGAAGCTCAACAAAATGAAGCCACCAACGTTCCAAGGAGGTCTTGAACCATTAAAGGCCAAAGCATGGGTTTTAGAAACCGAAAAGTTATTCGAAGTGTTTCTTTGTTCGGAGGCACACAAAGTATTACTGGCTACCTTTGCCTTACAAGAAGAGGCTAGATGGTGGTGGATGCTCATTCGTGATACAAACAATGCTATGATTTGGGCTCAGTTTAAAGAAGCCTTTTATGAGAAATACTTTCCCCAGTGTGTCCGAGACCGCAAGGTAACTGAATTTGAACAGTTGAAGCAGCGCACCATGTCAGTAGCAGAATATGAATCTAAGTTCACTGAACTCGCCCGATATGCACCACACATGGTTGATACTGATTATAAAAAGGCCAGGAAGTTTGAAGGCGGGCTTAATGTAGAGATACTTAATCGAATCATTGTTTTGAAACTACTCAAATATATGGATGTCGTTGACCGAGCAATTATGGCCGAGGCAAATGTCACTGCATTGCAACAGACTAAGACACCGGTGACCGAATGGCGGGGTAAGAGGCGAGGCTTCAATTTCAAAAAGGGCCGAAATAACTCATTGAATAAAAAGCAAAACACAGGGTCGACAAGCAACTCTAGTCAGGGAAACAGTTCCATACCATCCTGCTCTGAATGTGGCAAAAGACATAAGGGGGTTTGCTACAAAATTTATGGGGCATGTTACAGGTGTGGCAAGGTGGGTCACATGGTCAAAGATTTCCCTTCCACGTCTCAAGGCAATAGTAAGACTGCAGCTAGTGCCGTAACATCAACTGTTACACCAAAACCCAATCCCAAAGCTACTGAAAATGAGCCTTTAAGGCAAGGCCGGGTGTTTGCACTCGTACCGGGAGATATGCAGAACACCAAGACAGTTGTGTCAGGTATACTCTCAATTTGTGCTCAAAATGCCTATATTCTGATTGATTCTGGGTCTACACATTCGTTTGTCTCGCATGCTTTTTCACGAAAATTAAATAGACCACTGGAACCCATGAATTATTTGTTAGCTGTATCTTCACCTGCTGGGGGATCCATGACTTGTGCTTATGTGTATCCTGCATGTGAGATTGTTATTGGGGATGTACTTTTGTATGTTGATTTACTGCCTTTGAATATTGATCATTTCGATGTAATTTTGGGAATGGACTGGTTAACAAAATATCATGCTTCCATAGACTGTGTAACGAAACAAGTTGTTTTTCGTCCACCTGGATTGCCTGAATTTGTGTTTAACGGAGTTGGTGTAGTACCTCCCCCATATCTGATTTCGTCCATGAAAGCATTCAAATTAATTAAAAAGGGGTGTAAAGGGTATTTATGTTGCATATTGACTGTACCTGCTGATACTAAAGCTAATGTGGACAGTATTCCTATAGTCAGAGAATTCCCAGATGTTTTTCCAGATGACTTGCCAGGGGATTTGATTGATAGGGAGATTGAGTTCACCATTGAGGTGTTACCGGGTACACAGCCAATTTCCAAAGCTCCGTACAGAATGGCACCTACTGAATTGAAAGAATTGAAAATTCAGCTGCAAGAATTGTTGGATAAGAAGTTCATCAGGCCCAGTACTTCACCGTGGGGCGCACCAGTTTTATTTGTGAAAAAGAAAGACGGCTCACTAAGACTCTGCATTGACTACCGTGAATTGAACAAGGTGACAGTGAAAAACAAGTACCCATTGCCTCGTATTGATGATTTATTTGACCAATTGCAAGGTGCTCAAGTTTTCTCCAAAATTGACCTTAGATCCGGATATCATCAGTTGAAAGTAAAAGCAGAGGATATTGAAAAGACTGCCTTTCGAACGAGGTACGGACATTATGAATTTCTTGTTATGCCTTTTGGAGTTACTAATGCACCTGCTGCATTTATGGACCATATGAACAGAATTTTCAAACCATTCCTCGATGAATTTGGGGTTGTTTTTATAGATGACATTTTGATTTATTCCAAGAGTAAGGAAGAACATGAACGTCATTTGAGAATTGCTTTACAGACCTTAAGAGAACAGAAACTGTATGCAAAACTAACAAAGTGTGAATTTTGGCTTGATAATGTTATGTTTTTGGGGCATGTGATTAGTAAGGATGGCATTTCAGTTGACCCACAGAAGATTGAAGCAGTGGTGAATTGGCCTAGACCGACTAATGTTACTGAAGTTCGGAGTTTCTTGGGTTTAGCCGGGTACTACAGAAGGTTTGTGAAAGATTTTTCCAAAATTGCTCTACCATTGACTCAATTGACTCAAAAGGGAATATCATTTGACTGGACCGATCAGAGAGAATCAGCTTTCCAAGAATTAAAGACTCGACTTGTGACTGCACCGATTCTTACCCTACCCTCAGGTACGGATGGATTTACTATTTTTAGTGATGCTTCTTATAAGGGTTTGGGATGTGTATTAATGCAGAATGGTAAAGTTATTGCGTATGCTTTCTGACAACTGAGACCACATGAAAAGAATTACCCAACTCATAACTTAGAACTTGCTGTAGTAGTGTTTGCATTGAAAATTTGGCGCCACCACTTATATGGGGCAACATGTGAGGTGTACACAGATCACAAGAGTTTGAAATATTTCTTTACACAGAAAGAGTTGAACATGAGACAGCGGAGATGGTTAGAACTGATAAAGGACTATGACTTGCAAATTTTGTACCATCCGGGGAAAGCTAACACCGTTGCTGATGCACTTAGTCGGAAATCAATTGGGAATTTGGCCTGTTTACTCATCGGACAGAAAGAACTGCTATGTGATCTTGAGAAATTTGAAATTTAGATTGTTTTACGAGAATAAGGTGGGACATTGGCTGCTATTTCTGCTCAACCGGCACTTATTGAGGAGATTAAAGAGAAACAACACCTAGATGACTTTTCGAAGAAGGTCATTGATGAATGGGAATCCAAACCAAGGCCGGACTTTAAATTCGAAAACAATGTATTGAAATTTCAGGGAAGGTTGTGTGTACCAAATGATTCTGAACTGAAAAGACGGATTTTGCAGGAAGGCCACAATTCAAAACTTTCCATCCATCCAGGAAATACAAAAATATACCAAGACTTGAAACTTAATTTCTAGTGGCCGGGAATGAAGAAAGAAATTGCCGAGTTTGTGTCGAAATGCCTACATTGCCAACAAGTCAAAGCTGAACATCAACGACCTGCAGGTTTACTTCAATCCTTACCGATACCGGAGTGGAAATGGGAACATATCACCATAGATTTCATTGTTGGATTGCCTCGCTGTATGGATTCAATTTGGGTTATTGTTGATCGGTTGACTAAATCTGCTCACTTCTTACCTGTCAAAACAATTTATAATGCGGACAAATTGGCTACAATTTATATTGATGAGATTGTCAGATTGCATGGAGTGCCTGTGTCTATTGTTTTTGATTGGGACTCAAAGTTTACATCGAGATTCTGGCAAAGTCTGCAAACAGCGTTGGGTACCGAATTGAGACTGAGTAGTGCATACCATCCTCAGACAAATGGTCAATCAGAAAAAACCATCCAGACTCTGGAAGACTTACTGCGTATGTGTGTTCTTGATTTCCATAGAAATTGGGAAAGTTATTTACCTTTAGCTGAATTCGCCTACAACAACAGTTTTCACTTGAGCATTGGTATAGCGCCTTTCAAGGCTTTATATGACAGAAAATGTTAGTCTCTTATTTGCTGGGCAGAAGTTGGAGATGGGCCTTTACTTGGGCCCGAGATTGTACATGAGACCACAGAAAAGGTGAAACTGATTCAACAAAGATTGAAAACCGCACAAAGCCAACAGAAAAGTTATGCGGATGTCCGAAGGCGAGACAGGGAATATGATGTGGGTGATCATGTTTTTGTTAAAGTGACACCAATGAAGGGACAGACTCATTTTGGGGCTAAGGGTAAGCTAGCACCAAGATATGTTGGGCTGTATGAAGTCATTGAAAAGATTAATCCAGTGGCGTACCAAGTAGCGCTTCCTCTTGAAATGGAGCATATGTATAATGTCTTCCATATTTCAATGTTGAGGGATTATCTTCGGGATCCCTTCAAATGTTATTGAGCCTACCGGTGTGGTGTTAAGTGATGATTACACTTATGAAGAACGACCTATTCAGGTTGTAAATCGACGAATCAAGAAGTTGAGAAATAAGGAAATCCCGTTAGTGAAAGTGGATTGGCAAAACTATGGTGGCGTTTATGCCACTTGGGAAAGGGAAGACGATATGATGAAGAGATATCCTGAATTGTTCCCCTTAGATCCAATGTTCTTCCAAAACAAAGGTAATTCGAGTTTGGAGGACCAAACTCTTTTTAAGGGGGGAAGACTGTGACAACCCTCACCTTTGATTAGCGTTAATTCATGATAAGTAATTGATTAAGATGAAATCCTAAATTGTTTGTGTGAGTGTGTTGTTTAGAATGCATTTCTATCTGTTTGTTACTGAATGATCTATTCATGTTTTAATTCCGAACTGCGAATTAAAAGCCTTATCGACGACCGATTCAGAAATTGATTAGTGTTATATGCTAATTAGGATTTATAGAATTTTATGGTAGGTTTAATTAAAATTTGATTTGGAATGATTAAATTAGAATAAATAATGCTAGAATTATTGAATATAGGTTATTTACGTTTTTGCCATTGAGTGGGCCACCTTTAGAGACATTGTTTGGGGCTTAATTCACACATTTGATACATCATCTCTTCCATTCTCAAGACCAAAAACGTGAGAGAGAGAGAGAGAGAGAGAGAGAGAGTTGGAAGGAGAATTGATTCAACAAGAGTTTGGCTTGAAATTTAGAAGAATTTGAAGGAGACTTGAGGAATTAGGCTTTTACATTTGGAATTCAAGACTTAAGGTAGGAAATTCATTCTTTTAATTATGAATTTAAGTTGTTACTTGCATGGTTCATGGAAAAATTAGTGATTAGAGTCAAGAATTAGCTCAAAGTGTTGATTTGAGAGTGAATTCATGCATGCATGTCCATATCATAGAATTTTAAGGTTGTTTTCATGAAATCCTTGCATGCATATCCATATTGTGGTTATACTCTAGAAATTTACCATGTTTTTGAGCTCAATCTTGCATTTGTTCATGCCTTGGAGCATTAGAGTTCATGAGAACTCATGTATGTAATGTTCTTGTTATGTTCATAAAGTTTTAGTTGAAATTGTGTTCAATTGGCATACTTTTGGGCTTTGATTTTATAAAAAGATCTTCAAAACATGTTGTATTATGAGGATAATGTTATAGAACCACACCAAGTCAAGTTAGGGGCTGAGTTATTAATCCCAAGTGTGTAACTTAGTGTGTGTTCGTTCTGCAACTGTGTAGGGTTGGCACCCGAGGACGCTGATTAGCCTGCCTATAGCCCAGTAATCTGTGAGTAACAATGTTGTAAAGATATATTCAATTATAATTATTTTCTAAATGATCGACTGTACTGCTTTCTGAAGGGACATTGTTTACTAAATGAATGTTTGTCCTATTTTATAAACTGTACTCGTGGCATCCATAGCGACTTACTGTTATTGTTACTGTTACTGTTACTGCTACTGTCACAGAGATCTCTATTAGTTCCAATGTTTGGAACCAATACTGTATACTGTTTGATGGCCATCAACTGACTGTTCGGTCTATTAAGACCTACTGTACTGTTTTGCTATTGGATGTACCACGTATGACTGCTATGATTTTTAATTGACTGATATGGCATGAAATATGAGCCACTAATTGAATAATTGATCTACTGATGCAAGTGACTGTTTTAATCACTAAAAGGACATTCATTCTTAACCCCTTTACACAGTTGTTATTCACTGGGCTTTAGCTCACTGTTTATATATGTATGTAGGTGGCCAGTCACCGGACCAAAGCTAGGAGCATCAAGTTAAGCTCATGTTTTGTCAAGCCAACCATTGTGCCTCACTTCGAGGTTCCGAGTCCGTTCAAGCCAAGGCTGTTTTGAGGTGTTCCATATTCACCCTTTTGCCTCTGTTATGTAATGAATGTTTAAGACTTTTGACTGTACAGTTATGGTAAAGGGATTGGATCCCTAATCTGTATGTTATGTGTATCCGATATGTATATATGTTTATGGTTATGAATGTGGACTAGTCCATAAAAGTCTTTTACCATCCAGTTTTGCACAACTCATTGGACATCTTTTATTTACTGATTGGCTTCCGCCAGCCCCTTACTCTGTACTATTGTTATTACTATTAAGCAGGCCTTTGGTAATCACGGATTACTGGCCGGTTACGATGCTAAACCCTTAGGGGCGGGTTTGAGTCGTGACACATACAAAAGGATGCCGAAGCGTATGTGAGGAAGTGTGAGAAGTGTCAAACGTTTACACCTTTGATACATCAGGCAGTAGTAGATCTAAACCCAGTGTCCAGTCCTTGGTCGTTTGCCCAGTGGGGCATGGACTTAGTGGGACCACTGCCCCAGGCAACTGGACTACTTTACAAAGTGGGTAGAGGCTGAACCTCTTGTGAAGATTCGAGATATTTATGTGAAGAACTTCATCTGGAAGAACATAATCACTAGGTTCAAGATCCTAAGGGCCATTATAGCAGATAATGGCACCCAATTTGACAGTAAATTGATCAAGGGCTTTTATACAAAATACAAATTTAAGAACTATTACTCTACTCCTAGTTTTCCCTAGAGTAATAGTCAGGCAGAAGCATCTAACAAGACCATCCTCGATGGGATCAAGAAGAGGCTAGAAGCAGCCAAGGGAAAGTGAGTGGAGGAATTTCCCAATGTGCTGTGGGCATATTAGACTATGCCAAGGAGATCAACTGGGGAGTCTCCTTTTGCTATGACATATGGCACTGAAGTAGTCATCCCACTGGAGGTTGGCATCCTCGAAGTCAGAACCTAGAGAGTGGAAAACGGGACCAATGAGGCATTCTTGGCCCGAGATATGGATCTTTTGGAAGAAAGAATGAAGAGACCAATAATTCGGCTGGGGGCATACCAATAGCAGCTTACTAGGGCCTACAACAAGAAGGTCAGCTCAAGGGAGTTCAAAGTTGGAGGCCTCGTCTTAAGGAAGGTTGTCGACAATAAGAAGGTTCCCGGGGAGGGCAAGCTTGGCCCAAACTGGAAAGGACCATATCGCATCATCTCGGTTGCCGACAATAGAGCATATCGGCTAGAAGACAGTGACGGCAAAAAGTTGCCAAGACCCTGGAACACTTGCAATTTGAAGTTTTTCTACCACTAGTTTTTGTTTTTTAAAATTTATGTAATGATTTTATTAGCCGGAGTTTTAATAAAATGCTAGCTTGATCTTGTTTTTGTAATTATTGTTGAAAAACTTGTGCAATAGGACTGAAATAGTCTTATGATGATGTTCTCATGGTGAACATGATGAATAACTTTTATCACATGGTAAAGTTGAATTACACTTACCATAGAGTTGAATTAAGTTGGCAATGTTTCTGAATGAAACATGACGAATAACTTAGACTTATCACATGGTAGAGTTGAATTACACTTACCATATGATAGAGTAGAACTAAGTTGGCGATGTTTCTGAATGAAACATGACGAATAACTTAGACTTATCACATGGTAGAGTTGAATTACACTTACCATATGATAGAGTAGAACTAAGTTGGCGATGTTTCTGAATGAAACATGACGAATAACTTAGACTTATCACATGGTAGAGTTGGATTGTACTTACCATATGATAGAGTTGAACTAAGTTGGCGATATTTCTGAATGAGACATGATGAATAACTTAGATTTGCCATATGGTAGAGTTGAACTAAACTTGCGATGTTTCCGAATGAAACATGACAACTAACTTAGACTTGCCACGATGACAGATTTGAACTAAGTTTGATCTAGTAAGATTAATAGAGACACCGAGGTAGAAAACCTCGGCTAAGATTTGTTCGAATCAGACTTCAGCAAAAAATAGAGATGCAGGCTTAATGTGAACATCAATGGTACTTAGGTTCATATTAGAGGGCAGGAAGTAGGAATAAGGAATAGGCTTGACACTTGCTGAAATTTTTGAAAACAAATTTACAAGTTGGAGTCAGCTGAGGTATCCAGATGAGGGAACACTCGAGTTGTTTGTTACCCAAGACCACCAACCAAGTCATCAAACCTGGAAATGTTGGAAGCATAAAGATAACAAGTACAAGTAAGGAAACAATACTTGTTGAATGTTATTCAAAGAATAGTTATAAAGTGCCCGTTGGCCAAGATCACAGTAAAAGGTGAATTTTGAGGTAAGTTGATCCGAGGTGACTAATTAAGGGTGCACTCGAGATGATTACATGTCAGATGTGTTCTAACCCGAAGTGATTATATAGTTAAAGTATACTTGGGAAATGTACAAAAATATTCTAAGTATGGAAACATACAAGACAGTAAAGACAGAGACAAGCATTCAACACTTAGTCAAAAAGAAGACTTGCATTCAAAAAGACAACTGGTTCAGATACAAAAGAAGGTACATCGGCCAAACAAGAGCAAACATTGTTCACAAGCAAAAATATTACAAGTAATAAAAAGAGAAAAGTTCAGAGAAAAGAGGAAAAAATCCTAAGTACACGAGTCTCTAATATTTTCCTCAAACTGCCCTGCCTTGGCAATTGGCGTTGTTTTAGCCTCGGCAGTCAATTGGGCAGATTTTTCAGCTTAAATCTCAACATCGATTTCGAGTACGGTTTGGTCAAGACTCTTCTTGGCGGAGGCGATCTCGGCTTCAGATGTAGCTTGCCTAGCAGAGGTGTCTTTGGAGACCTCGTTCTTATCCTCTCCGGTCAAGTCCAGGACTTGATCGTCAAGGGTTGGGGACTTGGCCACTACATCAACCTCAGCCTGAGTGGCAACTTCAACCTCGTCTTCTTCTTCGGTCTTAGTATCGAAAGTATCCGGAGAATGGGAGAAGGGAACTTGCAGCTGGGTAATATCTCAAAGTGGCAAGTCAAGGGGCACCTCTAGCTTGTCAAGAGCAACCACCCAGCCCCAGTAGTAGCCTTTGTTGCAGGCTAGGTTGATTTGCTCCTTGTACTGATCACGGACGGCGGTTTGGCCTTCTTCAAAGGCCTTCTCATCGGCCGCCTTAACCTCGGCCTCCTTTGACTCAATGGCCTCCTTGAGCTTGGCCTCAAACTCCACTACCTTGGCATTGGCAGCCTCAGCATCGACCTTGGTGGCTTCGGCAGAGGCCTCAGTAGCTTCGACTTTTGCCTCGGCTTGGTTTTACACAACTTTGGCAGCCTTGACCTGATCCAGGAGATTTCGGTTGCTGACCTCGTCATTGTTCAGGGAGGAAAGGAGCTTGGCAACTTCCTGAGTATTTTCACCAACTCCTTCCTCGTCATCTCAGTCTTGACCGCATACGAATGTGCATGCTGAATGGCCTATAAGGAATGAAATAGATTAGTAAAATTTGGCTAAATGTTGGAAAGCTTTAAAGGATAAAGTAAGCAATTTACCAAGACGAAGTGTTGCATCATGAGGTCGAAGTTCTCGTACACATGAAGATCGAGCATATGATTCATGTCAACTAGAAGGAGCACGGTCATTGACAGGGTGACGCCGACCTCTACGCTCTCGATCGCACTATTACCGATTGTCAAATGTTGATCCCCAACCATGATCTCGGGCGCCCAAGTCTAATTGCGAGGGAAGCTGCTACTACCCTCTAGGCGATCAGACCTCGGCTTCTTTAGTGGTGGGATGTTGGATGTTGCGGCCTTGGCTAGCCTCTTCTCGGACTAGGCCAGCTTTGATATTAGCACAGAGTCCTCAAGATTCTTCTCAGATTCAGAAGGAACCTAAGTCACTGTGGCCTTGGCCTTGGCCTTGGCCTTCTTCTGTCTTTTTGGCTTTGGTTTGGATTGGGATGGAGAAGAAGAGGACTGGATGGTCACAACCCCAAGAATGTTGGCAAGGAGGTCTTCAATAATGGTTGGTTTGCGGCCCATCTCGTCGACTGTTGTAGCTACGGTAACTTTGGTACCGAAATGGATTGCAGGAAGGGCTATGGGAGGGTTAAATGGATCGTAAGCTGATGCCTCGGATTCTCAACATTTGCGACTGCAAGTTCTACCGCCAGAAACATTCGGAGGAGCTCGACGTCGACGACGGCGCTGAGAAGATGGAATCAACTGGGGTAAAAATGGACGTCTAGTCTATCGAGTTCGATGTGAAGGCCTGATCTAGCCTTGGTGATGAAGCAACTAGTGGAGTTGTGGCAAAAGGAAGAGTTCTGCTTCGTTTTGGAACGTCGGGCAAGGACGACTTGTACGTCGGTATGTAGTTGAGCAACAATGGGGCCTTACGTCTTTGAATCGGGAGATCCAAGAGCTTTTTTAGATCTTGGCTAGGAAAAAATGACTGCCGAAAGCCCTTCGCTGGCTGAAGAAGAATTGTAAAAGCAAACAGCTAACATTAGCATAAATAAGAGAAATAAATTGACAAGACTTAACAGAAACATGAAAGCCATACTTGTACTCAGTTCTTACCCTCATCCTCTCTAAAAATTACTCGGCGTAGAGGAAAGAAATGAAAATCGTCATCAGGTGCGAACTCCCAATTGCCCGAGACAATCAGGTAGTAATCTCCAGCACCTTTGTTTGAGTCAAGAAGGTCGGCTATAAACTTGAAGGCGATAGATCTGGGCTTGAGGTAGTATATGTGACCTTTGTTAGACTTCAGGCCACACATGGTGTAGCAGAACTGGATGTCGGCTAGTGTAATCCTAGCATTTTCTCGGTGTGCCAGTTCGATTATGTCATTGATAACCCTATATGAGTTGATGGCTAGTTACACGGGGTTAAGTTTGTAGTAGTAGAGGACTTCTCGGAAAAGAATGTCTAGGGGAAATCGAAGTCCACATTCAATGAACGCAACTACGGGGAAGGGCATGGAGTCTTCATCAGGCATGATAGAGTCCTCCTTCCCAGTCAATCTGATTTGAACATCGACTGGGATGGAGAACCCTTGACGAAAGTACTCTAGTTTGGATGGGGTATCTACCCTCTATCTGAACATTCCCATAATGTTGGCTTAAAGTGTTTAGTGCTAGATTTTAAAGAAAAGACACTGGTAGGGGGTTTAAGAACCTCAGTTAGACCCTAAACAGGCACTAGGGCAAGGATTTTGAAGATCTAAGGGGAAATTTGTTTCAGTTTTTCCTAAGTATATGGTTTCTAGGCAAATCCCAAGCCTAAAACTAAACACACAAACAAAGGTGCAAGGGCAAGAATCTAGAAAACAAGCCAAGAAAACAAAAAGCAACATGATTCAGAATCAAGAAACTAACATTTAAGAAGCATGGAAACTTACAAATTCATAAACAGTGAGTAAGTGTGTGCAGATGTACGAAAAATCACAACCAAGACAATTGACGTTCCAAAAACACAGTGATGAACTTCGAAGCGCATAACAATCCAAGAAGCAAAAATTGATTTGCAAAATAAAATATGGCAACCAAAATCAAGGAATTAATGAAAAAAAATAGAGTGTAGCTATGAATAACAGATTCAATGGCGGCAGATACAATGTAAACATGTGGCAAAAAAGCATATTGAAAAAACAATAAAGACAGAAATCAGAAAGAACAAATAGAGAACTTATCAAATAAAGCCGAAGAAGTGGACGCCGGAGTGAGACGACGGAAACAATCGAAATGGAATGACAGCAAGCTTGCCAGAGGTGAAGAGCGAAAACAATTGCAGAAAACTCAAAGAGACGACGATGGAGGCTAGGAAACGAAGAGAGAAAGAATCTTGAGCAAGAGAGGGAAATTGAATTTGCAAAAGTGAAAAGATGAAGAGAGAGAGAGAGAAAGAGTTTTGTCAAAAATACAAACAGGTGGCAAACTGTAATGAATTAGCCTTGGACGATGTGCTTGTCAGGTGACGTAGAAAGAAATGACACGACCTGATAGCGCGTGTCAAGTACGAACCAATGAGGAGGGGACAAGTGGATAAAACGGTTGAAAGGTTGTGTGTGACAGCTCATGTGCAGTTAAAACTCTTGAAATTCTCAAAATAATGAGGCCATAACCTCGGCTAAAGAAGCGATCTCGGTTGAGATATGTAATGAACTTATGAACTTGGTTCTTAATCCTAGATAAAGTGGACAACTGAGTCCAAGTTACTTGAAGCCGACGAGTCTTAATCTCGGACGAAGAGAAAAATGAATCTTTAGCTGACATGTAGTGTGGACAAACAATGTAGGTTCCATCACCTCAGGTTGCCGAGGTAATAGAACCTAGGGAGCAATTGTGGGGAAGTATTTTATGAATGACAGCACGTTGCTAAGGTGACGCCGAAGTGGTAGGCGAGGTGCCACGTGGCCTGGTCACGCTGCCGAGATGATCTCGGCGAGACCGAGGTCATCTGCGAAGATGCCGGAATTCGAGATAAGCAGATAAGGGACAAGATTCTTATAACAGGGGAGGATCTCAATCTGGATAAAGATAAGGCTCAAGAAGAGTTTATCTCTATCTAGATGGGGGTCTAGGATAAGCATTGAGCCGGAGTCCATTGAAGTGAGGCTTCTAAAGAGATCAGGTCACTGTTGGTTAGAAGGGCAAGGCACCCTCGTGGGTCTAGGGTAAGTTCTTTCTTGTGAGTTTAAGCACGACTTGCTATCTATGAGAGATATTACTGACTTGATCGTCGGAGTGTCCCAAGGTGGATGAACCACTGTCAAATTCTCATCTTCTTGTGCAAGTTATTAGGTTTAATCTATTCTGCTCGTGCTCTCCAGCTGAGTTCCCCCTTTTGGTTGTGTAGTAGGAAATCAACACCAACACCAACACCTTTGTTACTTGAGTAATTGAAGTAGTACTTATTATAAAAAATAGAAAAAGAAAATTTATGAGGTCGCCCAATGGCAAATCCGATCCTAAAATAGATAAAATACCATATACATAAAATAAAATAAATAGAATAATTTGCTATAAATAATCATGGTTTACGTTGGCTATATCAACAATGAAGTGAAGGTGTATTTCATTAGCAAATTTCTAAATTTGTTTCTAAAGAAGAATAAACAATACACTATACAATCAAATAATCTTATAATGTGCGAAATTCAAATGGTTCTAGAAAGAATATTTTAATGGGAGGCATCATGCCATCAATACAAAACTTCGAATTTTACAATATTTCAAAAAATGCAACTAAAACGCAAAGCCTCACTATGTGGCCACTATCTTAGGTTGGCGATGGCTTAAACACCATGCTAACATTTTTAGCAACATTCAAAACCATGGTATCAATCTTGGAAGCAACAAATTGCAGCCAACAACTGATGTAATCATTGACTTATAGTGGCATTTTTATTTCAATAACATCAACGTATTGAGATTTAAAAATAAAAAAAAACCTTGAAACATATAATTGATGGCATGAACAGAACAAAACTAAAGATAAAAATTATAATCCACATCAAAAAAATCCACATACACAAACAACATCCATATATAATCTGATAAATATGTACTTCAATTATTGTTGGTTTCTATTGGATTACCAATCTAATGAGCCAAAGAATACCTCTCTTTCTACACACTCTCGATTGGAGCTAATATTTCTAAGAAAATAGAAAAACAAAAGGAGAGAAACAACACAATCTAATGTGGTTTCAAATTGATGTCGCTGATATGGATTGATGGGTTAGGTGGAACTCTGAAAAGGTCTTAAATGCATTACAGATTGATTTCTGGTAGGAGAATGGCAAAAAATAGTCCAAGCATTAAGTAATCGTTGAACTTGGTAAGATGATTTTATCCAAGAAGCTATCTCATTGAGTTCTAGTTGTGGGACTTGGGACCAAATATAAAAACACAGAAATATTTAGAAAGAAGTTGGTTTGAAAGAGAGAAAGAGAAAGAGAGAGAGAGAGAGAGCTTGATTGGTTTTGGGGATAGAGAACGCCAAAGAGAGATGAGAAGAATAGGGATTTACAAAAAGAAAGGGCACTGAAGAGAATGGAAGTGGTAAGGGGGTGCCCATTTAATAAACTAGCGGTTGCTACACGCAATGCGTGTGCAATTCAAATAAATAAAAATAAAATAAAATATTTATTATATATTGTGTGCTAGTTAAGTGATAAAAGTCATACTCATTTGACATAAGTCTAAGGTTTAAATCCCCTCCTCTCATCTATCTAATTTTTTTTTTAATTTCAAATAAAAAAGTAGACACATGGCAGTATAAGAAACAAACGCTTCAAGACACCACAAGAGGTGTTCACTTTATAATAGATAATTTTTTTTTTAATTTCAAATAAAAAAGTAGACACATGGCATTATAAGAAACAAAGGCTTCAAGACACCACAAGAGGTGTTCACTTTATAATAGATAGATAGATAGATGCTTTGTCAAATGCAACGATTCGAAAAATGCCAATTTTATTAATAGGATAGGCATAAAACGGTTCATAAAACAATTCTTTTTTTTTTTTTTTGGTAGTGCACTAGTAGGCGGCTTTGGAAAGCATTAATAATTTGTGAATTTATTATGAATATTTTCGGAATCTAAAAATGTAAAAAACACTTGGGCTGCTTCAGTCTTTTAAAGTAGTAATAATAATAGATAAAATCTCAAGGGAACTATATTATATATCACTTGTATCATAATCATGTTCCACTATCGCACATATTTCTTGAGTATAGAGATTTTCTACTGGACTTTGATTCATCCCTCGTGATTAACTATTTTTCAAGTTTAGACGGTGTACCGCCACCGCAAGGTTGATGGTGCAGATTGTGGGCTCAAATGCCCCTTTTTGGTTGATTTTATAAGGGCCTAGGGCTATATTTGTAAATTAAATTGTCAGGCACTTTTATGTGATCGAGGAAATTCCCTCTCTTTTCTGTAAGGCTTAGGGCAATGCTTTCATTTTGTTTTGTTGATGAACGACACATATGCCATATATTCAGATTGTTTAGGATTAGGAACATAAGTTACATATGTATTTGTTTTTGTAACCCAAGTTTGTATGAAAAGAACATTTACACATATAAACATGTTATCCCATGTAGGCAATCCAGGAGGGGAGTGAATTAGGTTATTAAAAATAATTTTACAATATTAAAATAATAAACACAATAGTCAAATTTTAACAAATAAGAAAACAAAACAATAATTATCAATATAAAAGTAAGAGAGATAGGAAGAGAAAATCAAACACTGACATTTATAGTGGTTCAGCACACCGAGCCTGTGTCCACTCCCCAAAAAACCTCTTCAAGAATTTCTTCACTATCAAAATGAATCAATACACCACCAAAGTTTTACCAAGTTTGTGGATTTACACAGGTCTTACTCTTATCCATTGAAAATGCCTCACCCTTACAAAATTTCTCTCACAAAATAATCAATAACGATAAGAGGTATTTAAGCCCTTTTTTACAATAATTCTCTCACAAAGAGTATATATGAAAGTTTAAGAACAAAGACAACACTTAGATTTGAAAATGAAAGAGCATAGTGAAAAATACAATCACAATTTTGGAGCACACAAATTTTTTTCTCTTCAAGTTCTTAATTTTTCTTCACACAAAACACTTCTATATATACCCAAAAATATACCCGTTGGGAGGCGGACGCTCTTCGGATCACAAGGTGACGAAGCGCAAGACGCTCCTCCTTTGACTTTTTCCTTCACGCAAAATAGATACGCACGCCACACGTTGCGTTTGAAAAATATAGTCAGGTCGCTATCGATGAATAGTAACAACAAAATTTTTCAAACTTCTCCCTTAAATAACAAAAATGCACAGTAACTGTATACTAACTTTTCTATTAAAATATTTGACTACACAGTAACTTCTCTATTAAAATATTTGTATGCAAAGCAAAATCTTTTTAAATAACATTTATATTATATCTGAAAATATATACTCCTTTTAAAAATTTTGTAGAGATTTTAAATACACTTTAGTAAAAAAATGACCCACCACCCATGTGGGTATATCAAGTTTTGTCAAAAGATAACAACTCACCAAAATCAAATTTGTCAAAAGATAACAACTCACCAAATCAATTTTGTCAAAAGAAGAACTCATCAAAATCAAATTTGTCAGAAGATAAACAGCGATCAGCTAGATTTTTCAAAATCGTGAATAGTAATTTTTTTTAAATATTTCCATTTAAATAATATTTATAACAAATATATCATACAACATATATTTTAAACAAATAATATTTTGTGTCAAATAATATAAAGAATGTATATTAAAAAATCATAATTTATCACGTAATATTTTAGACATTATCAAACAAACCACATGATTAACAAAACGAAGTATGGGTTGTTTCATTTCTAACACTCATCATCATTTATCCATTTAGTTTCTCTCGTTATCGTTTAATTGTCCTATCAATTCGTGTATTCCAGATCATGTAAATATCGAGGAGTGTCACATGTCAAATGCAAAGCGAATATGACTCATAGAAAATCAGGCGCTCAGTCTCCTATGAAGCGTGCCTTGCAGGAGTTTAGGTTCTCAAGCTTTTGTCAAGCGCTAAGTGAACAAGTTCTAATTTTTCTTTTTTTTGAAATAGATCTCTAACACTGTGACATGTGTAAGAGGGTTTGGACAAGTCATATATCTTTGCTAATCAAAATCCTATGAAATATAATCACAAAACAAAGAAGACTGAGACAATAGGAAGCTCAATCTTTCTAAAACTATTTGTAACACGCCGTTCCACATTGGAAGTTTGCATGGGTGATCTTGGGCATATAAAGCACTACTACCTTGTTACTAAGTAACTTGGACTTAAGCTTTTGGGTCATGTTGGTAGTAGACCCACAGGTTACTTGGGCCACCAGATAGTAGGGCGTTATAAATGATATCAAAGTCGGCCCATGCACACAATCATGTGGGCCACTTATTCTTATGGACCCTTCCGAGGATGCAAGGATTTATAAGTAGGGGAGTTTGTAACACCCCGTTTCACATCAAAAGTTTGCATGGGTAATCTTAGGCATATAAAGCATCACTATCTTACTATTAAGGAACTTTGACTTAAGCTTTTTGGTCGTGTTGGTAGACCCACAGGTTACTTGGGTCAGCAGGTAGTAGGGCATTACACTATTAACTTGCAAAGCACCCCAAACAATTACAAACACTATAGGTTTTGTACAAATGAAAATCATCCAACTATAGCTAACAATCATGGTCGTTAGGAAGTTGTTAAAAATTCGATGTCGAAAAGTTACCCAAAAAATGGTTGCCGTAAATTATCGTTGGCGATCGATGCCTTGCAGCTGGTGAGGACTGTAGTGTATGAGAAGAGAGAGAGAAAGAGAGAGAGAGAGAAGATAAATTTGTTTCATAAAATTACATGATATCAAAAAATGAGGCGAATTTGGAATGGAATAAAATGACTTTAACTCACTTAAACAATGAATTTTAGTTAATTATCCATTTAAAGTTTATTAACAAGTAAGGAGCTTCTATTTACACAATAATTCCATCTCATTACACCAATTTTCTATTTATGCATCCTTTCATATTCAAAATTTTCAAGTACTTTCCATAATTTCAAAAACAAATCCTTATCCTTAACCTTCTACATTTAATTTACAACCCTAAACATTTCAAAGCCCAACTCTTGCACCCACCCAACCACCGCCACCTCTACCCCCGACTACCATATCGTAATCCTTCCACTCTCACCAATAGCACCATTTCGGCTCCCAACCACCATGATTTCCCCTTTATTTACTACAAACCCCCTATCATTTCCTCGCCGGTGACTTCCGTACAACCTTTCCCATACCCCGCAACCTACGACCCTACCAATGGAACCCCTCTTCATACAACATTCCTCCACCCTCGTGCTTAAAGACACCCCATTTTGACTGGCCCTAAGACTTGGGCATTATTTTCTGAACACCCGATGATGAAAGTTAGAATGTGCTATCTTACGAATTCCTCCGCAAGAGAGCCAGTTTCAAGCTTTAATCCCAACCTTGCACCCGTTTTGGCTAAAGTATTTTAGACCCTCTTAAACCCCTTTTCAAACATTTATACAAAGTTCCGAGGCTTGCCTTTTCAAAATTCAAGTATTACATTTTCTTAGTAAATTGAGCAAGAACAAAGTGGAAATGAGTGGAAGGAATGAGAATTTTCTGAAAAAAAAAAACCCTATTTTCCCCTTTGAAAAGTTGTCTGGCCAAACAATTTTTTGTCTAGCCAAACACTTTTTTGTTTGGCCAGATGGTTTGTTCAAGAAACAGAGTAGTTTCGAAAAATTCTACGTTTTCTCCGAATTTTACACAAATATCTTAGATATTTTACCTTGGGCTTCCTCTGCAAGTTTCTTAGATATTTTTATTTCTCTCAAAAGTATATAAATACACCTCTCCTTCTTCATTTCAAAAGGGTTACAAAATTGTTTACACTTGCACCTCATCTTTAACATTCTCCTCCATTCTCTTCACTATTTCTTCATTGATACACCACCCCAAACTCCATTAAAGGTAAAATCAAGGTTGAGAAATATTTGTGAGACATTACAAAATATTTCAAAAGACTAAGAGATTTGTTTAAAAGCCTACCTCTTACACCTCATTTTTAACCTCCATTTCTCATACACCAACCATCAAAACTCCATTAAAGCTTGAGTCCAAGCTTCTTGCTAAAGACCCTAAGAACTCTAAGCCATATCTAAATGACCTTGAGGGTGCCAAGAAAGAGTTTTACAACCAAGAAGTTCACCCTCTTTCAAGAGGTGAAATTTTTGAACTATTTTCATTTTCTCTCTCTTGTTCTTCATTGATAAGCTTTGTATCTCACTATTACTTGTTGTAATCATATGATGGGTCCTCATGGATGTAGAGGGAACAAGGATATAACCACATATCCATTGAGTTGATTGTTCTCTTTACTTTCTTATACTTTTTTACTCTTTTCTTGATTTCTAGTCCTTTAGTTTCTTGTTGTTGTATATAGATGTGATACTTGGAACCTTGTGGATGTGGAGGGAGTAGAAAGTAGCCACCCATCCACAAATTTGATTATGTATAGTTGTTTCTTTCATTTTATGCACTTTTTCATCACATATCTCATCATCTTAGCATAGTGGCCTATATGCTTCAACCCATGCTCAATCTTAATGAGTAGTAGAGGTTGTTTCATGGGGTTAGTTAGATGATTTTTGGGATTTGATGTTGAGAAAGTGGTTGATTTTCATTTTTATTGATTTTCCTTGGAAGCAAAACAAGAGATTCTATGGTAAGAATGTTGAAATCTCTCTTCTCAATCTTTCGTGAACATGGAAAGGGGTGGAAACATCCTTGTTCCATGAATAGAAGAAGAGTTCTCAATAGTTTTTGATGAATCCCTTGCTTTAAAAGCAAAGCTTCCACTAAGAAATAATTTGCATTAATCTACGCTCCTCACTTAATAGTATGGATTTTGGTATTGATTTGCCTTTATTCACAAAAAGAAGATGTAGGTTCCTATTTATTTCTTGGGTTTGAATTTGTTCTTACTTTTGATCCATTTAACTAGTTAATTTATGGCAAAATATCTGTTGTATATATTTGTTATATCATTGTTAAGGGTTACAGCCCATCTACCTCATCCTTAAGTGATTTCTATGGATGAAAGAAGTAGAAGGGATGAACACTCCTTAGAAAGGGTTCTTGGCTTCTGTTCTGGAAAGTTTCCACCAACCTAGATTCTACCCAGAAGAGAGGTTCAGCCGGTCCATTTTTCATTCGGCCAACCACTGTTATGTATAGCTGGCTAACTTCTCCAAGAATAAAACAGATAGCTTCTAGGGGGTGGTCTCCTGGGTGGTTTTGGAGCTGCTGATCAAGTTTTTTTTTTTTTTTTATATTTAATATTATTTGTTAGATTCAGCAGTAATTTGGCTGAATCTAGTCGTTGTTGTAATAACTTATCTAACCCCCCTTCTTTTTTTTTATTATTCATTTAATTGTTGTAATCTCTCTCTCTCTTTCTCTCTCTCTCTCTCTCTCTCCGCCTCTTTCTCATTTTAATTGTTGTAATAACTTCTAACCCCACGTCTTTCTATCCCGTTTATTTATGTGCTTTCTGTATATACATAGCATCATGTTTTATTAATCATGTCCACGCTTTGCATCCATCTTTCATGCATTACGATTCAACCAATTTGAATTTGTGGGTTTTATCAATTCTTATGTGCTTTTATGCGCTAACTCATGCCTTGAGATAATTTATATATCAAATGTTAGTAGCTGAATCTATAGTTGCATTATTGTGCATGTATTGTATTAGTTGTTTACATATAGGATCATGCATATGTGTATATCATATTATTTTGGCTTGCCATAAATGAATGCTAGGTGAGTATTTACTGTTTTAGCACCCCGATTGTATATGTTATTTTACCATGTTTAGCATCTTATCATGTGGCTAAGTGCTTAAATAATATACCTCCTTGAATGCTAGTGGATGAAGGTTGTGTTACTTAGGTTGGAATGATACTGATTGATATGCATATGAGCTCAATTTTCATTTTGAGTTGTACATTTATTTAAAAGGTCTTTCAAAAATGCTTGAAATCAAAGCATACCAAAATAAGTAACATAATCTATAAATTGCTTGACTCGCATAGTAATTTTAGCATTATTAAAATAAGAACATGAGCATATAATGTTTATAAAACTCATATCATGGCTTAGTAAAGACCAATCTTTTGATCAGGTGAGCGAGGGGTACTCAATTCATGACCTTTCCCCTTCATACATAAGGTTCCAAACCGAGGCACGAGTCATGGGTTTCCTAATTTTTCCAAAAGATTAGGTGGCGACCCTGAGATTTGACGATGTAGTCCATTTTTGGCATATTTTTGCAATAAATGGATTTTCTATAAAAATTGTTGGATTTGGACTCTCATTTTTTGTTTTACATTGCACTAGTGAAACTAGATCACGAGATCAGGAGTTTAAACTGTTGAGCGTTCTTGGTAACCCCAAAAGCATCCCACAGTGCCCTATTTCTCTGCGACCTAGGGTTATTCATATACGAGCTTAAGGTTTGAAGAAGAAAAAGAAGAAAAATAGAAGTTCAGACCAACAAAATAAACTTGTGTTCGGCTTCATAACATTGATTCTCAATGTCTAGTGTTTTGATTTAGACAACCAAAGTGAAACCAATGGCTTATGTTCGGTTCTAGGGGTGTTCAAAAAACCGAATCACTCATGAACCCGTCCGAACCCGACCGACCCATGTATATCACGGACGGTTTCGCATACATTTACGGTCCGCTGCGGTTGTATTATTTTAAAAAAAATGAAAATTCGGTCGGGCACCGAATTGAATAAAAAAATATTAACTAAACCCGATCCGACCGACTTGTATATATTATTTTAAACTAAACGAGTTAAGGCATTCTGTCAATCCTTTTATTTCCAAAGACTTTCCACGTTTTTCAATACAAAGTTACTTTTCCCAAGTCTATTTGTTTGACAGCTCACACTTATCAATCAATCAATTGCAATCTTTTTCTTTCCTTCCAAGTCAGAGATGTACACCCAATATCTATTATAAAAAAATAAAAAAAACAAAATCTGAGTCTATATCTTTCCAAGGTCTTATTTATCTTCTCAATAAAAATGTATTCCTCAATTCCAATGTATCTCTCTCACCGCCCCATTTCTCTCTTTCTTTTCTTCTTTACATACGAACTCGTCTATCATTCTCTCTATCACCGACCCTCATTTCTCTTTCTTCTCTCCTTCATATACGAACTCATCTTTCATTCTCTCTCCTCATCTCTGCTTCTCTTTTTTAATTTTTTTTTTCTTTTTTCTTCCCTCTTTCTCCCTTTGGTGATGGGGTGGTGGCAGTGACAGACAAGGTTAGTGAACAACGGTGTTGGTGACGATGAACGATGGAGTTGCAATGAAAGAAGACAGTGGCTGCAGAGATAATTTGTAATATCTGAGTGTAGATACATCAGTTGTAATCTGTAATCTATTACTCAATCTATCACTAATCTGTATTCATGAATTTAATTTGCTGTTTTGATTTCTCAATTTTATTTTTTCACAATTTTTTTTTTCCGTTCCTACTATTTTTTTGAAATCGACCGAATCGACCGCCATGTCGTGACTTTTCATTCGGTCGATTTCGAAGTGTAGTTCGGTCGACAGCGGATAACTGATTTTCCAACCCGAACATGTCGGTTCGGCTGACGGGCTAAGGGTAAACCCGAGCCGAACCGACCCGTGAACACCCCTATTCGGTTCCTTTATGTTGAATTAAGGGTGTTCATTTGAAGACCAACCATCGAGCGGAGAAAGAAAGGTAGTGGAGAAGGTAGTGGTTGTAATGGTGAGGAGAAAGTCGCCGTGGGAGGAGTTGGTGAAGAGGTCATACTGGTTTAGCAATGAGAGAAATGGTTTTGCAATAGGAGTACGGGGTTCAGGAAGTAGGTTGTAGTAGTAAGGGGTTCACTGATGAGAGAAGAGAGTTGGAGAGAGGGTCGCCTATGGGAGATGAAAGGCTTGATGGAGGTGAAGGTTATAACAACAATGGTGACAGTAGTGGCCAAATGTGGTGGTTGGGGATAGGAATGAATTTAGTGAGTAAAGAGGTTTTTCAAATTTTAAAGTTTGAGGAGTTTTAGGTAAATTAATGTAAGGATAAAATGAAATGAGTAATAAGTTGTGGTGGTGTAAATGGAAGCATGCCTAACAAATGTCCTTAGCAATTAGAACAATGTTAGACCATCTCCAATAGTTACTCAAATCTTTCATTAAATTTGAATTTGATGAAAAATGATTCATTTTCCTGCTCTAACGGTTTTATCAAATAGGTATTAAATCGAGAATTTCACTTTTTCTTTCATCAAACTAAGGATCAATGTGCCTTTTATTAAATCACTGTTCATTGCCGTTGCCGAATGTCCCCCCAAATATCTGCCCAGTCGTTCCCCCGGATAACTACCTCAAGGCTAAAATTTGTGAAAAAATTACACTGGCCGGTTGACCGGTGGTTTGATGAAACTCCAAAACCCTCCGTTAGAGCACTTGATATCAAAGGAAGTTTTTACTCAAATTTGGTGAAAAAATTGATGCACTGTTAGAGATGCTCTTAAAAACAATATTTAGTATACCAATAGGAAGATGTTATAGTATACACTCTTCAAAAAGTGTGTACTATATGCACCTTGTTATTTTTTTTTTGTAGTGTATATTATGTATGTATGTGATAAATGTTACGATAATTTGTTATTCAAAAATCATTTTATGTATTTTTGTGACAATGTTATATTTATTTTTGTTCAAAATACGTAACTTCATTTCTAAACTGCAAATTATTATAATTCTATCAGAAAAAATATGTGTCACCACAAAAAAATATAATAAGGGTGTATATGGTGGTACACCACAAAATATATAATAAGGATGTTGTTGGAACAATCTTCTGTGTACAAAAAATAAATTGACACCAAATCAAACAAACAAAATAAATAACGTATCGAATTTATTTTACTGAATCGAATGAATAATAAAAAGATCAAGTCAAGTGTGTGACACTCTATCCTTAAGGCAGATTCGCCCCGCAACGGTGCTTACGGTTAAATAGCGCTTATCTCCTAGGATACACTGATCTTCACAAATTGTAATAGCACTTCAAACAATTTGTTTGGCGAACAAAACCTGTGTTCTAAACTCTCTGAATTTTTTCCTAAAATAATATGAAGAATAATTGATGCAAAAGAGCAAAAAGAAGGCAAAAGAAATGAATTTTTCGGACTGCCAAATGCTGGAACATATCTGAAAATATATAGACCCGAACAGGTACATAATTTGAAGTGAACAGATGCAAATTCAAATTGGACAGGTGCAATAGATAACTGCCCAGTAGTTTCTATCTGTTGGAAAACTGCTATAGTTCAAAAACCTGTCTGGCAGAAATGAATCTGTTTGGGTTCAAACAGATTTGAAAACTGTTTAAACAATTTAATCTATTTTGGAAAAATGGACTGGAAGAGATAACAAAGGTCAAAAAATTAAATTCAAATTTTGAATTAATTGGAAAAAATTCAAATAATAACCGACCCTAATGAATCTGTTTGGGTTCAAACAGATTTGAAAACTGTTTGAACAGTTTAATCTGTTTTGGAAAAATGGACTGGAAGAGATAACAAAGGTCAAAAAATTAAATTCAAATTTTGAATTAATTGGAAAAAATTCAAATAAGAACCGACCCTACCCAAACCCGGTAGGAACGGTAGCACGTGCGTGGTGGTTTGGACTAAGGTTCACTTTGTCCATAACTCCTCCCTTCTACAAACTTGGGGTGCCCCTTGGGCCCAACCCTAGTGTTGTAATCTAGAGACTATATACACACAAAAGCTCTCTTAAAGTTTCAATGTGGGACAACTCATTTCAAAGAAACTCACATTTATTTCTTTAATTGTTCATTCCACGAATCCGAAAATGACGTCAACTTCCCATTCACTCATAAATGGTTTTGACGAACCGTTTTCACCATGTGACTTGTCATGCGGCAATGAACACGTCACCTCTTCAGACTCACCTTAAAAGACGTTTGGGGCCCACTCAATTTTGAGCTCAAAATTAGTCCAAAATAAGCATTATAAAATCAAATTTTTCAATAGGTATACCATAGCAATTCCCATACCAATAAACATATAAATATGTTTATAGATACTGTTTCTTGCAATGCTGTAGCAAGACATCATTGAACAATAATAAATTTATATGTACATGAGTGAAACACAAAATGAAATACAAATTTCGCATAACGGGTGAGCATAATGTGAGATCAATATTTTGTAAGACATATCATATTCTGTATATGATCTTTGTATGACCTCTTTTGAGAAGTGTCACATTATCTTTTTACATTTTATAGATTTTTTTTGTAATAAATAAAAAATCTAAGGTAGTGTTTGATTTAGTTTTGAAATTATGATTCCAGTTAAAAAAAATTTAAAACTCTTTTTAAAACTCATAGCTAAACACACAATTTAAAAAATTATTTTCAAAACTCAAAACCAAACTTATTTCAAAACTCTATTTAAAAAAATTAATTTTTTTATTTTGTTCTTTAAAATTATTTTTTATTTTATATTTTTTTGAAAAATATAAAATTTCAAAAAATATTTTGTTTATTTTTTTGAAGAAAAATATTTTTTATCATTTTAAATTTTTTTGAAAAAATATTTTGTTATTTTTTAAGTATTAGCCAATAATTTGTTATGATTTAGCTATTTAAAAAATTTAAAAAATTAAAAAATAAAATAAAATATTTAAAATAAAATTATATATTTAAAATAAAAATACAATTCATTTTAAATTTTCTAAAAAATAAATATTTACAATAAAAAATATTTATTTAAAAAAAATA
This sequence comes from Camellia japonica, assembly GCA_030407325.1. Lineage (NCBI taxonomy): Eukaryota > Viridiplantae > Streptophyta > Magnoliopsida > Ericales > Theaceae > Camellia > Camellia japonica. The sequence continues at coordinate 125,575,247 of JAPPVO010000031.1, forward strand.
AAATTAAGAAATTTTTTTGAATATTTAAAAAATAAATAACTATAAAAATTTTAAAATACAATTCAAAATTAAAAATTTCAAAACTCAAAATTCTTTTTAAACTTATAATAAAACAAATTTTTTTATTTTAAAATTAAATTTAAAATTTATAACTTAAAATATAACTTCACATTTAAATTATAATTTTAAAATTAAACCCAACAGAGTCAATTTTTTGGGCGCTGGTCGAACAAATGGTGCAAACCACGTGACATTGGACGCACGTGGCTAGGAGGGGAGCTTCTATTTGCACACACTCATTTCCTTCTTTACACATCTTTTTCAACAAATAATTTGTTCGGAAGTGTTAGGGAAAATCTATGATTCCCCACAAGTAAATCAATCAATGGGAATAAAAACTAATGCGGAAAAATTAAATAAAAAACAACACAAGAATTTTACGTGGTTCCCTCAATGTGAGGTACGTCCACGGGATCGAAATCCGATTCCACTATCGACCAAAAGGTTTCCAAACGATTACAAACGAGACACCAATGGTCTCACAAAACCACCCTTAGGTGAATTCCAAATAATCACAAATAAATAAAGAGGAAAAACCTCACCAAATAGATGAACAAAAATCTTCAAAACCAGAGTTGTAGAAAATCCAAAATAACGAACCAAATCAACACCGAAAACGAAGCAAAGAACCACCCAAATTAATTTCACTGTTCACACCCCCAAATAATTGATTTCACCAAAGTGGAGTATGTGTAGCAGCCATTCTCTTCACCTCGGGATGAGCAAAAAACAAAACCCTAAAATATTGTGAATCTAAGGTTTATTATCAAACCTTAGTTGTTTCCAAATTGGATTGGGTCTCCACAAATTAAATATAATATATAAAAATATATTATAATTAATACTAAACCAAATCAAACTCTTTTTCCAAAACTAATTGGGTCCCACACTCCAATAAGGAGGTATACCCAACAATTCTCCCCCTACCGACTTAGGTGGAGAAATCAACCATACCCGCCAAAGTTCGACACTTTAAATGTTTATCCCTCGACAAAGTCTTAGTCAACATATCTGAAATATTATCATCTGTGTGAACCTTTTCGAGTTGTAACAATTTCGAATCTAACACATCACGAATCCAATGGTATCTCACATCAATGTGTTTCGATCTCGAATGAAAAGTAAAATTTTTGCTTAAGTGAATAGCACTTTAACTATCACAATAAAGCACATACTTTTCTTGCTTCAAACCCAATTCTTGCAAAAAAAAATTCAACCATAACTCTTCTTTGCAAGCTTCCGTAATGGCAATAAATTCAGCTTCGGCAATTGAGAGAGCAACACATTTTTGTAATTTAGATTACCATGCCACAGCTCCCCTTGCAAAAGTCATCAAATACCCCGAAGTAGATTTTCTAGAATCAATATCATCGGCCATGTCAGAATCTATGAACCCATCAAGTATCGGCTTACCATCCCCAAAACACAAACACACCTTCGAAGTCCCTTGAAGATACCTTAGAATCCATTTTACCGCTGCCCAATGTTCTTTACTCGGTTTAGAGAGAAAACGACTCACTACACCAACAGCGTGAGCAATATCCGGCCTTGTACAAACCATGGCGTACATCAAAGAACCAACTGCTGAAGCAGAAGGAACTTTCAACATCTTTTCTTTGTCTTTCTCACTTGTAAGACATTGATTCGAACTAAGCTTGAAGTGGCCGGCAAGTGGACAACCAACCAGCTTTGCTTTATTCATGTTGAACCTTTCAAGACCTTTCTCAATGTAGCTTTCTTGAGATAACTAAATCAGCCCCTCTTTGCGATCACGAACAATTTTCATACCAAGTATTTGCTTTGCCGGTCCCAAATCTTTCATAGCAAAAGATTTGCTCAACTCCAACTTCAACCTGTTAATCATGGTACAATATTGACCAACAATTAACATGTCATCAGCATAAAGCAAAAGAATAATAAATTTACCATCCAGAAAATTTTTCACAAACACACAATGGTCCGAAGTGGTTTTAGAAAAACCATTATTCATCATGAAAGAGTCAAATTTTTTGTACCATTGCCACGAGGCTTGCTTGAGACCATACAAAATTTTCTTCAATTTGCAAACAAATTTCTCTTTTCCCTTTCTCCACAAAACCTTCTGGTTGCTCCATGTAAATTTCTTCTTCAAGGTCACCATGAAGAAATGCGGTCTTCACATCAAGTTGTTCAACTTCAAGGTTCATACTTGCAGCCATGCCAAGTACAACCCGAATAGAAGACATCTTCATAACCGGCGATAAAATCTCATCAAAGTCAATACCTTTCTTTTGCCCAAAGCCTTTCACAACAAGACGTGCCTTGTACCTCAGATTCTTGCCATCATTCTTCAATTTGAAAACCTACTTATTTTTCAGAATTTTCCTCCCTTTAGGCAACTTCACTGAATCATAAGTCTGGTTTTCAAGCAAGGAATTCATCTCCTCGTCCATGGCCTTTTTCCAATCACCTTTCTTTGCATGCTCAATTGCTTCTTGGTAGCTCTCCAGCTCCCCTTGATCAGAAATCAACACAAATTCATTGGGAGGATACTTTCTTGAAGGTTGTCGGTCCCTTGTAGATTTCCTCAACTCAAGTTGTGGTAGCGGTTCTTGAGTTGGATCCTCTTCTTCAATTTATGGCTCAACTTCATTAGGATTAGCATCATCCTCTACATCTTCAATAGGTAGCTGCACATCTGCCCCGTTTTCATCATCAACTGAAGATGAAGGAGATAAATCCATGTCAATGAGATCACTAGTTTTTTGGCTCCGGTTGATCACCTTTGCCAAAGTCTTCAATTGTTTGGTCTTCAAGAAACACAACATCACGGCTTCGAATGACTTTCTTGTCGACCGGATCCCACAATCTATACCCAAATTCATCACGCCCATAGCCAAGAAAAATATATTGTCTTGACTTACTATCAAACTTAGACCTTTCATCATTTGGAATGTGAACAAAAGCTCGGCAACCAAACACTTTCAAGTGCTCATAAGACACATCTTTGTCGATCCAAACTCTTTCTGGAACATTACCATTCAAAGGATAGCAAGGAGACAAATTGATCACGTCAACCGCTGTACTCAATGCCTCACCCCAAAAAAATCTTGGCAATTTAGCTTGTGAAAGCAAACACCTTGTTCTTTCCACAATGGTGCGGTTCATCCTCTCGGCAACGCCATTTTGTTGAGGAGTCTTCTTAATTGTCTTTTGATGCCGAATACCTTGGCTGCAACAATACTTATCAAATGGCCCAATGTATTCGCTACCATTGTCTGATTGGATGCACTTCAATTTCTGCCCTGTTTCTCTTTCAACCATGGCCTGAAAATGCTTAAATACTTCTAGAACTTGATCTTTAGTTTTTAGTAGAAAAGCCCAAACTTTCCTTGAATAATCATCAATGAAAGTAACAAAATAAAGTGCACCACTATGTATTCTAACTTTTAAAGGACCACAAACATCCGAATGAATAAACTCCAAAACATTTTCTTTTCTAGATGCAACATTTTTATGAAAAGAAACTCTATGTTCTTTACCTGCCAAACAATGAACACAAATTTTAAAATGTGTACCTTTCAAACCGGGTAGAAGTTCTTTCTTGAACAAAACTTGCAGCCCCTTTTCACTCATGTGCCCAAGTCGCCTGTGCCACAATTTAGTAGAAGTATCATCTTCAAGTGCATTGACAACACCTTTACAAATTTTTCCTTTGCATCGAATAAAGTGTATGAATCTTCTTACACTTAGCCACCACCAAAGAACCCTTTGTGAGCTTCCATATTCCATCACCAAATTTGTTGTTGAAGCCTTCATCATCTAGTTTCCCAGTAGAGATCAAATTGAGGCGAATGTCGGAAACATGCCTCACATCTTTAAGCAACAATTTGCAGCCCAAATTTGTTTCAAAGCAAACATCACCCATGCCAATAATCTTGGACAAACCTTCATTACCCATTCGAACAGAACCATAATCTCCTTCAGTGTAGGTAGTGAAGAACTCAACTCGAGAAGTCACATAAAAAGAAGCACTGGAATCAATCACCCAATTGCTCTCTTGGCCTACAAAATTGATACAATCATCTTCACAAACGACCATGAGATCATCGGTAGTAATTGCCGTTGTGTCTTCTTGCTTCTTTTTAGTTTTCCAAGTTACCCAATTGCTTCAATTAAAGCTAGACATACGACCCACATTCCCCTCCATTGATTTACACAAATAAATAGACCCAAATAAACCGTAAGCTCTGATACCAGTTGTTAGGGAAAATCTATGATTCCTCATAAGTAAATCAATCAATGGGAATAAAAACTAATGCGGAAAAATTAAATAAAAAATAACACAAGAATTTTACGTGGTTCCCTCCATGTGAGGTATGTCCACGGGATCGAAATCCGATTCCACTATCAACCAAAAGGTTTCCAAACGATTACAAACGAGACACCAATGGTCTCACAAAATCACCCTTAGGTGAATTTCAAATAATCACAAATAAATAAAGAGGAAAAACCTCACTAAATAGATGAACACAAATTTTCAGAACCAGAGCTGTAGAAGATCCAAAATAACGAACCAAATCAACACCGAAAACGAAGCAAAGAACCACCCAAATTAATTCCACTGTTCACACCCCCAAATAATTGATTTCACCAAAGTGGAGTATGTGTAGCAGCCGTTCTCTTCACCTTGGGATGAACAAAAAACAAAACCCTAAAATATTGTGAATCTAGGGTTTATTATCAAACCTTAGTTGTTTCCAAATTGGATTGAGTCTCCACAAATTAAATATAATATATAAAAATATATTATAATTAATATTAAACCAAATTAAACTCTTTTTCCAAAACTAATTAGGTCCCATACTCCAATAATGAGGTATACCCAACAGGAAGTAGAGTTTCGAAAATAAACAATTGGTTCGGAAGTAGAGTTCTGAAAATAAACAACTTGTTCAGAAGTAGAATTCTAAATTTTTTTTATTTTTTCGACATTCAATTTTCAAACGTGTTTATTTCATGTCCATAATAATAATTTCATTTGAAAATAAAATTATAATAAAAATAATTTTAATTAAGCGTGTGCAAGGTGGGAACGAGGATGTGCAAATAGAAGGAGTGAGTAGGGCAGAAAAGGACACTTTTTTTAGCGCATTGTGAGATATCAGAGAGCGAGAGAGCTTTCGCCGTCCTCGAACTGCACCGACACACACACACAATCAGACTTTTTGATGTGCGAATCAAACTGCTCACAACTCACACACACAAAAACACCTCAATTTACTCACTCCATCATAGTACCCCCCTCTCCCCCAACCCTACATCTCTCTCTATGGCGATCGCAGCGGCTCCGTCAATTTCCCTTGGTAAGTACTGTCAAATACCCCATTTTCATGCAATAATTTTTACTCGATTTACTCTTCTATTTCTCTTTCTATATAAATACATGATGGACTGGCTTGTGAATTTGGCTATTTTAGTTGACTTTTTATTATTTTAACTTGGCTAAAAAACGTTGTGATTTTGATGATAGTTGGTTTGTTTTTTTAGTGGATTTGATAGTTGTGAAAGAAATAGTAAAATGATTATGATTTGAATGTTATATTTTTTATTATGGATCATTTTAATCTATTTTTTCTTTACCTGTTTTAGCCTAAACCTAAGTTGCCAAACATATGCAAAGGAAAATTGACTTTTCTGCTGAATTCTCCTATTACCCACTTCGATATTTGCTTATTTTAGGAAGCCCATTTTGAATTTTCTCTGAAAAGTTCATAGTATTTGCAGAGATTGTGGTTTCCTTAGAATATTGTTTTATGCTTATTCTTCTTGTACAACACCAGGACTATAGGTTGCGATTAGGAATTTTGAAGTGGAGATTGCACTCAAGAATATGAAATTAAGGTTTTAGGACCGATGATATCCCTATTGAAACTTGGAAGTGTTTGGGTAAAAAAGGATTGCTTGGTTGACTAGGTTGTTTAGTAAAATTTTGTTGACTAGGAACATGCCAGATGAGTGGAGAAAAAGTATTTTAGTGCCAATCTATAAGAATAAAGAAGATGTCCAGAATTGCAACAACTATATAGAGGAATCAAGCTAATGTGTCATATAATGAAAGTATGGGAGAGGGTGATGGAACGTCGATTGCGAGATATAATAGAGGTGTCAGAGAATCAATTTAGGTTTATGCCTGGTAGGTCAACAATGAAAGTGATCTATCTTTTGAGGAAAGTAATAGAAAAGTATAGAGAAAAGAAAAGAGACATTCATATGGTGTTTATCGAGAGAAAACATATGATAGAGTGACCTGAGATATAATATGGTGGGTGTTAGAGAAGAAAGGGGTGACAAAAGGTTACATTGATGTGATTAGGGACATGGATAAAGAGGTGATGACCACTATCAGATCGCTTGCTGGAGAGACAAATGAATTTCCTATCAATGTAGGGTTACACTAAGGATCTACCTTATGTCCTTAGCTTTTTGCTTTAGTTATGAAAGAGTTGACGAGAAATATTCAGGATGACGTGCCATGATGTATACTTTTTGCAGACGATATCGTGCTAGTGGATGAGATTAGAAAAGGAGTTAACACAAAGTTGGAGATTTGGAGAAACGCTCTTGAATCTAAAGGATTCCGGATAAGTAGAACTAAGACAGAGTACATGGAGTGTAAATTTAGTAATAGTAACAATGAAAGCAGAGGAGAAGTGAAGATTGAGAACCAAGAACTGCCTAAGAGTGAACATTTTTATTATTTAAGGTCGATTATCACAATAGCGGGGGAGATTGATGCGGATATGGCCCATAGGATTAAAGTGGGATGGTGTAAGTAGAGAAGTGCATCTGGGGTACTGTGCGATAAACGAATACCCACTAGACTAAAAGACAAGTTCTATAGAACGGCTTTTAGACCAGCGATATTGTATGGGATAGAGTGTTGGGCAACCAAGAAACAACATGTAGATAAGATGAGTGTGGCTGAGATGAGGATGTTAAGGTGGATGTGTGGCAAGACTAGACAAGACAGAATTAGGAATGAGTGTATTTGGGAATGGGTAGGAATAGCATGGATAGAAGATAATTTGGGAGAAAATCGATTGAGATGATTTGGTCATATTCAACGGAGACCAATAGAGGCAGTAGTGAAGAGATGCGATGCTGTAACGGTTGATGGAAGTATTAGGGGACGGGGTAGGCCTAGATTAACATTGGCTAGCATTGTAAATAGAGATATGGATCTACTTAATTTGACTAATGAAATGACCTTTGATAGGGCCGCTTGGAGAAGAAGGATTCATGTAACCACTTCCATTTGCTGGGACTTAAGGTTTGGTTTGATTTGGTTTGGTTTGGTTTGTTTTGAAATTTATCATTTAATATGTTTGTTAATGTGGTTGAGAATATGTAGTTGATTTTACAATTTATGCTAGTTATATATGGATCTCCCCTAAAAGTTTATGATAATTACATGGATCTTCCCGTTCTTTTTGAAATTACACTGCCGTTCGCAGTCATAGTTGTTGGCTAAGTGAGTGAGCTCCTATTTACCCAACAAAAGAGTTCATCACGCCCACTTTGTAATTAATTAAACTATTTAAAAAATTCAAAATTTTATTTTTATCTCCTTATTCCCTTCATAATTCCAAACATACCGTCATCTCTACCCTCTTATCTTCTCTTTACACCCACAAACCTTTTGTACTCTGTTCCATACCCATCCAAACCACCACCTCCAACCATTACAACCATCACCACTTCTACCTTCGACCACCACTCCCTACTCTTCTCCACCCCCTCGACCACTCCTGCAACCCTCCCCCATCCCGCAACTACCATACGTATAGGACCCTCAACCCCTGTGACCACCCCTTACTACCCTCCCCTGCCCTTAAGATCACTACTATTGCTACCTTTTGCAGAGAATGTGAGAGAGAGCGAGTGGGTGAGAGAGAGATCTAGGGTTTTCAAAAGAAGAAGAAGAGGTAGCTGGGGAAAGGGAGATAGGTGATCAGGTGGAGGTGGAGATGGTGGGGAAGGGGTAAGGTGGAATGGGAGATTAGGGTCTTGATTTTTTTGAGTTTGAGTACTTTTTGGTTATTTTAGATTTTTGATAGGGATGAAATTGTAATAAAAAAATAAAAAATTGAAGGGGTGATGAATTTTTTGTGGTGCAAATAGAAGCACTCGCTTACTGAATTTAACAGTAGTTGTGTAATTGCCCTTTTGTCCCTTTATAAAACGAAGTTCCATGAATTATATTCCCAAAGAACATCTAAATTTTCCTAGTAACTATAACCAAACAGCCTTCTTCTCCTCTCCATTATCTTTCACTCTCCTCTTCATTATCTTTCTCTCTCCTCTTCTTTGCACCAAAACTTCTTCTCCACCTTTTATCACAATCAATCAGAGGGCCCCATTGGCCGTGGGTACCCCCACCACCCAAAGCCTCCTTTGGCTGCTGGTACACCCACCACCCGAAGCCCCCTCATTGGCCATACCTTTCAAATACAAAATTGAAAACTCTAGCCCTTGTGCCGCCACTCCGTCACTCACCACCACAGACCTATCATTTGGTTTTATGTTGGATCACTTTTTCAATTTTTGTTTTGGAATAACCCTATTCATTAAATGCAATGACAACATTTTTAAAGGTTTTCCAATCGTGTTTGTAAATAATGCATTTTGGTCAAAAGCTCAAAAGATGACAATGAATTTCGAGCATGAATCTAAATTAGACTGAAAATGGAGGGAATTGAAGAGCATTCCCTTCCACAAATAGACCGTCATTACTATTGGAGTTGGTCATAGCTACAAGTCAGATGAAGCAATTGGTTTTTGGGTTTGATTTAAATGGGTCCATCTCTTTGTTAAACCTTTAATCACCAATCTCCTTCTGTCTCGCTTCTCATCTCTCAACTTCTAAAATTTGGAACTTTAGCATATATGTATATATTGATATGCTAAATAAACCATTGAGAAGAACATTATTTTGGGAAGTGATGGTAAAGTGGATCTGGATAATCAACTCCACCAACCAATACCACCTGCCCATAAATCACTTACGCTTTAATCAAAACCATTCAATTACGTAAAGTACATTATCCAAATACGTACATATTATATATATGTGAACATGGGAGAGATTATGCTGGAGATTTGTAGCACCCAAACATAATAAGGAATGAGAAAAGCATCATTGAAATTAGTAAGAAAATATTTTATTGGGGAACGAAGACTCCATGACTTCAAGACTCGGTGTTGTTGGTTTGGGCAGGTGTGGGGGTGGTCCATATGTAGAGGGGTGGCTGACAGTATGGTGATGCTTTACTTAATTGCACAATATTTTTCTTTTAGAAGCCTAGTGCTTAGTTTTTTTACACATAGAATAGTAAAGTTCTTGTTTGCAACGCAAAGAAAGAACCAGGAGTTCTCCCCTGAACTCTGCATGCTCATGTGGTAAAAGTTAGATTTGGTGCACACACACGTCTTCGCATTTGGATCAAACTTGGACCTGGCACACCCGCATACACATACACACAACCTTTATGTTTTCATTCTTTAGGAGGTGAAACATATTTTGGCATGCCTAGACCCTAATCCTGTGTCACAATGACTAGTAAGGGAAGAGGGAAAGTTGTTCAGTGTCAAACCATAGTAGATATCGCACTAGACAGTTCTGGCTCTAAATCCAATAGGACCACCTCAAACCAACAACCAAGTCTTGAGAATTTGCATGAAATGACTACAAATGTAAGGAATTGTATTGTTAACCAATCGATAGCTCTCTAAGGAGTTATCTCACTCCTTGGCTTCAACTTTGTATTAGATGAAGGAGGCTTAAAGTGAGCTAGTGAGGGCTATATTGGTAGGATGATAGCTGTTTTGGGTGAGAAGGTTACTACTCCTTCACCATCCATGGTGTCACAAGCAGCAACTGCAGGAGTCACCAGTTCTGCCACTGATGTGAACCAATCTTGTGGGCACTCCTAGCCATTCCAACAATCATTGCTGACAATACTGGTTTGTACAGTGCTGACTTGGTTGCTCGGCTTAGAGCAGAGCACCACAAGGAAGCAAGCACTGCAAGGATTGATGTCGTTTCTGGATTTGTAAGTGTTTCAGTTTAACTAGATGATTTAGAATTACTCATAAGATCTTTGGATTGCTAAGAAGCATATACATGGACACGCCAGCTTAAATATTTGAAAAAAATATAGGATACAACATATGGGAACATGTCAAACATATAGTTTTATGTATTTATTTTATGTCATATATATGAATATTTAATTCAAAGATAATATTTTTTTAAATCGAAATGAAGAGATTGGGTCTTAATTTACGTTGTTTTTCTTTTATCATTAATTCCAATTTATTTCATGAAAACTTGTAATACTAGAAGTCGGGACACGTGTATAGACTAGTGGTTGGTACACGTGATGCATGTGCAATTCAAATAAGTAAAAATAAACGAAATGTTTATTATATATAGTGTGTCACTCAAGTGGTACGTGTTTTCTCCATTCAACTGAAGGTCGAAGGTTTGAGTCTCATGCATCCCATCTATCTAATTTTTTTTATTTCAAATAGAAACGTGGACACTTGGTAGCATAAGAAGCTAAGGCTTCGGACACCATAAGGGGTGTTCAATTTATATGTAGTATAGATAGATAGATAATTTAGATGTTTTATGTGTGTGTGTCCAAGTGATAGACGCGTTCCCCAGGTGGTTGAAGTCAGCTCGAGTCCAAATATATATATTTTAATATAGCAGGACATGTTTAGACTGTGTTTAAGGGAAAAACTCATGGTTCTTTCTTTGTGTTGTAGACAAGGACTTTACTATTTTCTAAGTGCGAAAAATTGACATAAGCATCGTGTTTGGTTTCAAAAAGAAAGTATTGTGCAATAAAGTAAAGGGATGAACGACGGCATTAAAACAGGGACACGCCGCAATATAACAAAACGGTCAATTTCTGTGCCCCTTACCATACACCCAGTTCGTGGGTCACCACTGGACCACAAAAATACATCTTCAAACTTAGGCGTATACGCAGCATTAGGAAAACGGTCCAACACAACGACAAATTCACATTGGCCATTGTCAAATATACCAGATGGATCAATGGCCACAGTTTGTTCTGCACTCTGAGTGGGAGCATCACGCATGTCGCTTTCGAGGCCAGGCGTATCAGCAGCAACTTCGGAGAGACCACCAGTTTGACGTACAACTACGCCCTGGATATAGAGCGATAACAGCTTCAATTTTCGGGATAGTCGTTCATCCCTTTCAGTGCCAACTTCCGGCAAATCGAAATGAAAAAAATGAGGCTCATCATACGGGACAAAATCATCAATCCTCCAGATGGAATCACACAACGATTTAGACACAAATCGTTTTTTTCTATAATAGCTTTGTTTCCGTAGTTTAAAATATCTTCGACCGGAAACACCAGATCTGCTCGAGGTTGTCCAACGGCGACTAAAATTTAGTTTAGTTCTGGCGGTGTATGGACGCCGTTGCGAAAAACGGAAAGTAGTTGCCATAATCGATGATAGAACCCCACCATTAATTGCATCACATCGATTTTATTTTATAGGCGTAATATGTTGACCGTGACATGGGTCAACATGAACAGGCGAAAATAATTAAATAACTATTACTGTATAACGTATGGCCAAGAATAATAACAGGTCACAAATGATAAAGAAGCACTCACTCTCGTGGGCCATACGTATGTTAATTGTTTCACCTTTTCGCCTGCGTTTCCCTTTAAATTTAAATTTCCCGCTTGCGCTTGCCTTTATCAACTTTTAATCTTGGCCGCAGATCTGGGCGCGGAGCGGAGACACTAGTCGACAACACGCCTCAAAATGCGGAAGGGAGCACCAATCGGGGGACGACACGTGGCGCGGGGGGAGCGTCCCAGGTAATATTAGTGGGACGCTCCTGGGCACCTATATAACTCACTCCCTAACTCTCTTCCAGCAGTATAGTTTTTGGGAGAGTGACTGACGTCATTTGAGAGAGTTAGTGACGTCATAGAGAGTGAGTTATGGCATCAATGCGACGTCGTTTTAAAGACGTCATTTTAAATTAATTATTCTCCCAACTCTATAAAATGGGATATCTAAGATCATGCATTAGCCATTGATGCCCCAATTGAGAATTGTGTGTCTTACAATTCTAACATACCGCTGCGCTATCATAATGTCTGAAGAAATACAACAAGCCGATCTTACAGATAGTCTCCACGAAAATGAAGAGGGAGATTTGGAAACCCAAATCATAGATGCAACATCAAACTTACCAGTATCCAACATACCAATATCAAATCCAAAGATAGGCGATGCAATGTGGCAGAAACTGACATTCAAGTCGATGATTATTGACAAATGCAAGTTAAGCTACAGGCCACAATGTCCATTTAATTCGACTGGTCGTGTCGAAGTGGAAATACGAGACACACGGTTACGAGCGGATGATCAATTGCAGGCCCGCTTTACGTTTCCAGTTACATGCCCAGTAGACATCACATATTTTGGAAACGCCTATGCTGCCGCAGATAAGAAAGGATGCCCATGGACAGCGTCGTACAAATTGCTACAAACAAACATCAACGATGATGTGAAATATTGCAAAATGAAAGCCACATTGGCTTTCCAAACATCATCGTTCCCTGATGAAATTACTTATCGGCCGCCATTAATCACTGTATTGTCTAAGGTGTTCGACAACAACCACGTGGATATTTGGCACGTGGAGCGTAAAGTGACGAGAGCAAGACTAACACGATCCAATTCCGAATCACATTTTCGATCCACAAAGACATTATCAGCACCGATGGGCCAATACGGTTCGTCGGCCCAAAGAATAATGGCGGCACGAATGTCAGCAAGTTCAATTAGGGATGGGCCTGGATCATTCAGTCGGCGCGACCTAATTTTGCCGACCCACGGCCCATCAATAATCAATACTGGGCCCAATAATCAGCCTAGCGGCCCAGTTGACATAGGCCCATCAGTAAGCGAGGCCGGATCCAATAATTCTGAATCATCAAAACTCACGACAGACGACGCGGCTAAATTAATAGGAGAAGCCGTAAAAGCCGCACTGGAAGGATCCACATCAGCCCAGAAAGGAAATGTACAACGGAGACAACTGTAAAATAATTTGTAACCAATAATTGTGCTAATAAGAAATTATTTTACTAGTAACAATATTTCAATCTACAATTCAAATGCGCGCTTACAATTGATTTTGTGCGACATTCCCACACAAAATAACAAATAATTGCGTTTTTTACAATATTATTGTACGCGCCGTTCAATTGGCCTAAACTATCTCGGAATTCGGATACAACATTCTTTCCGATGTTGATAAATGTGTTAACGCCTTGACGGCTAACAGCTGGATACTCATTAGATTGCGGCGGCATTAAAACAGGGACACGCCGCAATACAACAAAACGGTCAATTTCTGTGCCCCTTACCATACACCCAGTTCGTGGGTCACCACTGGACCACAAAAATACATCTTCAAACTTAGGCGTATACGCAGCATTAGGAAAACGGTCCAACACAACGACAAATTCACATTGGCCATTGTCAAATATACCAGATGGATCAATGGCCACAGTTTGTTCTGCACTCTGAGTGGGAGCATCACGCATGTCGCTTTCGAGGCCAGGCGTATCAGCAGCAACTTCGGAGAGACCACCAGTTTGACGTACAACTACGCCCTGGATATAGAGCGATAACAGCTTCAATTTTCGGGATAGTCGTTCATCCCTTTCAGTGCCAACTTCCGGCAAATCGAAATGAAAAAAATGAGGCTCATCATACGGGACAAAATCATCAATCCTCCAGATGGAATCACACAACGATTTAGACACAAATCGTTTTTTTCTATAATAGCTTTGTTTCCGTAGTTTAAAATATCTTCGACCGGAAACACCAGATCTGCTCGAGGTTGTCCAACGGCGACTAAAATTTAGTTTAGTTCTGGCGGTGTATGGACGCCGTTGCGAAAAACGGAAAGTAGTTGCCATAATCGATGATAGAACCCCACCATTAATTGCATCACATCGATTTTATTTTATAGGCGTAATATGTTGACCGTGACATGGGTCAACATGAACAGGCGAAAATAATTAAATAACTATTACTGTATAACGTATGGCCAAGAATAATAACAGGTCACAAATGATAAAGAAGCACTCACTCTCGTGGGCCATACGTATGTTAATTGTTTCACCTTTTTCGCCTGCGTTTCCCTTTAAATTTAAATTTCCCGCTTGCGCTTGCCTTTATCAACTTTTAATCTTGGCCGCAGATCTGGGCGCGGAGCGGAGACACTAGTCGACAACACGCCTCAAAATGCGGAAGGGAGCACCAATCGGGGGACGACACGTGGCGCGGGGGGAGCGTCCCAGGTAATATTAGTGGGACGCTCCTGGGCACCTATATAACTCACTCCCTAACTCTCTTGCAGCAGTATAGTTTTTGGGAGAGTGACTGACGTCATTTGAGAGAGTTAGTGACGTCATAGAGAGTGAGTTATGGCATCAATGCGACGTCGTTTTAAAGACGTCATTTTAAATTAATTATTCTCCCAACTCTATAAAATGGGATATCTAAGATCATGCATTAGCCATTGATGCCCCAATTGAGAATTGTGTGTTTCTGGATTTGTAAGTGTTTCAGTTTAACTAGATGATTTAGAATTACTCATAAGATCTTTGGATTGCTAAGAAGCATATACATGGACACGCTAGCTTAAATATTTGAAAAAAATATAGGATACAACATATGGGAACATGTCAAACATATAGTTTTATGTATTTATTTTATGTCATATATATGAATATTTAATTCAAAGATAATATTTTTTTAAATCGAAATGAAGAGATTGGGTCTTAATTTACGTTGTTTTTCTTTTATCATTAATTCCAATTTATTTCATGAAAACTTGTAATACTAGAAGTCGGGACACGTGTATAGACTAGTGGTTGGTACATGTGATGCATGTGCAATTCAAATAAGTAAAAATAAACGAAATGTTTATTATATATAGTGTGTCACTCAAGTGGTACGTGTTTTCTCCATTCAACTGAAGGTCGAAGGTTTGAGTCTCATGCATCCCATCTATCTAATTTTTTTTATTTCAAATAGAAACGTGGACACTTGGTAGCATAAGAAGCTAAGGCTTCGGACACCATAAGGGGTGTTCAATTTATATGTAGTATAGATAGATAGATAATTTAGATGTTTTATGTGTGTGTGTCCAAGTGATAGACGCGTTCCCCAGGTGGTTGAAGTCAGCTCGAGTCCAAATATATATATTTTAATATAGCAGGACATGTTTAGACTGTGTTTAAGGGAAAAACTCATGGTTCTTTCTTTGTGTTGTAGACAAGGACTTTACTATTTTCTAAGTGCGAAAAATTGACATAAGCATCGTGTTTGGTTTCAAAAAGAAAGTATTGTGCAATAAAGTAAAGTGCAGAGCTTTAAAGGAAAAGGACAACATTGGAAAATAAACTTACTAGGATTACCATTGGTTGGAATGAAGTTTACAATTAGTCCAATAAACAGGGAGTGCAATTGCACAACGAAAGCTTGAGAAAATTTGTGAAAACAAAGACCGAATGTAAAGCTCGGGAAAGCTAGAAATTGTGGCTAGGTATATGAAATTGAGTAAAGATAATGCTAGATTGAGTTTTACAAAGTTTTGATAATTTGTGTCGTGATAGATCTTTTGCATAGTCTTCATTTTTTGTATTTATAGATTTTGAACATGAACATTGGCTCTTATCCTTTTCTTAATCATGGCCCATGTTTTTATCCCTCAAGAGTTCGACATGTCCTCTGTCCAAATGGCCACTATCATCTTGTATGCAACAACTCCTTTTAATCTTAGAGGCTGCCTAATGTCCCTCAACTCTTTTTCTTGGGAAGCACCTAAAGACCCTTTGCTTTTTGCATTGTTGGAATGCTCACGTGTTATCTTCCCATTGCTTCAATACCCACCCACATGCAACAAACATCACTATATTATCGGAAGACTATTACAGGTAGAGAGAGATAATGGGATGGGATTTCATTCCCACTATCTCAATAACTGCCACTCTTAACAATTCCCCACTACCACATCCAGCTAGGCTTCACTTCTCCTCTAACCATCTTGCCACATGGTGTGTTCTCATTGGCTTGCTATGTATGAGTGATTCTATTTACACCACAAATTTGTCTTCTTACACCCTATTTCTAATTACACCTTTAACAAAAAATTAAAATTTTGATTTACTCACCTTACTCCCAACCATAATTAATACCAAACATATCCTCATCAACATACCTCAAACCTTTCAAACCCTAATCCTACCCCCACCCCTAAACACCACCTCCTCCACCTTTGCCAAGCCCCTCCTCCCCCACTGGCAACCCCCCTATTCCACTACAACCCCCTTCACACCCCAGCCTCCCTTCACCACTGTGAGCCCCCCTCACCAACATCCTTAACCCACCGACAACCCCCACTATGACCCCTTTCCCCCACCGCAAAACACTTTCCCCTGCCCTTTTCCCCCATTGTGAAACCTTTTCCCTCATTGCAACTCCCTTCCACCACTATTGTGAGAACCACCCAGATCTAGGGTTTGCCAAACCAATGGCATCTTTGCATTTTCATGGTGTCAATTCAACACCCAATATTTGGATCCAGACAGCTAAAGCTTAACCAATGGTTGTTTTTTTGGTTTCTTCATGCTGAGCAGATAGTGTTCGTTTGGTGATTGACCATCGAATGGAAAGGTTGGGGGGAGGAATGGTGGAGTGGAGGAGGGAGTTGCAGGGGGGTTTGCAATGGGAATAGGGGTTGTCGATGGGGGAAGGGGATAGGGGAGGGGGAGTTGTAGGGGGAGATGGGAAGGGTCACCAAATAGAGGGAGGGGCTGGGGGAATCAGAGAAGGAAGAGGAGGGGTTGGGGGTGATGGACATGAAAGTTAATGATTTTTTTATTTTCCTAGTTTTTAAGTTTGTTCAAGTCCTCAACTATGATAAATGAAAATTCAAGTCGTAGTTAATTTTCTTTTCCTACACGTGCACCATATAGGAAGTTATTGATTTAAAAAAAAAAAAAATTTAATTATGGTTTGTTTGAATTGTTCAAAATGAATTCATTTCATTTTAAATTAACAATTTTAAACTTTTTCATTCATAATCCATATAATTCAGGCTTTGGTAGGTGCAAAACAAAATCTACAATAAATGTCATTAGAGCAATAGAGTTTAATTATATATCATTAGTTGTTTTATTAGGAAGTTTTAGCCCATCAGATGTTTGCTTGGAAAATAGAACATATTATTTAAGAATATCGGATGTGGTTTAATAACGTCTTGTCTTTTCTTGGGAACCAAAGCAGCATAAGTTATATTGGAGGTGTTTGGTGGGGGCTTTTTTGAGCCAACTTATGGCTTCTGGCTTTTACAAAGCTATTTTGGACTGTTTGGTTAAACTTATTTCAAACAGTTTCTGAATCTAACAACTTATTTTAAGTCAAAAAAATTGATTTTGAGAAGCTGTTCACCCCTTGCTTCTGATTATCAGTTTCTGCTGTGGACATGTTAATTCACGGTTATACTTTTAGATTTTTTTATTTTTTTAAAAATAGAAAAAAACCCAAATGGACTATAGAATATTATTATTATTTTTTATGAGAAATGTAGACAAATAGTGAATAATAAAAAATAAAAGTTAATTGAAAAAGCTACTTCACAGCTTATTTAACAAACACTACTCAGCAACTTAAATCTATAATCCAACAGGTACACCAAACAGATCAACAGGTACACCAAACAGATTAACAGCTTTTAATTAAAGTCATAATCTATAATCTGTTAAGTTATAATCTATAATCTGTTTTAACAGCTACAACAAACAGGACCATTATCCCCAAGTTTACATCATTATATTTCTGTTTGTTAGTTTTTGTGGCAACCTAATGGTGTTTTCATAATGTATATTTAATATATATGCACTAATGACATGCATTTTTTTGGTTGCAACTTATTTTCTTGTTAAATCACCCCCTCATTTTTTTTTTCCTTTTTTATATATATTATTTTTTTTCTGCATAATATCTTTATCGTTATTTTTTGTGTTTCAGGACCCACTCATTGTCATCTCTGCCATGCAGAAGGGATTGGTTGCTCTACGTCATATGCAGTCACTAGCAATAGGATCAAATCTCCTTTTGAGAGTCAAAGATTTTCTGATTGTTCTGGCATAAGGTGAATTGAAGCTCCTAATTGAGATATCTAAGTTAAGGTGGAAGTTGGCAACCTTGTATATTTTGTGAAATTGAATTTGGTTGTTTCTTGTGGATTTCTTCATGATTTTTCAAACCTTAGCATTTCTGTTGTTTGTTGGGAAATGGAATGAAGTTAAAAGAATTTAGAGTCTTGCTTCCAACTTAGTAAATAATATTGTTTGGTTTAGAGTTTTCAAACACAATTTTTGACTTTTTTGTTTTGCCATATTTCGTTGTCTTTAGTGAATTTTTTAAATATTATAATCAAGTTTTTTACTTTTTAGATGCACCTAACCTAGAAGCACCTAAAAAGTAAAATATTTGTGAAAAATCTTTAAAAATGCACTAAATACCAAAAAATAGAAGGAAAAAAAAAAAGTACATATATATATATTTATTTATTGATTTTTTTTTTTTGTAAAAATTTCTCCACAAATCTTTTACTTTTTAGATGCATCTAGGTTAAGTGTATCTATAAATTAAAAAGAAAAAAAATTGTCTAAAATATGAAAAAAATTCACTGAAAATAACAAAACACAAAAAACTCAAAAGCTAAATTGGAAACTCAAAATCAAACAAAGTGGTCTAATCTGCTTCCATGAAGAGGACTTTCTTGCCAAACACTTGGGGCTTGTTTGGTTTGTTTTTGGGAGAGTTGTTTTAGAAATTTTTTTGGTTTGTTTGGTTGTATATTTTGAGAGACAAATTTTTTTTGGGAGTTTGGGATGATTTGATATTTTGGGAGAATTGAGTAGATGTGTGTGAGAGAAAAAGTGATTGAGAAGGAGAGAGGAGAGAGAAAAAGTGATTGATTGATGTGTAAGAGAGAGAAAGTGATTTTGGAAATTTTTTGAGAAAAATCTCAAACCAAACAAATTTTTGAATTTTTTTTTCTAAAAGTCATTTCCCAAACTCAAACCAAACATACCCTTGGATTTCAGAATTAAAACAAAGTCTTGAATCTTTTGTTTCAGTGGAGAAATTGATGTAAAAGCAATTCGTGTTGAATAGCTTAATAGACATAGTTGGGCCCATTTCCTATAAGCTTAAGCTTTTGCGAAAGTTGGTGACTTAACATGGTATTAGATCTTAGGTTGAGAGAAGTCTTGGGTTTAAGTCTCTCTATTGGCATTTGGTATTTGATATTTGGTATTTGGTCCACTTTTGGGTTTCTTCTTCTTTGTTTGGTTGTTTGGTTCTCTTTTTGTTTGGTTCTCTGTTTGTCTCTCTTCATGTGCAAGAGGGTGTTGAATATCTTGATATATATAGTTGGGCCCATTTTCAATAAGCTTAAGCTTTTGGGAAAATTGGTGACTTAACAATTTCAAGTAGTAAAAATGTATGTTTCCACGGTTTCTTTTCTTCTCATGTATCCCTAAGAAGCACGAACACGAACACTGGACGGGGAAATTTTCAAAACAATCAGGATAGGGCACGACAGGGATACTTCCGAAAAAAAAAAAAAAAATTGTAAATCACATGTTAACGAAGATATCATCCAATACATCATTACAATCTAAGAAAAAGGAAAACACAAGCAAATAGTTTGTTGGCAATTAAATAAGATCCAAGCAAAGCAAAAAATTTTGAATGATAATAAATGATTACAAACATACTAAATGATTAGCTGAAAATTATAATGGTAGGAAATTTACTCGGCCTCTTTCAAATAAATTTTGGGCACAAATATATTAGAGGCTTTGAAGTATATGTTAATTGGTATTAACATTCCATAAGATAAATTAAGAAGGGTGGCAGGTCAAATGGGGTGTCACTGAATCTTTGTGTCACGACCCGAACCCGCACCTAGAGGTCTAGGTCATGATCGGCTAGTAATCTTTAATTATTTTTGGCCTAAAAAACAAATACAAATTGTATAATAGACAACGGGGCTTAGCGGAAGCATTAACATTAATTAAACAAGTCCATTGAGCGGTGCTTATATGCCAAAATCCAAATGGACTTAAACTCCATTCACTGATCATAGTAATATACACAATAAACTTAAACTTTTAACACAACTCCAATCTATGTTACCAAAAAACGTTAATACCCTAGCGAATTATGTATTAGTACGCACGTTTCGAAATATGGGACACTTCCGTTCTCAAAAGGGTAAATTTAGTGATCCAAAACGATCCCAAAAGTTTTTTTCAATATATGTCCTTAAATTTTACCTTAGGAGGAAAAAAATCAAATATAATGAATTAAAATCTAAGGTGAGTTAAGTTTTGACAAGACAAAAATATTAAAAAATAGATCATAATGCTCATAAAAAATATTACATTTTATTAGATTTCTAATAGTTAAAAAAAATTTAATTTAGAAGTACCTTAAATTCTTAAGTATAATATATACAAGCCTACCCCTATCATACCACATTTTAAAACATGTGGCGTACTACGTTCCCGTTCCCGTTCCCGTTCCCGTTCCCGTTCCCGTTCCCGTTCCCACCCATTCCCAGGACCAGAACAATCCATGTTCTAGGTAACATAGGCTCCAGCATACAAACAAAGTCTTCAAATAACAAAACCAAACCAAACCAAACCAAACCAAGTCTTAAGTCCCATCAAATGGGGTCGGCTACATGAATCCTTCTTCTCCACGCGGTCCTATCAAAGGCTATTTCGTTAGTCAAATTAAGTAGATCCAAATCTCTATTTACAACGCTAGCCAACGTTAATTTAGGCCTACCCTCATCCCCTAACACTTCCATCTACCGTTGTAGTATCGCATCTCTTCACTACTGCCTCTGTTAGTCTCCGTTGAATATGATCAAACCATCTTAATCGATTCTCTCTCAATTTATCTTTTATCGGTGCTACTCCTACCCATTCTTGAATACACTCATTTCTAATTCTGTCTTGTCTAGTCTTGCCACACATCCATTTTAGCATCCTCATCTCAGCCACACTCATCTTATTTACATGTTATTTCTTGGTTGCCCAATATTCCGTCCCATATAACATCGCTGGTCTAATAGCCGTTCTATAAAACTTACCTTTTAGTCTAATGGGTATTCGTTTATCGCACAGTACCATAGATGCACTTCTCCACTTACACCATCCCGCCTTAATCTTATGGGTCACATCCGCATCAATCTCCTCCGCCGTTGTGATAATTGACCCTAAATAACGAAAATGTTCACTTTTAGGCAGTTCTTGGTTCTCAATCTTCACTTCTCCTCTGCTTTCATTGTTACTGTTACTAAATTTACACTCCATGTACTCTGTTTTAGTTCTGCTTATCCGGAATCCCTTAGATTCAAGAGTTTTTCTCCTTCTCTCAACTTTGGACTCCCGAAGCAACTCTAGACTTGACGATCCTCATGCTCATCTACATATATATAAGGGAGAGGGGTGAGTTAAAATCCAATGAGTAATATCAAATGAAGTCCAATACAATACAAAACATGACTTATATTCTCAAAACGAATCATATAACGAATTTCAATCGAACTTTGTCAAATCGAAAACCATTAATCATGCATCATATGTGGTACATCCAATAGAGTAACAAAGGGGCTTGAAGGCCTAAATCAAAGGGACCATCAAGGTCTAACAAATGGACCATCAAGGTCTAAACAAAGGGACCATAAAGGTCTAGCGAATGGACCACTCGGGTCAATCATCAGAGATCTCTGTAATTCAATAATCGAAGGGCCATGGTATTGTTTCTCTTGGGCGAGGGCCTCACTAAAAGATGCCATGAATACTTTTCAAATAGGACATTCATTCATTCATATAAAAATAACATTCATAAATATCATTCTTGAAACAATTCAAAGTACATTTCAAACATATCTTTATAGAGATACTACTCACTGTGGGCTTGATCTGATGTAAGCTTCGGGTGACTAACCTACACAAGACATATAATAAAGATACAATGAAGCATATCATACAACAATTAATCGATTAAAGCCTATTCTGGTTTAATTCAGTCCCTTAAGTCGGTTTCATAGCTTATTCTCTCATTAATGATGCCTAAACAATGCCCAAGAACGCCTAAAAGATCATGAGAATGAAAATATGCAATTGAAAGTGTTTTTCAAAAGTTGCTGAAATAGGGCAGTTCGCTTGAGTGGTCCTTCGGTCGCTCGAACGGTTTGCAAAAGTGTTGGATGCTCAAAATCTAGGCTTGATGGGCTCTCGAGCCAAGTGTAATGAAAACTGAGTTCGCTCGAGCGGGCTCTTGGTCACTTGAGTGATTGTGCAATGATCTGCAAAAATACTGGATGGTGTCAAAGTGCGCTTGAGCGGTAACTTCATCGCTCGAGCGATGAGGCCGAATTCTGGATTTTCCAAACAGAATTTTGAGCTCAAAACATGAGTTTCAAATTCTAAAGCTTGCACAGTTGGTGCAAACATATGAAAACTCTTAGAAAAACATGAATATGTATCCATTTGAAATCAACTACTCAAAACTTCACAAATTTGTCAAAATTGAAATCAAAACTTCCATGCATGAGGAGTTCCAAACTCTTTTCTTCAAAATTCTCAAAATATGAATTTGATCCTTTAAATTCATGAACTCACACCCTCAAACTTCTCAAAATCAAAACTATGGATGCAAGTTAACTTGAATTCCAACAAAGATGGTAGAGTTCATCGCCAAAATAGGATAACATGATGAAATCATGCATGCATGTCCTTTCCAAACTAATTATCATCATCTTCTTGGAAACTCCTTCCAATTACATGCATATGATCCTAAATAATTCATAAACTTAGCTCTTGGATGGATTATCTATAAGATTTAAGGATTAATTACTCACCTAGAGCTTGAATTGATGATTCATTAGTTGAATTCCCTTAGTTTCTCTAATCAATTCCTCAAATTTAGCCCCCTCTCTCTTAGCACCAACTCTCTTCTTCTTACTCTAAATTCAGCACAAATGTTGATTATATGAGTTCCTTTCTTTTCTCTTATAACATATATATATAGGTTAGATTAGCTTAAGTTAATTAAGCAAGCTTAAGACTAATTAATCCCACTCAATTCTAATTGATTATTTCTAATTATTTTTAATCTGAATCAAATTTTAATTAAACTTTTCCAAAAGTTCTAAATATTCAAATTAGCCTATTAAACTTGTCAATTTCTGTTTCTGAATTCATTTAGACCTTCAATTTTTGATTCAAAGTGAGCATTCTAACAAATATTTCATAATCAAACAGATATATACAAAATTAAACACATAATCATGCAAATTCTCTTAATAAAATAATATGTCAAAAAATGATATGTATGTTGGGGTCGTCACACTTTGTCAATTACATACTTGGGGCTTCTTGTGGGGAACAATCCTGGATCATAAATTTTGTGGGCCCAATGATTGAGAGGATTGGTAAGAGGTTGGGAGGTTGGAAGAGGGCAATGTTATCTAAAGGAGGAGGCTTACTCTAGTTCTAACTGGTTTAGCTAGTGTTTCGGTTTATTGTTTTTTTTATTATTTATAATTATTTAGAATTTTGATTGGAGTAGCAAATAAAATTGAGAAGTTGACAAGGGGTTTTTTGTGGGAGGGAAGTGTAGAGGGGAGGACACATCATTTGGTTAGTTAGGAGAAGATAGTCTCTTTGGCTAGGAATAAAGGGGCTCTTGGGATGGGAGATATTGTTTCTAAACTTACTACTTTGCTTGGTAAATAGTGTGGAGATTTCTTGTGGAGCGTGATTCTTTGTGGCATGTTGTTATTAGAGCATCTCCAATGGTAAATGTTATAATAGCATTGCCATTGCCAAATTATGGCAATGAATAGTAGAAAATGGATGAAAAATAGCAATGGTGCTCCAATGGTTCAGTTGCGGCCAGTTGTCCAGACACACCCGTTTTTGTGTTTCTTCTGCAAAAATGGCGGAATGGCGGGAGGGAAGGAGGGATGTTTTGCTTGGAGGAGAAAGGTGCTTCTTGATGATTTGGGATAAATAGTAGCTGCCAAAGCTTGTGTCAAATTTGACATAAGCTTTGGCATTTCTTAAATATAGCAGCTGCTATTTCTTGCCATTGGAGCACACTGCTCTGCTGGAGTCGCCAAATTATGGCAAGCCATTGGAGCTACTCTTAGAAGCAAATATGGGATTCAAGAAAATGTATGGGACTCTAGATCTATGTTACCAAAAAATGCTAATACCCTAGCGAATTACGTATTGGTACGCACATTCCGAAGTATGGTACACTTCCGTTTCAAAACGATAAATTTAGTGATCCAAAGCGATCCCAAGAGTTTTGTTCAATATATGTCCTTAAATGTTATCTTAGGAGGAAAAAAATCAAATATAATAAACTAAAATCTAAGGTGAGTTAAGTTTTGACAAGACAAAAAATTAAAAAATGGGTCATAATGCTCATAGAAAATATTACATTTTATTGGATGTCTAATAGTTTAAAAAAAAAATTACTCTAGAAGTATCTTAAATTCTTAAGTATAATATATATACAAGTCTACTCTTATTGTACC
The DNA here is from genome assembly GCA_030407325.1 of Camellia japonica. Lineage (NCBI taxonomy): Eukaryota > Viridiplantae > Streptophyta > Magnoliopsida > Ericales > Theaceae > Camellia > Camellia japonica. The sequence continues at coordinate 125,600,070 of JAPPVO010000031.1, forward strand.
ACATTTTAGAGCATGTGGCGTACCATGTTCCTGTTTTTTTGACGTACTGGAACGATCTACATTCCGGGTAACATAGCTCTAGATATCTTAATGGGGGAAACTTTTGATCTCCTTGGAAATTTATTTTTCATGAACTTTCTCTTTCTCTAAAAATATTAGGATAATTTATGGGTAATCGGGAGAATGTCCGCTATTGAGAAGATGTTTGTAGGGGTGAGGATTCTTTTGCTCATTCATTTCCTCACTTGTATCATTTATCTTGGTTTCATGGTGTTCCTATTAGGTCTCTTAGAATTTCAAAATTTCCATATATCTTAATGATCAAGAGACATATGAGTTAGTGTCCTTGTTGTCTATTCTTGAGGGTGTTCATTTGAGAAAGGGAGTTCAAATTTTGTGTGGTTGATGGTTAAAGGAAAACTCCATACCATTGATATATGGTTTAGAGGAGGCCTAACTGCCATTTGTCTCCGGTGGTCTGTCATGTGCAGGAGGGATGAGGAGCATATTGATCACCTTCTTTTGCGCTGCCCCTTGGCTATGAGTTTGTGGTTCATTCAGAGATAATTAAAAAAATAAATAAAACGCCATGAGGCATGTCCAACATGTGTCTTGGCATGTTGTCACAGGCCGACTCCTTTAGAGGCGCAGCGGATCAATTTTTGCCCGTGTAGCGCTCAAACTCCACCAAGTTTAAGCCCGCCATAGCTCATAGACAAATCGAGTGTTGATGGTCTCACCCGTTTGAACATTAGGGCCCAATGCGTTGTCAAGCAAAACAACTTCACAAGGAAGCTCCGTCTTCACCCGGATGCCACAAGTAGGCCTGACGCCTCGAGTGCACCAAGCACGGCATAAGTCGCTTCATAGCGCCAAGCTTATCTCAAGCAAGGTGCTCGCCCAACTTAGGTTCATGTCATCAAGGTGCCTAGCCACACAATAATGTGCAAGCGAAGGTCCTCAACTTAGCCGACAAGCCAACATTGCATGTTGGGTCTTTGATAGCATCTCGAAGTGTCGTAGGGTCAAGCATGCCTCAATAGATGCATATTGGATGGCCACTTGGTCATGCGAAGCCCACAAGCCACTGAGGGTCAATCTCTTGCCCACGGCGTAGTCCTCGTGCCAACACGTGTGTTAGATTCCGCTTAAGGCCATTGCGCACCTTAGCGTTGCACCAACGTGTAGCATGAGTAAGGCAACATCTCAATCCGTAGCTTGCTTATAGCATAATGTAGTCCCTCAATGGACGTAGTCAATACATAGCTTGATGCCTTCATTCGGTAGCTCACATATGCGGTGTCGCCTTCCAACCGCTTAGCTTAAGCCACGGGATCCCCTTGTGCAAGGTTGAACCCAAACCAAGCACTAGAGTTGGCACACGAGGCCTTTAGTGGTGCCTCGATAGCCCATTCGGTCCAAAACGAGTCCCAAAGATACCATATTGCGTGGCATAATGGAAACAACGTAGTGGACCTCCTCTCGGGAGGACACGCGCAGTGCTTACATTATTGCACTGTCCACGGGGCTCCCAAACCCACGTGGAGACTCTAGACACCCTTCTGGATGCCTAAAGCCCGCCCTTGAGTTGCCCCAAGGTTGCTCACTTGAAGCCCAGTTTGGGCGGGGAGGTGGGTAGGTAGCACACCTTGCCCCCTTATATATGCTTGTTAAGCAATTTGCCCTCTGGCAGGAGGAAACATCATACATGTCCGAGGAGTAATAATGATTTTTCATAAATTTCACAAATTGAGAAAAATCACGAAACTTGGTCGGGAAAACACTTCCCCCAAGAACTCTTTCCAGTAAAAATTTCAACCCAAAACTCCTTCGTTTGAATGCCGAAACGACGTGCCAAAGTTCTGCACTGTTGGCTGCTGCTGCTGTATTTTGCTGCTGCTGGCAGCGCTGGTTGGCTATTGGCATGGGCTGCGGCTTTGCCGTCTGCTGGCTATTAGTGGCCTACATGCCTTGGGCTACTTGGGGCCAAAGTTAGGCCACGTTGGGGCACTTCCAATGGCCACTCTTGAGCACTCAAATGGCCACAGCACCGCGAGCACAACGTCACGGAGTTAGCCTTGCAAGGCAACCCGTGACACATGTCCAAGGAGTGTCTGTGTCAGACACGGTTACAAATGACTAAAATGAAGTGTTTGCGCTTCATAGGGCCGTTTCCCTCGGCAATCAAGGTGGCACTGCAGCATTGTACTTTTAAATGTCTATTAAAATTATGAATGACTTTTTATTTTATTTTGTTTTAATTTTAATTTATTTACTTCTGTGCTTCAAAAGGAGGCAGCATGAGTAATTTGGAAACTGTATTAAGATTAAACATATATTTATTTTAGAAAAAAAATATTTGTCCTTCACAGAAAAAGCCTCTTTGTATGAGGGAGCCTCATGCACTGGGACTTTAGGCTTAGTCTAACTTTCTAACAAAATGTTTGTCCTTTTGTACTTTGTCTGTTTGCTGGTGGTAGTGGTGATGTATGGCTTTGATGCCATATAACAATTTTCAGTTTTCAAATGTTTGTACCTTTAACAATGTTACACTCCTAAAGGAAAATAATTATGTAGCTCTCTCTATATCTAGTTACAGATGCAGAAGTCCATTTTTTGGAGCCACACAATTACATTGGTTGCCTGTGGGACGTGAAATTTGCCTTTCAAAAGTTTCGGTTGCTGCAGATTATTCAGATTCATTTTCTGATTCATCTAACTATGTTCATAATCATGGATATCATCCTCTCGAAGATCTTAAAGTTCGAAAAAGAATCCGTGACACTAAGCTCACCCCTGCTGAAATAGCAAGGACTACTGTTGAGGTGTTTTCTTTTCTTCTTGAAATTTCTTTGTTAGAGGGCTAGAAAGTTTGTGCCATGTGAATGTGAAATTCTATTTTTTCTATATGGAACAAAACTCAAGAATGATTGGCATACTTGGTATTACTTAGTAATGATAATGCACTATATTAATTTGGAATGCATGGTATTGTTTTTGCTTTTGTCTTAGGCTAACAGCAGTGCCTTGTTGATCTTCCCTTCTACGGTACACTGTGAACCACATGAACACATCTCATGGGCTGAATTTCAGTATGTTATTGATGAGTATGGAGGTGTGGTTTTTTTATTTTAAACTTTCATTTTAATTTTGGTCTATTGTATCCAACTGACTATTGTTCTGATTACTTTCTCCCAGATATATTTTTTGAAATCTTTGATGCTGAAAACATCTTGCAAGATCGTGGAGCAAGTAACCCTGTGGTGAGGACTTGCATGCTCTTTTAATGTTGTTCTCCATTTGGCAAGGAAACATGGTTGCTCAAGAGCCATCATTGTTGGAGGTCGATGCATATCTAGTAAAATAATTAGATGTAATAAATTAGACCTTAAAAACTTAAATATGCTGTGTCTATTTAATTGTAATTCTTGAAAATTAACTTAAGCTTATGTGAAAATTCATTTGAGAGAACCTGTCAAACGACAAAGTATGTTTGTTGAATTCTTGAATTGTACTGTTTTTCTTTCTGCTTTTCACTTTTTGTTTCTCTTCTTATTTTTATTTTCAAGAGTTGAAGCCTGCTTTTTACTATGAAGCCTCCAAATCAACTTCACTGTTAAGTAACCTCCTTAGCTACTTATATGTAGGATTGTAATCACTCTTTCAAAGGTGGGTGATTGAGGTATTTAAAAATTTCAGTGTTTTTTATTCTGTTGTAGCCTTATTTTGCTACTTCTTAAGGCTTTGTTTTGAGGACCATAACTCTCTGAAACCTAAAATTTGATTTTTGTATAATTTCGGCCTTGATTTGAGTTCTGGTCCACCTTCAATTGTAGTTATTGGAACATCCAACCAACTACATTTTTTTTTTTGATAAATACATCCAACCAACTACATAAGTACTATAGCCGTCAATATTGGTTCATGGCTAAGTTGGAGACTAGTTGAACACTTTTTAACCTTATTTCTTGATAGCACATCAGTCCCGCTTGATAGCATGAAGAATTCTGATTTTTGTGATTTGAATTGCATAGGACATACATAATCTTTATACTAATTGTTAAAAAGGGTGGCATTCCTTCAGAATGTTTTAATTGGGATGGATATCACTACATATGAGAACAGAAGGGTAGCTGCTGCTGAGTATAACATTTTAGAAACTGGTGCTAGTGATGATATGCCTTTCAGTGATGATTATTTTGAGGTGAGGAACCATTTACACTTGAATACTATTCTACAGTTGGAGTTCACATTTTTAGTGTGTTGATTTTTCATCTTGCTGTAAAATAGGTTGAGGATAATGAAATGTCTGATATCCCAGTTGAGTGGGGCATGCCAATAGATACTGCCAGTGGTGTTCATCCAATATATTTTGCCAAGTGCTTGACAAAGGTATTATGAGGGTTTTTTTGAAGCTGTTTTTCTTTTTCTTTTTTAAAGATGTTTTTGGTCATAACCATAACTGATTTTAGCTTATCTGTTAGGCCTCAATGTTTCGTTAAATAGTATGACAATTTTTATCAGTAATGACTAAATTTTTTACCACTGCACCTTCTGGCATAGTTGGTATATGGGCCCCTGTCGTTGGGGATTGGAGTCCTCCCTTCCCCTGACAGAAGCATGTTCTTGCCAATTTAAAAGTCATGAATTTTTGGTTTATATCTCAAAATACTTTGGTGTTTATCATCAACGTCGTATTCAAAACTACTAATGAAACCTTGATTGATATGAATTCTTAAGTGGAAGTTGAAGCTATTAGTCATTTATTTCTTTATTTATTAATTAAATTACAAATACACCCCTTAAGGTTTGTTTAAAATATGGATTGCCCCTGTAGTTCTAGAAATTACAAATAATGCCTTGTTAGAACCTTTTTATTTAATGGAATTAACAGAAAAAACAAAATTCGTAACTACTCTTCTATACAACAATAAAATTACGTGAATTATTAATTAAAATATATTTCTAATATCATTAAAATCTATTAATTGACTTCATGATTTATTAATAAAAGGGTTCATTTGTTATGCGATTAGAAACTTGAAGTGGCGGGATGTAACTTTCAGAAACTCAAGGGTAATCCGTATTTTAAGCAAACCTTAGGGGGTGTATTTGTAATTTTCCCTTATTTTTCGTACTTGCTTTCTTTATTTTGGTTTTCTGTTGGCATCTATTCAACATTGCAATTTCATATTGCAATATTCTATTGAGTATATGCTTTCTTTTAGGTTGTTAATTTGGAGTATGCTAAAAAGATGGACCACCCGTCAAATGGAGTTTCCATTATGGGTTGCCTCAGGCCTGTCTTCATTGATGAAGAATTATATTTGCGGCGACTCTTCAGTGGTGAAGATAGTGATGGCTACAACTCAGACTGGAAAGGTATTGGGATGATTTAATTACGTAACTGACATTACGGAGCTAAATCTTCCCTTTTTTCTTGGTTTTTTATTTTTCACTCCATCAACTAGTGGGGATTTGTCGGCATCACCAAATCAGGTGGATTGCACCAGAACAATATTATTGGTTGATTCTAGGTTATATTTATCTGACAAATGTGAAACTTTATGTTTCATGAATTTCGAAGTGTGCATAATCTGCTGTTAATTTCCAACAGATATTCAGTTTTGCCTCTTGCTTAGGGCCTATATTCCTTTTGTGAATCATATGGCCATTTATCTAGAGATTCTGTTCAGTTATTGTCTATTTTTGTTCACTACTTTACCAGTTCTCTTCAGTGGGGTGTCCAATCCTTATTTGCACGAAGCAGGGGCTGGGGATGGGGGAGTGGGGGTGTATAGAAGTTTCTGAAGTTAGGAGTGTCTATGGGAGCATATAAATATTTTACATATTAGAAGTGAAAATATGTTCTAGTAATTTTTTTCTTAGTTGTAATATATGTATTACACTATGAATAAATACAGATATTGATTTCAACTACAAATTGTCTTCGTTAAGTATTAATAAATATATTATGTAAATAGAAAGTACTAGAATAAATAGTTTTCTTTGTTTATTTGAAATTTGTATGTTTGAGAGGTTCTATCTCAGTTGGGAGCAAGTTTCATACAAATTTCTTACTTGGGAGCTAGGAATTACAATTCTAAGTAAGAAATGTCACCCAAGTAGGAGTTTCCTGTTACTTGGGTCGAATTTACTTTTTATCTATCAGTGGGATGGTGACTCTGGTTGAGATATATTGACCCCACTTGATTGGGACACAAGCCTTCTTAGTTTGGTTTGGTATTTGTGACATTTCTTACCGCACATTTATTTAGTTCCTTTCCTAAACTAGAAGGCCCTAAATTTTAAAATTTTATTTATAATTTTGAGTAATTTAGAGATTTTGTACCACATGGTGAACTACTGAGCTGAGTCCATACAAGAGGAAGATGAACCAAGATTTTCTTTATCCGGTATCAAATGGGAGCTACAAACAAATAGTACTCTTTTCTTCCATCTGCTTGGAACTGCTTATTTGAAAATCTTGGCTGGATAGCTTTGCTTGCTTACCTTACCACCTTATCATAGTTGTTAGCTGATGGAAACCTCTACTTTTTAACTACTGGAAATAGAAATTTAGCATGCTATTATTTTTGCTAATTTGAATTAGTATCTTGTATTTGAAAATTGCTGACTTATTTATCTTTGGATTCATTGGTTTCACTTTTCTCAAAATTTTCTTTAGATGGTGAAGTTTGGGACTTCAGAACTGAAGGTGATGGAAACTGCACTAGCTCAACTCTCTATAGGTTGGAGATCATGAGAATAGAGCTATTCTCCATATACGGTATTCAGGCATGTATATATTGCACTCACCATCGTCATATTTGAACATTTGACACAATTAAAGTGTTGTCATTGTTTATGTCAAAAAAGGTTGGCTACATATGCTTGTCAAAAAAGATTCATGTGATGTTGTCATTGTTTACGTCACAATCCCATCCCATCTCAAACTGAGATAGAGTAGTGACTGGCTAATAGCCATCGACTATCAAAGGCCTTACTAAACAAGCATATGGCACTCCTGTAAAATTTGGGGTAAAACTGCTTTGGATAGCGGAAGCCATTAAATTATATAACTTGCTTATTCCACAATATCTATTCAAAGCAAGTGCATAAGTAAATAAAATAAAACATATATTATTCTTAATTGTACCTTTCCAAGCTTGAACACAGAGTACAATATTTTACAAGAGAAGAACTACTTGTTCTCTCCAAAGTTGAACATGTACACTTCAAACTTCAAGTCTTTTGTCCAACAACTATGCATACAGATTTCCATGTCTATTCATCTGTACACTTAGCTTCAAACATGAAGCCTTCATGTTTTATCTACATCGCCTACATATATAGAGAAGAGGGGTGAGCCAAAGCCCAATGAACAGTGATATATCGAAGCTGTTTTAGGACAAGAATATCTTCATTTCAAATAATTGTAAGCAATCCAAAAACTAAATTTGCATTTGAACCATAACATATTTTGTGGATTTGCATTTCTAAACATAATAATAATGCCCATCTAGAGGGTGTGAAACAAAACATAATTGGGTTGACTCTCTGTATGTCAAAACCACAATCTAGGGGAGAGCATGTAATACCAAAACTATTAATATATTTACTATTAGTATATTTTACGTTCCTAATAGCCATTGGGACTAAAGCTGTAGATAGAATCTTATAATTCAAATATAACCAACATGATAATCTTGAATGATCAAACATTTCATATTCGAAAAAATATAGCATAGATTTAAGTTCCTAAGAAGTCTTACTAAAATAAACTAAGGTATATCACTACACCTTTTTCCCTTTTAGAAGGTAGGTTAGTTCCACGAAGTAGTTCAACCTACATGAGCATGAAAAACACAATGCAATTGATAAGTCATTGCGCTAAATGCAGTAAAATTAAGTGTACAATACATGTTAGATGTCTTTTTCTTCAAAACAAGTCATAAAAAATCTGCACTTTTGGGTATCTCATTTTTCTCTTTTATTTTAGTGTTAAGTTTGATTTTTGATGCTGAAATTAGGTTATGCAGGTCATAAGGAGTTCAAACAGAGCACAAAAGCAAAATGCTGCAGCTGTCCCACACCGCTCGAGCGACCAGCTCGTCCCTCAGCTTTTGCTCTCTGTTTTAAGTTTTTCTGCACAGTTTTGCTGCCAACTCAAAATTATCATTCCAACGGTTTAAAAACTTAATTTAAAGCATTTTAAAACCATAAAAACATGGAAAAGGTATTTATTTAGTTATTTATTTTTTTGATCGGCAAAAGTTAGTGGTTAGTTGTTAGATTAGCATTGGGAGAGTTGAACTCACACTCTCTCCTTGCAAGTACTAAGTCTTGCTTCCCATTCCACTCCTAAGAGTGGAACCCAATAGCTCCCCTTATGTGAGACTTGATGGCCAAAGGGCTAGCCACACACGCTACAACCCCTTGGTTTTCTTTATTTCTTATTTCTGTATGTAAATTCAAAGCTTTTCCAAATCAAATGCTTGAATTCAATGAAAACAAGTTTCAAAACTTAAGCTTTTCAGTTCTTTCTTCAAAGATGGTTTTCAAACAAAATCATTCAATTAAAAGGTTATAATTAGGTGTAGAAGCATGAATTTTACCTCAATTCAAGTTAGGAACAAATTTAGGGCAAGAATCCAAGCTTTCCCCTCTTCCCTTTTCTTTTTCTCCTGGCAGATTTTCACTTTCTTTTCTTGTTTTTTCCTTAATTTTTCTATAGACACATTTATTTCTATTTTATACGTGTCTATCCTCCAAGTAGGAGGTGGCATGGCCCTAATACAGATGTGTGCCTACTTGTCTCTTCTAATCACACCACAAACTTTGTTAATCTAGATCAATACTAATTAAGCTAGGTTAGTTTCTAACTAATTAACTGATTGCACTCAATCTTAATTAATCATGCTTACGGTTAATTAATCTTGATTAAATCTATTAATCATGCTTAAGTAACACTTATCCCGATTAAGTTCACACATTGCATAGAAATGTTAGGCACATTGGACCATATCAATTAAGCACATTGATTGCGGAAATATAATTACATATTGCTTTCATATGCAAAAAATAAAAGTCTTTCTTTCTTGTCTCTAAGTTTCTTTTCATTTCATATCAAAGAGAGATCTAAGAATTATTTTACTCACTTAGCATGACTAGGCATGTTACCCAAAGAACAAATACTTCTAGGCCACATCAAAAGATTATGCAAGCATGTTTCCAAGTGTTTCACATGACAAAAAAATTCAATTTAGCTCCAAGCATTCAAGTACGAAAATATGCATATGTCATGAAATTACACCTAGGGTGCGATTAAGTTCACACATTGCATAGAAATGTTAGGCACATTGGACCATATCAATTAAGCTCATTGATTAAGGAAATATAATTACATATAGCTTCCATATGCAAAAATAAAAGTCTTTCTTTCTTGTCTCTAAGTTTCTTTTCATTTCATATCAAAGAGAGATCTAAGAATTATTTTATTCACTTAGCATGACTAGGCATGTTGCCCGAAGAACAAATACTTCTAGGCCACATCAAAAGATTATGAAAGCATGTTTCCAAGTGTTTCACATAACAAAAGTATTCAATTTAGCTCCAAGCATTCAAGTACGAAAATATGCATATGTAATGCAATAACACCTAGGGTGTTACAGTTTAGGTGTGGCAGATGCATGTCTAAGAGTTGCCGTGAAGTAGAACGGTATTGTACCTAAATGATGTCTAAGCCAGGCATGGTTCCTTATCAATTCAGTTAGTTTTGTATCTTTATGAAAAACTTCAAAGATATCTTGTTTAACCAAAATGCGCAAAATGTTATTTGTGTCTTAACATAGGAAACTATTCAAAGATTGGAATGCTCTTCTTATGAGATTCAACCTTGATAAATTGTAATTCTTATTACTTTTCATATTCTTCAGTCAGCGATTGGTTTGCAAGATTTCCAGGAGGCCGAGCCTGATGTTCTTGTACACTCTACTCCAGCAATTGTAGAGCGCTTTGGTGAGAAGGGCACAAGGTGCAATTTTGCTCTTAAAGCTCTGTGCAAAAAGAAGGGGCTCTATGTTGAGGTAAATTTTTATTTTTATTTATTTTTATAGCGTTGTACATTTTGGTTTAATTCCATTCTCATTTACTATGCATCAAGTTCCACATTTTTTGTTTTTTGCACCTTGTGGTTTCCTATTTCTATTTTTAATTTTTTTTAATCAGAAACAAAGAAATTCTATTAGCATAAAAGCAAAAATAGATGGAAAAGAAGTACAAAGGGGACAAGAAGTCCAACAAGAAAAGTAAAAACAAAAAAAAGTTATATTTTTTTACCCGAAGCACCGTACAAACTACACATTTCCAAGGAGTTCAGGCTTTTTGGTAGGCTAAATTGAAAACCCTAAAATTAATTAATAATATCTTGACACAAGAAGGGGGTAACACCCAATCTACCTCCACCAATTCAAGAAACCTCCATGATGTAGAAAAAAAAAAGGCAAGAAAGACACCAACCTACTATGACAAATTCGACACCCTTAGCATGGTTGAGTGACTCTCTCCACCCTAGCATAGCCTCCTATATCTCAATTTGTTGACTGCAGAGCTATCTCCAGTGATCTCCAAAAGACACCATGTTGCTCACTCCAGTAGGTTGGGAATACGGCCTAGGGACCCCTTCAAGGGTGGTACTAGGGGTGTTCAAAAAACCGAATCACCTGTGAACCCGCCTGCCCGGACCTGACCGACCCGTGTATGCTATGGACGGTTTCACACGCATTTTCGGTCGGCTGCAGTTGTATTATCTAAAAACAAAATGAAATTTTGGTCGGACATCGGATTGAATAAAAAAATATTAACTTAACCTAATCCGACCGACTTATATATATTATTTTAAACTAAACGAGCTAAAGGCATTCTGTCAATTCCTTTTTCCAAAGACTTTACATTTTCCAATACAAAGTTATCCTTCCCAAGTCTCTTTGTGTGACCTTTTTCTTCTTTTCCAAGTCGAGATATACACCCAACATCTATTATAAAAAAACAAAATCTGAGACTATTTACTCTCTGAGAGATACATATCTTTCCAAGGTCATATTTATCTTCTCAATAAAAAATTATTCCTCAATTCCAATGTATTCTTCTCTCTCTCTCTCTCTCTCTCTCAAATCTGACAACTCATTACTCTTGTGTCTCTCTCTCTCCTCAATCCTTTGGTTTTCTTCTTCTCTCTTTTTGTCCAACCTTTCATCTCCATCTCTCTCTCAACCCTTTTGTTTCTCATTCTCTCTCCTCATCTTTGCTTCTCTTTTTTAATTTTTTTTTTCTTTTTCCTTCCCTCTTTCTCCCGTTGGTGATGGGGTGGTGGTAGTGACAGACAAGGTTAGTGAAGAACGGTGTTGGTGACGATGAGCGATGGTGTTGTGATGAGCAAAGATAGTGGCTGCGGCGATAATCTGTAATTTCTAAGTGTATATACATCAAGTGTAATCTGTAATTTGTTACTCATCTGTATTATGTCACTCTCTGTCACTGATCTGTATTCATGAGTTGTTGTTTATTTTTTCACAAATTTTTCTTTCCATCCCTACTAGTTTTTCGAAACCGACCGAACCGACCGCCAAGTCGTGACTTTTCATTCGGTTGATTTTGAACTGTAGTTCTGTTGACAACAGATAACTGATTTTTCCAACCCGAATGTGTCAGTTCGGCTGACGGGCCAAGGGTAAACCCGAGCCAAACTGACCCGTGAGCACCCCTAGGTGGTACCACAGTTATGGAATGCTCAAACAACCCCATGACTGTTGTGCGGAACCCCCGATGTCTCGTGGCTCAATATCTAGGCTGAAGGTTAGTCACGGCATTCGTTCCCCTCCTTGAGGGGCTTCCTGTGGCAGTCTTACAGAGATCTTCACAAGGCAAATTTAGATCATGATAAAGACACTATGCTCCATACATCTCTGTACCTGAGGAGCACACTCAACCACCATTACAACTGCTGAGGCCTCTAAGTAGTACTGGTCTTTACCTCTAAGGTATTGAGAAAAAGAAGGGAAGCCACATATACCCTTCTCTCTACCCAAGCAAATGACACCATGCATTTTTGTGAGCAAGCCTTGAAGGCCAACCCTCCTATAAATAGGTCACAACCTCCATTTCCTCCTGCAAGCTTAGAGGTTTTGGTTCTCCTCGACTGCCACTCTCCTTCCAAGATCCCCTTAGGTCTCACCTCACCTACTTTACCATCTCAATGCCAAGCTTAACTTTATAGGGGGGTCCACAACCAGTCCACTCACCCTTCAGTCATACATTTGAATATGGCTACCACTGCCTTTAAGCCTATGCTCAAAGATAACCATTCCCTTTGAATGACAATGCTCGTCTATTGTGCATATTAAAATAGTATTATAAGGTCGTCATGCTTGAAATTGGCATGAAGTTTTACATTTAAATGTGGTAAATGGGTGGCATTTGTGTCAATATTTCAAATTTTGAGTATCTCATAGGAATGTTGTGATAGTATTGAGGGAAAAAATGAAATCAAAATTGTGTTATATGCAAGGAAAATGTAACTCCCATTTTTTATAGATAGTTGACATGTGGTCAGCCTTGCGCACTCGATGAAGGGGGAAAGTGATATTTGCTAATAGTTGAGGGGGTCTTGATGTGATTTTTTTGATAAATAGAATTTATTGCCAAAGCATCAAGAAGATGCTAAAGAAAACAAGAGAACAGAAACCCCAAGAATAGGGGAAACCTAATCAATCAAGTCATTTATAAAGTCCAAAAATACAAAAAGATCCGCATCCGCCCTACCCAACACCCACTTGTATAAAACCCAAAAAAACCAAGTCTCTAACCGAGCCACCGTTTGAGCAATCCCCTAAAAAATACGCCGATTCCGCTCTAATCAAAGCAGCCACATCAAACACAAAGGAGCTAAAGCCCAACCTCTCTGCCACCCTCTTGGGCTGAACCCACACCACTCCAAACGTAGAAAAAATGAACACCCACAACCGAGTAGCCACTGGACAATGAATAAGCAAATGATCCACTGTCTTCGCATCAACGTGGCACATGCAACACCAATTGACCAAAATGTGGTGATGACGAATCAAATTGTCAATGGTCAAAATCTCATCAAAAGTTGTCGTCCATACAAAGAAAGCTACCTTTGACGGAATACCTGGAACTTAAACCCGCCACCACGGGAAAAACCCACCACCACCCTTACACAAAATCCGATAAAACAAAAAAATTAAGAAGACCCCCCCCCGGGCCAAAAATAATAATAATAATAAAAAAAAGCCAAAACATCCTCCTCCACCCTCCCAACCTTCACCCCATACAAAAAACTCAACGAGTCCACCAACTACCCAACCTCCCAATCCTAAAACTGTCAACGCAACACAACATCCCGAACCACCACCTCACCACCCCCACCCAAATAAGAAGCCACTATAGCTTCTTATTAACCTATAAATAAATGATCAAGGGTGGGTTAGATGAGAAAAATAAGGAAATGGGCTTCTCACCTTTCAAAAACTCTGTCAATGTGTGAAATTGGTTCAAATTTCTTTTGTCTTCCTTTGTTTTTATTTTATTTATTTATAATTATTATTGGTATTTTTTATTTGTCTTCCTTAGAATGGTCTTTGATGAGAATTGCTGTACAATGAGAATTATGAAGTGCATATGACAACAAAACGATGTAGCCATTTAATTTTCATGAAGACAATGAATTCATTATGCCTTCTTTCATCCACTTCTTGTTGTGGGGGCTTGTAACTCTTTAATAATATTCAGATATGTCCTTTTTATCTAAGTCTTTTCTTAGATAGTTTTAACTTTTAAAATTCACATATTTGTCTTTAATGGTATTCAGAAATTAATAAAAATGAACACAAAACAAAACAAAACATGCTGTTGAAATACATCTGGGGTTACAAAATTTTCATACAAAATGATGTGGCAGTTGCAATTCTGGGCTATAATAATTTTTGTTTTAGCTTGAAATGAAAGGACCATTGAAGGCCACATCATTATGTATGAGTTTTATGTCTAAAATTTTTATTTGTAAATCATTTTCCATACATCTGTGATGTTTTGAATTGTGTTATTCATTGTGTGTGTGTGTGTGTGTGTGTGCATGTGCATGTGCATGTGCATGTACACATAAATGTGAATAATTTACTTGTTTTTTGTAATTGTTCTGAATCTCTTATCTGATCTGCTCTTTGTAGGGAGCAAATTTGATTGGAGTTGACAGTCTTGGTATGGATGTTAGGGTTTTCTCTGGGGTAGAAGTACGAACTCATCGTTTTCCCTTCAAAGTCCAGGTAAACAATAGTTTTTCCAAAATAATTTGATCTCTCAACTAGTACTTCTCAATGTTAATTTATCCTCAATAGGATTATGTTATTAACTTCTTATGCTTGTACCTAGGACACAGACACCTCTCCTAGACCTATGTATCAATGTTGACACATCTGAGGCATAGACATGCTTGGACATGTGTCGGACATGTGGAAGTGTCCAAAATTATTTTTGAATTCTAGACATGTGGGGACACATTGAGGATATGATATGAACACATTCTAGACACTCTAGGGACACATTGATGACACTTATAGGACGCATTAAAAAAAGCAAAAAAAACCAAAATAAATACTAACAAAATAAAATAAGGAAAATAAGCTTTGCTACCTGACAACTGTTGGATCTGAAAAAAATTTAGATATTATTAACCGGGAAGGAAAAAGAGAGGAAACTAGAAATGTTAATTCTCACGTCCAATATAAGTTGTAGTTGGCTAATTTTTGATGGCAAATCTTTTGATTATATATGTCAAATTGTCGGGCTAATGGAATTTTTAGATGCCAATTAAAAAATTAAGAAATTTTGAATGATGATGAAATGAAAATGCCATAGATGCTTAGTTCTTGAAGTTTTATTTGATTGGTTTGTTTGTTTTTATTTTGATTAGCAAAAATTATATTAACCAAAAATTGCCATCAAGAGGGTGAACAAAAAGATAAGCCCTGTACATCAAGTGCTATAAACAACTCTTATAAACTGCACAAAAGAGGCAATTTAATGTACATATAAATATTTATATATATTTTAGTCACAGTGTCCTTGTCCAAATTTTTAAAGAAATGTCATGTGTGCATATTCGTATAGTGTCGTATCTATATCCATGCTTCTTAGCTTGTAACAAACAATCTTAAGATTAGTCTTCAGATGCAGATTTTGTGCTATTGCCACAGTTTTCCTGTTTTGATGAGTGATTATCATCTTTACTACTGTCTTTGATAAAATTCATTGCTATCGTCCAAAAATGATGAGTAGAAACAATTATTTGACAATTTGAAGAACCAAATTATGTGAAATTTTTGTGTTTGCCCAAACAACCGATGACACTCGTTGACAACACATGTCCTATTGTCTAGAAATAGTAACATCAACCATCTTGGGGAAAAAAAGGAAAGAATGATGTTCATGGGTTGATATAACTCTGTATACCGTGTCTGCAGGCAACATCTGAGGGGGCTGCTGAAAAACAGATCCATCAACTCTTGTTTCCACCGGCTCGCCGAAAAAAATTCAGGACTCATGGTGATGGACTTAGAGATCTAGATCCATTCTAAATCTCCTCTTTTTTTTATTTTTATTATTTTTAATTTAGCTTAAGTTAAATCATTAATCATTCAGCTGAGAGTTTGACATTAAACGGTTTTGTTTGTTAGTCTTACCATGTACAGAGGAATAAAAATAAAAATAAAAACCTGTGAAGTCTTTAATGCTAATCTGTCGCAACACCAGCCTAATTTGCAATTTTTGTCGTATTATATATATATATATATATATTATTTTGGTGATTTCCTTCTTGATTAGCAGTCTTTGTAGTGGAAGATGATTGCCTTCACTATGTTTGACAGAAACCATTTATCATCATGTATTTGATTGACGATAAAAATAAGTCTTCTTTTTGTTTTTCGGAAGTAGAAAAAACATACAATTTTGCTCCATCTTAGGTGAGTTTGATTTGAATGAAAGAGGTACAAAAATGCGAGAAATAAAGGGAAAAAAAAAGGACTCTTTTTTTTTGGCATTTGTTTAGCATGAGTGGTGAAAAGTGCAATAAATAAATAAATAAATTTTATGTAAAATTCATATCAACATTGTAACTGAGCTATCTTGCTCAATTTCTTGTCCAAGTAGCAAAATGATTTTTTTTATTCATTTATAACAGTTGTCTCATTTTACAATTTTCTTATCTCCTTCCAGTTGTACATAATGGAGACAAATATTGTTCTTCCACCTTGTGCTACATTTTTAATTTTTATTTTTTTAAGTTTTTGGAACATCGAACGAGCGAACTTCATTAAGCCACCATGAGTACAACCAAGCATAAACTTCCCTGCCAATCTTGTAAGCAACCACACCCACATAATAACAATCTTTACACCAAATCAAATCCAAAAGAACTATAAGAAAAATTCAATAACATAAAAGTAAACCAAGCTGAAAGTAAATAAATAAAGCAAAAGATTCTTTTTTGAAATGCCTAGGCATATTTTTCTTTTATTTAATCCCTTGAGTGGGCATTTTAATCTCTACTGATATTTTGTTTTTCCTACTTTTTAAGTCATACTAGACTAGAAAGCCTTGAGAAGGGGGAAAAAAAAAAAAAAGAAAAAAAAAGAACAAATTTGAAAAAAGTACACAAAAAGAAAAAAACTACCTTTTTATTTTTGCAAGTCTAGTTTTTACATGGCAAACTCCATATACAACACGTCCATACTGCACTTCCAAACAAATAATTTCTACTAGGTTTTGAAAATCAAACTGGACTTGCCAACTGAACTGGCGGCAATCGCTTAAAGCTAGAAACCAGTTGTTTTTCACAGAACTGATCTAATCGATGCTAGTTCATCATGGTCTGCTAGTTTTTTAACCCTTATTTCTTTCCCAAATTAGGGCTCACAAGTAAACCGTGTGAAAAAAAAGAAAAGGGGGAGTAAGAAAATCTAACTCAGCTCCACACGCATGCATTATTTATAGTTCCACCTAAATTGAAACATAAAGCAAGAAAAGAAGCTTCAATTTTGCAATTCACAACGTCCTCAATTCTTTTATTTGAATCGCATCGTTCCAATGCCCCGGTTACTCAATGGCGACGCAAGTATCATTTCCTATATAATAATAATAAATAAATAAATTCATATCTTCTTCCCTTGTGTATCTTTTCCCAATGTCCTACTTTCAGTGTCCTTTATTGCAGTGCTGCTAGTAGAAGCAAATTCACTCTTACTACTACTATATCCAGTTTTTGAGCACCCAGCTGTAGTTTTCTGACTTCGATTTCCCGAACCAGCCTCCTCATCAAAATGCTTGCTTTGCTCAGCCTCCGCATCTGCAACCTCAACACGGTTTTGATCCTCTTCTTTGTCACCCCTGATATTAACAAGCATAGGTCCAAATATTAGACCAACACTCACTTTTGTTTTCATTTTCAAGTGCCAAACTAAAATTTTGTTGGCAGTAGAATTGGTCCCTATGCCATTTCCAGAGCAGAAAATAAATAAATAAATAAAATCAAAATACAAAAACTTCTGCCAACTGGGTTGTGATTTTCATTTATATTGGCTATTGTCAATATATTTTCATCCAATC
The DNA here is from genome assembly GCA_030407325.1 of Camellia japonica. Classification (NCBI taxonomy): domain Eukaryota; kingdom Viridiplantae; phylum Streptophyta; class Magnoliopsida; order Ericales; family Theaceae; genus Camellia; species Camellia japonica. The sequence goes on from JAPPVO010000031.1 coordinate 125,617,755, forward strand.
ACTTTATAAGGGGAAGGAATTTTCCGTCCCTGTAGCGATATGGTTATCGAATCAATCATTTGCATCTTTTGATGGCCCAAAATTATTTTCAGACATGCCCCAAATCAACCAGTCCCAAGGTTGTCCCGTAATCTGATCCACATATATGGTTGATAAACTAAAAAGCAAGGACACGTGGCACAAGACGAACATGTTGACAAGACAATATTTTAAAAATGCAAGGCATGACAAGTGGGGAACATGAAAAAAATATAATGTTCTATATATTTATTATATACCATATATGAATAATTCATTCAAAGTTAAATATGCAATATATTATGAATTTCTAAAGTTAAAACGGACGATGGATTAATAGTATAAATTTTCATTGTTTTTCTTTTATTATTAGAACCTATGTTGTTTTGTTCAAACTTATAATGTGTTTTATGTGTCTAAATGATGGATACATGTGTCCCCAAGTGTCCAAGTCTAAATTTTAAAAAAATAATAATAATAACAGGACATGTTTGGAAATATGCCCAACACATTTCAGAAGTGTCTGATGAGTGTCAGCAAGTTTCGGGCACAAACACACCACCTGCTTAGAAGTATATGTGCTTCTTAGTTGATAAATTTAACATGATTTCAAGCTTATCATGAAATTAGATTGGCTAATTCCCAAAATCCGACCTCTATTGAGCATAATATTGGCCCTTACTCCCATGGTTAACTAATCATTTCAACATTCGTACACCACTTTGAAATTATATATTTCCGAGGCTTTTATGATCTGAATCCTTGTTTGTTTGAGATTGGATTGACAATCAAAACAAGCTCAAAATTAGGCTCAAGCTCTGCTGGCTTAGCAAGCTGCTGATGATCTGGACTTAGGCTGCTTGTGAGCTACCCGTCTTGTTTTGCAGCCCTAAGAAAGAAAAACGAAATGGCTGCAAGGCCTAACACAAAATCCAACATTTTGCCGTGTGGAAAAATCTGACATTTCATACCAATAAAATCAGAGGTCTATATGTTTTTTATATAACCCTACTAAAGAATTAACTTGTTATCACTTCTTGTAAGCTAAAAGCTAATAATTAGAAAACCGAAACTAAAAGCACCCGTTCTCCTACTTCTCAATAATCAACTTTTTTTCTATTTTAGCCTTATAAGCTGTAAGCAGAAGATGCTGCACCAAATACTCTAGCACAGTTGCCCACAAAACAGAAGCAGCTATAAGCTGCACCAAACAGGGGCTATGTTTGGAATGACTTTCTGGTTTTTTAGGAGAAAAGGGAATCTTTAACTTTTTGGCATAGGTTGTTGGTTTTTTAGTTTTTTTAGTGAAGTTTTGACTTTTAGGCTAACATATTGAGTTGCCAAACGAGACCTAATGTGCCTCAACCAGCTGAATAATGAGCTTCAAGTTGCTCCTTGTTAGGGTTTAGGGTAGTCCTAACTACAAAGTGTGGGAAAACAAAGTCTTCAAGAAAAATAAAAAAATTACATACCCGGAATAAATAACAAGCCCAACAGCAACAGTACCAAAGGCTATGAAGTACATCCAATCAACCTGAGGAGGAATACTGGATTCAGACTGACAGTTCTAGATTGTAACAATTATTAACTTCAATATTTAAACTTAGAATTAATCTGGATCTCCAATGTAATACCCCAATAAATTTTGTTCTCACAAACCTTCTGATGGTAAGCGAAGATGCGAATTAAAACAGTCCACATGTCTGAAGTCAGTAAAGACAGGTTTAGCATTGTGGACCCACTGATCTGTGCAAAGAAAATAGAGAATATTAAACAAAAATAATATGATCCAACTGTTGATATCAAAGATTCACTTAAAATAAGTGGACATTTAATCGATGGAAATCCAAGTTTTTGTTATTTGTTGCTTGTAGTCGGTAAAATTATTCAAGTCACTAACTTTTTTCTTTAAGACCCGAAAGGAGTAACTTTTTAATAATCATTCTCTGAAAAGACCTTAGTTCAGTTGGGTTTCAAATAGGGCCCACTAAGCTTTACAGACACTCATTTCTTATTTTGTGCAACCGCAAATAAGAAATTAGAGAAAAGAGAGGCAGAACAATAACCAAGACCTTATTGGAGAGCACAAAGATATGTGAGAATGTGAGAATACTGAATGAAAATTACACCATTATTAGATTACTCTCAATTAGAAAGATGATTTACAGTGTGAGTCTTGGTGAAAAATTCTGCAAGCTGCAAGGAGGAGAAGGTAAAGGGCGGATCAATGGTACCCAACTGAAGATTTTTTTTTTGGGTGAATACCAACTGAAAATGTTGACGAACAAAAAAACAATCAATCTCGTGACTTGCATAGCAGAGAACATGGTGATGGCTACATTCGAAGGGTCGACTATGTTTGATTCTTTGGCTACAGAGATGCATAGAATCTGAGGGAGAGAGATGATGCAACGAAGTTCAAGAGAGAGACAAAGATATGCATGACTTCAATGAGAGAAGATGTGGCAAACAGGGAACTGTGATAGAGGCTTGACAACTATGATTGTGAAAGTAAAGATGTTCGATGAGGGTAGGAGGGAGGTCTCTGTGACTCTGATTGATTGTGCAATAAAGAGTTGTGAATTGCGATTGTGAACTACAATGGTGCAATGCAGGCTTGTGACAAAAAGACGGAAAAGAGGGCTGAAATGAAGACTTGTGAAAGCACCAGAGAAGAAGAGAGAGATGACTTCAAAAGTCCAGCATCGTGTGATTTCAACGACTACGTTTCCGCCAGAGCTCTGACACCATGTGAGAATAAAGAGAAAATTATACTATTATTGCATTAACCTCAATCACAAAGATGGTTTACATTAATTAAAGGGTAAATAACATGTCAGAGGTAATAAGTAAAAATAATTACAATTTCATGAAAAAACTTATAAAATTATTTTGGGTAAATTACAAATACACCTTTTGCAATTTACTTAAAATACGAATTGCCCCTTATAATTTTGGAAATTACATCCCGCTCTTTGAAGTTTTTAACTTCATAACAAATGACTCATTTTATTAATAAATTATCAAGTCAATTAACAGTTTTTAATGATGTCAGAAATTTATTTCAATTAATAAATCACGTAATTTTATTATTATATAGGACAACAGTTAGGAATTGGGTAAACTACCAATGGGACCTAATAGTTGGACTTAATTCCCATAAAGTTCTATTGAAAATAAGTCCTAGTAAAATCGTCATTAAAAATAATTTTTTGTGACGATTTTTTGCATGTCACTAAAAATTAACAATTAGTGACTTTTTTTTGTTACGATTTTTATAAATTGTCGCTAAAATTTACAATTAATGACACTTTCTATGACGAATTTTTTAAACTGTCGTTGAAAATTGAAAATTAGTGACTTTTTTTTGTGACAATTTTTTTAAACTGTTGCTAAAACTTATAATTAGTGACATTTTTTGCGACAAATTTTCAAACTGTAGCTAAAAATTAATTGGTGATGTTTTTTAATATTATTTGATGTAAAACACCATTAATTATCATAGGATCTATTAGATAATAAGTCCACCAATTAAGACCTACACATAAGTCTCCATTTTCCATTAATTTTGTTAAATAAAAAATTCCAATAATGAGGTATTTGTAATTTTCCAAGCTATGGGGGATAATCCGTATTTCAAGCAAACCTTAGGTAGTGTATTTGTAATTTACCCAATTATTTTTTAATGTTCTAAAGTATTTCATTAATATGCTATTATTTTTTCTACATTCCACTTAAATGATATTTTCCCTTAATTAAATAGAGAGACTCCAAGCACTAAAATTACCAAAAAACCACTATACACAAACCAATAATACAACATTCACAGTAACAACCAAAATAAGAAATGGAAATCTCAACCACATGTAAGGTGAGAGAAAATTAAAACTAAAAAATATAAAAATTGTAAACCTACAGCAATTCAAGTCCATACCTTCAGCAATATGGGGACACCTGAGTAAAACAGAAACATCGCCAATGCAAATCCAACAAAAGGAATCACCTAAAATTGAAAGATCATGATGCACATTAAATTAAACTCTGTTCAAGAAAAATGATCAAACTTCTTTATATACTGAACTAAAAGGCATGCAAACCAACAAAGGAATAGGCTTCATAACAGACAATTCACTCTTGATTTTATTTTAACTATTCTCTCTTAGAGAAATTGCTTATGCATGTTATTTCACTTATTAGCATATTGTTGAGGAAAAATTTATCCAAACAGAAATTTATTTCGAACAAGCTAGACCACTGTTCTTCTCAAAATTCATTATGCCAACTATGACCCACGAGGAATTTAATACATTTATCTTTTCTTTGTGTTAGCCACCAGTTGCACACCATTTTATTTAATAAAACCAATATATTAATGAATTTTCATCTATAACAATCATGAATAAACAATACAGAGAGAGAGAGAGAGAGAGAGAGAGAGAGTACTATATCATTTTAATTACTTTGTCTTGGGGAACTCTGGTCATAGACAAAAAAAAACTACTTCAAGAAATCTCATTAGGTTTGAACTTTGAACCCACTAAGCAAAATTTGAAAGATCAATTCAAACAATTCGAGGTTTCAGATGTTAGAAGTCTTATTAAACTTGGTTCACTTAAAAAATTAAACTAATTAAGGGTTGGAATTAGGCTTTTCATGCCATAATTTTGAAGGGAAATGCATCTGTTCCTGTTGGGGTTGTTCTAGATAAAAATCTACTGACCCCGTGACTAAATATAGCGACCCCGGTCTTTTTCCTTTAGATTGTTGTATCCGGACTTAAGTTCCGTGGATCCAGGCATTGTGTATTGTTGTTGTTGTCCTTTAATTCTTTATTTTTGAGTTATGGGTTGAGTTGGGCAGGTTTGTTACAGGTTGGTTGAGTTGGAAACCAAGTGTTGCTGTCCAGATTTTTGGACCTTCGCTCGAGCGAGGAGTTGGTCGCTCGAGCGAGCTGTTGTTTTTGTTCTTCGCTCGAGCCAAGGTTTGGTCGCTCGAGCGAGAGTCTGCGTCTGGGCTTAGGACCTGAGAGATGTGTTTCTTGGCTCGAGCGAGCATTTCTTCGCTCGAGCGAGCGAGGTGTATGTTTTTGAGTTCTTCGCTCGAGCGAGCGTTTCGTCGCTCGAGCGAGCTTCTGGGTTATAGACCTGAAGCATCGAGTTTTTGGCTCGAGCGAGATTTTCTTCGCTCGAGCGTGGATTTCTTGTGTCTGGTCGCTCGAGCGACCATGTCTTCGCTCGAGCGAGCCTGTTCAGTTTAAATAGGCAGCAGCGGATTTTTTAATCAGTTTTCTATCTCTTTTTGTTTCCAAACCCTAGGTCCGACCCTTCTCTCTCCCTACACACCTTCTACCCTAGGTTTCATCTAGTATTAGAGTGTTTCTACCCTAGATCCTTTATTAAAAAGGTAGAGGGGGTCGAGGGCTTCAGTTTAATCTGAATAATTTAGGTTTTGGAGCACTTTGGAATTTGGGTCAGCATCTTCGTCTTCTCTTTTGAGTTATTTCTTCGAGGTAGGGATCTCCTACTCCAATGTATATGTTTTGTTCTAAGTTTTAGCATTTTAATATGTTGGGGGTAGTTTGGTAATTTTGGAAAAAACCCTGGTTGTTGTATTAAATTGAATTGTATGTTTAATTTAAGGAAAATTGGGGAAAATTAGTTAAATTCACGAGATATGTGGAATTATTGATTAAATGGGATAGTTGGTTAATTTTAATCATATGCCTATTGAATTGTTGATCTAGTTATTTTCTGTTTAGAGATAACTGTTTTGGGCTATCGGTGGAGGATAGTCATGATTGTTGTAGACATTGCATGTGGATTAGGGATAACTGGAACTAATCACATTGGTTTAGTCATTAGCTTTGACTGTTGAATTAATACAGACATTATGTGTATTGATTGTGAGATGTATATGTTATGTGTTTACATACATGTATTAGTTGAGCATTGCATATGCATATTGTGTGGGAGGAGATAGGGGATGTACTCCACGGTTAGGGGAAGATAGGGGATGGACCTCTTAACCGTATTTTTGTTTGGGAGGAGATAGGGGATGGACTCCATTAGCATCACTATTATGTGTGCTTATTGATATTGAAGTGTTTTTGCATATTATTGATACAACACTAAAATGTGTATCATATTGGAAGTATGGAAGTGTTTGATATGAGCCTATGTCTCATTTGTGTTGTGATATTGGACGTAATGTAAATATGCTATATAGATCACAGTTGTAAGTTTGGTCAGGTTCTGAACCATATTGATAATAATGGAAATAGACATTAGTGTCTTAAGACTGTATGTTGATAAAATTGATTATCATGCTTAACCAACTATTGAATGCTAGGACTTTATTCAATGTTTATATTTGGTTTAGTATTTTCCTGCTGGGCTGTGGCTCACCCTTTATGGGAACATCATTTTCAGGTTCAGGTGATAAGATACCTCCAAGGACTTAGCTTGGAAGGACTTGGATTTGGAGATTAGATTAGTTTTTCTGTTTTTATTTGAATTACATGTAAACATTCAAGCCTAGGGCTTTATTTGTATTTGAGTTAGAACTCGTATTTATGTGTCCAAGTGTTTGCTTGGCAAGATGTAAGCCTGTAGGGCATTTCTTATGATGTTACATGTAATGTTTTCTGTTCATAATACTCTGATGATTGAGGTAATACAATGTTTTCTTTTAATAATGCAAGTCATTGTTATATGTATATTGGGTTAACTTTTAGGGCGTTACACTAAATGCTATTACTATAAAATGCACCAGCTCTCCTTCAGTGTGAATTTCCATCACACTCCATACATTTATGTACTATAAACATCATGTTTAGTTCAAGCTCTTAAAATTTCCTTATCGGCAGGAACTAAAATGAAGTATGAAAAAACATCAAACTAAATTCACAATGGTAATTTCTAAACTGAAACTTGCTAAAAAAAAAAAAGACATTTTTAAGTCCATCTTACAAACAAACAAAAAAAACCTCTTATATTAGACATAGACATGCAATGTGAATCAATTTAAATTAATTCATTTTGATCTCTAAAATTTTGCATGTCTCCCTCTATTATCATGCCTACGAATGTGGTTGAAATTTTCTCATAAGAAATTGTCTATCTACTAGATGAAAAACAACAGACTTACTGCTCCGGCTGACCAGTGGATAGATTTGAGCTCATTCCGCTCGAGTATGCTTCTAAAAACATCATAAGGAATACAAGTGGAAGGGAAAATAAAATATAAAGATTGCACAGTACTTCTATACAATATTGAAAGATTCAAGGATATGAACATAACAACAAAATATTAATGGCACAAAGCAATGAATATATATGAAGTAAAGCATGTCAAATTATCATTAAGCTTTGGCAACTATTTGATCACCTCTAAATTTTTAAACCAATGCATGTTGGATATAATCAGAAAGTCCATAACAATGCAAAGTAGGATACATTTGGCAAGCACTGATAATAGCACCAAAAAGGCCCAACATTCCCATGAGTTCAACCCTATCAGCACTTTTCACAAAAAACTCCTTCAAAAGACAGAAAACAGGAATTAATGACGCAAAATAAGATACACTGCAGTTCAAAATGAATAAATAACAAATACTTGCATACAAACACGTGCACACGCTCCATGTATAAATAAGACTTATGAGAACCACTGAGTGGCGTAGCCCAACAAACTTGCAACAATTATGGAAGACCAATATTTTCTTTTTCAATTAATAATTCCCTATGAAGGCAGATGCTCAAAATCATTAAAAACTGATTATAAACTAATAATTTGAAGAAAAAAAAAAAGGAATTGCACATTTTCACCTGAAACAATAAAGCAACCAGAAACATCTAACAATATTGCTTGTGTAACAGAATAAAGTTCAGAAAGAAACATCTAGAAGCAGCCAGGAGAACGTGACATAATTACACAGGCTTTACACAATTTTTATTAGCAACAAAAAAAATAAAAAATAAAATAAAACAAAGAATTGTATTAGAGATTGTGCCGAGGGGCACCGCCTTTATACAATGAAATAAAAAGAAAAAGAAAATAATAATAGAAGGGACTCACAGATACTCCTTATACAAATAAAAAACATCCACACCCATCTATAAAAGCCTGTGCAGTTATTTCACGGCCACACCCAACTACACAGGCTTTACAAAAACGCCAAAAGATAAAATGAAGGGGGAAAAAAGGAAAAAAAGAAAAAAAAAAGAAGGAAAGAGTATAAGGGGGTGCATGAAGGCAAAACCACAGCCAGACAAAGGGTGAGATTTGGAAATAATTTAAAAAAAGGTCAAGAAGAACGGGAAATGAAGTGTGAAAAACAAGCAAAAGGAGATTCCAAGAAAAAGTAGAGCTAGGCAGAAACAGTTACATATTCTAACAATTGGGAAGCAGGAGACATGGAGAGAAGATTCTTCCAATTAAAATTAAAAAAAAAGCTTTTATAATAAGGAAAAAACTATTTTTAAAGCAATCCTTGACGCTGAGATATAAAACAAAAATGAAAAAGAGAAGCCAATATACCTGCAGACACGTACCCTTTCATAAAATGTTTGTGTTCTTTGAGAAAAAAATAGGGTAAACTTACCTCACTGACATTACTGATAGCATAAAGTGTAGACCCAGCTATCACTAGCATGTCCCCTTTAAGTGGGTTGCTCCCTCCTGTAAACCATGATAAAACTCATTACTTTATACTTTTACAAAATGATAAATCAGAGGAAAAAATTTCCTGACGACAGATTAGACTATAAATTGGGAAATTATACCTGCAACAATACATTTGTTTCCTTATTGGATTATTCCTTTTATTTGGTTTACCTATATTAGACTAGACTTGATATGAGATTCAGATATTAATTTGGAATTGTCATTCAAGCTCTAAATTTTTGGGCTCTTTCGGATGAACAAATCGTGCAGATCAACTCAGATCAATATTGTGGTACAAGGAAAATTTTCTTTTGGAAACCTTTGGTCGTGCTTTCTGAATTACATTGCTCTTCACTGGCTGATGAATATATAGAAGTAAATTTGCTAAGGTGTTACAGAATACAACATTACAATGAAACAAGAGACCATTGCAAAAGTGCCATCGACCTAACACCATCATGCTAAGAGCACGGATATCTAATATAATAGTATTTCTTAGTTTAAGAGACCTTAACTAGTCTAATCAGTAGCTTCAACAAAACTCAAGACCACATAATCAGACTAGGAGAAAAAAAAAGTATAACCAATCTAGAAATAAAAATTGAGGTACCAAATATAAAAATGTGAATACTTTGAAGAATTTACGGGACACCATAATATATTGTGTGACTTTTATAAGGAATGATAAACAACCACCAGAAACTGATGTACAAGACCTCTACACTCAAACAAGCAAGGATGTCTGTGACACACCAAAGAATGCCACGTACCATAACCTTGAATGTCTCAAGTCAAGTTAGTTATCTCACTAAACAGAATACTTGAAGTAAAGCATAGAAGCGAATAGTTAAAAAGACTTGAGGAAGAGTACCTAAGAAGAAGGGATTTAAGGATACTTGTGATTGATGAAAAACCTAAGACAATTTGGAAATAGAACCTTGGTGTGGGAATTGACAAGTAACATGGAGTTAAGGGATGGATTTTTTATATGGATATTGAATGCTTCGATCACCTAAAAAACCGTAATTGAGGAGCTTAAAGATCTTAGACTAATATGCTTGTTATTTTAATGCTATAGGATTAGTGTTAATTAAGTGAGATTAGTAACCCTTAATCAAGTTTAATTAAGTTAAGCAAGATTAAGTTCAATCTTGATTAATTATAACTAAAATCGATTAATTAAATTAATGATGGAGATTAAGGAATTAATGAAGCAAGCACATAAGTGATGCATACATACACCACCCTTTTTGTCCCATGCCTTTCTTGTCTTCCAACCCTTTTGTCTCACCTTGCTAGATAAAACCAAAACAAGAGAAAAATCTGTAGGAGCAAGAATATAAGAGAAGGAAGGAGAAGGTTAGAGAAGAGTTGAGAGGATTTGTATTCTAGGAAGAGAAGAAGAAAAGAGAAAAGAAGAAGAAAAGAGAAAGGAAGGAGAAAAGAAGAGGAGTCAAGGAAATTCAAAGTCTTCAACCAAGAAATTAAGAGAAATTCATTAAAGGGTAAGAAATCCAGTCCTCTACCTCAAGTTATTGTTGTAACCTAGCAAGAAAATCATTAGACTACGTTTTGAAGAGATTGAAATGAAAGAAATAGACAAGAACTTGGAAAAGAAAAGGGTTTGAAGAATTGGTTAGAAAAACTAAGTTTCTAAGAAGTATGGACACTTCTAAGAAGGTGACGTATCCATGTCGTGTCCGTGTTGGACACTGACACTCTTTGAACACTCTTAGAACACGTGTCCGACACTCTTCAAAACGTCTTATTTTTAAAAAATTTTAAAGACACGGACAAACTTTGGACACTTGGAGGACACACTTGTCAATCACTTAAACACACATGCCTATTGATTAGACATATGTGAAACTAATTATAAGTTTGAACAAAACAACTTAAGATACAATAATAAAACAAAAATCATATAAATTTATAGGAATTAATGTCATATTGCATTTTTTATTATCTTTGAATGACATATTCATATATATAACATACAATAAATATATAAAATTGTATATTTCTTGCATGTCCCCCCACTTGTCGTGTCCTGTATTTTTTGAAAATCAACGTATCGGTGTGTCCGTATCGTATCCGTGTCGTGTCACGTATCCGTGTCCATGCTTCTTAGCTAAGTTTTGATTTGTCTTAACTTAGAATTCATCTCATATTAATGTTTACCTATCAAACACACATCACCGATTCATGATTTGAAGTCTTAAACATTGTGTTTAAAGGATAGAAATGAAGAAAAAATGAGGAAGGTTAGAACAAAATGGAAAAGAACTAGGTAGTGATAAATCTTGTTGTTTGATCTTGTTTTTGATGTTCTTGATTTGAAACAAGCTTTGTTGTCATACTTTCTTATGATTTTTAAGAGTTTTTGCAAGCTTAAATTCATACTTTAGAACCTTGAAAAGAAAGGGAGAAAGATAAGAAAAATGTGAGATTTTTGGACTCAAACAAGTGTTCTCGAACAGCCACTTCCGCACGCACGGCACCCATCCCCACATGTGCGGCCAACCCTCTCAGAAAGTGATTTTTCCTACTGCAAAAACTGTACGTGCGGCCCTGATCTCCGCATGTGCAGCACCCCTGATTCAGCCCAATTTCAAATGGGCATATCTCTCTTATCTGGACTAGGTTTTAAGCAATTCTTGAGTCTAACTTCAAGCCCCGGAAGCCTAGTTTCCAATGGTGGTGGTCTCACATCCAAATTCCATGTATACAAACAGATGTGTTTAAATTAGTGAAGGCTGCTCTCTTTCTTCCTAACCATTTCATGCTAATTCCTCTCCTAGCTTTGTTCTCTTTCATTTCTTCCTATTTCCTTAAACCTTAAACATCTAAGCATGATATTTTTTAATGCAAAGCATATGAAATTGTTGTGGAATAATTAGAACCCTTCAACGTACATCTTTGGCACACTTCAATATTCATCAACCCTTAATCACCTAGGATGCTTCTAGGCATACGTTCGACACTTGTTTGACACTTGACTTAGACTTGGAATAAGCTTAGAAAGACCTTGAGTAATCTAAGAAAATAATTAAGAAATATTAAGGTAAGTTTAGGCACTTGAATTGAAGTAGGAGCTTTTAAGTTGAATTGTGTTCAATATCTTGTTCATGTTCTATGTAGGTCAAGCATTTGGAGGAAGAAAACACCCTTGGTTCAAGAGCCATTTGTGAGTAGTAGTGTAGTAAAGTTATGTTTGTTAAACTATTATTTGAAATGCAAAACCTATGCTATGTTTATGAAAGCTATGCTAATGTTCTACCATGAATGAACATCCTATACTCTTTTATCATGTATTAAGATGACACCTTAGATCTTGTTTTGTTATTGGGAAATTATGCCAATAACCTCTTGCTCGCTAACTGAGCTCCTCTTGCCACCTGTTGTAGACTCTTGATGCTCTCGAAGCCCTTGGAATTTTCATCGCTATGTATATGCTTGCAAGTTGTGCTTTGTTTATCATGTACAAATTATGTTATGTTTTAACTATGATCTTGAGCTTAGTTTTATTAAAGCTCATTGATGTTCATTCATTTACCACTTCACTATAGTACTATTCACTGGGCAATGGCTCACCCCTCTCCCTTATATATATATATATGTAGGTGATGAAGAGTCCGAGTACAAAGAGAAGTTTAATTAGAAGCTAGCCTTGTATGCTTGGCTGGATTTGTAAAGCTTTGTCATAAGTGTTGTATTTTACTTTATTGTTTAGACCATGTAATAATGTAAGATAACAATCCAAGAGGAACGATGTATGTTTTCATTTCATATAGTTATGCACTGCTCTGAATGGATGTATTAAATGGACTCAATGGCCCTGTTTGGTAGGGCTTATTTCCAGTTTATTTCAGTTTTTAGCTTAATTTAAGCTATTTTGATGTGTTTGGTTCAGCTTAACGATACAGCTTATAGCTTTTTGTAAGTCAAAAATCAACTTATTCTTTGAGTGGGAGAGAAGAAGCTTAATTTATAAGTCAAAAATCAGCTTATGTTCACAGCTATAAGCTATAAGCTATAATCACTTTCCCACAGAACTACCAAACGGGGCCAATATAAGAAAATAATGATTTCCGCACTTGAGAATGGTAAAATTCGCCCCAATTATCATAAGAGTCTAACTTGTTTTGAAAGTTAGGCCTTTGGTAGTCCACGACTACTGGCCGACCAATACACTATCCTATTTGGAGCGGGATGGGGTCATGACAATGTCCCATAATATAAGTCCATTTGTTAAAGTTGGCTTCTTCATCATGTAAGAATTGGCAGGTCCATTTGTTATGGGAAGAATTGTGAGAATATATGTATATATGGCATACTTGTGTATATTAGAAATTAGACAAATTAGGCAAGATTGTGGTGGTGTAAATATCTTTATATTTCCTTTTTTAGTCATAGATTTAGGGCTATATAAACTAATGTACTCTTTGTAAACAAGTAATCGAATACAGTTTCATTCAGAAAACTTACATGGCATCAGAGCCGTCTCTGAGCCAAAACCCTAGAAATTGTCTCTGTGTCGTCTTCCTCATCAGAATCCCTCTGAGTCGCAAGTCGTCCTTCGTCCGGTCATTTGGTTCGTATCTCTGGTTCGTAACCTAGAGAAACACTCGTCGAAGACCCTCGTCGTAGCTCATCTGAGTCGAAGAGGACTCTGGTCGTCTGTCTCTGCCTCTCTCGTGCCTCGCGCGAAGGTTTGTTCCTTCTCTCTCCCATCTCGCCGGCGATAGCTAATCTCCTCTTCTCTACCGAGGTTCGTCTCCTCTGTCCGGTCGTCTTGGGTAACCCATCTAGTCGACCCATCTGTTCGACGTGGTCACTGTGCTTCAATAGCTGATCTCCTCTCTCTGGTTCTTCTTCAGTCTCTTTTAGTTCGTGACTTTAATCTCTGGTTCTTTGGCTTCGCTCTATTTTGGTTATATTTTGGGTTTATTACTTTTAAACCCCTCAATTGTCTATTCATCACCCTTTGACCCCTGATTTGACTATTTTACTCAATTTTGGATTTATTACGCTTGAACCCCTAATCTATTTGATTATTACGATGTCTCTGGCGTTTGATGAGTTTCCTTCTGCCATCAGCGAGGCCATTGGAAGTATCACTGTCCCAAGAAAGGATGTTTGTTTGCTTCGCCTGTGTCTGCCTCGTCTTCTCAGTAGTTTCCGATCAAGTTTTGCACTCCTCCTTTGAGTACCATTCAGCCTTCCGCCGGTTCTACTACTTCTGCTCCGGCTCCGGCTCCGGCTCCTAATCCTGACTTGGCTTCCTTGACTGCTTAGATTAGTTAGCTTCAACATATATTGTCTACCTCTCAGCCATCCCCGTCTGCCTCCACTGTTTCCTCTCTTCATTCAGGTTTGCTTGAGTCTTCTTCAGGTATTTCTTCGTCTATCTGGATTTTTGACTTTGATGTCTCTCATCATATGACTTCCCGTCTCTCCTTACTTCAAAATTGTACTCCTTCTCCCTTTCCTATTACTGTCAATGCTACTAATGGGTCTGGTATATCTGTTGGGTCTGTCCTACCATCTGCTATGTCTGATGTCTCTATTCCATCTGTCTTTTATGTTCCTCAGTTATCTGTTAGTTTATTATCTATCAGTCAGCTTGATACCTCTGGTTTTGATGTTATCTTTTCTTCTTCTATCTGTTCTGTGTAGGATCGGATGTCTAAGCAACAGATTGGGACTGGCCGTAGAGTTGGAGACCTCTATGTGGTGGAGAACTTGCATCTGCCTATGGAAACCTCTCAGATTGCCTTTTCCTCTTTTTAGTTAGATTCTCTGTCTAGTCCTTTCTACTTGTGGCATTCTAGATTAGGGCATTTGTTTGCTGATCACTTACGGTCTTTAGCTCAGTCGAGTATATTGGGTAAAGTTTCTCCTAGTGAACTTACTGAATGTTGGAGTTGTAAACTTGCCAAAATGACAGCCTTACCTTTTCATAAAAGTACTTCTATATCTGATACACTATTTTCTTTAGTTCATACTGATGTTTGGGACCCTTCTCCTGTTCTCACCAAAGGGAGTTCTGCATACTATGTGTCTTTTGTTGATGACTGCACCCGTTACACTTGGGTTTATCTTATGACTCATAAGTCTAACTTTTACCAGATATACCGTACTTTCCAGTCTATGATCACTACACAGTTTGGGTCTACTATTATATTGTTGTGGTCTGACTTGGGTGGGGAATACTTTAAAACTGAATTCTGTGAATACTTGGCCAAATTAGGTACCATTCACTAAACTTCTTGTACTGATACACCTGCCCAAAATGGTTGAGTTGAGCGTAAATACCGTCATCTTCTTGAGACAGCTAGGTCTCTCTTTCTCTCTACCTTCGTTCCAGCTCCGTTTTGGGGTGAGGCAGTTCTTACTGCTGCTTTTCTTCTCAACCGTATGCCTACCCCCCTTCTTTTTGGTCGGTTTCCTTATGAGGCTTTGTTTTCCCAACTTCATAGTTACTTCCTCCTTCGTGTGTTTGGGTATGCATGTTTTGTCCTTTTACCCCATAAAGATAGGACCAAACTTAGTGCCAGGTTTGTCTTGTGTGTCTTTTTGGGTTACAGTCTTACTCAGAAAGACTACCGTTGTTACGACCCTGTCTCTCGTCACCTTTATGTCTCTCGTCATGTTGCCTTTCTCGAACGTCTGTCTTACTTTCAGCTTCCCCCCCCCCCCCCCCGGTTCCGTTTCCAAAGAGGATTTGGTTCACATTGACCCATTTCCTTCTGAGGTCTAGTCTGATGAGTACATCTCTACTGTTCCTCCTAAGGCCATTCCTACTTCTCCGTCTGTGTCACCCTTGGCTTCTTCTCCTCCTTCGGCTTCTTCTTTCTCTCCGTTGTTGGTCTATTCTTGTGGCCAGGCTCCCCCACCACCACTTGTCTTTACTCCTATTGCTGCTTCTTTTGCTTCTGACAATTTTGATCCTATTGCACACCGATATCCTACTCGTGAGCGTCGTCCTCCAAACAGGTTGGGTTGGTCTAATACATGTTTTCTACTTCCTATCATACTTTTTTGTTTGTTATTCATTCTTTTTCAGAACCTCAGTCTTACACGGAGGCCTGTCAGGATCCTAATTAGGTTCCAGCTATGGAGGATGAGTTGTTTGCCTTGCAGAAGACTAACACTTGGGAGTTGGTTCCTTTGCCTGCTGGCAAGAATCTGGCTGGTTGTGAATGGGTCTATAAAGTCAAGATTCATTCTGATGGTTCTCTCAAGCGCTACAAAGCTCACTTGGTTGCCAAGGGTTTCTCGCAGGAGTATGGTATTGATTATAAGGAGACATTTGCCCCTGTTGCCAAGATGACTACTGTCTGTACCTTGATTTCTGTTGTTGCTGTTTGACATTGGCCTCTCTATCAGATGGACGTTAAGAATGCTTTTCTTAATGGTCATCTCACTGAGGAGGTCTACATGCGGCCTTCCCCTGGTCTTCTCCACTCCTCTGGGCACGTTTGTCATCTTCGGCATACTATGTATAGTTTGAAGCAGTCTCCTCGTGCTTGGTATGATCGCTTTTAGACTGCTATTACCGAGCTTAGGTTTCATTCTTCTGCTTTCGACTCTGCTTTGTTTCTGAGACATACCTTGACTGGTTTTGTTGCTCTCCTACTCTATATGGATGATATGATCATCACTGGCTCTGACTCTTCTGCTATCTCTAAGGTCAAGCAACATCTCTTCTGCACCTTTGAAATGAAGGATCTGGGTCTATTACGGAATTTTCTTGGTATCGAGGTTGCCTCTTCTCCAAAGGGCTACTTTCTATCTTAGGTCAAGTATGCTAATGAGGTTATTCACAGTGCCGGTCTTATTGATACTAAGGTTTCTAATACACCTATTGAGCTTAATGTGAAGCTCAACTCTACTGATGGTATCCCTCTGGATGATCCCACGGTCTGTCGCGAGCTTATTTGACTGTCACTCGCCCTGATCTTGCTTATGCTATTCATGTGGTTAGTCAGTTCGTTTCTGCTCCTCGCTCTACCCATTGGACTACTTTGGTTTGCATTCTTCGCTATCTTAGGGGTACCATCTTTCAGGGCTTACTGTTGTCTTCTACTTCCTCTTTAGATTTAGTGGCCTATGCTGATTCTGATTGGACTGGTGATGTTAATGATCGCAAGTCCACCTTTGGTTTCTGTATGTTTCTTGGTGATTCCTTGATCTCTTGGAAAAGTAAGAAACAAACTGTTGTTGCTCGTTCTACTGCCGAAGCTGAGTACCGTGCTATGGCTCATGCTACTACTGAGCTTGTTTAGCTTCGTTATCTTCTCTCTGATTTGGGTGTACCTCAGTCTTCTCCAACCTGTCTCTATTGTAACAACCGCAGTGCTATTCAGATTGCCTACAATACTGTCTTTCATGAATGGACAAAACACATTGAGATTGATTGTCACTTTGTCCAACAGCATCTGCAGTCTGGCTCTATCTTACTTCCTTTTGTCTCCTCGGCTTTACAACTTGCAGACTTTTTCATCAAGACTCACACTACCGCTCGGTTTCAGTTCCTTCTTAGCAAACTCTCCATATTTTCTGCTAATACACCTTGAGTTTAAGTGGGGGTGTGAGAATATATGTATATATGGCATACTTGTGTATATTAGGAATTAGACAAATTAGGCAAGATTGTGGTGGTGTAAATATCTTTATATTTCCATTTTTAGTCGTAGATTTAGGGCTATATAAACTGATGTACTCTTTGTAAACAAGTAATCGAATACAGTTTCATTCAGAAAACTTACATTCTTCCCATAATATAAGTCCATTTTTTAAAGATTTTTAAAAACATTAATAATAAAAATGACTTAAATTAAAGAATCTATGTTCACCAGTAGCAATCTCACACAGGCAGAACAAGTATTAAGATGAATAAAATCCAGTAAAATTGTAAATTATATATATACCCATGCCAAGTGTTTATATAGCCAAGAATTCCATAAATCTCGAGCAAACCCCTCATAAATTCAGACACTAGCATGTATTATGTTGTGGTCATCATTTTTCTTTTTCCCTTTTTTGGTCTGGATTGTGCTTATCAGTGAATGAACAACTATTAAACATACAATCCACACAAACATATCCAGAACACTAGGCAAGATAATTAGACTATTATCCTTACAGAAGCATACAAAGAACAAAACAAAACTCAAATATTATACTTACAACAGCATTTACTAACCTGACCGGTCATTTGAATGTACATCTGAAAAGACAACCACCACAAGACCAGCAACACAGATAGCAACACCAATATATTTTCTGAATCTGTATTTTGTCTTCAAGAAAAACCAGGTTAGGAATATAACGGATGGGATTGACCAACAATCCAGTAGCATAACACTTGTTAGGGATGTGTACTGATATGCCTTCACCACTGCACATTTAAAAGACCACCATCAAATCAGCTCCCATGACAGTTAACTTTTAGCAACAAAAAATCCCTTATTTATGAGACTTATGTGAGGAGGAATCTGTTTACACCTGGCATAAGAATTTTTATTCATATACCCTCTGTAACTTATTGTGCATCTCGCCTTTTGTAAAACATAGTTTGGATTCATACTCATCCTATGTCCTTCATGCTTTCCAAATTACAAACAAATTGGAGATCGAGAGTTAGGTCATCCACTATATTATATATAACATAACTCTAGTTTTGAGAGCTGTATCGATGAATTAGCTTTTGATCTCCGATTGACCTAAAATTTGGCAAGTATGAAGGGCAATAGAGAAGCATGAAATCCACATGTAGAATTTGAGAAAGGCAAAACACACAAAAAGTTACAGAGAGGGGTAAGAATAACAGGTAATCAGATATATATTACATATATTTCACATGAAAGGTTCCAAAATGGTTTTTCTTCACTTGAACTGAAATTTCCTGATGAGAGTGGAGTATTATGCTTTTTATTAAGGAAAACAATGAATTCCATACACATCCATCATTACTTTCATAAATAAAAGAAACAAAAAAAGCTCAGCAAATCAATTTTCAAAACACTACATTCTCAATCAATAGGATTATTTGCTCTCAAGCTATAGTTACCAGTGTTTATTTGAGAGAAAACTAACTTAGAGAATGATTAGACAATCACCCCCTTTTTATATTGATAATAGGTAGCTTACAATGGAAACCTTGGAGGCACAAATAAGGAAATAACAGCAAATAGAATAATAAAGTCCTAAGGCACTAATTAAGGAATCAAAATATAATCTAAATGAGGAAACAAATAATAGAATAATCCTAACATATATTATAGCATTCCCTCTCAAGCTGGTGCAAAGATATCTCTCATGCCCAGCTTGTCAAGAATATCATGAAATAGTTTACTGCCAACTCCCTTGGTGAGAATATCTATAAGTTGTTCACTAGAATTCACAAATGGAGTACATATTGTACCACTAGTGAGCTTCTCTTTGATGAAGTGACGATCAATCTCAACATGCTAGGTCTTGTCATGTTGAACATGGTTGTGAGCTATGTTGATGGTAGCCTTATTATCACAATATAACCACATGGAGTCTTTCTGGTCAATTCACAGATCATGCAATAGCAACTTGATCCACAAGAGCTCACACACACCTTGTGCCATAGCTCTAAACTTAGTTTCTGCACTAGACCTGGCAACCACATTCTGTTTCTTACTTCTCCAAGTAACTAAATTGCCTCTAACAAAAGTACAATACCCTGAAATGAACCTCCAATCAGCTACTGATCCTGCCCAATCAACATCCGTATAAGCTTCCACACTAAGATGATCATGTTTGAAAAAACAAAGACTTTTTTCAGGAGAAGATTTCAAGTATTTCAAAATTCTCATAACTGCCGACAAGTGTATTTCATGAGGAGCATGCATAAACTTGCTAACTACACTAATGACAATAGCAATATCAAGATGAAAATGGGCTAAGTAAATAAGCTTATCCACTAGTCTCTGACAACTCCCTCTATCAATGGCTGCTCCCCCACTATCATCACAAAGATTCTGATTAGATTCCAATAGTGCGTCACAGGCTTTACTTCTAAGCATCCTTGTTTCCTTCAACAAGTCAAGGATATATTTTCTCTGACAAATGAAAATCCCATCTTTGGACCTAGCCACTTCAATCCCCAGAAAGTACTTCAGGTTCTCCAAGTTTTTGATTTCAAACTCACTGGCCAAATACTTCTTCAACAAAGGGATTTCCTCAACATCGTCTCCTGCAAGCACTATGTCATCCACATAAATAATGAGAGCTGTAGTCTTACCATGAGAGGAATGTTTAACAAATAGAGTATGATCAGTCTGGCTCTGTTTGAAGCCATATTTTAGTATCGCCTGAGTGAATCTCTCAAACCAAGCCCTAGGGGACTGTTTAAGGCCATATAATGACTTCCGAAGTCAACACACCTTACCCTTAGTTCGAAGAGTTTTAAAGCCAGAAGGAATGTCCATATACACCTCCGCTTCTAGGTCACCATGCAGGAAAGCATTTTTCATGTCAAACTGATGAAGTGGCCAGTCCAGATTAGCTGCTACAGAAAGAAGTACTCTGACTAAATTCATTTTTGCAACAAGAGCAAATGTCACTTGGTAGCCCACCCCATATGTCTGAGTAAAATCTTTTTGCCACAAGTCAAGCCTTATACTGCTCAATTGAACCATCTGCCTTGTGCTTCACAGTATACACCCATTTGCATCGCACAGTTCGTTTGTCCGTAGGTAACTCAGTTAAATCCTAAGTGTTATTCTTATGAAGTGCTTTCATTTCCTCCACCATGGCCAGTTTCCACTCAGGGAATAGTAAGAGCATCCTGAAAATAATTAGATACGCTAACAGAGGAAATTTTTGACACAAATGTTTTATATGAAGAGGACAAATGAGAATAAGACACAAAGTTAGAAATAGGATGATGAGTATAAGATCTCACACATTTTCTCATGGCAATGGGGATATCAAGATTAATAGGCTCATACTTAGAGGTAGTAATATCAGGAGTTTCAGGGTTACTTGGACCTTCATCAAGAGAAGGAGACGGCAGTGATTGATCAGAAATGGTCTCTTGTATCTAAGTAACTTTCTGCCTTTCTGTATCCCTAACATAGACTTGCCCTTCTTTGTTTTTGGCAACATCGAATTTTGTATTGCTAGTAATAGATATCACTGGAGGTGGTACTGGGCCAAGAACAATAGGAGTAATAATAGGTACCGCTGGTGGTGGTATTGGGTCAAGAATAATAGAAGCAACAAGACTCTCTTCACTCCAAGACTCCCCTGAAGAGATGACTGGGACCCTAGATGGGACAAGAAGTAGGATTGAGAATAAGGGACACGACACGCTACGGACACATTAAAAATACATATTTACTAATATAATATACCTCACGTATATAAATATTTATTTAAAATGATGAAAAAAAATATAATTTAACATTAACTAAAAATTTAAACATTACAAAATCACTCTCACTCACGTGGCACACAATCATCAACATAAAAAAATACAAATATACACATTTGAGATAGCTACTTTGACCATTTAATTGGTTGATAGATGCTACCTATTTTGATCTTTTGACTGGTAGGTGAAAAGTTGAAAGCTTTATTAGCTAGTAGGTGGCAACTTTCATGAGCAGTACACCCTTTTCTTGGAAGACAAAACGAGCAAACAAACATTGATTACAAAAGGAGGCTTTTGCTCTAATTACGAAAGGAAGCTCTCTCTCTCTCTCTCTCTCTCTCTCTTCTCCGTGTTGTAGCATGATGCTTCTGCTTTCATCGCAATGGAAGCTTGGTTTTCTTCCCTCTCTCTCTCTCATCCATGTGTCGTAGTTGGGGCTTTGAATAGTCCCCAATGGACCTCGTCTCAAACATGTCGCCTGAACAAAGGGACTTCTCTCTCTTCTATCTCCTCTCTCTCTCAGGCTGTTTTGAAAAGTTCCCGACGTGTCAATGAAGTGTCCAGACGTGTCTCAGATGAAAAGGAAAAGAAAAGAAAGAGGACAAACCAAACTGCGTGTCTGACGCGTGTCGATGTCCAACACGTGTCGGACTCTGATACGCAACCTTGGGAGACATGTCGATGCTTCATAGGATCGAGTTATGCTTGAGCATGATGAATCACTCTGTGTGGACCTATTGCCAATAATAAACTATTTAGCCTCATATGAGAATGGAGAACTAGAGCATTTTCTCTAATAAATTTAAGATTTTCATTGTTTTCAAATCTTTTCTTATTGAGGAAAAATAAAAATTGAAATGACCATTGTTGGATATTTTTTATTTTTTTTTGATAAATCATGACCTATGAAGCACCGACACGTCCTCAGGGCCGGCGTACGAGTGTCGGACACGTGTCGGACAAGGACACGCGTCGGACACACGGTGGACACATGTCCGACACTCTCTCTAACGTGTCCTCTCTTTTTTTTTTGAATTTTTGCAGTCGGAGACGCCATGGACTCGCTGTGACACTTTCCGGACACGCCTGAGGTGGATTGAAGCCCTAACTGAAAGAGAGAAAGAGATCGAGGGAGAAGAGGAGACAGAGAAAGAGATCAAGGGACGAGAGAAGACAGAGATCGAGGGAGGAGAGAGACAGAGAGTGACAGAGAAAGAGACAGAGAAAGAGATAGAGGGAGGAGAAGAGAAGAGCCTAACCTGTTCAGATGAATGAAGAAGCTGAGGTATTTGTCTGCTCTCTTCTTCTTCGCCTCGTCCTCTTCGTCTTCTGTCTCCATCTTCTTCTCCTTCCTCTTCTTCTCCTTCTCCTTCTCCTTCTCCTGTTCTCTCTCTCTTTGATTTCACTTCCCCCTTCGCTGAATCACTTTCCCCTCTTTTTTTTATTTCACCCGTCTCTCTCTCTCTCCTCTTTTATTTCCTTCACTCTTTTTTTTTCTTTTTTTATCTTTATTTTTGTTAAACTTAAAATTCACAAAATAAATTATTTTTATTTAAAAACACTCATTTTTTATTAAAAAAAATTTAAAAATATGTTTATTAATTTTATTATTATTGTAATTGTATAAAAATTAATGATTTTTTTTATTTTAGACATATAATAAATAAAAAAATTATATATATTAAACGTGTCCCCAACGTGTCGTGTCCCCCATTTTTTTAAAATTTGCGTATCCCCGTGTCCGTGTCGTGTCCCGTGTCCGTGTCCGTGCTTCATAGATCATGACCATTGTTGGATATTCCTAACAGGTATCAAAACAACTTGTCATTTCGATATTTGTGTAGTGTTGTAGTGTGTTTTGGTAGAACATTGGAACTTCGGTATTCCACTAATGTTTCATTTTGGTTTCTTAGGAAACACAAATATTTAAGCTATTTCGATGGAAAAGAAATGAAATTTTGTACCTTGGTTTTCACATTTTCATTTCCTATATCATTTCTCTTCTGTTTCCCATATTGGCAACTACACTAAAAAAATTACCATGATGCCATCAAAAAACTACAGTTCACAGTGTGAAATTCCACACTTCTTAAACATGGTTGACTATTTTTCTCATAGCAATGATTGTGATTCGGGACAACTTTAAGAAACTTAAGTACAGCCTATAATAGGTATTGTAGTGGATTTTAGTTGTAAGAGAGAGAAGAAGATTTATGGGGTTAAGAGATGAATAGGTGTGATTTTTATTTGATTTTAAAAGGGGCAGCTTGCTGGATTTTCAAAACAAAAGCTATTAAGGTCCTAAACAATGAGTAATTTATGGTCTTAATGGCTAAATAGAAGTCCAATAGGTAGGAGAATGGATTAAAAGTTTACTTTTGTGTGATCGGATAAGGTTTTGGGGCTGAAAAGTGCACATTTTGATGGTTGTAATCAGTAACCCGAGAATAGTGTTTGGATTATTCGCACAAAGAAGAAGAAGAAGAAGAAGAGAGGGAAGAGTTTAGGCATTGACACAAATGTAATCCCATATTCTCATAATATCAACTACATCCTGAAAAGAAAGATCACAAGCCTATTTACAAGCTGCTAGACTTTTTAATTTTATAAGGACTATGATTCCATAATTAGAAGTTGAGAAACGTTTGACTGACTAGAATATTCTAGACCTAATAAAGACTCCATGAAAGACCCAACAACAAAATTTGACATGTAAAAGGACCCATAGGCAACCCTACAGCTCAGGAGATTCTATTTACACACCATACTTTCACAATTTTTTCAATTCAGACATAAACTTTCGAACAAAAATTAATTGTTCGGATATCAACTTTCGTTCGGAAGTTGGTATCCAAACCTTAGTAGTAGGAAATTCCTACTTGGGTGATGTTACTTACTAAGAAACACAATTCCGCTCTCCCAAGTAAGAAACTTGCTCCCGTAGAGAAAGAAACTCGCTCCCAACCGAGATAGGACCTCTCAGGCATACAAATCTCGAAGAAACAAAAGAAAAATAACTCAAATTTATTTTTATTTTAGTACTTATTTACGTCATATTTATTTATACTTTACAAAGACAATTTGTAGTTGACATCAATCTCCAATAATAATTCAAATTTTAACACATATTACAACTAAGCAAAAAAAAAAAAAGGTTGTTAAAATATTTTATATACTTAGTAAATAAAATATATGCACGCACCTATCCCAGTCCCCGCTTCATGCAACTAAGATCCAAACAATTAATTTTTGTTCAAAAGTTGATATCCGAACAACAAAATGGTGTGAATTGAGAATTTTTGTGGTGTGAATAGAAGCTCCCATCCAGTTCATTCCAACAAATAATAAAATTACCAAAATAACCCAGAATAGACGGCCACTAATGAAACCCAAGCTCCCTTGAAAGGAGGAAAGATAGGTGTGAAAGATCCACGGACCATTGTTATTTGCAGAATATAGTCATGGGATGTTATTACCTTCATTGAAGAATATACATGCATATTATCCACAAGCATTGCTAAAGATTACTTCTAATTAAACTTATGATTTTGCTAAATTTCTTTGCTTCATTTGATTTTTATATTTTGAGAAGTGGGCCTGGGGGGAGGGAGAGGCCCATGTGTTGGGGTTTGTCTAAAGAGAGGACAAGAAATAGGAAAAGCAAGTATCACCAACTTTATGCATGAGTTGAATAGAATGATGGCACACTCCCCATTCACAGCCAAAGGCTCTTTCATGAAGTCTCACTTTGTTCCACTTAACTTCTGTTTTAAAGAAATGACTGAGACCAGTAATCATAAGAGAATGAACAGTAAAAGTCAATTTTGTTCTTCCTTAAAAATGTTACCATATGAAGGCATAACTTCACCATCTGAAATTTCTTATCAAAAAAAAAAGAAAGAAAGAAAGAGAAAAACAGCATCAGCTGGAACACCACAACAGAGTATCCACAGGTAATAAATTATTAGGGAGCCACTAGAAATTCTTTGTAAATCATTACTTAAGTTTTGCACTACGTTACACAAATATTTATATATTGCCTATTACGTTAAAATTTCTGAAATATGATCATGAGTAGTACCATTTATATTGCAAAAGGAGTAATGATAACTGATAAGTTCACAGCATTCTTTTAAAGGGAGATTGGTCCAGTGAGAGTTGTAACCAGTGACCGGAAATCAAAAATGCAAATGCATGCGTTCCCTATGTAATGCAACCTAACATAATTAAAAATCTTGATATCAAAAGAAGTGAGAAAGCAAAGCAACTTTTTGTAGATGCACTTACCAAGAAAATTCGCTTCTACATCTACTATCGCAAGAAGTATGTAGTAATAAAATTTTGCCTGCATAGAATCCAAAAATGAAGCATGAATGTAACCGTAAGAGAAGGATTCTAACTTGGCAATCATTTGACAGTGGAATAGCAGCAGCACATCATTCATTCAAGAACTAAGAATTACATAAACTTTGTAAGACTACCCCATGAAGATATTGGCTATAAGATCAGGATGCATGACCAGCCAGTAGCATAGCTACTGAAGGCCTAACTGAACTGAAGAGATGTGCACTTGTTAATTTTGAACAAATTTGACATAAATATAGCAGAAGCAAATGTGATTCAAATGCTATAATTATAATGAATCAAAGCAATTTTGAACCACAGATAGTACAAACCCTTCGAAATAGAAGATAGCTTTAACAGTGCAAATTTGAGCATCTATATATACTATGATTAGCATTTGAATCAAAGCATAAAAGTGAGCATGTGGGTATAATTTCATCTCTTAAATTACTTGAATTTCTCAGTAATCAGCATAGCACATAAGGAGAATAATGAGAAAGTCCGTACATAAGGACCACAATGAACAAGCTCAACCTAGCACCCGCCGGGTCTGGGAGCAATATGACCTCACAATATGGTCCCACATGGCTTTCACACTATGATGGTGCCTGAAATGATGTGAGTGTTACATGGTCTTGGGTAGCTATTAAGGTGAGGGTGCCCTCACGCTTTTATACTGCATATTACTTTAGTACTCAGGCCATGTGGGACTTCGCTTCATAGTGAGATCCCGAAGTACAAATGCAAAAGTCACATTGTGATAGTGGGCATCCAAAATCATTATCATAATCATAAACCGGTAAGTTCAGAGTCCCTGGCATTATATGACTTTCGAGGGTAGTAGCATAGCTTCTCAAATATCATTTCAAACATTATGCATCCATGTACTTGCAAAGCATATCATACCATGTTGTATAACAACAAACATTGATGTACAAACATTTCATTTGAGACATATGAAAGTAAAGCACTGTACAAAGCTTAGGGATTTCCTGAACTTAAGACACAAGAACATTGCATTCCAATTTTGTTCTAAGGTCTAGGTCTCAAGGTCTTCAACACATGAAATTCATGAACCAACGATCACAAAAGTGGAGAGAACCCCTCATGGTTCTCATCAAATCTTACAAAATTAGGAATTTCTCTCAACTGAAAAGGATGAATTGAACACACTTATGGTATTCAATCTTACTTCTGTCATACTCATTCTGAACCTATTTTAATAATTTTATCTTCATATCATAAAGATAAAATTAGGTCTTTGAAAATTATAATCTTTGAATTAAATATTCATGTATATCACATATAATTGTTTATCTTTATATATGTCATATAATAAAGGGTTAATTACACTTTACCTCCTTGTGGTTTAACTCAAGACACTTCTCCTTATGGTCTAAAAATATACACGTAACCCTCATGTAGTATGGAATGAAATGTAAAGTCCAACTCCATTAATAAATTTTGCAAAAAGTCTTCACTCTTTTCTCTAATTTCTTATTTATGCCATCATGAACCAGGCTCCTTCTCTCTCCATTTTCTTTCATTTTTCTCTCTTTTTCCTCATCTTCTTCTTCTCCCTTTCTTTCTCATCCCATCGCAACAGTCAGCAGTTCCATGCTCCAGCAGACCACCCATGTGTTCTTTCTCCGACTGCACTATGTGCTGCCTTCTGTCTTCTCCCTGTTTTTTTATTTTTTATTTTCTATTGAAGCAAGCAACCATGGTTTCTCTAATCAAAATAGCTATAAAGACCCATACACATAAATACATATATAGTTATATAGATACATAAATATATACATCAAGAAACCATGTCTCCTCCCTCTTTTTCAGCTCGCTACCATGAAGACGACACATACACATTCCATGTATGCACAGGATAAATCATTATGGTGGGTTTGCGCGGGATATAATAGTTGCCATTTGTGTCTAACATTGGCTAATAAAAGAGTCTTGATTATGGACACAAATTGATTAATGAAAATGTTCACTTGGATGATGAAAGCATCGGAATGACCACAATCTGTTATGATCTTTATGAATCATAAATTATTCCAAATCAATAAGCCATTTCAGTGGTGTGTTCTGTGTGTGCTGCAGTGAGGCGGCGGTCCCATGGTGGCTTTGGGTTGTTGAAGGAAGTGAGGGAGAAGGAAAGAGAGATGAAAGGGTGACAACAATGCACAGTGGCAAGAAGAAGGATAGGGGAGATAAGTTTGGCCGCTGCTGTGCAGCAGTGGAGAAAGAAGGAAGAATAAATATATAAAAAAGAGATAAAAAATGTCATTTTCTAGTTTATTTTGGTGCTAATGTCTTCTAGACCTGACACACGCGCACATGTTACACAAATATTGTTAACATGGACAGAATCCGTTACTTTTACATTTCACTCCATATCAGAGGGGGGTTAAGTGCATATTTTAGACCATAGGGGAGTACTGTGTTTTTGAGTTAAACCACAATGGGTAGAGTGTAATTAACCCTATAATAAATATATAAAACTACTGATTTGGACTTTTCTTGTCCTACATTTAACAAAAATTGTTTGTCAGTATATCTGTGTCATGTCATGTGTCCATGTCCATGCTTCTTACGTATTAAGCTAGCTCATCCCATGGTTGTGTATTCTTATGCTAGTAAGATGTAAGACTTGACCTAGAAGAGGGACCTGAATTCTTGTAGGCTTACATCTAACATGATATTCCTCGCGTCCTTCCAATAATTTACTCTTTCCCAACACACTTGTGCACATACACGCATTGATTGTTTAAACCAGGAACAAGAAGAAAGGGAAATTTCTATATAATCATGAACCTCACTGAGAAAAAACAAAAGTTAATGCAATTGATCATTCCATCACCTACCTGGCTTAGAAGTATGTAATCTCTCCCCAACTTGTGTCAAATAGAAATATGAATTGCCATATAGACTATGCTTTGTTTGATAATTATATTTAGATCACGGAAAGTTTTACCACTTTTTCCTTGTTTGAAGTGTCTGGAATCCAAAAAAGAATTGGGGAAAAAATGAAAGGCACACAAAAAAAAAAATGCCCAACCTACCTACACTCCTTTCAGGGCAACTTCCTCAAGTATGGGAGCTTGTTTTTTCACACGCCACTTCTTTCAGTTCACACATTTCTTTGGTTTGGACATCAACTTTCAAACCAAACAACATGGTTCGGAAATTGACTTCAAAACAAAAACCTATGGCTTGGCTATATCTTTCATTCTGAAGTTGATTTCCGAACTGTAGATTTTCATTCGGAAATTGATTTTTGAACTATGTAATTTTGTTTGGAAATTGATATCCAAACTAAAAATGGTGTGTGAACTAAAAGAAAGTGGTGTGGGGAAAAAGAGTTTCCACTCAAATATGCCTCCAATTCTTGTTTCCTCTTTCGTTTACAGCAGGAACTCAAATCTATTCTTGAAAAGTCACGACTGTACAAAACTTCATTGATTTCAACCATTATTTTGCTCCATAAAAAATTCAAGCATTTGTCTGAATAACAAAGAACTAACCTTGAGAGCTTTCCTTCGATATAGTAAAGTGCCTCCATACACTAAAAATAGGAGCACATAATTTAGAAAAGACTGCGATGTCGGTGCATTAATACCTATAATACACAAAAGTGTACACAAGTCAAATTAGAATAAACCATCCAATAACTCATCTCCAGAACAAATAAATAAGAAGTTAAAAATGGAGAAAAGGGGAATTGAGATATGAGGTAACAAAAACTAACATTTGTAATTTTCAATACATATAAACAATTAGAATATAACATTTAACAAAAAGGTGAACTCATAATTTCAAATAATGGAAGAGAAAATGTGCACGTGCAATTCACATAATAAGAACTAGCCGTGGGTGCAAACTCAATGCGTTTGCAATTTTATGTTTAATTTTTTGAATAGTTTGATAATTGAGAAAAACTGACATCAGTTTTGAACAGTTTGATGAATAAGAAAAATCATTCTAACATGAGAAGGGCATTCTTGGAAAAACTAACTGAGGTGTTGGAATAGATAGATAAACAAATGTTCTCCATATAAAACCAGGATAAGCAATATGTGCAAAAAAACCAAACTAAAGTACAATAAATCAATAAATAAATAACCAGATATGCAACTAGTAGGTGTTAAATTGAAGGGCAAATTTCACTTTTCCCTTGCACTAAAGTGCACCGTTGACGAAAATATTTGTAGCTTCGGTCTTTTTCATTAAATAATAATCGGAGCTAAATGTGCACCTCAGTCCACAAATTATAAAGGGGACTGTGTGGTTATTACCAAATAAGATGAAATAATCCAGACATGGACAAACCAAGGAGCAAAGTGAAATTTACCCAAATTGAACAAAGAAGAGACATACCTCTTCTGGCGAGTTCGGAGGACGAAAAGCCAGTGGAAGTGATCAGAAGAGAAAGAAATTGCCCCAACCCAAGACCCACCAATGTCTTCTTTGTCCAGAATCCATTGAAGGCCACCATTTTTCTCTCTCTCTCTCTATCCAAAATTTTCAAAAACTAGCAAATACCCAGTTGAAAGAAGAGGTAAAATACTCAGAAACCCAATTGCAGAAACCTCATTTCCGTCTCCCTGATTGATCTTTGACAGAGTGAGGCCTCACAATAAAAAAAACACACTACTTTCTCACGCAACATATAGAGTACCCACCATATCCATCACAAGCTATATATATAATTGATGTGGTGATGATATGAAGAATTGAAATATGATTAGTAAAGAAAGATGCGTTTAATCTTGGTCAATGTTCTTAAATTCTCAGTCCGTTGAATTTGACAGAAAATGACAGAAACTACTTTTGTAATTTTGCTTTCATTTTCTTGGGTAATCATACAATAGTAGACAAAATAATACAATAATATGCATTTAATACCAAAGTACAATACAATAATAATAGAACGGCAGTGGTAAGGACCTCTGATCTGATAGTAGTAGAGCTCTAGGAGCATCAGTGCCAGTTTCTTTAAAATTTTAGTTAAATTTTAATTTAAAAAATTATTTTTTTATTTTAATGAGTCACTTATTATATCAAACTCTCTATTTTAATTTAATTATATTAAAATATTTGTTATTTTTTTTTATAATTAAATTAATGAGTTATCAACCAAACAATTCTTATGTTTTACAAAAGGTAAAACTGGAGGAAATGGAAAAAAAAAAAAAAAAAAAAAATTGTCGTTGACCAGTTGACCGGTCGGAGTTTCGGGCGGATGTCCGATTACACCCAAATCGCGTGTTTTAACTATAAACAGTTACTCGCTTCATCAGAAGAGTTATTGTAGCAAATTTAACAAAAAGTTAATTTAGAAAAAATTTCTTGAGACTAATGGAGGGAGAATTTGATGATTTATTAGCTATATTGTAACTTTTTGTTATTTTGAAGATACTGATGCTGATGCTCTAACAAGAGCTCTACTGATGTGGCAATCTCGAAAAAAAAAAGGTACAACAACACTGTGGTAGTGGGTGGGGCTCATTGTCACATCATTAGAGCTATCATTAATTAGTGATCTCAAGCATTTTCCATAATAGAATCACCGCATAGACAAATAATACAATAGAAGCAGGGTTGTCTCCCATCTAAATCGGATTGAGAAGTACTATTGGATCTTCATGGGCTTACTACAAAGTTCGTATTGATAATTTGAACCACTCAATATATAGAACTCATCGAGGATTTCATTATTGTAAAAAATTACGTTGATTGGATATCAATATACACTTGATCAGATCATATTTATGTCAACGGTAAATATAATTTTAAAAATAAATTGTTGACACAAATGAGATCCGATCAAGTATATATCGATATCCGATCAATGTGATTTTTTATAGAGATGCAGTGCACGACAAGTCCTACATAGTGAATGGTTCGGATTATCTATACGGACTCTGTAGTGGGCCCACGAAGGCCCAATAGCACATTACAATTGAAAAATCCAACCGGAGAGGAGCCTGCTCCAATACAATAATATGCTTATTGTTTCTGAAAAACAAAACACTCACCCCAATATATATGGGCCATTTGGGAACATCATAAAAAAGTCAAAAATCAATTTTTAACCCATTTTGGGTTACATCACCTCTTACATAAAAAAGTCAAGGGGAACTTACTGATAAGTCCCATGCAACAAGTTCAAGATCCAGCTAATCCCAAAACAAAATATTTGTACCAATTAGTCCACACATATTTTTAATTGTTACCAAAAAATCCTTTTTTTTTTTTTAATTTACAGACACTGTTCACATCTTACTATCGTCGGACTTCCATCAAACGGTCGCCGGAGACTCGTCGGAATGTTCAACATCGCCAGAAAGTCGTCGGAATGTTTAAAACATGTTATGAAACTGTAAAATTTTACAGTTCTAAAGCATGTTATAAAACTGCAAAATTTTACAGTTTTAAACCATGATTCATTCCAGCACCAAAAAAAAAAATTCAAACTACAAAATTTTACAGTTTTCACCGCCTGTAACTAAAACTCGAAAATTACTTGTTCAGAATTCGAAAATTTTCTCATTACAAATCTGTGTGATAGCTGTACAAATCTAAGTCATTACAGATCTGTTTCAATGATATTATAGATCTATTTTATCATCAACAACAACAACCATAGATCAACAACTATCCCCAAAAAAAATCTGTAAATAGAGAGAGAAAGAGAGAGAAATTGACAAAACCATATTCATGGAAGATTCTTACAACCCCTTCTCTGGATCCATCTCCGGCCATCTCTCGCTCTTCTTCCCGCAACTCTCGCGCCCACATCGAGGAAGAACTCAAGCAAGTCTTCAACAAATTCGACGTTAATGGTGACGGCAAGATCTCCTCCTCCGAGCTCGGATCCATCCTCTCCAGCCTCGGCTACCCCGACAACGATGAAGAACTCCAGACCATGATCCGAGAGGTCGATTCTGATGGCGATGGAGTCATCGATTTGGACGAGTTCATCGAGCTCAACACCAAGGATATCGATGGATGAGAGAGACGAGAGGTGTCCCAGATTGGGGAAAGGACTTTTGGGTGTGGTGAAAAAGTTATGGGATTAAATGGAAACCACATGTTTCACATGGGACCTATGGGTAATTTCCCCAAAAGTGAAAAAGCCAACTTTAACCATCTTCCCAAAACACCTCATATATAAATTATGGGCCTTTACACACAAGTCTCATTTTGTAAACTTATACTTCATTAATAAGATTTTCAACACTGATTGGTAACTCGAATTTGAGTTTGCCCGAATTGCCCGAATTTTGTTTGACCAGTCATCTGGGGTGACAGCTGCAGTCAATAAGGGTGACAACCACGGTAGACAGGTGTTGCACTGGTCATCCGAGTAGTCGTTCGGGCGGTTGACCGACAAACACAAATTTGGGCTTTCGGGGCAAACTCAAATTCAAGCTACTAATCATTTTTCTAAGATTTTTTACTATTTCAAATCCCATTAATTTTTAATAGATAAAATTTCCCATCAAACAATAGTTGTTGTTCATCATTTGTAAGGAAACAACTAATTGCATGGAATTAAACTGTTTAAATAAAGACAATTTATTGGAAATTGCTAAAATGCTAGTGTAAAGAAGTTGGTAATTTTATACAAATATTGAAGAGCAACTATTTCAGACGGATTGAAAAATTATAACATAAGTCAAGTCGGGATAGAAATAATATATTTTAGTAAGGAAATTCTATAAAACACACAACAAAAAAGTTGTTTATCATATGCTGCAATTATGATCATTGTGGTTTTTAGTTATACCACATTGTGGTGTTAGTTATAACTCTTGTCATTGTTATTTTGGTTAGAACCAAAGAGGTCTTTGGTTATGCATCAAGTGGTGTTTGATTATGACTCATTCTAATATTAATTATGACCTATTGTGATTGTTATTTTTTTTTTATGACCGAAGATGTGGTATTTGGTTATAATTTGTAGTGGTCATTTTAGTTATAACTGAAAGTAATTTGGTTATAACACTTTATAATATTAATGCCACAAAGTTATAACTTGTATATAGTACATTTTTTTTTTGGAGGGAGGGGGGGGGGGAGGGTTGCATAATATAAGGACCCATTTTAGTATGATCTTAATAATTAGAAATAAAATTCTTAATAGGGGGCCACCATTACAATTTTAAGAAGGGATGCTCTTGTAATTTTGTAGAGAATATATAAGGTATAATCTATATATTTAGGAATATTAACATAATTATTGAAACTTCAGGAGGCAGGTGACCCCCTGGTCACATTCTAGCTCCGTCACCGCTCTAAATGCAAAATAGAAAATGCTAACGGTGTATATCATATCGTATGTACTTTATTACGCATTTTTTTTTTATAAATGTTATAAATCGTCATGATAAATATTACACAATCTTCTAATACATATGATATTAAAAACTAATATGCAATCATAATAGATTAATTTCTCTCTTCATTTTTATTTTTTCAAATTAAAAGGTTGCACCCCTTTTACCCAAAATTTCTATCACCCTTTCTTTGCCTTTTTACCCCTCCTTTTTGCCCTTTTCTATCAAATGCAAAGGTTGTGATGCCAATCCAAGACCCCTTTTTCTCTATGATTTCAGAAAAGCGGTTTTTGGGTACCAAACCTAATAAATTTCTAGCCGTTGGATTGTGTTATGCAATCTAGTCCATCCAATGTAAACAGGTCACAACAGGTAAAACAACACGTAGCCGGTGAAAAGTAGTGAAACCTCCTGTTTTTCATGAATTTTTTTTTTTAGTTGATGAGAAAGTAGGAGGAAATCAATCTATTTTATTTTTTCTTAATTTTCTCTCTTTTAGTTGATTGTCACTATAATTTAAGGTTGTGTTTTCATAGAATCTGTGAGGTTTTTTTTTAGTTGTTTTATTTAGATTATTTGCGATAAAAAAAATAAATTAACTCTCTTTTTGGTTTATGAGGAAATCACTGTCAATTTTTTTTTTTTTGGTTATAGTGATTTATTTTATTACTTTCTGCTTGTGCCGATGATATACGGCATTAGCCACTTGGAAACAAATAACGGTTGCAAACTTGCAAAAATGGTGGGGAAGATGAATGCAAAAGGGGGCATTAAAAGCCTTCAACATCTATACAGATTCATTTGTCAACGGTACATTTTAATAAAAAAGTTAAAAAGTTATCACAAGTTATACTATTCTTTCTATTTTTTTATATATATTTTCGTAAAAAGATAAAAAGTTACTAAAATAACTTATTTCTAAAAAAAATTATAATTTCAGTTTAAAAATATTCGTAGCAGATGGAAAACTCATTCCGTTGATATGTTGTTGTCACATCACTCTTTATATTATTTTGCACAAATTTTCATAAAAAGTCAAAAAGTTACTAAGTCCTCGTTTGGTTTTCATTTTGGAGCTAAAAAAGCACAAAAAGACAAAATAGACTATATAAGCCAATAAGATAAAATATCATATTCAAACTATAATCATTACATTTTTTCTTTTACAAAAGTCAAACAAGGCTAAAAAAGTCTCAATACAAAAAAGTTGGCTACCGTAGCCAATGTCAAATGAAGCTTAAAATAGCATGTTCCTAAACGAGACTGACCGGATAAATTCAATTTAAAACAACAATGATTAAATTGAAATTTAAATTTAAATCAAATTATAAAAATTAAAACTGTAATAAATCCATTTTTTAAAAGTGATCTGTATACATTAAGTGATAATTATAATCAAATCATACTTACTGCTCATTGATATCCAACTTACTATTCTATTAAAATTGATTTATTATTCAATCAAACTACACTTACTACTTAATGATATTTGACTATTATTCCATTAAACTTGACTTATTACGAGATTTCTCTTACTTCTCAATAAAACATTAGACTTGACTACCACTCAAATAAATCACATTTACTATTACTCAAATAGATTTTATTTACTATTTCATAACTTTTTGCTTATTATTTCATTAAATCATACTTTCTAATCAATGAGATTTCACTAACTACTTTTTTAAACTTCACTTACTATACTAGTCAATGAAACTTCACTAACTACTTTTTTAAACTTCACTTACCACTCAAATAAACCTTAATACTATTCAAATAAACTCCACTTAGGATTCATTACTCTTGGCTTACCATTTCATTAATCCATACTTACTAGTCAATGATACACGACTTACTTGACTTACCGCTCAAATAAACCTTGCTTACTATCATTTCATTAGACTTACCTTGTTTCTTTTTTTTCTAACTCAAATAAACTTCACTTACCACTTCATTAGATTTGATTGTGCACTTAAATAAATCTCACTTACTAATATTTAAATAGACTTGACTTACTATTTTATTAGAGCATCCACACCAATTTCTTTAAGTTTTTAGTCAAATTATAACTAAAAAAGTCATTTTTCTATTTTAGCTAATCACTCCACTGCATCAAACTCTTTATTCTAACTCAATCCAATTAAAATATTTGTTATTATTTTTTTTTATTAAATTGATGAGTTGCTAGCCAAATAATTCTTATGTTCCTTTGTAAAGGTAAAACTAAAAAAAAAATAAAAAATTTGTCGTTGACCAGTTGACCGGCCGGACTTTCGGGCGGACATCCAGCAACACACAAGTAGAGTTGAACAGTACCTTGCTTGTTGTAGCAAGATACTGTAGCAAACACAAATTTTGACGAGTTGCAAGCGAGACTGATGGAGGTAGTTTTTTGAAATTTATATCGTTAATTTAGTAAAGAAACGATTTTAACAATCCTGATGCTGATGCTCTTACTCTTGGCTTACCATTTGATTAAACCATATTTACTAGTCAACAAGATTTCACTTTAATACTTTTTTAAACTTCATTTACTACTACTCAAAAAACTCCACCTATGATTTCATTACTCTTGACTTACTATTTCATTATACTATACTTACTAGTCAATGAGACTCTACTTATCACTTTTTAAAATTTCGCTTACCACTCAAATAAACCTCGTTACTACTCAAAGAGACTCCACTTAGGTTGTTTTAGGAAGTAGATTAAAAGTTAGCTTTTTGATATTATTTTTTTTTTGAAAAAATGTGTAAAAAAATAGAGAGATAATGTGGCCCAAAAGAGGTTAATGATACACCACTTACCACTCTTGGCTTAACAATTCTTTAAATCATACTTACAAGTCAATGATACACCACTTAACACCTTTTAAATTTGACTTACCACTCAAATAAATCTCGCTTAGTATCTCTTTCAATTGGAAGATCATTAGAATTGACGATATCATATTCATTACCAAAGTTATGCTCACCAAAGTAATTTTATAACATGATCACAAAATATTACTCATAACTTACTCAAACATCAAGCAAATAAAAATAATTACATGATTATTTAAAACCTAATTCTACAACTATTCAATTAAACATAATTTACTACTTAATAAAGGTCCACTTACTACTACATTAAATTATTAAATAAATTATTTGGACATGCGAGGTATTTTTTAAAAATATTTGCATTTATAAAAATTACTAAATAATTTTCATTTATCCTACTCATTGAGATTTCACTTATTACTCAATCAAATTGACTTACTACTTAATTAAATCTCACTTACTAGTCAATAAGACTCCACAAACTACTCAATCAAACTTGATTTACTACTTAACCATCGCTATTACTACCACCACTACCACCACCACCACCACCATCACTACCATCATTACCGCTACCACCACCATCACCACCACCACCATCACCATGCCACCATTACTACTACACCACCTTCATCATCATTGTCATTATTGTCATAAACATCACTAAAATTTTATTACCACTATCATCACTACCTCTACTACTACCGCTGCCAACACTACCACCATCAACGCTACCATGATACTACTATTACCACTGTCACCACCACCACCACCATCATATCACTACTACTACTTAATCAAACTCCATTTATTACTCAATTAAATATGACTTATTACTCAATAAGACACCATTTAATTGGATTTGGCTTACTACTTAATTAAATCTCACTTACTACTCAATTAGATTCTACTTACTATTCCATCGGATTTATCATTATCCCAAAAAAGTTAAAAAAAATACTCATTGAGCTTCCACTTAGTACTTAATGAGTTTCCACGTACAATTTCATTAGACTCCACTTATGTAACAACCCTGACACATGATTAACGTATAATCCATGATTAAGCATGCCTAATAAGTAATCAAGATGAAATCCTGAGTTAATTACATGTGTATTGCATTAGTTGAGTTTCTATTTGTTCCTCGTAGGAATATATGTTTGCATTTCTGTTTCATTTTGTGAATTGAAGGCCTTATCGACATCCGATCATGAAATTAATTCAGTATATGTGTTATTTGAAATTTTTAGAACTTTTTGATAGGTTTAATTGAAATTCGATTCGGAGCGAATTAGATTAAATTATTTAATGCCCACTTACTTAGTTTAACTAATTACCACTCACCAAGACTATATAAGGCCCTTATATGAGACACCACTCATCTTTTCTCCTCCTTAATCACACCTTTGAGCCCACACTTATACAACAAACATGAGAGAGGGAGAAAAAGGAGAAGACTGAGCTCAACTAAGGGATTTGCTAGGAAGAAGAAGAATTGAACTTAGAGATTCAAGAATTAAGTCTCTAGCTCTTATCTTGGGAAGTCTAGGTAAGAATTCAACCCTTAGATTGTATAATATGGATGCTTAAACCATGAATTCAATAGAATTGAGAGGATTACATAAAAATTAAGCTAGAATTGAAGAAATGAACTCAAACCATGCATACATGCATATTTCATAGCATTTTGAAGTTATTTTCCCAAGAATTTCCTCATGCATGTTACTAATTCACCTTAGTTTTGGGAATTCATCAAGTTTCATGTCATTTTGTGTCATTAGATCATGTTTTGGAAGTTTTGAAGTCAAGGCAATACATGCATGTTATGTTTTCTAATAATTGGGTTTTGTTTTGCACAATTGGCAAGTTTTGGGCTTTGATTTTGCGAAATGATTTAGAATTCCCAATGTTTTCCAAGTTCACATATGATTCCTCAAGTGTTTGGCCCAAAAGGATGAGTTTTGGAGTATTTGATTTGAGTTTGGAAGCTTGGAGGTGAATCTAGAAATCTCAGAATTTAACCTCTCCGCTCGAGCGACAGATCTTGCACTCAAGCGTCCACCTTTGTTTTGCATCTTCGCTCGAGCGACCAGAAGTCCGCTCGAGCGTAAAATGCAAGCTCTCAGAAGTTTCATGTTTTTGCAGACCGCTTGAGCGACAAAAGGTGTGCTCGAGCGAGGACCTCTGTCTCACGCTCGAGCGACCGTCGGGTGGGGAATTCACACAACCAGTACTTTTGCAGACCGCTCGAGCGACCACTCACATTTTGCATGTCCGCTCGAGAAAGGAAGTTGCGCTCGAGTGGGACCCCTATTTCCACCATTTTTTTCCAAGTGTTTTCAAATGCATTTTGGCATCCACATTGCATCCTAGGCATTCCTAAGCCAAGATTAAAACATAATATGAAGGATAAGGACTAGAAACACACTAAGAATGAAATGAATTAAGTTAAGTATGACCCAAGTGTGTGTTTCAAAATGTGTATCCGTTACATTGTGTAGGTCACGCGCCGTGAACTGTTGATCCATTGACTGCTATCAAAGTTATCTGTGCAATAATCTGTGAGTAATAACTTTGTAAAATTATGTTTAACTTTAATTATTTTCTGATGATATGAAATGATCAATTTTCTGAAATGCTCTGTTTTTGTATACATGAATGATTGTCCAAGTTTCTAAAATGTATTCATGGCATCTTTAGCATCATATGATATGTGTTCCTTTATGGGTCATTGGAATGCCTTTTTGGCCATCCCTTTATGGGTCATCGGAAACGTCTTTGTGCACATGAGTCATCAGAATGCTTATGGTTGTTCCTTTATGGGTCATCAGAAACGTTTATGTGCACATGAGTCATCGGAATGCCTTATGGCTGTCCCTTTATGGGTCATCAGAATGTCTTCACGGTCGTCCCTTCATGGGTCATCAGATTTGTTAACGCCAATGGATGTACCATGTACTATAATGTGAAATGTACGAACTTTGAATACGAATATGACTACATATATGAATCTGCTTCTGCTTTGTCATCTAATCATGTACAAGACTCTGTTTCTGTATAGACATCATTCATTAAAATCTTTACTCTGTTATTATTCACCGGGTCTCCGCTCACTATTTATATTATGTATGTAGGTGAGCAGGCGTGCGACCAGGCCTAAGCTGTTGCCTGGAGAGTTTGGGTCAACTAGCCACCGTGTCTCCTGTGGAGGTTCCTTTTGAGATCCGATCAAGTTTTTGAGAAACAAGTCTTTGGGACTTTTGTACTTTCTGATGTTTATGTTTTATCTGAACGTGTTTTGGAAATTCTGTATATGTGGCTTTGGTGATGTACAACTACTATATTTATATAACGTCACTCTTATGTCTCGAAGTTTTAAACTTATGTTCCATGTATGTTTGCACAGCTCTATGGACTATATATATTTATATATTTGCTTCTGCAGCCCTTTATTATATAATATTCAGGTCAGAGGCCTTTGGTAATCCCTAGATTACTAGTCGGTTACGACGCTAAACCTACAGGGGTGGGTTTGGGTTGTGACAACTTACTACTCAATTTTAATTTCACTTACTACTCAATGAGTTTCCACTTGCTACTTCACTATACTCCACTTACTACTCAATGAGCTTCCACTTACTATTTCACTAGGTTTCACTTCTATTCAATGAGTTTCCACTTATTATTTCACTATATTTCACTTACTACTCAATTTTAGTTCCCTTTATTACTCAATGAGTTTCCACTTACTACAATAGGCTCCACTATCTACTCAATTTGGATTTCACTTACTATTTAATGAGTTTCCACTTACTACTTCACTAGACTCCACTTACTACTGAATTTTGGTTTCACTTACTACTCAAAGAGCTTCCACTTGTTATTTCACTATACTCCATTTACTACTCAATGAGTTTTCACTTACTATTTCACTTCACTTATTACTCAATGAGCTTCCACTTACTATTTCACTATACTCCACTTATTACTCAATGAGTTTCCACTTACTATTTCACTAGACTTCACTTACTACTCAATGAGTTTCCACTTACTATTTCATTATACTTCACTTAGTAAAATCATATTATAGAAACTTTCTTCATTTCCTACCGAATCAAATGTCATTTCAAAGTCATATTTTTTAATTAGTTAATCCATACACTTAACATCTCGTTTGGTTGGGAGATCATTATAATTAAGGATATTCTCTTCATTGTCAATGTTGTACTCACCAGTGTCAAATTGATCATCATCATCATCATTATGTAATTCATATATGGTGTTGTTATGCCCAATGTTACCTTTTATCTGTGGTAAGCATAATAAAATTAATTAGATTAAACCAAATGGTAAGTGATATTACAATTTGTTAATGAGATTTCACTTATTTTATTAGATTTTACTTACTACTCAATTAAATCATACTTACTATTTAATGAGTTTTCACTTACCACTTCATGAAACTTTATTTACTACTCAATTAAATGCCACTTATTACTCAAAATCTCCACTTATTACTTCATTATACTTCACTTACTACTTCACGAGCTTCTAGGTACTACTTCATTTGACTTTATCTACTACTCAATCAAACCCAACTTATTACTCAATGATACTCGACTTTCTACTTTATCAAACTTGACTTACTATTAAATAAAACCTCATTTAAAGAGTGTCATACTAAGCAATAAGTCATTTCAAAACAAATGGTAAGATAATTTATAACGAGTGATAAACAAATTTAGAGATCTAACCAACTTTAGAGAGTGTCATAGTATGATCTCATTTATTACTAAATAAGATTCCACTTACTATTTCATTAAATTTGACTAACTACTTTGTTAAATCACATTTACTACTTAAAGAGATTTCACTTACGATTTCATTAGACTTAATATTACTTAATTAAATTTCACTTATTTTTCAATGAAACTTCACCTACGATTCTATTAGCATTGACTTATTACTTAATCAAACATTTGACTACTGACAACTATTGAGTGGTAAGTAGAATTAAAACGAATAATATGACTTGACTTATTACTTAATCAAATATCTAACTATTAACAATCATTGATTGATAATTAGAATTAGAACAAATAATAAGTATTATATTTTAGAGTGACAATTATTGTCATAATAAGTGATAAGTACTATCACAATTGATTGTAAGTAAATTAAAATGTTTACTTATTATTTGATTTGACTTGACTTACTATTCAATCAAATATGACTTATTAATCAATGAAATTTCACTAACTACTACTCTACTTACTATTCAATTTAACTCAACTTACTATTATATCGTTGAGAAAATATCATTTCACCTCCCAAACTTTCATGTGTTTTTCAATTTGACCCCCAGACTTTGATTAATATCAATTTTACACCTAAACTTTCAAAATTTTGATTAATTTGACCCCTGCCGTCACATTCTGTCTATAACTGGATGGAATGCGT
The DNA here is from genome assembly GCA_030407325.1 of Camellia japonica. Lineage (NCBI taxonomy): Eukaryota > Viridiplantae > Streptophyta > Magnoliopsida > Ericales > Theaceae > Camellia > Camellia japonica. The sequence continues at coordinate 125,659,823 of JAPPVO010000031.1, forward strand.
TGACGTGAGAGGTAAATTGATTTTTAAGGTATAATTTGGGGGAAATTGATTTTTAATTTGGAGGGTAAATTAATTTTTAAGGTATAATTGGGGGGGGGGGGAAATGAAATTTCTAATGAACTTTGGTGTCACGTCAGCACATTCCATCCAATTGTAGACAGAATGTGACGGTAGGGGCCAAATTGATCAAAATTTCAAAAGTTTGGGTGTAAAATTGATATTAATCAAAGTATAGGGATCAAATTGAAAAACGAGTGAACGTTTGGAGGCAAAATGATATTTCCTCTATATCAAACTTAACTTGCTACTCAATTAAACCTTACTTGTCAATGAAACTCCACTTACTATTGAGTCGTAAGTGGAGTCCAATGACTGGTAAATATTGTATTTATGAATGGTAAGTATTAGGTATTTTGGATGATCTAAATAAGAATACTTTTTGATTTTTTACAAAAGGATGTGCAAAAAAGTAGAGAAGTGATGTGACCTTATATAGGTTATGCCAAATAAATGCACTTATATAGGTTATGCCAAACACTAGCTTTGCTTGGGCCGCATTGTGCTAGTAAAACTCATTGAATCTAGACTGCACAAATGTTTGTACCATGGCAAAAATATGTTCTGTTCAAATTTGTGTTTAAAAGAGCGAAAGTATGCCTTTGTTTGGGATGTGGATTGAGTTTTTACCTTTTTGACCTTATAATTATTTTGTGCCTTGTTTGGGATGAGTTTTTTTTTTTTTTTTGACTTTGTGAGAGAAAAAATGAAATGATTATGGTTTGAATGAGGGGTGCCTCTATTTACACACCATTTTATCTCTCAAAGCAAACCATTAATATTTTTTTTTTATTACAATTTTAACCTTAAGTGAAATGACTATAGAGGACAAGTTATGATACACACCATTTGTGTATTTACCATAAAGGATAATAATGAATATAATATAAATCATCAATTTCAAACTTCTTCCTTACGTATCTTCTTTGTCAAGAATACAAGAACCCTAAAACCAAAATCAAAAACTCTTCAACAAATAATAAAAAATATAGTATTATTGAAGATTTTGAATGGATTCAATAAAGGATGCATTGGCAACTTTGATTCGCAACAATGGAGCAAGGAAGAGGTTATTTTTTTTTTGTTATTTTTGTTTTCGTTTTCGTTACTTGCTGAGGGGTAAATAGTTGGTACAGTTCGGGTAACCAGAGGTGGATATTATATCATTGTTCAACATACTACGATCGAACAAAATGCCTTTGTTCAACATACTACGGTCGAACAAATTGTCTTTGTTCAACATATTACAGTCGAACAAAATGCTTTTGTTCAACATACTACCGTCGAACAAAATGTCTTTGTTCAACATATTACAGTCGAACAAAGTGCTTTTGTTCAACATACTACCGTCGAACAAACTGTCTTTGTTCGACATGTTACAGTCGAACAATTTACAATTTTTTTTTTTTTCCAGAACGGAGCATCCGTGGAATGCAATAATGTTGGATCTGGAGGTCTTGTTGACTACACGAGTCAATTTATTACTAATGAGGTAGTCTCATGTCGAAAATTAGTATTTTTTTCTTTTTCTTTTCGGATGTTTAATGACTTTGTTGAATTTGACTTGTAGGTTTTCAAGAGCAAAGAAGAATTACTTGGTTGGGTACGGGACGTCGGAAGGAAGAATGGGTTTGTGATTGTCATTAAGACATCAGACTATGGTGGTGGTCATAGGACACCAAGGATATTTCTTGCCTGTGAGAGAAGTGGTCAATACAGAGCTCATAAGAAATTAGAAGGAGATGATTCGAGCAAAAAAATTGTGAAGATAACGGGTACAAAGAAATGCGGGTGTCCCTTTGAGTTAAGGGCTCGTAAGTTGCTGGCTGATGATGATTGGATGGTAGATGTAGCATGTGGAATGCATAACCATGCTCCTGCTAAACATTTTGAAGGACATTCATTTGCAGGGAGATTATCTGAGGAGGAAAAATCATTATTAGTGGATATGTCCAAAAGCATGGTCAGACCGAAAGAGATTTTGGTTACATTGAAACGAAAGGATGCTTTGAATGTAACCACTATGAAAACCATTTACAATGTACGTCATAGGAATAATGTTATTGAGAAAGCTGGGAGATCACAAATGCAACATTTGTTGGGTGAGTTAGAAAAGCATAATTACATTGAGCGGCATAGGTGTGACAACAACACGATGACTGTCACAGATTGTTTTGGGCACATCCTGTCAGTTTAGATTTGCTCCGTTCATTTCCAAAGGTGTTGATCATGGACTGCACATATAAGACAAATCGATATCGTCTTCCTCTTCTTGAGATAGTTGGAGTGACATCCACTGATATGTCATTCTCCGTAGCCTTTGCATATCTCCAATTTGAGCGGATTGATAACTACGTTTGGGTGTTAACTACATTGCGTAGTCTCTTGGATGACATTGCTATTCCTGAGGTGATTGTCACGGACAGGGAGCTTGCTTTGATGAATGCTATTGACAGGGTATTTTCTACATCTCGACATTTATTATGCAGATGGCATATTAGTAGAAATGTTCTGGCGAAATGCAAGAAAATGTTTAAGAGTAAGGAGGAATGGGACAAGTTTATCTCTTTATGGAATTTCTTAGTACTCTCCTCAACTGAGCTTGAATACAATGAACATCTTGCTAGGCTACTTGCGGATTTTGATACATATCCTGAGGCAGTGCAATATGTGTCACAAAGTTGGTTAATTCCATATAAGGATAAGTTTGTTGCCGTATGGACAGATAGTTGTATGCACTTCGGGAATGTTACAACCAATAGGTAATATATATTTGTCTACCTTACAGTATTACGCATTATGATTTTGATTATTTAAACTTGATTATGTTAATTGTTTCCATTGTACACAGGGCTGAAAGTGCACATGCAAAACTGAAACGGCAACTTGGTTCTAACCAAGTAAATTTTGAATGTTCTTGGACCAAGATCCATAGTTTGCTTGAGTTGCAACATGTCGATATTAAGGCATCGTTTGAGAAGAGTTTAACCATTGTACAACACCAGTTCAAACCATCCCATTTTAGAGAGCTCCGAGGCAATATCTCTATTACTGCATTAGATCATGTCTTAGCGGAGAGTAAGCGAGCGAATGATGTTGGCATTGATGCTTCAGTATGTGGATGTGTTGTTCGACGAACACACGGGTTACCGTGTGCCCATGAGATTGCGGATTACATCCGGCAGGGTCGTCCAATACCACATGATAGCATTAACCCACACTGGAGGACTCTTGAGGTAGTACAGAAGTTGAAGAATGATAAAGTGGAATTGAGGTGTGAACCAAAGTTTGATCTCATACTTAAGCGATTCAATGCATCTGATTACACTACGCAGTTGGAAATTTTGCATAAGTTAGGAGAGATTGCAGATCCGCAGAGTAGTTTTCTCATTGAGCCGGATGTGAAACCCAACCCTCGAGGTAAGGGACATAAGAAGATAGATGTATCTACACGTCGAGACCCATGTGCATTTGAGCTAGTTCAGTCTGGACATGATAGCCACTCACCTATGGGCACCCAGATCCCCACACAAGATTCTGTCAAAGTACATAAAAAACGGCCTGCCAAAGAGCAGGTACATGTAATCATTTTTTACTTACATTTTTGTTTATGATAAATTACGTGTTTTGTTGTTCATGTGTTGATGTCTTCCCTGTTGAATAGGTATATCGGACGCGTACAAGTACGACTTATTCATATGTTGATGCCCTTCCAGTTGCATTGAAGCCTTACATACGTTTTATCAAGGATGTAGATGCCGATGGCAATTGCGGGTTTAGGGCCATTGCTGGCTTGATGGGACTTACAGAGGCTGAATGGGGTCAAGTCAGGCGTGATCTCCTACAGGAATTGCACACACACGTAGACCATTACACTCATCTATATGGTTCACATGACAGGATTGAAGAGCTGACCCATATTCTATCATACTTTGAGCCCAATCCAGGGTATCACCGTTGGATGACTATGCCTGACATGGGTCATCTTATTGCATCTTGTTATAATGTGGTATTGTACCACTTATCTGCACAACAATGCCTTACTTTCCTCCCCCTACGATCGGTGCCAATATCACAACTTCAACGGCGTGAGATTGCTATTGGGTTTGTTAATGGGAATCATTTTGTCCAGGTATAGCATTATGATTTGTGTAATACATTTATCATTTTGTACTGCATTGCTCTCATACTTCTAGCTGTGTCAATGTAGGTGTTCATGTTACCGGGTCATCCATTCCACCGATAGCTACCAATTGGTGCAAGTTTCATCATTCTTGTGCGGCTGGATGGGATACTGCATATAGTCGCCGAATTGAGCATTTTAAAGAAGTTGTTCATTCAGGGGTAGCTACTAGAGAGACATTTGATTGTATTAACCTTGATGAGTAATGATGTATGTGAGTTGAGTTGTAGTGATGCAATTTAAATAGTTACCGATACATTTTTGTGGATTAGCATTTAAATAGTTGAGTTGGATTAAGCTCTGAGTTAATTTAATGCACATGGTAGTACTTGTTCATAGCGGTGTATCAAATGCATTGGCATAATACTTCCTGTTGATTACCAAAAATACAAACCATGAATACTTGTTCGTTACAGAATATTGGTAGAGTAATTTTGGTTCATTACAAAACAACAAAAACATCAAAAGAGTACTTTTCCATTACAAAATAACAAAACAAGATTACTACATAACCAACTACCTATCATCTACTCGTCTCCTACGATTGTATGTTCAAAGTGGAATAGAACTAGGTCCAGCCTCATCAATTTGTTGACCTTGAAGAACACGTGTCATCCTCTCAATGGCCTGATATAACATATCTGGCTCACGAACACTAGTATCATGGCCTGCCTCGATGATAGGATGGGCAATCTGTAGTGCGTGATCAATACGCTGCATTAAGAACAAATACAATTGTAATTAACACATGCCATCTTCAAAAAAATTGTAAACAATGTGTGACCAATACTGTCATACCTCAGCATCTTGCATGTCAGATCGACTATCCTGTGCACGTGGGTCAAAACCAGACCGATGTGTGGGGTTCTGGATATGTAAGTGTGTGATGGTTGTATACCACTGCATGTAACCATCAACACAATCAGCTGGACGTCTGACTGGGGTACTCCTCCTCCGAGCAGATAAAACATGATTATCCCAACTCTCCCATATCTGATCAAGATACTGATACATCACTCTATATCGGCCTGCTGTCACACCTCTAACAGCACGAACAGGGTCGAGTGGCGCAGGTGGGATGGTCTGAACCCTACCAAACTGTCTAAGAACCCTTTCAGGATGATAGGGTTCAACTACATCCAAACACTTCAAACAGCCAGTGTAGAATGTGATCTCATGACATGGGTGATGTTGACGGCAATGTCGATATGGATCCCAAGTAACCTAAAAAATAAACACAAATGAAATCATGATGAATGACATGTAATGAGAAAACTTAATTAAATTAATAGTAATTGGTGTACCTCATCAAATGCCAATCTGTCAAGCTCCTCCCGTAACGCCTGTAGGTGTGATATCGTTGAGCCAGCTTCTCGACGAGGAGTCCATCGATGCACGTGAGGCAATTGTATAGTATATTCTATGTTTTGGTGAGGTCTAAATGGCCGAAAATGCTCATAAATCCATGCCTCCAACAATGTCATATAACCAGCCATCTGTCGAATAGCTAATCTCGTGGCAAATCCCAACTGTCGATATAAATATGCCAATGCAGCTGCACCCCAAGCATATGTATGAATATCAGACAAATCCATCAACAACTTCAAGTACACAACAGGAACTCTCGTCCCACTCTTATCGCTGAACAATGTACATCCCAATAGAAATAGCAAATACGCTCTGGCGGCACAAGCTATGGATTCCTCGGTATCTGAATCTTTGCAACCACTGAATTTGGTTCGTAACCACTCCAGCTTCACTGATTGTCCCCTAGTAGATGATAGCTCCTCAGTTGCTTCAGCATCATCAACTCCCAAGGCATCTACCACAAGTGCATGTGCTTGTTGATCTGTTAAAGTTGCAGCACTAACTGATCTACCTGTGATAGGGATCCCCAAGATGGTACCCACATCATCCAATGTCATCATCATCTCACCAACTGTCAAATGGAAAGTATTTGTCTCTGGTTGCCATCGCTCAACAAATGCAGATATGACAATCCTATTCACGAACCGATATGTGCAATGGACCAAAGAAGATAGGCCTGATAGCTGCACAATGTCCCTAAACCTTCTATTGTCAGTTCTTGACCACCACCGCCACTCAAGAATCTTCGACGCATGATTATAACACCTTAAGGGATTCCTCTCCTGCAAGGTAAGTAAAAATTTACATAAATAATTTTGTTTAATAAATAATTAAATGAAACAAACATGGATAAAAAGATATACTACATTTTGCTCCCATATAGCTGCTGCAATATGTGCCTTGAAGCTCTTCAGTACTGATGGATCTGATGGGCCCCCAGGAAATGGACCAGTGAGTACCTCCTCAGCCTGATCTACATCTGCAGCATCATCATCATCCATTTCTAAAAATGAAACAGAAAACAATAAAGTTAACAGAACTGTGTTTCGAAAGGAAGCAGTCCAGTGGACTGTGCTGTTTGTTTGGACAATTTCAAGGTGGGTGAGAAGTGTAGATTGTTGCCTCTGTGCAAGCACAATTTTCATGCCAGTGGACTGTGCCGTCTAGTGTCTTATGAAAGTACCTCAGATTGTAGTCCAGTGGACTGTGCTGTCTAGTGTCTTATGAAAGTACCTCAGAACTTTGGAAAAATAAAACTACAAGCACATGAGCAATATAAAAAATAAACTAAAACGGACCAACACAGTTTGATATGAAAACATGCTGATAAAAGCTGTACCTCCAATCTAAAATATCACGGGCTTCCATTATGAGAAAATAAAAATTGGTAACATTTATATTTGACATTTTATGAATGAGAAGTTTTGGACTTCACTGGATTATGGCTCTTGTTTTGACATTGTTGTTTTACTTGTTATGCTGCCAGTGTCTCCAGTGGTTATGCGGAATGATGAATGGACATGGGAAGACATTTACCATTACTTGTATGAAGAAAATGCCTTTGACAATATTGTTATATCACCAGGTCCCGGTTCTCCCACATGCCCAGTAGATATAGGTTAGATAAATGAACTCTGCTTTTTAGCCTTTTATTATTATGTGCTTATGGTAAGCAGTTTGAATACAACAGACACACACACACACACACACACACACACACACACACACACACATTAGAGGTAGTTTGAGTATCATGACACATACATTATTACATTTATTGCAATTGGCAAATGTGAACTACATCACCCAAAAGGCAGAATCAGTGTCCTTGGACAAAAGGTTGACAGTGGAAGTTTACATTTTCTGTAGGATGGAGTTTTAAATGTAATCTACATCCTGAATGATGCAATATATGTCATTGCCAAATTAATATTGTTCAGATCAGACCGAAACACTATCTTATTAGAAATATATCTGCTGAAACTTCAGAATTCTGCACCTTGTGCATTAGACCTTTATGAATTTGACAGTTTTGGTTGTTGCTGTGATAGGGTGATGAGGTTGACTGTCATGCTATAGATTTCTTCTTAGATTATTTGCACACTGTTTTTACTTAGCTGAATTTTATTACTTGTTTGTAACTTATTTGAATCTCACAGGAATATGCCTTAAGCTGCTACTCGAGTGTAGGGACATCCCTATATTAGGTGTTTGCCTTGGACACTAGGTATTTCTCTACAAATTTGTTCGTAAGAAATTGGTCACAGTGGCAACTGTGATCTGATCAATCACGTCTGTACCTGTTTGATTATATTGACGATTGTTACTTAAAAGAGCCCGTGATGTCATTTGAAGTTAACAAATTGTTACTTAAAAGATCAGTTTGTCAAGAAGAAAACAGTTCAAAATGCAACTTTGAATAAAATAATTAAAAACACCATCAATGGATCCTGCACACCGTGCTACTGCAACTTTCACCAAGCTATTTACGAGTAGGTTGCAGATTTTCGCATAAGAAAGTGACATCCAACTTGCAGTCTCTTTTCAAATGAGAGTAGCATATAAGACAAACATACGTAGATGCCATATATTTGCATACATAGACAGCTTTGCAAACTAATCATTTAAAAGAAATCAAAATGCAACAATTATGCTTTTCAACAACAAATCAACAATTCTTGGGACAGAACTGCGACTATCAATTCAGAACTAAGATGAAAACTCTCGAAGAATAAATAGTCAATAATGAATACCTGCCCTCCAGTAGTTCTTGGGATAACAGAGATTGAAGCAAGTCTACGTAAATAAATACATCAACATAGACCTGAAAACAGTGAGATTGAATCACAAAAAATTATGGATCCATCATAAGTCTCAATGAACACCATGGGGAAATTTCAGAACTATATTGAATAGAAAAAAACAAATCAATCAAACTCCACCTGGTACTCTGCCTGTTCAACAGCCAATGTCTTTAAAATTTTGTCAGCTGGTTGGAGTAATTTATGGGCCTCCTAAAATTCAACAACAAACATAATAGTTAAACTTACAGCAAGGAGATGGAAAAAAAGAATGATGGAAGAGAAGAGAGAGACCATGTATGGCTAATGTGAGATACTAAAAATTAGGATTCTCTCCCTTAGTCACATGTATTTATATTAATATGGTACGACTAAGCAACCAAATGTAGCATAAAAGCATAACACATACCACATACACTATATTATAAAGCCAGAATCTCATAGCTATGTTGAACTAGTTTATCTTTATTTTCCAATCTACATCTTCAAGGATACAGATGTACATGAATTAATGAAAATCAACAAGTACTACAAGAAAATAGTAGGGAAAAAATAAGAAAATTAGAAAAGAGAAAAATTAGGCTGGTCATTTAGAGAGAGAGAGAGAGAGAGTCTCATTTCCAAGCTATTGACAAGCAATACAAGCTCTCAAGGAAAGAGAGGTTCTATCAATTCACCATGCATTTCAAAATTGTTTATTATAAAATAAAATTAAAAAGGTATTGATTAATTGTTCATCGGATTTGATGCATTCTCTCAAAAGCCTTGCCAGGTGACCATATTGATAGAAAGCACAAGTACCAAAAACAAGAACTGCTAAAGCTGCATTTCGCCAAAAATATTGTGTCACGCAAGCAGAATAGTCATAATACTAAACTCATCAAGCAGAATAGTCATAATACTATGCTGCTACTATCGGTCCCTAACCCCAAATTGAACTAAGAGGAACACTTGGGCAAGGTATATGGGCATCCGTTTATAATTGACTTGCCTTTTGTGCTAAATCTATAATTGTACATATATAGATTTATATGAAAATGATTTATATAATCGACTCCATTTGATTGGGATATAAGATTTAGTTTAATTTGATTATATAGATATCTATGTGTATCAATGGATTCACATGTGAATCTTTATTAAAATACTTAACTCTAATTGAATGTAAAACTCAGAAAGTAAGTGTCATACCAAGAAATTAAGTGTTCCTTGAACTCTACAAAAATTGTCTTTGATTGTGATTTGATATGATCGTCACTTATCTAGGGTCTAAAGATAAAGGACATGAAATTTGGAACTTTGCGTATGTAATTGAGTTATAAGATATATTCTCCAACCCTCATGCAGTGTATTTAATTACATAATAATCACTTATAAACAATACCAATATATCAAAATCTTTGAGTATTACAGTTGTAATTAGTGTTGGTAATATCTTATAACACTTAAATAAAAAATAAAAAATTCTAGAGCTTATTAATTTCTGAATACAATTGTAAATTGAATATTGTGCATTGATTGTGAATTAGTTTTTAATGAAAATGTGGCAATATTGGTCCACAGGATGCCTTATGTTAACAATAACATCTATCTGGAGCTTGAAAATGTGGCAATATTGGTCCACAGGATGCCTAGACACTGTAAAAAAATTTAGAACAAAAAATAAAATGGCTGGAAAAGCATATTTGGTGGATCTTGTTCTCTTCTCTCTCTAAATTGACATTGAGGCAGTGGTCAAAGAGCTCAAGACCCTTTTTTAAAGTTTTGTAATGGTTCATGGTGGAAATAGGTACTGAATTTGATAGGGTAAAACACTTTTCTTTATCTTCAAATCAATTAAATTTGGTGGCAAGAAGACTTCATGCAGACAAACTGATTATATCAATTTATTAGAAACTTTCCCAATGTGGGGGAAATTAAGGGGGAGAAAAAAAAAAAAAAACATATAGTGTTCGACAGTGAAGAATCCAACAAAGCATTAGAGTTCAACAATCTAGGTCCGAACAAGTTCGACAATTACTAGCCGGACAAACTGATTTGGTTCGAAATTCAAGTGTCGAACAAGCCGGCACCTTCTCCGTTCGAAATTACAGTGTCGAACGGTTTGGAACTGATTCATTCATGGCAATGGTAACAAATACATAAAACCCTAAAATCTAAGCGAAATGAGAACTCACCTGCTGCTTTACTTGAGCACCAACGACGTCTTCACCACTGCCTGTGTTAAGCACCAACACAGTGTAACACAGTTCACCGGTTGAACTGAGAATGGAGGGGGGAAGATGGACGAAGGTGGGTGTGTGGGGAGTGTGTGAGTGAGTGAGGGTAAATATGGGAGTTTGTGTGTATATTGTTGTGGGTGTGTGTGTGAGTAAGGATAAATATGTAAATTTGTGGTGTGTGGTGAGCAAAATATATATTTATTAAATTATTAAAGGTGTGTTTTTAGAAATGGTTTGCCTTGAGATAAATTATGGTGTGTATATAGAGGCACCCTTGAATGAGACATTTTATCTTATTGACTTTTGTTACTTTTTTTTTAATCTTTTTATAACTAAAATAACCAAAAACACTTATGCCAAACATATTAAGTACAGCTCTACATAATGTTAGCTCTTTTAAACACAAATTTGATAGTTGATGGATTAGATCAAATTTTAATAGATTAAATAATTATTAAATTATTACTTAACATATAGACTAATTAGCCTAATAAAAAATTATAAAAAACTAGCCTAAGTTTAAATATGTTATTCACTTCTCATTATTTGAATATTACTTAAAATTTTAAGCTCACAAAGCTTCACAAGTAATCCAATCTATTTGTATATTATATAAGCAAAAGGGCGATTTTAGTGAAAAAATCTTCAAGGTCTTCACATGCCCAACCTCAATTTCTCATTTTTTTAATTTAAAAAAATAATAAACTATTCATATGTCTCACATAATTTTTGAATTAAAAAATAAATTAATTAATTAATTTGCAAACACATCTCCTAGGATTATTACCTAAAAGACAATCATTTCCTAAAATCAAATATAGAAACACAGTCTGTTGACTTTTCAATTTATTTATCCATCTTCTAAAATCTTTACCTAAAATCTTTCATTCCTTCAAATAAATTAAAAAATAATAATTCAAATTGTTTGATTGATTTTGTTTCCTTATAATTCAAATGGAAAACTAATTTGGTTGTTTTCCTATAATTAAATTGTTTTCCTATAAATAAATTAAATAAACTAATTTGACTGTTTCCGGTACTAAATTTGTAAAATTTTGAGTTTAAAAAATAAAATAAAAATTCATAATTTATGATTTAGAAAAGGAAAGATGAAGAAAATCATTCTAGTACACTCTTTCTCTAGCCAATTCTTTCTTCTACCCCACAACCCTAGCTGTCATACATTACACTTGTCCAAGTCACTTATATTCTCCTGATCCTATAAATATTACATTCATGCAATGATACAATTCATTATTTTTTCTCTGTCTTTATGAGACAATTGCAAGTTAGTTAATATTTAGTCTTTTGCTTTTAAACAGACTCTTTCATCATTTAAGTACACATTTTTTTTTTAAATTTTACTTTTGACAATTTTTTATTTTTGCATTTCATATTTTACGTATCATTTGTCGTTTATTCTCTATTGACCATTATTTATTTTGTTTGCTTATAACCTTTTTGTTTTTTTTTGGTTGGAAAATATAATTTCACAAGATTTTTTATGCAAAATTTTACCCTAAAATGATGTGATAGTATCATTTGTATAATGAAAAACATGTCAATGGACTCTATGGGAGCCGAATTTATGTAGCCCAATACCATCGGGCCCAAATTACGACTCGGCCCATTGGGCCTCATCCATTGGACACATTTGGCAGAGTCATATCTCAATCGTAAAATATAGACGCCGAGTAAGCTATTACAAGTCGGCATCCTGGCTGGTTGCCGATTCCTCGCCATCCCGATGAAGTGCGTAGTAGAGGAGAGAACCTAAGACGAAAAGGTCTATAAAAGGAGGAGGAAGACCCACTAATTAGGTATGTTCCAAACAGCTAACCCTTAGGCCAGATAAAAGAGATAAGAACTTAGTAGGATTATAACAATTATTATTTTAATAAATTTTATTTATAAAAAAATGATGACAAACTAATTGAATTGCAAGAAATATAACAAATAATAGCTTTAATTATTATATACTAGCAAAAAAATTATATAGGCCACTCAAAACAATAGTCAAATGCAATTAAAGTCATGAATAGTAAATTAAATCATGTAGCCTCTAAATTGATAATATAATCTAGCAAACCAACTAATAATAATAATAGAGAGAATGACAAATATGTAGTACATCCTTATTGTAACGCCTCACTTTTTATTTCACGGATAATATTACCAAAACTATTATTATAATACAATTCCAGAGATAACGTACAAAAATTTTAAACATTAACAATGATAAATAAATAATGGTTCTCTTATTCGAAATACATAATGAATGCAACATGAGTTACAATTAAATACGCTGCTTGTAGGCTTACATCATTACATATAAAAGGAAGGGTTCAACCCTTTTACATCAAAGGCGTTCCGACAACAAACAAAAGGCCACGTGGCCAACAGATAAAGAAGCTCCTTGATTTTGAACCACTTCTCGACATTCACCAGAAAAAGAATTAGCAATGTAAGATGAACAAAAAGTCCAGTAGGGATCCCAACATGATCCTAAACAATAACAACATATAGATAGTTATGATCATGAACGCTTCACCTCATACAATATATAAATGTGACGTTTTGTAACCAAAGTATATTTACATAAGTACTTTTCCCAAAATCATCCAATTCTTTCAATAATATAGACGATTCACATTTCCTTCTCGTTTTCCATTTCAAAATATCATATAACAACCGTTTTGTTTTTGAAACATGTTCACAAAAATCCAATTTCTTCACATTATTTACAAACTCAATACATAATCTACGTCCGTCTCCAATACGTTCATCACATTTCTAGGCCATAAGCCCAAGTTAAAGTGATACTTTCAAAAATTAATTTGATACGCCCATATGTACACATAAACATCTAATACGAAAAAGAAAACAACAAACACCCAACAACTACTTACTTAACATATACGACAACTCAGCCTTTCTGAACCATAACCATCATAACGCATGATATACACAGACACCCTGAGATAACAATGATAAACAACACTCTGCTCTACCTGCGTTAAGCACGATAAGCCAAGGACACACATTTCTATAACGAAATACCAATTTACCAAACACCGGCTGGAAGGTAATGGTACCCCTGCCAAGTTCTCTAGGCACTAGTTGGAAGGTACTGGTATCTCTCATTCTAAGCGCAACCAATTTTTCAGGCGCTAGCTAGAAGGTAATGGTACCTCTCATTCTAAGCGCACTATTCGTTACCAACCATCACAATATGTTAAAAGCACAAATAACACATACACATAATGTATTCGACACAACAGTGCCATCCTCCACTGATGACCAAGGACAAAATCTCTAAATGCATGTATTAATACACGTAATATAATAATTCCATTGCCATGAGACCTTAAGTCCAACAACAACAAAAGGGGAATAAAATATCCACAATCCAACCTCAAGATCATTTCTAAATTGACAAAGTGTTATGATCTCTTTCTCTTTTCAAAAATCAATTCTCTCATTTTCCAAATTACCATACTCCAATTTTTCTCCAAGATCCATTCTCTTCATTTCACAAAACTAAATCCATGGATATCAAAGCCATAATCCAACTCAATTTAACATGATTAATCCAAAATAATTCCAATACCATGGTTAATTTTCTCTTTTAGTTATTAACACAATTGCACAATCCATATTAACAAAACACAAACATTATTCAACCTTACTCCTTTTTAATTCACTAAGTCAAAATATTAAATTAGGGTTTTTCTCCCTCTCAACATAAACATGTTAAACTACTCCCCAATTAACCCAAATAACAATCAATTTAACAATTTCAATCACAAATATCAAACCCTAGATCCCCTTTCATGATTTTTAAAGAAATCCATAATGGATATGATTTTTATGCAATAAAATCTACCACATGTCTATTTATAGACGAGGTATTGAAAAGGAACAAAGAAACCTACTTCTTGAAGCGGCAATGAGAAAGCTGAAAAATTCACGACAATGAAAACACGATCCGCTCCGATTAAAATAAAACTCTCGCGACCCTCTACGTTTTGGTCTACAGAACTATGGGCAGAAAGTGAGTATAGATAGTTGAAAACCAAGCTAGAAAGCTTGAAATCCATAAAAATGGTAGAAGAGAAGAAGATGAGAGAGAAAGAATGAGAAGAAGATGAGAGAGAAAGAATGGAGAAAAGTGGACCAAAATGGCTTTTTAAAGTGCTGATTCTCGAACAGACCACTCTAGCGACCAACCTTGCGATCGAGTGTAAAAGACATGACACCGCTCGAGCGATGAAACTTTCGCTCGAGTGCAGAACTCACACTCTCAGAAGTTCAAACCTGCAAAAGTACTAGATGACACGCCAAACTGCTCGAGCAATGAAGAATTTTTTTTTTTTTTCAAAATGCTACAATCTCTCCACCTTAGGAAATTTTGTCCCCGAAATTAAAGATAAGGCCAAAACAAAAAGCAACTCAATCACAACTAGAGCACAACCACCAACTCATAGTTGGATCCATACTTGGGATAAATTCCCGAATCCCGATTCAGCATTTCGGGGCCCCAAAGACACCTGAACAACAAAACTCAAGAAAGAGATCATGGATGCCTTCTTGACCCACATAACTCATTTGGGCCTATGACACAAGAACAAGAACAACAACCACACACATACCAAAGGCATCAACCACATGACAACCATCACAACATGTCCAAACACCCCCGAGTGCTCAACATTAGAACACGAAAGAAAACTCCTACAATAGAATTCTCAATTAACTTGCACAAAAGGAAATAACTGATAATAAAACACTATCAAGTGATCACACCCCGGCACAACAAACTCCCAATAACAATACAACATAATCGAATCCAATGCTTAATCCACTATTAGCAATTCAAGCTAAGTCACTACACAACATCCATCGTTCTAAGTAAAAGAAATAATAATAGAACTTTATTTTATTTTATTTTCTTTATTTCTTAACTCTTTAAAAATCATTCTCTTGTATATAAAATATTTCTCAAAAGATGTTCAAATTTGTACCATCCATTTTCAAAATGTGTGTTCCCTGTAAAACTCAAAAGATTTGCAAGTATTTTTCGAAAACAAAGTGTTACTCATAACACATAATCATCCACAATTAGTTGCAAGGAACTACTCATTGAAATTTCTCATTACCATTTAAACTACATCTATAACACCTCTGTTTAACAAGCCATTCCGAGGCCATAACATGTATAGTGATTCTGGTTTAGACCCGACCCATTTGATGTTTGGATCTGGGTTTCATTGTCTTGTATATTTGTTCTTGTCTTATTTCCCCTTATTTCTCTTTGAGTTAGGCTATTGGAATGTGTTGGTTGCGTTTGGAACAGGTTGGTAGCTTGTTTTTCAAATTGTTGTTGCCCAGAATTTTGCTTCTTCGCTCAAGCAACACTTCTTGCGCTCGAGTGGTCTTTGTGAACTCTCAGTACTTTTGCAGGTTTGCAAAACTACTGAAAGTTGGCATTCTTCGCTTGAGTGGTGTTGGCTCGAGCGGTCCTTCTTGAGCTCGAGCGGTGGTCTTCTGTCTGTAAAACTTCTAGGAGTTGGTATTCTTCGCACGAGCAAAGCTTCTTGTGCTTGAGCGGTGCAACTTATTGTGTCTGGTCACTTGAGTGACATTTCCTGCGCTCGAGCGATCTACGCGTATATCAGTCCATAAAGAGCCACTTTTGAATTACATTTTAATTTCTCTCTCTCTAAACATTCTAAAAACCCTAGATCTATACCCTCCCTCTCTAAAACGCTACTTCTCTATACAAATACACCTAGATCTGTCGAGTTCTTCACCAGTGTCCCTTTGTTAAAAAAGTAAAGCACGTCATGGGCTTCTTTTTACAAAGTTGGGTTTCGGCGTTTTTGAAGTATCTCCATTTTTTCTCACATCTTCTAAGCTTGGGGTAGGGATTCTCTGCACTTTCTTATGATTTTTAACTTAGATATTGGTCCTTATAAAACAACATTGTGATTTGGAGGAATTTTGGACAAACCTAGGGTTTAGCTTGATTTCAAAAGAGGATTTTCAAATGCTTTGTTGGAAATGATTAAGAAAAGGTATTTATTGTTGAGTTATGATGATTTAGTGGATTTTTACCTTTGAAATTGGTTTATAAAGAAATGGGGGTTTTACCCTAAATATATCAAATGTTGATTTTCAAAGGATAAATGAAATTGAGGTTGGAAATGTGGAATTGGGTTGGTATTTATGAGGATGGTGGAGTTGGATATTGTAGACATCCCATTTTTGACTGCCCTTAAGACTTGGGCGCCTCAGGTTGGTCACTCGATGATGAAATGTTACGCTGTGTGTATGCTTAAGTTTCTCAACAAGAGCTTCAGTTTTCCAACTCCAGAGCCTAGAATTGTGCATCATCTTTTCACCAAACCTATCTTGGTTTCCAGAAACCTGTTTGTTTCATACCTGACCACCCGGAGGCCTGCAGGCCAACAGGTGGCCGGCAGGCCAAAATTTAGTGGTCGGCCATCCATTTCATGGCCAGCTGGCCATGTTTTTCGGCTGGCAGATATTTTGCTGCCAGCTGTCCCCCCATGTGCATGCACTACACCAGTTGTCGCTATACAGCTGTGTTCGACAAAGGCTCATGTTTTTCTATATATACATGACCACTTCTCTTGAAATTAAGGTTAGAAAAATTCCTAAAGGCCAAAAAACTTGTAGAACACTCTCTCTCTATATCTTGCAACATACACACTCTCTTTTTACGCTTCCTAAACCAAAAATTTAGCTCTTCTTGCTCAGGTTCTTGAGCTCAAATCTCAGCCCTTGAGAGTGAGAACTTGTGGGTTTGTTAACAAAAGAGTTACCCTGCTTCAAGAGGTATAATTTTGAGCATCTCTACACTACTTCTCTCCTATCTTTGCTTGTTGTTTTTGAACTATTTTCATACTATTTTTATGAGATGAAACTTGTGGTTTAAAGCTATCTAAGGTGGAGGGGTTAACCACCTTTCTTTGAACCTTGTTTTTCCAAGCTTTTACCCTTGTGTTTCCCATCTTTTGCATAACTTTTTTCCAACTTTTTACGCTGATTTTTAGAGGTTTTCAAAGGCTAAAAAGGCTGTTTTGAAGTCCCAAAAATTGAGGGGTTAGCCACCTCTCCTTTGGCTTGTTCACTAGCTTCATTTCTCCGTTGTTTTAGCTAATTTTTTTTAGCTTTTCCATGTTAATTCCAGCACTGTTTTAGCTTATTTTAGGACTGTTTTTATGTGTTTATTTCATTCATGCTTTGTATAATAGGCTTGTAGTGTAATGGTCCTCATAGGTTTGGTGTTTTAGGATTTAGACACCAACCTATTTGAATTGATAGCATTTATTTCATGTTTTTTTATACTTGTGTTCACCTCTAATCACCTCTGCACTCTCTCTCTTTTATTGGCTTTTTTTTCTTTCTTTGAGACTTGTTTCAACCAAGTGTTGTTTAAGCTTGACAAAGGGACCACACAATGCTAAATGGTTTAATCTCTTCAGAAATTCATTACCAGGGCATTATCTCTCTCTCATGCCCAAAACAACTTCTTGTTTGACACTCTTCTCCATTTAGTGGATTTAACTATCATTTTTGGACTAAAATGACTAAGGAATGGAAAGCTAATTAAAAATGGTTATAAATTGGACTAAAAAAAAGAGCAAGAGTAAAATCAAGTTGGGTTCAATCAGACGTTAATTGAACCTATTGATTCTTGAGTCATTTCATACTTTCTAGTGATGATAATGGCTCAAGAATTGATGTCAACCACTTCCCTTGATCAATACCATGATAGGGAGAGGGTTTTGTTAGTCTTTTAGCTTCATTTATTGAGCTTTTGTCCCTTGATCCATAAATCATCACACAATGAATTTGTGTCGATTGATGGTTTGCGAATCATGCCTATCCCTCATTTGATTTGTTTAATGATAAAGAGAGGCAGAATGGGCAAACATCCCTTGAAAACACTTTGTTTGTACTCTGTCTCTTTTCTGCTGTAGCAGGGCATACCCTCAAAATAGTGGCCAGCCGGCCACCAATCAATCAGCCGACCACCTTTTCTTGATCGGCCAACCATTTCTTTTAGATTAATAGTGTCCTCTTTTTGGCAGAACATAGCAGGGGTTGGGGCTAAAACAGATCCTTTTTTTTTTTACTGCAAAATAGAATGGTTCCAGTAGTAAAACTGAGAGGTTTTCGTGCCAAAATTCGATTTCATGCACATGCATTCCCGTGTTTTTCATCCCTTTGGTTTAAATGATTTAGTAGCAATATGTTGTAATTTTATTAATTAGATTCCTTCAAACTTGTCATACTTAGTTGGATTTGTAATTTTATTAATGATTTAGTAGCCGAGCTTACTTGCATATTGTATGCGTGGCGTTAATCATATTGCATTGTCTAGGAGCATACATGTTTTCTAATTATTTTTCTTTGTTTTGCTTGCCTTGGAGTACTAGATGAGCATTTTTTTGCTTTAACATATTGCATTGTGTGTTAGTGTTGCCATGTCAAACATGATTACCATGAGGCTAAGTGCTTAAGTGATATACTTGTTTGAATGCCTGTGGATGAAGGTTAATTGCTAAAATTGGGATGACTTAATTAATGTACATACAAACTCGTCTTTTCAAGTGACGCGTATTCAAAACAATTTTCAAACAAACATGAAATCAGAGAGGTGCAACTTTTGTAAATTAGTCTATACTTGTTTGTAACACATAGTAAAATAGACTAATAACCGGAACAAGAGCATATAGTGTAAATAAGAATCACGTCATGATTAGTAGAGGCCAATCTTTGATCGGGTGAGTGGGGTGCTCAATTCATGACCTTCCACTCTCACACCTAAGTTCCCGAGCCGAGACACTTTGGTGATGACAGATAAGTGGCCTTTGGCACAAGTCTTGGGTTTCCTGAATTTCCAAAAAATATTTAGGTGGTGACTCTGAAATCTGGAAAAGCAGTCCATTTTTGGCATTTGATTCAAACATCAATTTTTCAAAAGATTTGGCGGATTTGGACTCATTTGTGTTTATCTATTTCACATTGTACTTGTGAAATCAGATTCAAAACCATGGGAGTTCGAACTGTAGGGCTATCGTATCCGAAAGGAGCACGAAAAGCAAGCTACAGTTTCTGGCGATTCTGCTGTAGATTTAGAGAACTTGACTTGAAATTCATGATGTGAAATTTTATTTACACTTATACGTTTTTTGCATTGCATTTGCATTGTTACTCTAAGTCACTGTGTTTTCCATCTGTTATTCCTGGACGGTTTGTCGGAGGCTTACGTAAAAGCTTGCCAAAAGGCTAATGGTCGTGGGTTCTACCGTGTTGGAAACATAACCCTTGGATCTGGATTACTGTCGTACTGCTTGATCCACCTTTCACTTCTCTATGTTAGGTGTGAGAGGTATATTAGGTAGTCTCGCCGAGGTACCTCTCTTGACCATTTGGCCTTGTTTCATATAGTAAAGCCATAACGACTATTCAAAATTAGGACAGGATGCCGCCCGTGTATAGGATGTTGTGAAACCCTTTGTGTGAAATAGTGCAGCGTAGATCGTTTCAAAATCTAGGATAGGGTAACCCTACCCCATCATAGGGGTGTTTTGGTTCTATTACCTGGTATGTGCTTTTACAGTGAAACTGTACGGGAACACATCGTATTAGTGGTACAAAAGTTGGTATCAGTTTGGGAATAGAGTTCAGTAGGGATTACAGTTCTTCAGTTGTGTGTTTATGATTGTTGTGGATTGGGCCGAAGTATTGTAAGTACTGTCCAATTTTGATTGTTGTTTTTCTTTTCTTTCTTTTGCTAGGTAGTTTACCATCACAGTTTCAGAAAGACCCAGTATCTCCCAAGTCGTGTGGACTCATTCTGGCAAGCTTTACAAAACTCAAGACCTTATTGGCAGTCAGCCAGTGTTAGTCTCACTTCCACCGGTTACTCGATGAAGAAGGAACAGACAATCAGCAGCACCAGTACAGAGTACTCAGCAAACACCTGTTCGTTCCTACCCATTCAGTTTGCCAATACCTAACTCACCCGGATCAGCAATGGCATAAAACGCAGAAAAGGTTGCTGCCATGATGGCAGTGTTTCAAAGAACTATGGATACTGTAAATCAAAGGATGGCCGCACAAGATGAAATCATCGCCGATCTGCAGTATCTGTCTGGGACATCTACATCCACTGTCAACCCAATCCCCGCCTCCACTAGTTGAGAACCCCCAAACCCCAGATTCTCACCAGCTCGAGCTTACAGACCTATGGCATAGCCCCCTGCATGAATCATTCCCTTTGACATCAATGAGATTGATCCGGCCCTGATCAAGATTGCCAGGATAGAGAAAGCGCTAAAAAAAGTCCCAAGGCTTCAACTCCATTCCGGATATTGAAGACGAGTACATTGAGGCTTCGATCAGATTACCGAAAAAGTTTAAGATGCCCCACATCGACAGGTTCGATGGGAGTGGGGATCCAATTGTGCATGTTCGCCTATTTTCAGATATACTGAGGCCCATGGGTCTGTCTCGGGCTTAGAAATTTTTGTCGTTTGGGAGAACTCTATCTGATGTGGCGGCCACCTGGTATGCAAAACTGGAGGATTCTACAAAGAGGAATTGAGAGGAGCTATCTGAGGAGTTTGTCAACCTGTATTCATATAACACTCGGATAGAGGTAACCATTAATGAGTTAGAAGCAACTACCCAGAACCCGAAAGAGTCTTTCATCGACTTTGTCACCAAATGGAGAGCAAAGGCTGCTAGGATGACCAATAGACCCTTTAAAAGAGAGCAAGTCCGGCTGGTGGTCCAGAATCTTGAGCCAGATATGCTGCAGAGAATGATAGTGGCACCGTTATCCACATTTGCTTCCCTACACGAGTTGGGGGTCCAGATCGAAAGTGCATTCAAGAAAGGCATAATCCACGGAACTAGTGAACCAACAAGTAGGCCATTCACCTGGAATACCAATGCTAGTAATAGCACTATTCCACGGCCTGCGAATGTCAGTACTGTCGTCACATCGACAAAAATGGCTGATCTCTTTGCCACAACAACCTCACAGCTCTCACAACCTACCGGCCCAAACCGAAACTGAAGAACCTTTACCCCCTATACATGAGCCCAACCCATGCCTATGCCCATGTCCATGCCCTTAAACTCTTGATAGAGAAAGGGCACATTAAGCCTTTCGATCCTCGACCCCTCCTTAACCCACTACTACCTAGACATGACCCTACCCAATATTGCATTTTCCACCAACAGCACGGTCACTCTACAGACCTGTGCTACCGCTTGCGTCATGAGATCCAGGATCTCATTGACAATAAAATCATCGCTCCACCCGCCAAACCAAACGTAACCACCAATCCACTTCCCGCTCATAACCAAGTCCCCCTATCCAGAAACATTAACCTAATCCATACACTACCACCCACCTTTAACCCCAGCACATATATTACCCCATCCCATCTACCTAAGCCGGAGGTGGTTATTCCAGAGAGCACAGACATGTGCATGATGGACATAACACCCAAAACCCAACCAGGGCCTGTGGTGGCAAAAGTGGAGAAGATGGAGAAGGCACTAGAAAAGGGGTTGTCCGACACCCAAGTCATAGAGAAAGGGGCCTAACTTGCAGAGAAGTATAACCCCAGCTCGTACATCATGGCCGTTGATTAGCCAAAGCTCGTAGTCATACAGGCAGACTTCCTCAGCATTAATGCCATTAGGGAAGATGAGCTATGGCAAAATCAGAACGATTAGCCTGAACATGGCGTGAATGACTTGGCAGAATTAGAAGAGGACCTGGCCGACCTAAAGGAGGATCCAGAGAACCTTTACTTCTTTGAAGAAGAAGATGTGGGCAGTGTACAAATTGGATGGTGGGATCCAAGTCAACCAAAAACAAGTAACAGGTGGTTGAGTGAAGAAGAGTTAGATACGAAGGAGCCAACAAAAGAGGTTATGAAAGAGGAAGCAGTGGATCACAATAATAAGGCTGAGGTCGCACCTTTAACTGAGAAAGAACAAGCATTGGAGCAATTCCAATGGGAAAGAATAGAGGAGATCCGAAGGAAGATAGCCCTGGAGCAGGGAAAAGGGAAAGGAAAAGCATAGACTGAGCCAATAGAGATAGAAGTCCAAAGCACGGGAAAACTCGAGTGGGAGCCCAGTGACAAGAAGAGAATGCCAAGAAAGCTCAGGAAATATTGGAATGTGGAAACCAAAATTGTTGTGGAGGAGGAGTGGTATGATGATGGGGGGCGTGATGTGAACATGCTCTAGGTAGATCCTGATAATAGCCCAGCCATGACTGACGGGGAGTGGTGTGAAGACAGTGACCTAAGTTATGCGTACACTGACGAAGGGTGAAAAACTGATACCCCTGATGATACGTGGTATACTGACGAGATCAATCACATGACCCACAGCAGTCGGTATTTCAAACCCTTGACTTTAGATCAGCCAGAATCCTCCAGTAAAGAGGCTGAGAAATCAAAAGGGAAAGACGTTGAAGAAGATCTGGTCTTGAAACAGCTCAAGAAGATTCAGGCAGACATATCAATCTGGGGGCTAATGATGGCTTCCCAGGAACATAGACAGGCGCTGTTAGAGGCCATGAATAGAACAAAGCTGCCCATCGACACCACCATTAACTAATTGGTGTCGTTGGTCACATCTGGGGACGTTACGCCAATGATATCCTTTTCGGATAAAGAGCTGCCACCTAAGGGTGCCAACCACAACCGACCCTTGTATGTGACCCTGGAGAGCCGAAAAAAAGTGGATTCCAGTGGTGTTAGTAGATACTGGATCAGGAATTAATGTATGTCCAGTACGGACTGCTTATGCCAAAGGTTTAAGGCCAGCTGACTTCACGCCGACAACCTAAGCCGTTTGAGCTTATGACAACACTAGCCGGGATGTTATGGGAACGTTCAAGAGCCACGTACTGATTGGCCTGTCTGAGCATGAGGTGGAATTCCATGTCATGGACGTACCGGCAATTTTCAATCTACTCCTGGGCAAGCCTTGGCTACACTAGATGAAGGCTATATCATCAACAATTCACCAACTAGTGAAATGTCCCTTTAACGGGGGGATTGTTATTGTGTACGGCAATTCTGCAATTCACTCTCCCCAGGGAACTACCACGCCCTTACTGGAAATCATACATGGGGAAGAGGATGTATTCCTCTCTGGCTTCTCTTTAGCGGAGGTCCGATTGGTCCAATCTATCATGGCAGAAGACGATGGAAATTACTAAAGCGCCCAGTCCATTTACATGATGAACAAACATGGGCATATTCCGAGATCAGGACTGAAAAGGAGTGATAGGTAAGGAGATACTATTGCCAAAGAGATGAGTCATAACCTCCATGCTTTTGGGTTGGGATACAAACCTATTGTTGAAAACTGGCAAAGGAAGGGGGAGGAGTTGAGAGGAAGAATTAAAGCGAAGAGAACTGGGAGGACGTATGAGTTAGTCCACAAGCCAATACGGGGAACCTTGAATAGACGCTTTATCTGCCAAGGGGAAGATTTCCTCTTCTGTGGATTTCCAGAGCTCTGGTTTGACCAGGAAACGAAGACTAGGTACCCGGGGTTTGAGATCTTCTTCGGGCACCAGTTACTAGAAAAAGAGGATGAACAAACGGACCTGAGCATTAATACAGATCAAGGTAGAACTGCAAGCCTAGATATCGACAAAGAGGAGATGTTGGGGAAAGCGCTGGCTGACCTACTAGCAAGTTCCAATGCCATAGCTCAGCCCACTAACTTGGGGGATAGTTTTGCTCTCTCGATAATCGAGGAGAAACCAACATCGGATTTCACTAGTCTCATCGTGGACGCATCCGAGGCTTCACAACTGGTCTAAAAGTTTGAGAAGGGCGCTATCAGCAATTCTGGATCGGATAGTGAGTTTGAATCTGATTCCACTGAGTCTGTGGAGTTGGAATCAGATTCAAGTTCTTCTAAGTCTAGTACTTTCGGGAGTGGTACCTCGGATACTAAGGTCCTGTCTAAATCGTCTTTCAGTTCTTGTTTGAGTCAACTGTAACTGAAGATCCGACTTTTTAAATGGGAACGCCGTAGATTTCACTTACTTCTCTGTACCTTTGGCTTGTTGTACCGATCTTCATTTTCAAAATTTTGACTTAAACAAAGAGGAAGAAATTCCTCGGGCTTTGAAAATTTTGGTTAACCAAGAGAATGAGAGGCGTGTTAAGCCCTGTAAGGACGAAATCATTGCTATTAACATGTGTACTGAGGAGGATCCTCGTTTGGTCCAGATCGGGTCCACGTTGTCTTCGGAGGAACACGAGCGTTTAATCGCTTTATTAAAAGATTTCAAAAATATTTTCGCATGGTCCTACAAAGACATGCTTGGAATCGATCCTGAGATTGTACAGCACCGGGTCCCTCTTGATCCTGAGGCCCGACTAGTTAAGCAGAAACTACGCAGAGTTCGTCTGGATTGGGCTTTGAAGATTAAAAAAGAGGTCACCAAACAGATTGAGGCAGATTTTTTGATGGTATCTGATTGCCCAACTTGGCTGGCCAATATTGTTCCGATTCCGAAGAAGGATGGCAGAATTAGAATCTGTGTCAACTTTCGGGATCTGAACAAAGCTAATCCAAAAGATGACTTTCCACTACTGCACATCGACGAGTTGGTAAATTTCATTGTTGGCCATGCCTTGCTTTCGTTCATGGATGGGTTTTCCGGGTATAATCAAATTCTGATGGCACCAAAGGACAGAGAAAAACTGCATTCACTACGCTGTAGGTACTTACTGCTATCGAGTCATGCCTTTTGGGTTGAAAAATGCTGGGACTACATACCAGAGGGCTATGACCCCGATCTTGCACAACATGATCCACAAAGAAGTTGAGGTGTACGTGGGCGACATGATTATCAAGTCCAAAGAACGAGAAGGCCACTACAGTGCATTGGAGAAATTCTTTCAATGGATTAGAGAGTATAGACTAAGGTTGAACCCACAGAAATGCACCTTCGGGATGACTGCGGGAAAAATGCTGGGATTTCTGATTACGCAAAGGGGAATTGAAGTAGATCCTTCCAAAATCAAGGCCATCTTAGAAATGCCACCACTGAGGACTGAAAAGGAGGTGCGTGGCTTTCTGGGTAAAGTGCAATTCATAAGACGGTTTATTTCAAAATTAACCTTGACTTATGAACCACTGTTTGGTCTCTTGAAGAAAGGCAAGAAGTTCCAATAGGATGATCGATGTCAATTTGCTTTCAAGCAAGTCAAAGCAATACTTGCAGAATCTAACTGTGTTGTCATTACCATAATCGAGGAAACCACTGATCTTATACTTGTCAGTGACAAATTCGACCATGGGGTGTATACTAGCTTAGGAATCAAAAATGAAGGTAGAGAAGGCCATCTACTATTTGAGCAAAAAGATGCTAGACAATGAGACCCGCTACACTCCCCTCGAGAAAGCTTACTTAGCCTTGGTATGGGCTACCAGGAAGTTGAGGCCCTACTTGTTAGCTCACTCCATAATCCTGGTTTCGAGATTGGATCCCATTAAATATCTCTTTGAAAAACCGGCGCTTACGGGTAGGCTAGCTCGTTGGTTGCTTTTGCTCTCTGAATTTGATCTTAAGTATGTAACGCACAAATCGGTTAAAGGGAGAGTTGTGGTGGAATTCCTGGCAGACCTCCCAGTAGAAGAAGATGAGACAGTAGAGTACCTATTCCCAGATGAAGATATTCTACAGATAGAAGAGGAAGCATGGACAATGTATTTTGACGAAGCGTCTAATCAGTATGGTAATAGGATAGGTGTGTTATTGATAGCATCCGATGATTCCCATACACCCCTAGCCTTCAAACTCCAGTTCAAAGTGTCCAACAATGAAGCAAAATACGAGGCATGTATTGCTAGTTTAGAAGTTGCCCTAGAACTAAGGGCAATAAGGTTGGACGTCATTGGAGACTCAAACTTGGTTGTTTCTCAAGTGAACGGAGACTGGAGAGTCAAAGAGGAGAAAATGAAGGTTTATCATTAGACCCCGGATATTCTAATTCCGAAGTTTGAAAAACTGACATTCAAACATCCGTTAAGGGATAACAATCGGTTCGCTGATGTGTTGGCAACTCTATCTTCCATGGTAGACATCTTGCTTGGAGTCAAGATGCGTCCGATTATCATCGAACAGAGATACATGCCAACCTATGAGACCATTGCCGTAATAGATGAAGTTCAAGACCAAAACCCCTAGTATTACGACATTTGGAACTTTCTAGAAAATGAGACGTATCCACTGTAGACACCCCATTTTTGACCGACCTCAAGACTTGGACGTCACCGTTTGAACACTCGGTGATTATCCATTTGTGTTCATTTGGAGTTCCCGGAGGTCTAGGCTACGCGCCCTGCCTCAGGATCTCCGAACTCGACCGTTTTGTGTCTGGTTTTGCACCAAACACTTGTGTTTTGCCTTGGAGGGGCAGGGAATGCCTTGTGAGGCATCCCCACACACCACCGGCAGTGGCTAGAGGCCACCGGCTAGTTTTTGTTGCCACCGGCAATGTATGTGGCCGGTCGGCACTCTTTGTTGCCGGTCGGCAGTCATTTTTGTCAAAATGACATTTTTGGCCAGCCGACTACTGTTCATCTGCTTTTGCAGATATTTTAGGACAGCTGTGTGGCATTTGGTTCCCCTCCATACACGTGTATGGAGGGATGCTCTCCTTGTAAGCTTGTTGTATAAGCTTTACAAGTTGGTTGCCTATAAGAGAAGGGTCTCTTCTCTTGGCATGAGGAGAGAGAATTTTGGAGAGAAAAACACAGAAAGAAGCTCTGGTTTTAGGGTTAGGGTTGATACATATCTCCTATATCTCTTTTTCTCTCTTTATGTTCTAGGTGTTTTAGTCCATATTATTGCACACAAACACCTAGTGCTTCACCTTCCTTTGGCTACTGAGGTTCTAAGGGCTTGTCCTTGCTATTTTTGACTGGATTGAAGCTTAAGGAGGCAACAAGATCACCATTGTTGAAGAAAGGCTTCAAGGGTAAGAAACTAGTCCTTTTTACCCCATTTTTGCATAAGTGTATAGCATGCATTGCTTGCATTATTTCAGTGGTTTGGAACCACTTAGCATGAAATTTCAGTCCATTTAACATGTTTGCATACTTGCCTTAGAGGCTTCATTGTTGCTTTGAAAGCTTGTGTTGTATGCTCCATGTTTTGGTCATTATGTATGCCTTTGGATTTGAGCCACTTAGATGCCATCTAGGTGCACCCTTGGTTTTGTTTAAGCCTTCTTTTGACCTGTTTTAAGCCTCCTTAGCCTTGTGAGGCTTGGTGGAATTGACCTTGGTTCAAGCCTCCATGACTTGCCTTAAGTACTTGGACCATGCTTGCATGCTTATGCTTGTCTCATTTGAGTTGGTTTGGCACCACATTTTGACATGATTTTCAGAGCTAATATCGCATGCTAATTGTCCATCATAGCCTCTTTTAAGTGTGCTTGAAAGTTGCTAGTTTAATGCTTAAGCTTTAGACCACTATATGTGCACATGTGCATGTGTGTTTAGCCTTCATTTTTGGGCATTTTGGCCACTGTTTTAGGCCTATTTAGAGCCGCCTAAATCATGTTTAAGTCCACCTTTTCATTAGTTTGCATTGCCTCATGTTTGCTTGTATGCTTGCATAAGTGCCTTGCCATGCCATGTTGCATCCTTAGCTTGCATGCCTAGGTTGCATTGCATCTTGCATGCATGCCTTGTTCCTTGATTTGGTGATAGGAATTGGGCCTTGTTTTGTTTGATTGGTTTGCATTTCATTTGACATGAAAGTGCACACTTGATTCTTTAGGCCATCATGCATGGAAATGCGTGATTGGTGGCCCGAGAATCGAGGCACATACCCCTTTGAGTCAAACATGATAGGGGCATGATTGGTGCATACATTGCTTGAATTGTATTGCCATGCAAGTTTTGCCCTCTGCTGCTGTGAGTTGCAGGTTCTGCAGGCATTCTTTGCCGACCGGCTTTACATTGCCGACCGGCAGTAATCATCAGCCGATGGATTCATTTTGTGCCGTGCCAATCACTGCCGGTGGTAATTCTACTCAGCCGGTGGTGATCCCAGTATCCAGAGAGGCATCCTGAGACTTTGGCAGTTTCAGAGGCAGAGCAGGGAAAACAGAGGCAGACTATGCATGGCAGTGCATTCCGAGCAGACCCGAGCATGCGCTGCATCTGCCTCTTCCCGAGGGTTTACTGTTTTTTAGTTTAATTAGTTTGTTAACTGATTAGGCAATTTGTAATATTTAATTAGCTTGCGTAGTTAATTAATTTGTATATTTATTTGGTCCCTCCGGGCGAGGGCAAATCTGTAATAAGTGTGGGTGAGTGGTGTGCATGTCTTCCAACCCCCACTTCTTTCTTCCCTTTTATTTACCTGCTTATGGTTAGTATTAGGGCACGTTTAAATTAGCATACCTTATGCAATGCATGCGTGCATCCATGCATTTGTTACATGCACCGGGCTCGGTACATCATACTAACTGCATTGTATTTTTAATTCAAATTGAATACGTGATAATTGTAGCATTTCACATGCCATTTTAGGTTAGCCGAGCCTACTCTAAACTGCATCTTTGCATGTGTTGCATTAGCCACTTAACATGAACTAGGACATGCATGTTTGCTAACTAGTTTATTGTTTTGGCACGGAGTACGATGTAAGTATTTATGCTTTAGCATCTCGCATGCGGTGAATGTAACATGACAGTATGCTTACCATGTGGCTAAATGCTTATATGAATAAACTGCCTGAAAGCCTGTGGGTGAAGGTTGGATTGTTTGAGTTGGAAAAACTCGTTGAAATCCGTGTTTTAGCCTACTTGCGAGTAGCAAATTCCAAAGCGCTTTTCAAAACAAACGGATATGCAATGCTTGTTTCCAAATTAGGCAATCTAGTCTATACTTGTTTGCTGTGCGCATAACATAGTAATCCTAGGCTAATAACCGGAATAAGAACACATAACGTTTTCAAAATCGGATATCATGGTTAGTAGAGGCCGGTCTTCGGACCGGGCGAAAGGGGGTGCTCATAGCTGACCTTCCCCGATCGTACCCAAGCTCCCGAGCCAAGACAACTTTGGTGATGACGGACACGTGGCCTTCGGCACCGAGTCAGGGTTTCCTAAATTTCCCATTTAAAAAAAAATATTTAGGTGGCGACTCTGTATCTGGCAAAGCAGTCCATGTTTGGCACTTCTTTTCAAAATCTGTTTTTCTCAAAACGATTTGCCAGAGTTGGACTCTTTGGTTCAGATTAAGACCGCCAACAACAAAAAAAGAGGGGAGTCCGAACTGTAGCCGAGGTCCCTCGCGGGGCGTTTACAGTTTCTGGCGACTCTGCTGGGGACTTTAGAGAGCTTGACTCGAACTCGTGATATCCTGTTTTGATTTCATTTATGTGTTTCTTTGCATTGCATGTGCATTGGTGCGCTTAGGACACCGTGTTTGCCATCTGCCATTCCTGAACGGTTTGCCGGAGGCTTGTCTTGTCAAGGCATGACCATAAGGCTGACCGGTTATGGGCTCTGACAGCATGGGAACACAAACCCCGGTTTTACTGGGGCACCCTTTTTGACCATTCGACCTAGTGCATATTCGAATCGTGATCCATAGTGACATCCAAACTAGGACAGGTTGCTTACCCGATATAGGTTGTTTGAAGACCGCTGTGTGCGTAGTGAAACCCTAGCTCCTGACAAAATAGGACAGGGAAACCCTACCCCCCATAAGGGGATGTATTGGCTCTCATCTACTTGTTATGTGCTTTTAGAGTGTATCTCTGCAGGAACGCATATATCAGTTTGCAAAGTTTGAGCATCAGGCCCGAGGGCACCAGTATCAGTGTTGTTGAGAATCAGTTATGTCTGCGGGTATCAGTTCAGTTTTGAACAGTGATTCTGGGAACAGTGATCAGTAGTAGAGTGCAGTTGATCGACTACACCCGTGTTTGATCTGGGGGCTGAAATGCTGCTTGTTTTCCGTTTCAGTTCAGAGATTCAGAAAGTTGATCCGAATAGTACTAGTGTCTTCTCCTTGCTGAGGCAGGACTTAGCATGACACAGAATTCAGAAGAGATCGTGGTCATGACGGCCGCGTTGGATCAAGGAATCACCCTACACAGCGAGACTACTGTTGATATGCCACATCCACCCAGATCGCCGGTTGCACACCCAGTCTGGCCCCCTCAGCTATATCAGGCTCGTGAGCCTACTACATTTGAACTAATGGGGATGATAGGTGATCTCCAGAGGTCTGTAGCGGATCTCGCCTATGGGATGTCAGCTTCACCGTCAGCTGCACCGTACGCCGGGAGCTTTGTACCCCAGGAGCCCCCGCTGTTGGGCCGAATTGTTATTGAACTCAGTCAACCGGAGATGGCCTCCAGTTATAACAATGACGTGTCAACATCAACCCAAACCCTCAATCAGGTCGAGGCCAGAGGTAAAGATAAAATGAAGACAGATGCCGATCCTATCGAACAACTGCTGTGGGCAGTCGAGGCTTTGAAAGCCGGGGGGATGAACAAGCAACAGATATCTGCAGTTGTGAAAAGCTGTGGAGGATGCTTTTCCCATTCCGCCTGAGGGCAGTTCCAGTCAATCAGAGAACCGGGATAGGCCCCGTCATGCCAAAACAGTTCTTCCCGCTCCCAACCCTGTACCCGGGAAAGATCAGAAAATGAAGGCCGCACCCGCCGATCCGTTCGCTAGTGTATCTGGCAAGAGTGCTCAGGCCCCAAAGTACCTGCCCCGAGGGCACAGGGTCTTCCATCCTCTCTACATGCCTTTGTCTAGGGCACTTTTGATTTTGGCCAAAAAGGGCATCTTAAACCCTTGGAGCCTCGACCCCTACCGAAGAATCTCCCTGCTACTCATGATGCTGCTCTGTACTGTGCGTACCACCAGCAAACCGGCCATGCCACTGATAATTGCTTCCGCCTCCGTCATGAGGTACAGGATTTGATTGACAACGAGGTTATCCTCCCCCCCACCTCAGCAAAGTCCGTCACCACCCAGTTGTTGGATTTTGAGGACACAGATACTGCGAGTATGTAATGGAAAGTGAACCGCCTGCGGGCAGTGCCTGGTGCATTATGGATGTGGCGTCTGGCACGCATTTTGAGCATCTGCGAACACCAATTTTGTAAAATCTGGCTTGGGTGTCGAGTCAGTCTTTGTTTTGTTTTGAGTCCGTCTCATTGTCGTGAGTCAGTCCTTTTGGTTTACAGGTCTGTCTTGTTGTAGCGAGTGGGCCCCCCTTGTATAGAATGTCAGGTGATTCCGGGGTTGTCGCCTCGAACGCCGTTTTGCAATTACCCCTTTTGTTTTCCTTTTGAGTCTGTCTCTGTTGAGAAGCCAGTTGCAGTTGGAAGTTTTGAATGAAACAGCTGCGGCTATCATGTTCTTGTACTTATTGCTATTTGAGCTAGTTGCGCCAGAGGATTTGAACGAAACAGGTGCACTCTCACTCTTGCTCTTTGTGCTTAAACATCGTTGTAATGACCTAAGCTTTTCATAAAACCCCTTTTTAACACACTGAATAAAAAACGAAGAGAAGGAATTCCTCGGGTTTTGCAAAATTTTGATCGTTTTGAGAGAAAGAGAGGCATGCTAAGCTTTTAATGAATGAAATCATGCTTGTCGGCGTGAGTACTGAGAAGGATCCTGGTTTGATCCAGACTGGTTCCACACTATCTTCTGCGCGAGCGATTTGTCGCTTTCTTAAAAACTTTCAAAAACGAAATGTTTGCGCAGTCTTGTGAAGACCTGTGTGGAATCGCTCTTGAGATTGTGCAGCCCAGGATCGTTCTCAGCCTCAAGATTCAATTATCTGTTGCAAACTGGAATCCGTTCAAAACGTTCAACAGTGCCATGAAACGCCTGTGTGGCCCATTTTGAGGCAGCCCTCGAGCAAGAGGCATCAAAGTCAGATCAAGGAGATCAGATCCCATCAGGCAAGGCTCGTGAAGCAACCGTGATGGACTTTTCTGCAAATCAACACAACAGTCATTCTCCTGGACACAGAAAGGCTTCAATCTCAAAACCATTTGGCATGGGCTTGCTACACTTTTACCCTTTGAGAGGCTCGCTGGGCCGAAAACCGGAAGGGCGACCCAGGCAAAAGTTAGAGCAAAGAAAAAAGAAATAAAAAGAGACAAAAAAAAAGAGAAGAGAGGAAAAAGAACAGCAAAAAAAATAGCAAAAGAAATAAAAAATGAAAATGCAAAAGAAAAGAAGAAAAGAAAAGAAAAAGAAAAGAAAAACATAGCTCGCAAGGTCGAAAACCCGCATTGGGCACCTTGGCAAAAGTTAGAGCCTAAACAGTGAAGGTTAAAATACCCGAGTGTACCTTAACCGGAACTACGTAAGGCTTGATTCCCATGTTTGGGATACGTAGGCAACTTCATCCTGAAGTCCAGCCCCCAACGCTTCCATAGCGTCTCAGTCCATGTCATGGTTTTGATCACTTGTGCCTCCTCCGAATCTGATGTCTCGATTGCAGCAACCTGGAACTACGTGATTAACTTCCTCTTGAACTCCAACCACCAACACCTTCCAGGTGACTGTGTCCATATATTGATTCAAACCGTCTTCGTCTCCTCCGCGTCCGAGGGTCCGATCGTCATCAACGAGGACTGGCTTACAACGTGCCGCGGCATCATCCAAACAAGGGGAACTTTCCGTTGCCATCCATGCCATAAGTTGCCCTGAGTTGCCGTCCAGACCAGGGGCAACTTTCCGTTGCCTTATCCCCCTTTAAGCAAGGGGCAATTTGTCTCCAATCCGAGGTTGCGCATCTCGAGGGTGAGTTCCATGCTCGTCGAGCATCGATTGTTTGTAAAAAATAGTTTTTGAAAATTTTTACTGAAGTTGACTATTTTCTCGAAAACTATTTCATTTTCCAAAACCGGACCATCTTCTTGGACCCGAAAAGGAGAATTTTCAGTGCTCACAGCCTGATGCATGATTTTGAATCAAAAATCGAACAAGTATGTTAATCCAACTCTCATTTTGATCAAAACTGTTTTAGAAAACAAAGAATGGTCAAAGTGACGAACTAGGGGCACAATTGAGTCAGGTCTTCTGTCTTTCCCCCATCAACATACTCGCCAGAAAGGCACCCTATCTACCAGAAGAAGTGGCTGCTAAGCTAGCTGTATCGGGCATGAGCCCGCAACCTCTCGTTTACCCATCAACCGCTCTGGGGAGGGATGAAAAATGAGAGAATAAAAGAATAGAGAGGAGTAAGTTGAGAGAAAAGTAAAAAGAGGGTTTTGAGAGAAAAACCGAGCCTGAGGGCATGAGTGATGTGAGTATCACAAATCAGAAAGGGTGGGAAATAATACCCGGAGGAATTGGCTCCTCGAGATTTGAGGCCTTTGTGTAAACACGTCTGTGTGTCGTGTCTTTTGATTTGTCGATTTCGATTTTAGCTTTGAGTCTTTTCCGAGCATGTCTTGTTATGTTAGGTCGTATGCCTTTTGTTTCTCTGTTTGAGTCTGTCTCGCTGTGTTCTGTGGTAGGCTCGATACCCCGGTTGTGAAACCCTTTTTCCAAAGATTAATCGTTTGTGCTCAGAATGCTGTGCCATTCTCTACATTCGTGCGAAGCAAGAGAAAGAAAGGAAAATTTGGGACATCCGAGTGTGTTTCAACTGCAACCGTGTCAGCTTTTGTGGTCCGTCTTGTCAGATTGGGCTGTTTGTTCAAGGTTTGCTGTGTGCGGAATGAACCGAGTGCTGTATTATGGGCTGTATGTAAATCAATCCCCAGTAGAGCATGGGCTGTATATTCAGTTTGAGTAGTGGTTTGTATGAGTTGTTTGCTGTTAGTTGGTTGGTTATCTGATTATCATAGTGCAAGTGCTCAATTTTCAGACAACAGATCAATATCATTTACATTTGAGGTGTAATATGATGCAATACAGTGCAAGGTATGAAATGCGCAAATGTAAACACTTTTTCAGACAAAAAGTTTGTTTCATTTCATAATCTTTTCAAGTACATAAGTTTTGGAAACAAAATCTGCCTGCGGCAGTACAAAGTATCCTAACCACTAACAAAAGAGGAAAATGCAAAAAAGGAAGAAAAACAGTAAAAATCTGTATCAAATGTCAAAAATGGCCCCGGGGCTATCAATCTGTCCTAGTCCTCTTCCTGGACGAAGGTCCAGGAGCATCATCACCAGGAGCATCACCAGGGGCATCGCCGTCTGAGCTCGAGTCCGAGCCATCATCAGTCTCCTCCGCCTCTGTCTCTGCCTCAGACTCGTCATCTGGAACTGGAGCCCGTGAGCTGCTCCCGACATGAGTGCGCCCCTCTCTGGTGCGGGGATATACTCTGCCATCCCGGGTAGAAATGGGAGGTCCAGCTGGAGCGCCACCCACCGGAGGAATCTGGAAAGGAGGCTGAAAAAGCATGAAAGGCGAATGCATCAGAATACTGTGAGCAGTTTACCCGTGCAGAATGCAGTGTATGAGTACAGTGTATGTATGCTGTGACCAGTGAATTAGTACAGGATGCAGTGTGTGAGTACAGTGTATCAGGTGCCGTGAGCAGTTTATCAGATGTTGTGTTGTGCATCAGATTATGTAAAGCAGTTTGTGTATGGTTTGAGGCTATGGTCAGAAAGAACATACCGGAATGCTGTAAAGGGCTAGGAGGTCGAAGGTCCGCTGTAGCATCCCCATCATGGAGGCATTCATCTCCAATGACTGCCGGGTGTACTCGGAAGACGCCTACGAAAGTGTCAGATGCATCAGTATTCTGTGGAATATCAAATAAACTGAAATGAAATAACTGTACAAGAATGAAGTAATACATACCGGAGGCAAGTCAGGGACACCGACAAACTCGTGATCAGCCGGCGAAGGAGCAAAAGGAATCTGATAGGTCGCCCCACCCTGCCCTCGGAAAGTCAATGAAGCGGGCAGAGCAGGCCAACCGGTCCCTCGCCCTCGCTGGACTCCGCCCCTGCCACGGACTCGAGCTCTCCTCGACACTCCCACTCCAGCCGCTGGCGCCGCTGGTCTCTCTCTCTCCGCTCGGCGGCCGCCGCTCAGAGGTCGCATGATGAAGGTCCGGACGTACTCCGAGTAATCGCCCTCGCCTCTGAAATCGTCTGCCTCCCAGCCAATAGTGTAGTCCGCCATCTGCTCGGCGGTGAATCTCTCGGTATCCCTCATATGCTCAGGAGGGTGCACCGGGACTATCTGCTCCGGTAAACCCAGGGTCTGGCGTAGGAAACGCTCGCCCAGGTACCAAGCCCGACAGACCGGGCCCTCCAGCAGAATCCGGAAACGCGAGGTCTCATCGGCACCGGCAAACCGATCCCGCGTCATGGCTGGCAAAGGAGCCCAAGGCTGCCAGATGATCTGAAAATGCAATACAGTTTGTTATCTACTGTTATTGAAATATGCAGTGGAAAGGCGAAGCTTAAATGAACTGCAAGTAAAACATACCTCTGCGGGGGTGATGGTGTCGAAGAAGCGGCGGAAGAAGCTAAATGTCTCTCGCGGCCTCCGGGTGCATCTCCCGTCAAAGCGACGCGAAAAAGGGACGACCAGAGGAGTCTCCGTCTCCGGTACGGGAGCGAGCCTAGGAAAGTAGGCATAAACCCACAACTGCAAGGTAAATACCAGTGCATTTATCAGATAAAGCAGAATATAGAGTAAAAGCAGAAATAGCAGAGCCGTGTGTTGTGCAGTGTATTGTGCAGAGTGTACAGTGTGAGCAGTGTACAGCCAGTGTAAAGCAGAGTATGTGTGTGCCGTGTGTACAGTATACAGCAAGTATAAAGCAGACTACAGTGTGTGCACTGTGCAGAGTACAGAAAATATAGGACAGAAATGAATGGCAGAAAAAAGAAATGTACCTCCCAAACACGCCAGTAGCCCCCAAGCAACTGTCCGCTGCCGCGGGAAGCTGAGCTCATATATCCATAGAGAGTGGCCAGAGCGGCGCCACCCCAGTCATAATGTAAGATGTCCCTGACGTCCACCAGTGCGCTGAGCAGGCAGAGAGGCACTGTGTTCGCCCGGTCGGCGAAAATGGTCGTCCCAAACAGGAACATGAGGAAGCCGCGTGCGTATCTCTCCACGGCCTCCTGAGTCATCGGGGCTGCATCGACAAGGAGGGGCTGGACCCTGAACTGCACCTCAAACCAGGAGTATCGGACGAAGCCGGGACGCGCAAGAGGCGGTGCCGCGCCGAGCAAGTAGACCTGAGCCGCGGTCCACTCGTCCATATCAATGTCAAAGGGGATCGGATCACCCCCTACCCCGATGCCTGTGAGCATCGAGAAATCATAAGGGGTCATCGTCATGTCCCCTGCCGCAGAGAAATGGAATGAATCGGTGGTGTCCCACCACCTCTCCACCAGAGCGGCGAGGAGAGGTCTGCACGTAGTGAGCCTGGAGAGTCCTCTGCAGAATGCGCCAAAGCCGGCCTGGTCTACGATGTGGCGAACTGCGTCGGGAAGCTCGGCGTACCACTCACGAGCGACAGTGTTCCCATACCCGCGGATGGTATGGGAATCTCCCTGTTTTCAAACAAGTAGTTGCGAAGCAATATAAAATGTACAGTTTTGAAGAAACAGTCAAAATCGGTGCAAATCTAGCATGCGTGCATTTTTCAGATTCAAACAGATACCGGGTGCCGGTGTGCTTATAGTGAACTACAACGTATGATGCGTCAGCATGTTTGAGTGGTTCAGTGCAAATGTGGCATGCGTGCATATTTTCAGATTCAAACAGGTATCGGATGTGCCGGTGTTTGCAGTGAAATACGGTGTGTACCGTGTGTTGAGTGGTTCAAGGCTAGTGCAATGTGTGTGCACGTGTGAGTCTTAAACAGATATCAGTTGCGAGTTTGTTTGCGATCAACTACAATACACAGTGTATCAGAGCATCTGAGCTAAAGCAGTTAAAGAACAGAATCAGCTATGGCAGTTGACAGTTTAAAGCGTTCTACATTGCAGAAAATAAAACAGAGAAAGAAAGTTACCTCGGAAGCGCCGAAGGATAGGTGAGAGGCAGGCTCACGTAGCAGGAGCTCAGGATCCAACGCCATGTCGAAACTCCTGAACTGGCGTAGTCCGTCGGGTGGCAGAACATGAATCGCCGGCCGGTAGGTCGCCGGGTCGAACGGGCGCTCGCTCAAAGGTAGGAGCTCAACCCCGGGATCCATCTCGTGATCCGAGGGAGTCCCACCGCGCGGAATGTCGTCGGCCATGTCAAGAGTGATGAGAAAATGGTCGGAGAATGAAAATCGGGTCGGAATACGAAGAGTCAACCGAAAAGTCAACTCCCGGGAGGGTGGAAAATGGCCGGAAAGGTCGGGATGTAAAAAGGCACGGAAATGGAGAGGAAAGTGAGGGGAACAAACCCCAAAAAGGTGGAAATGGCAAAAGAGGCACCGAAACAAAGATTTGTTCGGTTGAAAATGTCCGAAACGCGAAGGAAATCGCGAATCCGACGACGAAACGGGCTTAGAACGCGAAGAAAACAAGGAAATGAGGAAGAAAAAAGACTCTAGAGAGAGAGAGGGGTCGTTTTCGGCGAAGGATAATGAAAAGAATAGGGTTTGGAACCCTATTTTAAAACACCCATGGTGAAATGTCGAATCTGCCCCGATCCAGG
The DNA here is from genome assembly GCA_030407325.1 of Camellia japonica. Taxonomy (NCBI): domain Eukaryota; kingdom Viridiplantae; phylum Streptophyta; class Magnoliopsida; order Ericales; family Theaceae; genus Camellia; species Camellia japonica. The sequence goes on from JAPPVO010000031.1 coordinate 125,698,188, forward strand.
AACCTTTTGCCGGTCGGCAACATTTTGTGCCGGCCGGCATAATATTGTGCCGATGGAATTATTTTGTAGCCGGTGGACAGCCGGTGGCTTCCCCTTCCGGCCGGTGGTGTTCCCACAACCTTGTTTAGGCCATATGAGTGGTTTTTGGTCTTCATAGCTCGAGAAAGTGCAAGAAAGTGTATCTCCGACGCTCAACCGGCCTTCGTTTTGACCTCGGACCGCGTCTTCTGTGCGTAGCACTCAAATTCATGCAATGATTGTATCTTTTGTATCCTTTTGCCTTTTACAAGACTCAAAAGTTGCCCCGTGTGCGTTGCATGCTTCCCTCATACTGTCCGGCGCGTCGCATCGCACCGTCATGCACACCCCTCATGCATTGTCATGCATTTTATTACGAGCATTGTCATGCATTTCAAAAGACGTGCGTTGTCACACACTTTAGTTCATTCGCATTGTCATGCATCTTTCGATCTACATTTCAGTTCAGGCCCTGTGGCATGCGTGCCTCAATTTCCATGAGGCATGCGTGTCTCATTTGCATTGTTTTGCATTGTGTGAGACATGCGTGTCTCACTTACATCTCACATTCCGTGAGGCATGCGTGTCTCACTTACATCTCACATTCCATGAGGCATGCGTGTCTCACTTACATTTTACATTCCGTGTGGCATGCGTGTCACACTTGCATCATTTTCCAATCTTATGAGGCGCGCGTGTCTCATTTGCATCATTTTGCATTCTTATGAGGCGTGTGTGTCTCATTTGTTTCATTTGCATCGTTTGCATCATTTTCCATTCTTATGAGGCATGCGTGTCTCATTTGTCTCATTCACTTTCATTTTACATTCCGTGTGGCATGCGTGTCACACTTGCATCGTTTATCATTTGCATTGGCACGTGTGCCTCATTTGCATTGGCACGTGTGCCTCATTCGCATTGGCATGTGTGCCTCATTCGCATTGGCACGTGTGCCTCATTTTCATTGGCACGTGTGCCTCATTTGCATTGGCACGTGTGCCTCATTTTCATAGGCACGTGTGCCTCATTCGCATTGGCACGTGTGCCTCATTCTCATTGGCACGTGTGCCTCATTTGCATTGGCACGTGTGCCTCATTCGCATTGGCACGTGTGCCTCATTTTCATTGGCACGTGTGCCTCATTCGCATTGGCACGTGTGCCTCATTCGCATTGGCACGTGTGCCTCATTTTCATTGGCACGTGTGCCTCATTTTTATTGGCACGTGTGCCTCATTCGCATTGGTACGTGTGCCTCATTCGCATTGGCACGTGTGCCTCATTTTCATTGGCACGTGTGCCTCATTCGCATTGGCACGTGTGCCTCATTCGCATTGGCACGTGTGCCTCATTTTCATTGGCACGTGTGCCTCATTCGCATTGGCACGTGTGCCTCATTCTCATTGGCACGTGTGCCTCATTTGCATTGGCACGTGTGCCTCATTCGCATTGGCACGTGTGCCTCATTCGCATTGGCACGTGTGCCTCATTCTCATTGGCACGTGTGCCTCATTCTCATTGGCACGTGTGCCTCATTCGCATTGGCACGTGTGCCTCATTCTCATTGGCACATGTGCCTCATTTGCATTGGCATGTGTGCCCCATCTTCATCGGCATGCGTGTCTCATTTCCATTGGCATGTGTGCCCCATCTTCATCGGCATGTGTGCCTCATTTCCATTGGCATGCGTGCCACATTTTCGTTGGCATGCGTGTCATCATTTGCATTAGCATGCGTGCGTCATTTGCATTGTTTTACATTCCCTGCGACCTGCGTTGTCTTGCTTTCATTTGCATTGTCATGCATGTTGCTAACGACATTGTACCTGTTAAGTTTGTTTTCTTTTCAGGCACGATATTGTATGTACGGTTCATTTGAGGCCGGTGCAACCGGACGAGCCGCACAGGTATTGTATCCTCCGCGTGAGACGTACAGAGAATTACATAATTCTCTTACATCCTTTTGCATTGTAGTGTAGTCTGGTGTATGCTAGCTTAAAACTGTTGCATGTGTGCTTCGTTACAGCTTTCTTTGCATGATCATAAGTTATGCTCGGCTTCTTGCATTTTCAGTTGCATTTTGCCCCTGCCTTCGGGCGCATACCTTGTTTGTCTTGCATGTTTGTCCAAGTCTTCGGCCTTGTCAAAAATGGGTCGTCTCTGGGCTTTGACATTCACTCCCGTCATTGTTATGACTTTCGAGTTCTGTCAAAGAGGGGCAACTGTAGACACCCCATTTTTGACCGACCTCAAGACTTGGACGTCACCGTTTGAACACTCGGTGATTATCCATGTTTGTGTTCGTTTGGAGTTCCCGGAGGTCTCGGCTACGCGCCCTGCCTCAGGATCTCCGAACTCGACCGTTTTGTGTCTGGTTTTGCACCAAACACTTGTGTTTTGCCTTGAGGGGCAGGGAATGCCTTGTGAGGCATCCCCACACACCACCGGCAGTGGCTAGAGGCCACCGGCTGGTTTTTGTTGCCACCGGCAATGTATGTGGCCGGTCGGCACTCTTTGTTGCCGGTCGGCAGTCATTTTTGTCAAAATGACATTTTTGGCCAGCCGACTACTGTTCATCTGCTTTTGCAGATATTTTAGGACAGCTGTGTGGCATTTGGTTCCCCTCCATACACGTGTATGGAGGGATGCTCTCCTTGTAAGCTTGTTGTATAAGCTTTACAAGTTGGTTGCCTATAAGAGAAGGGTCTCTTCTCTTGGCATGAGGTTAGAGAATTTTGGAGAGAAAAACACAGAAGAAGCTCTGGTTTTAGGGTTAGGGTTGATACATATCTCCTATATCTCTTTTTCTCTCTTTATGTTCTAGGTGTTTTAGTCCATATTATTGCACACAAACACCTAGTGCTTCACCTTCCTTTGGCTACTGAGGTTCTAAGGGCTTGTCCTTGCTATTTTTGACTGGATTGAAGCTTAAGGAGGCAACAAGATCACCATTGTTGAAGAAAGGCTTCAAGGGTAAGAAACTAGTCCTTTTTACCCCATTTTTGCATCCTATTTCTACCTATCTTAGAGCTGTTTTTGTGTTTAGTGTATAACATAAAAAAGTTCTGTTTTTAGGCCCTCTTGATTGTTTGTTAAGAGTGTTTTGTGGTTTGGGTGTGTTTGACCACCCTTAGGCCTTGAAAGGCCCCATTTTTGTGCTATTTTGTGCAAGTTTCGAGACTTTGGTGTTTGGGCCTCTTCACCACTGAAATTTGAGGGATTTCAGTGGTGAAGATGGTGCCTTGAAGTCTCAAAAAGGGGAGGGCCACCCCCTCTCCTTGTTGTCCTTGAAAGGGACCTTTTTGGCCTCTTAAGGGAGCATCTAGCTTAGGCTCTTGTTGATCATGCCATGGCTGTATTTTATGCTTATATTGCCATGATATAACTTTGTATTAAGTTAGTTTTGGTACACCATGCATGCCTTGCATACCTACCTTGTAATGCCTTGTTGTTGCCTTAATATGCCTTGGGTTGTAAACCATTATTCTAGCATGTTTTAGGCTTAGTCTTGTGAAGCTTTTGTGCTTGTTTTGCCATGTATGAGGTCTGTCCTAGGTTGTTTGGGTCGACCCTAGCATGCATTGTGTAGCCCCTTTGTATATTTGGGCTTGTTGGCCTTAAGTGCATAAGTGTATAGCATGCATTGCTTGCATTATTTCAGTGGTTTGGAACCACTTAGCATGAAATTTCAGTCCATTTAACATGTTTGCATACTTGCCTTAGAGGCTTCATTGTTGCTTTGAAAGCTTGTGTTGTATGCTCCATGTTTTGGTCATTATGTATGCCTTTGGATTTGAGCCACTTAGATGCCATCTAGGTGCACCCTTGGTTTTGTTTAAGCCTTCTTTTGACCTGTTTTAAGCCTCCTTAGCCTTGTGAGGCTTGGTGGAATTGACCTTGGTTCAAGCCTCCATGACTTGCCTTAAGTACTTGGACCATGCTTGCATGCTTATGCTTGTCTCATTTGAGTTGGTTTGGCACCACATTTTGACATGATTTTCAGAGCTAATATCGCATGCTAATTGTCCATCATAGCCTCTTTTAAGTGTGCTTGAAAGTTGCTAGTTTAATGCTTAAGCTTTAGACCACTATATGTGCACATGTGCATGTGTGTTTAGCCTTCATTTTTGGGCATTTTGGCCACTGTTTTAGGCCTATTTAGAGCCGCCTAAATCATGTTTAAGTCCACCTTTTCATTAGTTTGCATTGCCTCATGTTTGCTTGTATGCTTGCATAAGTGCCTTGCCATGCCATGTTGCATCCTTAGCTTGCATGCCTAGGTTGCATTGCATCTTGCATGCATGCCTTGTTCCTTGATTTGGTGATAGGAATTGGGCCTTGTTTTGTTTGATTGGTTTGCATTTCATTTGACATGAAAGTGCACACTTGATTCTTTAGGCCATCATGCATGGAAATGCGTGATTGGTGGCCCGAGAATCGAGGCACATGCCCCTTTGAGTCACAAACATGATAGGGGACATGATTGGTGCATACATTGCTTGAATTGTATTGCCATGCAAGTTTTGTCCTCTGCTGCTGTGAGTTGCAGGTTCTGCAGGCATTCTTTGCCGACCGGCAGTATACATTGCCGACCGGCAGTAAATCACCAGCCGATGGATTCATTTTGTGCCGGTGACCACAATTCACTGCCGGTGGTAATTCTACTCAGCCGGTGGTGATTCCCAGTATCCAGAGAGGCATCCTTGAGACTTTGGCAGTCTTCAGAGAGGCAGAGCAGGGAAAACAGAGGCAGACTATGCATGGCCGTGCATTCCGAGCAGGACCCGAGCATGCGCTGCATCTGGCTCTCTTCCCGAGGCGATTTACTGCTTTTCCTAGTTTAATTAGTTTGTTAACTGATTAGGAAATTTGTAATATTTAATTAGCTTGCGTAGTTAATTAATTTGTATTATTTATTTGGTCCCTCCGGGCGAGGGCAAATCTGTAATAAGTGTGGGTGAGTGGTGTGCATGTCTTCCAACCCCCACTTCTTTCTTCCCTTTTATTTACCTGCTTTGATGGTTAGTATTAGGGCACGTTTAAATTAGCATACCTTATGTATGCATGCGTGCATCCATGCATTTGTTGACATGCACCGGGCTCGGTACATCATACAAACTGCATTGTATTTCAATTCCAAATTGAATACGTGGTAATTGTAGCATTTCACATGCCATTTTAGGGTTAGCCGAGCCTACTCTAAACTGCATCTTTGCATGTGTTGCATTAGCCACTTAACATGAACTAGGACATGCATGATTGCTAACCAGTTTATTGTTTTGGCACGGAGTACGATGTAAGTATTTATGCTTTAGCATCTCGCATGCGTGTGAATGTTAACATGACAGTATGCTTACCATGTGGCTAAATGCTTATATGAAATAAACTGCCTGAAAGCCTGTGGGTGAAGGTTGGATTGTTTGAGTTGGAAAAACTCGTTGAAATCCGTGTTTTAGCCTACTTACGAGTAGCAAATTCCAAAGCGCATTTCAAAACAAACGGATATGCAATGCTTGTTTCCAAATTAGGCAATCTAGTCTATACTTGTTTGCTGTGCGCATAACATAGTAATCCTAGGCTAATAACCGGAATAAGAACACATAACGTTTTCAAAATCGGATATCATGGTTAGTAGAGGCCGGTCTTCGGACCGGGCGAAAGGGGGTGCTCATAGCTGACCTTCCCCGATCGTACCCAAGCTCCCGAGCCAAGACAACTTTGGTGATGACGGACACGTGGCCTTCGGCACCGAGTCAGGGTTTCCTAAATTTCCCATTTTAAAAAAATATTTAGGTGGCGACTCTGTATCTGGCAAAGCAGTCCATGTTTGGCACTTCTTTTCAAAATCTGTTTTTCTCAAAACGATTTGCCAGAGTTGGACTCTTTGGTTCAGATTAAGAACCGCAACAAACAGAAAAAGAGGGGAGTCCGAACTGTAGCCGAGGTCCCTCGCGGGCGTGTTACATCCACCAGGGGCAAATGCCAAAGATAACGGGAATACGGCATTTGGCCGTCCAATTTATCATCTGTGGAAACAATCTGTATAAACAAGGCCATTTGAGAATGCATGAGCTGTGTGCTGAAGAAAAGAAATCGAAGCGTCTTATGGAAGCCATCCACGGAGGGGAATGTGGAGCACACATGAACGGTGTGATGCTGGCCAGGAAAATCCTCAGATAAGGTTATTATCGGTCCACTATGGAAGAGGATTGTATTGGTTTTATACGGCGATGCCACAAATGTCAAATCCATGCCAATCGCATGAACATCCCACCGTCAAAGCTTTACAACATGACTTTGCCATGGCATTTCTCTGTCTGGGGAATCGACGTTATCGGTGTAGTCTCGCTAAAGGGTTCAAATGGACATCAGTTCATTCTGGTGGCGATTGACTAGTTCACGAAGTGGGTGGAAGCCCAGTCTTATGTTATGTTAAAAGCATCGCATGTAGCCAAGTCTATCAAAAATAACATCATCTGCTGGTACGGAATTCCAAACGAGATCATATCAGATAATAGCTCACACTTCAAGAAAGAGGTGGTGGATCTACTCGAGAAATACGTGGCTTTTCACAAGTCATCAATGTATAGACCACAGACCAACGGAGCTGTTGAGGCTGCTAATAAAGATGTCAAGAACATCCTGCGGAAGATGGTAGAGACCTACCGAGACTGGCCAGATAAGCTACCTTTTGCTCTCTGGGGCTACAGAACATCTATTCGGACATCCACAGAGGCAACCCCCTATTCTTTGGTATATGGGATGGAAGTTATTCTACTAATAGAAATTGAGGTATTGTCGCTGCGAGCTATGCCGAGTGTCAGATAGCAGAGACGGATTGGCAACAGAGCAGATTTGAAGAATTGATGTTATTTGATGAGAGGAGGTTGAAGGAATTATATCACATCCAGGGCTACCAACGTAGAATTGTTAGGGCTTTTAACAAGAAGGTTAAGTCCATGAATCTCAAAGAAGGGGATATGGTGCTCAAGGACAACCGAGCTCCCATCCATGACCCTAGGGGTAAGTTCCGACCCAATTAGACTGGACCTTGCATTATCAAGTCAATCTAGTCCGGAGAGAGCGATTATTCTTATGGATTTGGATGGCCTGAAGTTTTCACAGCCGATCAATATAGACAAGTTGAAGAAATATTATCCTTGAGAGGCTCGCTAGGCTGAAAACCCAAAAGGGCGACCTAGGCAAAAATTAGAGCATAAAAAATTAGAAATAAAGAAAAACTAAGCTCGCAAGATCGAAAATTCGAAACGGCGGCTTTGGCAAAAGTACCGGAACTGAACTACTTAAGGTCTGATTCCTATCTTTGGGATACGTAGGCAACTTCATCCCGAAATTCGGCCATAACCATCTCCAACTCAATTCTCCTGTCCATTTGTTTGATCAGGCCATCTTTGTCCATCATCTTTTAGCTTGGTTGTGAGATCTCCAAACCATTTGGCAGAAATGTTAGTTGCAAAGTTAAAATAGCAATGATAAATGTAATGGTGGGCAGTTAGGATCTTCTGATTTGGGGTTGTACGGCTTAAGGATTGATTCCGTATGTGTCAGGTGGTGACCATTTTCGAAAATTATTTTGAAAAGTTTTAATGAATCGATTTTTCTGAAAAAATTTACCTTTTACAACTTGGACCATTTTTAGACCAGAAAGGAAAATTTTCAGTGCTCACAACTTTAATTTTATTGATTTCAACCCAAGTACATTCTTCAACTCTTGATTAAACCAAAGTTGTTTTTACATCATAAAAACTTGAAAAGAAAGAACAAAACAATAAAACTAGGGGCACAGATAAATTAGGTGGTTCTATGTCCTCTGCTCATTCTTGTGGAAGTTTCTGCAGCCAAAGTTGGCCCAACCTATTCCTCGTCTTCAAGCCAAGCCAATCACTCACTAGAAAGGGTGTAACTGAAGCTAGAGGCAAGAGTCAAAATCTCTCCCGTCCTCCAAGTAGCGAGATACCAGGGCAAGTGTAAAGCATGAACTGGAAATGAAGTCAGGTATTCTACCCCCTCATCTAGGCAAGTTGTAGACACCCCATTTTTGACCGCCCTTAAGACTTGGGTGTTACTGATGGTTTACTTGGTGATGAAAGGTGTGCAGTGCAAAGGTTCGATTTCTCAAGCAAGGAGAGAGTCAAATCCAAACCTCACACCCCATTTTTGGACCAAAAAGATTTTAGATCTTAAACTCCTTTCTTTCAAAATATTTTTGAAATAAAGTCTCTATGATGCTCTGAGGCTCGCATTTTGTTAAATGATGCGCTTTTCGGTAAACCGAGCAAGGACAAAGTGGAAATGAATGAAAGAGAGATGAAATCTTTGAAAAATCTTTCAAAACACCTTGTTTAGGGGTTTGGAGTTGAAGAAAAGAGGAGTGGAGGGAAGAAACCTAGTTGAGGAAGAAGTTGGATATAAATCGCTAAGAGAGAGTCGAGTGGTCCTCGCTAAATCAGGCCTATCTGTCTATGCACTTGGATTTAAGCTATGAGGCCACCACCGTTGGAAAGAATACTTTTGGGGCTTCATTTTTCACTCAATAATCTCCTAAAGCCGAGTCCGGATGGGGGAGATATGGTTGTTGGAAGTTGGGCATCAATCTGTTATGATCAAAACTGAGCAGTCTTCACCAAAAGTGGCATAACTTTTTGCATAGTTGGAATTTTTATGCAAGGATGCCACCATTGGAAAGTTTACTTCCGAGGCTTCAATTTGGACACAAGAATGACCTAAAAAGGAGTTCATATGAAGGAGTTATGCCCATTTGAAGTTGGGCCAAAAAAGTAGCAGATAAGTGGCAGATCGGCACCAAAGATGGCCGATCGGCCAAGAGTGACCCAAACTCAGATTTTTTGAAGATATTTCATCTCCAGCTGTTCCACACAACCTCCAGCTGTCCCATACTTAGATATTTTCGACCAAACTCTTGCCTTTTGCCATATATGGAGCCAAATATCTCATTTCTAAAGGGTTAGAACTTCTTAAGCAAGTTTGAGAGCTTCTCTCACTAAACTCCCTCTCTCTACAATTTTCAGAGTTTTCATCTCTGCCTCTCTCTCTAAAGCCTCTCTTTCTTGGCCTTTGGTGCATAGAAGTGCATAGAAGTAGAGAAATACAACTAGTTTGCCTATGCATCCTTGATCAAAGTTGCCTATCTTTGGAAGGAGGTTGCTTGAAGCTTACTTGGGACTTTGTTTGAGCTCCAAAAGGTGTTTTGGCTCAGATTTTGGGCTGGTTTTGCAGCTATACATCAAGGGTAAGATCTCCCTCCCTTTAAGCTTGTTTTACACACTTGCTTGGCCATCTTTTCACACTACTTTGGGGCTGTTTTTTGGGGTGGTGTTGAACTAAAAAAACTTCTATTTTTTTCTCTATTTTTCAGTCCTAAAAGTGATGGTTTAGGCCTATTTTGTGTTAGAGGGTTGTCTCTCCCTTTTGTTCCTTAGTTTGTATAGCTTTTGAGCCATCTTCTAAGGCCTTTCAAAACAACTTTTTGTGCCCTTTTAACCACTGAAATCCAGTGGATTTTTAGTGGTAAAAACCCTGTTTTGAGGTCCCAAATAGGAGGGGGTTGTCCCCCTCTCCTCTTCTCTCCATGCCATGCCTTGTTAGCACTACAAAGTAGCATCTTTTGTGGATTGTGTTAGCTCTTTTCAAGCATGTTTTTGTGACTTTTAGGACATGATATAACTTTGTTTTGGGCTGGTTTGGTCACCTCTTGCATGCTTCATGTACTTGTAGTGCAAATCTTACTTACTAGCTTTGTATGCATGATGTTTTGGCTCATTGTTCTAGCATATTTTGGCTATGCTCCAACATGATTTTATTCATATTTTGGGTTGTTTTAGGACTATTTTGGGCTACCGTGGTCATATGAATCATGTTTTGTATAGATGTAGTGTAAATGCCTTGACTAGTCTTGAGTTTTGAGGCCCTTACCATGCCATACTTGTGATGTTTGCATGCCTTGGCATCATTTTGAATGATATTTCAGAGCATATAGTGTTGTTACACTTCCATGTTTTCCACTCTTTAAGTGCTCTTGAGAGTTATACCTTTATGCCTTATTTGTAAGCCATTGCATGAGCCTCATTTTCTTGCCTTTCAAGCCATCATCTCAATCCATTTTGACTACTGTTTTGGCCTGCATAAGGTCTGTTTGGGGCTGGTTTGGCCATTTGAGCATTGTCTTGCATGCCTCTAGTGTAATACACTTCACTAGCTTTGATGCTTAAGCCTTGCAACATGCATCACATGAGTTGTTTGCATGATTTTAAGTCATTTAGCATGACATTTCAGTGCTGGAATATATGCCATTGTACTCCATGTTTCATCCTTTCAATGCCTTTGGAGAGTTGTGTCTTGTGCCTTAATCTTGCATTAACATGTATGCATGCTTGGCTAGTCCTTGGAGTCTCCATTTCAGCATGTTTTGCCACTGTTTTGGGGTATGATGTAATTCTGTTTTGAGTTGGTTTGGATGTTTGAGCATTGTGATGCATGCTTATAGTGTTATCCTCTTCACTAGCCTTGGTGTTCTTGGCCCCTTAACATGTTATGCATGAGTGTTTGCATGATAGAGTCTTGCATACCATCTTAACAAGTCAAGATTAGCATGAGAGTTTTGCATGTCATGTTGTATGTGTGCATTGCATTGTGTTCAACACGGTGTTGTGTTTGAACACAAGGTGGATTAGCTCATTTCATACTTGAAGTAATGAAATGAGCCAATCTCCCTTGGTCTCCATTGCCTTGGATTATTCATGATAAGGTGATGGTTCAAGTGTCTTGTTTGTCATGCATTTATTGAGTTTGTGCAAGCTTGACTCTTTGGCCATCATGTATTAAGATGCGTGATTGATGGCTCGAGAGCCAAGCACTACATCCTTTTGAGCCTTAGACACGATAAGGGATTTAGTTGCACAACATTTTCTTGCAAATACATTGCCATGCCTCTGCTTGTGCTCTGTTACAGCAGAAAGGAGAGTTTGCAGGAAAAGATGGCCGATCGGCTATCTGGTGTGCCGATCGGCTATCAATATTTGGCCGATAGTACTCAAAAGTGGTCGATGACCCTTATCCCTTGGCCGATGACCATACCATTTGGCCGATGGCCTCTCAGCATATCTATGAGGTGGATCAGAAGTGTTTCAGAAGTTGGCACAGTTTTCAGAAGTCTAAAACAGTGCAAACAGAGGCAGCATGAGGCATGGTAACGGATTTCCGAGCGAGGCGATCGAGCATGCATCATTCATCATTCTAAGGCAGAGCTGTGGCAGCCTACTTCAGTTTCTTACTTAGCTAGTTTTGTAAATTAATTAATTTGTTTAATTAGTTAAGAGTTTTGTAATAATTAATTGGCTAAGTTAGTTAATTAGTTGTGTTGTAATAATTAGTTTAATTAGCTTAGATTAGCTAGTTAGCTTCTTATTCGGACCCTCCGTCGAGAAAGCCAACTTTTGTAATAAGTGTGCGTGAGTGTGTGAATGTCTTCCAACCCCACGTCTTTCTCCCTTTTACTTAACCGTTTACGATGGTTAGTTCTAGGTCATGTTTTGATTAGCATACTTATGCTTGCATGTTTGCATTCATTCATCTGTCTTGCATGCACCGGACTCGGCACATCATACAAACTACATTGTATTTCAATACATTTACTTGAATACGTATTCAACAGCATGTTATCAAGTTGCATTCACATGACATCTTAGAATAGCCGAGCCTATTTCTAGTTGCATTTTGCATGTGTTGCATTAGCCATCTTAACATGAACTAGGATCATGCATGATTTCTAACTAGTTCTTTGTTTTGGCTCGGAGTACACGGTAAGTGTTTATGCTTTAGCATCCCTACATGTGTGTTATTGATTGCCATGACAGCATGCTTGCCATGAGGCTATTTGCTTAAATGATATAACTGTCTGAATGCCTGTGGATGAAGGTTGGATTGCTTGAATTGGAACAATTCATTAAAATGCGAGTTTTAAGCCCACTTGAGAGTGGCAACATCATGTTTTCTAAGCCCACTCGAGGGTGGCAAATCCACGTCTTAGCCTACTTGCGAGTAGCACCTTCAAACCATTTTCAAACAAACATGAGATGTTTTGTTCCAATTTAGGCGATCTAGTCCATACTTGTATGCTGTGCGCATCGCGTAGTAAGCTAGCTAATAAACCGGAATAAGAACACATGTGTTTTTAAAAACAGAATATCATGCTTAGTAAAGGCCGATCTTTGATCGAGCGAGCGGGGGTGCTCATTGCATGACCTTCCTCTCTCGTACCCAAGTTCCCGAGCCGAGGCAACTTTGGTGATGACGGACACGTGGCCTTAGGCACGAGTCAGGGTTTCCTAAATTTCCCAAAACAAAAACATTTAGGTGGGGACTCTGTATCTGGCAAAGCAGTCCATGTTTGGCACTTCTTTATTAAAATTAGTTTTCCAAAACGATTTGCCAGATTTGGATTCTTTGGTGATTTATCAATCTTGCATTGCACTTTGCAAGATTAGATTCAGAACCGTGACTTTGAGTCCGAACTGTAGTAGCTTAAGAACAAAACGGATTTTGCGCCGTTCGCGCATGGAGCCGGGACGTTCGGACGGTCTACACAAGTCTAATCATGTCCAAACTAGCATCTAAACTGAAAAGGAAAATAGAACATGCAGTGTGTTAGGCCAATCAACTGTATACCCGGTTGTCGGGACATACTATAGCTCATCTCAGATAGATTGAGCCAGGGGCAACGCCAAGTAATGTCAATCGCAGATCTGCTGAAAATCAAGTCACACCACCATCCCTTTGAGGGAAAATCCACTAGGCGTTGGCGAAAAAAGTAAGTTGGCTGAAAACTCAGGGCAAGGATCCACCACTTTCAGCTTATCCATTAGCCATACCTGGGAAGGGATAAAAATAAGAGAGATTAAATAATAGAGAGATGTATGTTGAGAGAAAAGTAAGAAAATGGTGTTGTGTTGAAAATAGAGAGTGCGTGCCGAGTGATGCAAGGAATCATAAATAAGAAGGGTGGGAAACAGTACTTGGAGAAGCAGTGGACTCCCTACAAATCGAGTGGTCTTTCACCGATGGAAAGCTTCTAAACACATCAGGGTCTCAGCTAGTGCCAAACCCATGTAACTCTTGCCCTCTTTCAGACATTGGGCCACTTTGATCAAACGGATGCTAGCTCTACCAAAACTCGGGGCAAGCAGGAAGTGCTCAAGCATACATAAACAGAGAGCATGTTGGTGGTAGCATCGCCAGAGAAGGTCACCCCTATCTCCAATATTGGAAAACCGGTGAATTAAACCGGGAATGTCTAACTCCCTGTCACGAGCCAAGGCTCGGGCGTCATGTAAAGTAAGCCCACACATTTGACCAAGTGCTCGTGCATGGCCAAAACGGGGCTGGGGCATAATTTTCTCATCGCGTCGGGATTCCATCAATGCTTGAAACTCTTTAAGTGTGGGGCACATTTCTTGTGCTCCGAAGCGGAATACATGAGTAAATGGGTTCCAACATCGAACGGCAGCATCAAGAAATGGAAAACAAAGTGAAGTGCAGCTCAATGGAAAAGGCGCATTTATGCCAAAACCCTGAAAATTTACCTTTTCCGTACCATCCAAAGTAACTACCCAATTCTTGAGCGTCCCGGCAAGGAATGTCTCCATTTTTTAGAGAAAGCAACAACAAAATGAGGTTCTATTGAAGAAGCAGTGAAGGAAGACTTTCATGGAGGATAAGATTGTGTGAGTGAATGCCAGCTGTCAGCTTCCTGTCCAACCACAACACCTGGCCGGCCGGCTACTTTTTATGTACGGCTGTTCCTTTTGTGGCTGGCCGACCACCTATGTTGGCCTGGCAACTGTTTTGTGTTATTTTTTTCTGGTTCTTTTGTTTTGGAATCTTGTTTTGAGTCTTTTATTTTTAGAAAGTGTAAATAGCTGTGTTTAAGTAGTTTTTTTTCACTTGTTTTTTTGTTTATCGAGTTGTCTTTACATTTTGGTCGATTGTCGATTCAATATTCGGTTACGAACATCGTTCACAATACAAGCATCTTTCAGTTTCAACATTCAAGATTCAATTCGTTTCATACATACAAATGTGGTGGCAATCCAGAGATGCTGTGCAAAACAAAAACTCCTTTTATAAAACTGTAGGGTTTTACCCCGATCATCGGTTTTACAAAAAGAGTACAAGTTTTCTAAAAACAAAAAAAAAAAGTAAAGGCCTATCTGAAGCTATACAAATGCTAAACTACCAAAATAAAAGAAAATAAAGCAAAAACACAAAAATCTGCGTCAGTCACATCATTCAAGCTCGAGAGTGTAGACACCCCATTTTTGACCGTCCTCAAGACCTGGACGTCACCGCTTGAACACTCGGTGATTATCCATGTTCGTGTTCGTTTGGAGTTCCTGGAGTTCTCGGCTGCGCGCGCCTTGCCTCAGGACCTCCGAACTCGACCGTTTTGTGTTTAGTTTTGCACCAAACACTTGTGTTTTGCCTTGGAGGGGCAGGGAATGCCTTGTGAGGCATCCCCACACACCACCGGCAGTGGTTAGAGGCCACCGGCTGGTTGGTGTTGCCACCGGCACTATATTGTGCCGGTCGGCACTCTTTTGTGCCGGTCGGCAGTCAATTTTGGCAAATGACCATTTTGCCCTGCCGACTACTGTACAGCTGCTTTATCAGATATTTTTAGACAGCTGTATCACTTTTTGCTCCCCTCCATACACGTGTATGGAGGGATGAGCCTTGAGGCTTGCTTAACTTGTAAGTTTTGTGCCTATACAAGAGAGGCCTCTTCTCTTGACTCAAGGGGGAAGTTTTTTGAGAGACTTAGCCATTTTTAGAGAGAACCAAGCTCTGGTTTTTAGGGTTAAAATAGATACACATCCTATCTCTCTCTTTCTCTTTTGTATTCTAGGTGTTTTGGTTCACATTATTGCACTAAAACACCTAGTCTTCCACCTTTCCTTGGTATCCTCGAAAATCAGAGCTTATTCTTGAAGTTCTTGACTGATTTGGAGCTCAAGGAAACAACAACATCAACCTTTGTGAAGGTGGTCATCAAGGGTGAGAAACTAGCTCTTTTTACCCTATTCTTGCACTCCATTTTTGCCTAGTTTTGAACTGTTTTTGTGCTTAGTCTTTAACACATAAAAGTTCTGTTTTTTAAGCCTCTTTATTGTTTATTAAGAGTGCTTGGTGGTTTGGGCAAGTTTGACCACCCTTAGGCCTTGAAAAGGCCCTTTTTTGTGCTATTTTGTGAGAGATCCGAGACTTTGGTGCTTGGGCCTCTCCACCACTGAAATCTTGAGGGATTTCAGTGGTGGAGATGGTGCCTTGAAGTCTCCAAAAGGGGAGGGCCACCCCCTCTCCTTGATGTCCTTGGAAAGGGCAAGTTTTGGCCTCCAAAGGAGCACCATGTTTGGTTGTTTGTTGAGCATGTCTTGGCTGCATTTTATGTTTATTATGCCCTAATATGACATTGTTATAAGTTGGTTTTGGTCCCCTATGCATGCTTAGCATAGTTGCCTTGTAATGCCTCTTTGATGCCTTAACATGCCTAGATTGTGTGCCTTAGTTTCTAGCATGTTTTAGGCTTGCATTTGTGAAGATTTTGTGCTTATATTGCCATGTTTTAGGTCTGTCCTAAGTTGTTTTGGTCAATCTTAGCATGCATTATATAGCCTCTTTGTATTTGGCTTGTTGGCCTTAAGAGCATGAATGTATAGCATGCCTTGTTTGCATCATTTTAGTGGCTTGGAACCACCTAGCATGCTATTTCAGTCTCTTTGGTGTGCTTGTATGCTTGCCTTAGTTGCCTCTTTAGTGCTTCAAAAGCATGCGTTGTATGCTCCATGTTTTGGCCTTAATGCATGTCCTTGGTTTCATGTCATCTAGATGCCATCTAGGTGGTCCTTTAGACTTAGTTTTATGTGTTAAAACTCTGATTTTAGTTGCTTAAGTATTGCCATGTATGGTTGTACTAGGTGTGGTTCAAAGCCTTATTGGCTTGCCTTAATGCTTGGGCCGTTTGCATGCTTTGTTTGGTCTATCTTAAGTTGGTTTGGCACCATGTTTTGCATGATTTTCAGAGCTTACATGCATACTAATGGTCCATATTTGTGCCTCTTAGGTGTGTTTAAGAGTTGCTTAATTATGCTTAAGTGTTGGTGCCTTAACTTGTGCATGTGTGCATGTGTGTTTGGCCCTCATGATTTAGCATTTCGGCCACTGATTTTAAGCCTATTTGAGTTGCCTAAGTCATGTGTAAGATCATCATTTAATTGGTTTGCATGCTTGTCTTGAATGGTTGCTTGAACCCTTTGCATAAGTATGTTGCATAGTCCATGTTGCATGCCTAGTTGACATGCTTAGGGTTGCATTTGCATTGTGCATGTTTGACCTCTTGAAGTGGAGTATGATAGAGGTTTAGCACCCTCGTTTGCTTGTTTGCATTGCATGCATTTGAAATCTAAGTTGCACTCTTGGTTCTCGGGCCATCATGCATGGAAATGCGTGATTGGTGGTCCGGGAATCGAGGCACATGCCCCCTTGAGTCAAAAACATGATAAGGGGTGTGTGTAGTGCATAAATACCTTGAATCACATTGCCATGCATGTTGTTGTCCTCTGCTGCTGTGAGTTGCAGGTTTTGCAGGCATTTAGTGCCGGCCGGCAGTGTTTAGTGCCGACCGGCAGTAAACAAGCTGCCGATGGATGAATTTTGTGCCGGTGGCCTCCTCCTTCAGCCGGTGGTGCTCTACCCCAGCCGGTGGTACTCCCCAGTGCCCTGAGAGGTACTTCTGGGACTTTGGCAATTTTCTGAGGAGGAGAGCAGAGGAAACAGAGGCAATCCGTGCATGGCAGTGCGGTTCCGAGCCAGTCCCGAGCGCGTGTTGCATCCGGTCCTCATCCCGAGGCGGTTTACTGCTTTAAATTAGATTAATTAATTTATTTGATTAATTTAGTGAGATTTGTAATATTTTAATTAGCTTGCGTAATTAATTAATTTGTATATTCTTTTGGTCCCTCCGAGTGAGGGCAAATTTGTAATAAGTGTGTGTGAGTGGGTGTATGTCTCCCAATCCCCATTTCTTTCTTCCCTTTTATTTACCTGCTTACGATGGTAGATTAGGGCACGTTTATTTTAGCATACCTTATGCAATGCATGCGTGCATTCATGCATTTGTTTACATGCACCGGGCTCGGTACATCATGCAAACTGCATTGCAATTTTCGATTCCAAATTGAATATGTGCTATTTATCGCATTTCACATGCCATGCCTAGGATAGCCGAGCCTGTCTAATTGCATTCTGTATGTGATACATTAGTCACTTAACATGAACTAGGTCATGCATGTTTTGCTAACTAGTTTCTTGTTTTGGCACGGAGTACGATGTAAGTTTTTTTCGCTTTAGCATATCGCATGCGTGTGAATGCTAACATGACAGTATGATTGCCATGCGGCTAAATGCTTATGTGATATTACTGTTTGAATGCCTGTGGGTGGAGGTTGGATTGTCTGAGTTGGGAAAACTCATTGAAATCCGTGTTTTAGCCTACTTGCGAGTAGCAAATTCGAAACATTTTCAAAACAAACGGATATGCAATGTTTTTTCCAAATTAGGCAATCTAGTCTATACTTGTTGCCGTGCGCATAATATAGTAATTCTAGGCTAATAAATGGGATAAGAGCATGTAATGTTTTCAAAATCGGATATCACGGTTAGTAGAGGCCGGTCTTCGGACCGGGCGAAAGGGGGTGCTCATAGCTGACCTTCCCCGATCGTACCCAAGCTCCCGAGCCGAGACATTTGGTGATGACGGACGTGTGGCCTTCGGCACCGAGTCAGGGTTTCCTAAATTCCCCCATTTTAAAATATTTAGGTGGCGACTCTGTAATCTGGCAAAGCAGTCCATGTTTGGCACTACTTTTCAAAAAATCTGTTTTTCTTCAAAACGATTTGCCAGAGTTGGACTCTTTGGTTCAGATTAAGAACCGTAACACAAAAGGGAGTCCGAACTGTAGAGTGAGGCCCACGGGCGCGTCTACAGTTTCTGGCGACTCTGCTGGGGAGTTTAGAGAGCTTGACTCGAACTCGCGATATCCTGTTTTGACTACACTTATGTGTTTCTTTGCATTGCATGTGCATTGGTGCGCCTAGGACACCGTGTTGGCCATCTGCTATTCCTGAGCGGTTTGCCGGAGGCTTGTCTTGTCAAGGCATGACCATAAGGCTGACCGGTTGCGGGCTCTGCCAGTATGGGAACACAAACCCCGGTTTCACCGGGGCACCCTTTTGACCATTCGACCTAGTGCATATTCGGATCCATAGTGACCATTCCAAATTAGGACAGGTTGCTTACCCGAAACAGGTTGTTTGAAACCGCTGCGTGCGTAGTGAAGCCCTAGCTCCTGACAAAATAGGACAGGGAAACCCTACCCCAACATAGGGGTGTATTGGCTCTCTTTTACCTGTTGTGTGCCTTTAGAGTGTATCTCTGCAGGGGAACGCACATAGTAGTTTGCAAAGTTTGAGCATCAGGCCCGAGGGCATTAGTATCAGTATTGTTATGAATCAGTTATGTCTGCGGATATCAGTTCAGTTTTGAATAGTGATTCTGGGGAACAGTGTTCAGTAGTAGAGTGCAGTTGTTCGACTACACCTGTGTTTGATCCGTTTGGGGCTGAAATGCTGCTTGTTTTTCCGTTTCAGGGTTCAGAGATTCAGAGAATTGACCCAGGACAGTTAGTGTCTTCTCCTTGCTGCGGCAGGACTTAGCATGACGCAGAATTCAGAAGAAATCGTGGTCATGACGGCCGCGTTGGATCAAGGAATCACCCTACATGATGAGACTACCGTTGACATGCCGCATCCGCCCAGATCGCCGGCCGCGCACCCAGTTTGGGCCCCTCAGCTATATCAGGCTCGCGAGCCCACTACATTTGAACTAATGGGGATGATAGGTGATCTTCAAAGATCCGTGACGGATCTCGCCTATGGAATGTCAGTTTCGCCGCCAGCCGCACCATATGTCGGAGGCTTCATACCCCAGGAGCCCCCGCTACTGGGACGAATTGTGATTGAACTCAACCAACCGGAGATGACCTCCAGTTATGGTAACGACGCAGCAAACCAAACTCTAGATCAGGCCGAGGCCGGAGATAAAGGCAAGATGAAGACAGATGCCGACCCCATCGAACAACTGCTGTGGGCAGTAGAGGCTTTGAAAGCCAGGGGGATGAACAAGCAACAGATATCCGCAGTTGTGACAAAAGCTGTGGAGGGTGCTTTCCCCACTCCGCCTGAGGGCAGTTCCAGTCAATCAGAGAATCGGGATAGGCCCCGTCATGCCAAAACAGTTCTTCCCGCTCCCAACCTTGCATCCGGGAAGGATCAGAAATCCAAGGCCGCTCCCGCCGATCCGTTCGCTAGTGCATCTAGCAAGAGTGCTCAGGCCCCGAAGTATCTGCCCCGAGGGCACAGGGTCTTCCACCCTCTTTACATGCCTCTGTCTAGGGCACTGTTGATTTTGGCCAAAAAGGGGCATCTCAAACCCTTGGAGCCCCGACCCCTACCGAAGAATCTCCCTGCCGCACATGATGCTTCCCTGTACTGTGCGTACCATCAGCAGACAGGCCATGCCACTGACAATTGTTTTCGCCTCCGTCATGAGGTGCAGGATTTGATTGACAACGAGGTTATCCTCCCACCTACTTCAGCAAAGTCCATCACCACAGAGTTCTTGGATTTTGAAGACACAGATACTGCGAGTATGTAATCAGAAGGTGAACTGCCTACAGGCAAAGCTCGGCGCATTTTTGGATGTAGCGTTTGGCACGCATTTTTGGACACCTGCTAAATATTAATTTTTGTAAAACCTGACTTGGGTGTCGAGTCAGTCTTCTGTTTTGTCTTGAGCCTGTCTCATTGTTTTGAGTCAGTCCTTTTGCTTAAGGGTCTGTCTAATTGTAATGAGTCAATCCCTCTTGTATAGAATACCGGGTGATTTCGGGGTTGTTGCCTCAAACGCCGTTTTGTCTTATAAACAGTTGTTTTTGCTTTTTGAGTCTGTTTCTGTCGGGGAGCCAGTTTTGCTAACAGATCTGAATGAAACAGCCGTGGCTATCATGCGCCGTATTTGTTGCTATTTGAATTAGCCGTGCCAGAGGACGTGAATGGAACGACAGTACATACCGCCTGCTCTCTCGTGCCTTGAACATCGTTATGATGACCTAAGCTTTTCATAAAACCCTTTTCAAACACTGCGGTGATGAAAACGAAGAGGAAGTAATTCCTCGGGTTTTGTAAAATTTTGATCATTTTGAGAAAAAGAAACGCATGCTAAGCTTTTCATGAATGAAATCATGCTTGTCGGCATGAGTACTGAGAAGGATCCTGGTTGATTCAGACTGGTTCCACACTATCTTCAGCACGAGCGATTTGTCGCTTTCTTAAAAACTTTCAAAAACAAAATATTTTGTGCAGTCTCGCGAAGACTTGTGTGGAATCGCTCTTGAGATTGTGTAGCCCAGGATCGCTCTCGGCCTCAAGATCCGATTTATCTGTTGCGAACCAGAATCCGTTCAGAACATTCAACGGTGTCATGAAACGCCTGTGTGGCCCATTTTGAAGCAGCCCTCGAGCAGGAGGCATCAAAGCCAGATCGAGGAGATCAGATCCCACCAGGCAAGGCTCGTGAAGCAACCGTGATGGACTCTTCTGCAAATCAACACCGCAGTCACTCTCTTGGATACAGAGAAGCTTCAATCTCAAAACCATTTGGCATGGGTTTGCTACACTTTTTACCCTTTGAGAGGCTCGCTGGGCCGAAAACCCGGAAGGGCGGTCCAGGCAAAAGTTAGAGCAAAGAAAAGAAAAGACAAAAAAGAAAAAATACAAAAAGAAGCAAAAAAAAGAAAGAAAAGAAAAGAACAAACAATAAAAAAAATGATGAAAATGCAAAAGAAAAGAAAAGAAGAAATGAAAAAGAAAAAGAAAAACATAGCTCGCAAGGTCGAAAACCCGCATTGGGCGCCTTGGCAAAAGTTAGAGCCTAAACAGTGAAGGTTAAAATACCCGAGTGTACCTTAACCGGAACTACGTAAGGCTTGATTCCCATGTTTGGGATACGTAGGCAACTTCATCCTGAAGTCCAGCCCCCAACGCTTCCATAGCGTCTCAGTTCATGTAATGGTTTTTGATCACCTGTGCCTCCTCTGAATCCGATGTTTCGGCTGCAATGTCTAGAACTACGTGATCAACTTCCTCCCGAAGTCCAGCCACCAATGTTTTCAAGGTGACTGTGTCCATATATTGTTTGTGGCCGTCTTCGTCCTCTCCGTGCCAGAGAGCCCGGTCGCGATCAATCATCGATGAGCATGCCGCGGCATTACCCAAACAAGGGGCAACTTTCCGTTGCCACGCGTCGCCGTAAGTTGCCATCCAAACCAGGGGCAACTTTCCGTTGCCATGCGTCCCTTCAAGCAAGGGGCAATTTTCCCAAATTGCTTCTGATCCGAGGTTGCGTATCTCGAGGGTAGGTTCTGTGCTTGTTAAGCATTGACCGTTTGCGAAAATAGTTTTTGAAAATTTTTACTGAGGTTGACTATTTTCTCGAAAATTATTTCATTTTCCAAAATTGGACCATGTTTGGACCCAAAAGGAAAATTTTCAGTGCTCACGGCCTGACTCGCATGATTTTCAAATCAAAAATTGAATAAGCACGCTAATCTGACGATCATTTTGATCAAAACTGTTTTAGAAGGAAAACAACAAAAATGGTCAAGGTAATGAACTAAGGGCACAGTTGAGCCAGGTGTTCTGTCCCCCCCCCCTCATCGTCAACGCACTCGCCAGAAGGGCATCCTATCTACCAGAAGTAATAGCCGCGAGCCGGCTGTATCGGGCATGAACCCGCCGCTTCCTATTCATCTATCAATCACCCTGGGGAGGGATAAAAAATGAGAGAATAAAGAATAGAGAGGTGTAAGTCGAGAGAAAAGTGAGCAAGAAGGTTTTGTGAGAAAAGCCGAGCTTGAGGGCCGAGGGACGTGAGAATCACACAAATCAGAAAGGGTGGGAAACCTACCCCGAGGAATTGGCTCCTCGAGCTTTGAGGTCTTTTGTTTTCAAACACGTCCGTGTGTCGTGTCTTTTGATTTGTCGGTCTCAACTTAGCTTTGAGTCTTTTCGAGTGCATCTCGTTGTGTTTAGGTCGGGTGCCTTTTATTTTCTTTACTAGAGTCCCTCCGCTGCGTTCAGTTGTAGGCTCGATACCCCGGTTGTAAAACCTTTTTCTAAAGTCAATCGTTTGTGCTCAGAATGCTGTGCCATTCTCTACATCTCTGCGAGGCAGGAGAAGAAAAGAAGTTTTTGGGGCATCCGAGTGTGTTTCAACTTCAACTGTTCCGATTTTGTTGGTCCGTCTTGTTAGATTGGGCTGTTTGTTTAAAGTTTGCCGTGCGCAGAATAGACCAAGTATTGTATTATGGGCTGTATGCAGATTAATCCCCAGCAGAATGTGGACTATTTGTTCAGTTCGAGCAGTGATTTGTCTGGGTTGTTTGCTGTTAGTTGGTTGGTTATCCGATTATTACAGTGCAAATGCTCCGTTTCCAGACAATGAATCAATTCCATTTACATTCGAGGTGTAATATGATGCAATGCAGTGCAAAGTATGAGATATGTAAATAAAACACTTTTCAGATAAAAGTTTGTTTCATATCATCTTCTCCAAATACAAAGTTTTGGGAACAAAAATCTGCCTGCGGCAGTACAAAGTACCCTAACTAAAAAAGAGAAAAGTACAAAAAAGAACAAAAAGCAGCAAAAATCTGAAGTAGCATCAATAGTCTCGCGCCTAAGGATCCGTCCTCGCCCTCTTCCTGGGCAGAAGCCAAGGAGCATCACCAGGAGCATCGCCGTCTGAGCCTGAGCCTGAGCTGTCTCCGGTCTCCTCCTCCGACGACCCCGCCTCCGCCTCTGTCTCTGCCTCAGACTCATCATCCGGAACCGGAGCCCGTGAGC
This sequence comes from Camellia japonica, assembly GCA_030407325.1. Taxonomy (NCBI): domain Eukaryota; kingdom Viridiplantae; phylum Streptophyta; class Magnoliopsida; order Ericales; family Theaceae; genus Camellia; species Camellia japonica. The sequence goes on from JAPPVO010000031.1 coordinate 125,721,258, forward strand.
TGCTCCCGGCGTAAGTATGCCCTCCTCTGGTGCGGGGATAGGCTCTGCCGTCCCGAGTAGAAATGGGAGGTCCAGCTGGAACGCCGCCCACCGGAGGAATCTGGAAGGGAGGCTGAAAAAGCATGAAAGGTGAGCGCATTAGAATACTGTGAATGCCGTGAGCAGTGAATCAGTGCAGAATGCAGTGTATGAGTACAGTGTATGTGGATGCCGTGAGCAGTGAATCAGTGCAGAATGCAGTGTATGAGTACAGTGTATGTGAATGCCGTGAGCAGTGAATCAGTGCAGAATGCAGTGTATGAGTACAGTGTATGTGAATGCCGTGAGCAGTTTATCAGTGCAGAATGCAGTGTATGAGTACAGTGTGTGAGTGCCATGAGCAGTTATCAGGTTTTGCGCAGTACATCAGATTGAATGAAACAGTCAGAAAAAAAACATACCGGAATGCTGTAAAGAGCCAAGATGTCGAAGGTCCGCTGTAGCATCCCCATCATGGAGGCATTCAACTCCACGGACTGCCGGGTGTACTCGGAGGACGCCTGCAAAAGTATCAGATGCATCAGTATTCTGTGGAATATCGAAATAAACTGAAATGGAATGACAATGCAAGATACAAAATGAAGTGATACGTACCGGAGGCAAGTCGGGAATACCGCCAACTCATGACCAGCCGGGGGAGGAGCAAAGGGGATCTGAAAGGTCTCCCCACCCTGCCCTCTGTATGTCAGCATAGTGGGCAGAGCAGGCCAACCGGCCCCCCGTCCTCTCAGAACCCCTCTTGCCGCGGACTCGGGCCCTCCTCGGCGCTCCTCCTCCTCTGCTCCTGCTCCGCCGCCGGCCAGGTCTCTCTCTCTCAGCTCGGCGACCACCACTCAGCGGCCGCATGAAAGGTCCGGACGTACTCTGAGTAATCGCCCTCGCCTCTGAAGCCGTCCGCCTCCCAACCGATGGTGTAGTCCGCCATCTGCTCAGCGGTGAAACGCTCGGTGTCCCTCATATGCTCAGGAGGATGCACCGGGACTATCTGCTCAGGTAACCCTAAGGTCTGACAAGAAGCGCTCGCCTAGGTACCAAGCCCGACAGACCGGGCCCTCCAGCAAAATCCGGTAACGCGAGGTCTCAACGGCGCCAGCAAACCGATCCCGCATCATCGCTGGCAGAGGAGCCCACGGCTGCCAGGTGATCTGAATTGAAATATAGTTTGTTATCTACTGGTATTGCAAATATACAGTGGAAAAGTAAGGCTTAAATAAACTGCAAGTAAGACATACCTCGGCAGGAGTAATGGTGTCGAAGTAGCGACGAAAGAAGCTGAAAGTCTCTCGCGGCCTCCGGATGCATCTCCCGTCATAGCGGCGTGAGAAGGGAATGACTAGAGGAGTCTCCGTCTCCGGCACTGGCTCCAACCTGGGAAAGTAGGCATAGACCCATAACTGCAAGACAGATGTCGGAACATTTATCAGATAAAGCAGAATACAGAATAGGGCAGAAATAATAAAGCCGTGTGTTGTGCAGTGTATTGAGCAGAGTATACCGGGTGAACAGTGTACAGTAGAGTATGTGTGTGCCGTGTGTACAGTATACAGCAAGTGTAAAGCAGACTACAGTGTGTGCAGTGTGCAGAGTACAGAAAGTACAGAACAGAAATGTAAAGCAGAGGAGAAGGCGTACCTCCCAAGCTCGCCAGTAGCCTCCGAGCAACTGCCCGCTGCCACGGGAGACTGAGCTCATGTACCCGTAAAGAGTGGCCAGAGCCGCACCACCCCAATCAAAACGCAAGATGTCTCGGACGTCCACCAGTGCGCTGAGTAGGCAGAGAGGCACGGTGTTCGCCCGGTCGGCGAAGAGGGTCGTCCCTAGCAAAAACATCAAAAAGCCGCGTGCGTACTGCTCTACAGCCGCCTCGGTCATCGGAGCCGTCGCCACCAACGCAGGCTGCACTCTGAACTGCACCTCGAACCAGGAGTAGCGGACAAAGCCTGGACGAGCAAGAGGTGGCGCCTCGCCAAGCAAGTAGATCTGAGCGGCGGTCCACTCGTCCATGTCAGTGTCGAAGGGGATCGGATCACCCCCTACCCCGATGCCGGTGAGCACCGAGAAGTCGTAGGGAGTCATCGTCATGTCTCCCGCCGCGGATAGGTGGAACGAGTCGGTGGTGTCCCACCACCTCTCTGCCAGGGCAGCTAGAAGAGGCCGGCAGGCAGTAAGCCGGGTCAGACCCCTGCAAAAGGAACTGAAGCCCGCATCGTCCACGATGCGTCGAACCGCCTCGGGAAGCTCCAAGTACCAATCTCGAGCCGCGACATTCCCATACCCGCGGATGGCATGGGAATCTCCCTGTTTTCAAGCAAATAGTTGCAAAGCAATATGAGATGTACAGTTCTGAGGAAACATGTTAAAGTCGATACAAATATGGCATGCGTGCAAGTTTATCAGATTCAAACAGATACCGGGTGCCGGTGCGCTTACAGTAAACTACAATATGTGATGCGTCAGTGTGTTTTTGAGTGGTGCAGTGTAAACATGCTGCACATGTGTACGTTTTTCTGATGCAAGCAAATGTCAGGTTTCAGTGTACCAGTAGGTGGACTACGGCCTGTGATGTGTCAGTGCTCCTGTGCGGATCAGTATAAATCTAGCATGTGTGCAAGTTTTCAAAGTTTAAACAGATGCCGGGTACCGGTATGTTCAGTGAATGACTAGCGAGTGATGTGTCAGCGTGTCTGCGTATTCAGTGCAAGTTTAGCATGCGTGCAGGCTCTTCAGATTCAAATAAGTGCCGGGTGTCGGTGAGTTCGCGGTAAGGTGCAATGCGCGCCGTGTGCTCGGGTGGTTGAGGCTGGTGCAGTGTGTGTGCATATGTCGGTCCTAAGCAGATATCAGTTGTGAAGTTGTCTACAATCAACTACAGTATACGGCATGTCAGAATTAAGCAGTTAACGGGTGCAGTTAGCTACGGCAGTCGACAGAAAATTCTACATTGCAGAAAATAAAACAAAGTAGAGATGTTACCTCGGAAGCGCCGAAGGACAGGTGCGAGGTCGGCTCGCGTAGGAGGAGCTCCGGGTCCAGAGCCCTATCGAAGCCGCGGAAGTGGCGGAGCCCATCTGGTGGAGCACGTGAATAGCCGGGCGATAGGTCGCCGGATCGAATGGGCGCTCGCTCAACGGGAGGAGCTCGACCCCGGGATCCATCTCGTGATCCGGGGGAGTCCCGACATGTGGAACATCGTCAGCCATGGCAGTGGTGATGAGAAAATAGCCGGAGAAGGAAAACCGGCGGAATGTGAAAAGTCAACCGGAAAAGTCAACCCCGAGCGGGCCGAAAATGGCCGGAAAGGCGGAAGATGAAAATACACGAAAAATAGAAGGAATCGAGGGGAACAAGTCCCGAAAAAGCGGAAATAGCAAAAAGGCACTCCGAAATGAAATTTCGATCGGTGGAAAATGTCCGAAACGCGATAACTTCGCGAATCGAACGACGAAAATGGTGCGAAAACACAAAGAAATGGCGAAAAAGTGAAAGGAAAACACTTTGGAGAGGGAGGCAAGGGTTTTTCGGCGGAGGAGAAGTGATAAAATAGGGCATGGAACCCTATTTTATAACACCCAAGGTGAATTGGCAGAACTGCCCCCGATCAGCAACTTTCTGCCGGTCGGCACTATTTTGTGCCGGTCGGCACAATATTGTGCCGATGAATGGTTTTTGCAGCCGGTGGCCAGCCGGTGGCCACCTAGCCCAGCCGGTGGCCACCTATCCCGCCGGTGGTGTTCCCAAGGCCTTTTTTGGCATTGAGGAGTTTTGGGTCTTCATAGCTCAAGAAAATGCAAGAGTGCATCCCGAAGCTCAACCGGCCTCCGTTTTGACCTCGGACCGTGTCTTCTGTGCGTGGCACTCAGATTCAAGCAAGGATTGTATCCTTTCGTATCCTTTTGTCTTTTACAAGATTCAAAAGTTGCCCCGTGGGCGTTGCCGCATCCATCACATTGTCCGGCGCATCGCATCGCGCCGTCTTGCACGTCTCTTGCGACTTGCACCGTTTTGTACTTTCGTGTGGCATGCGTGTCATACTTGCATTTCATTTTCCATTCAATGAGGTATGTGTGCCTCATTTTGCATTTCATTGCATCTCGAGGTACACGTGCCTCGTTTTGCATTTCATTTTCCATTCAATGAGGTATGTGTGCCTCATTTTGCATCTCATTGCATCTCGAGGTACGCGTGCCTCGTTTTGCATTTCATTTTCCATTCAATGAGGTATGTGTGCCTCATTTTGCATTTCATTGCATCTCGAGGTACACGTGCCTCGTTTTGCATTTCATTTTCCATTCAATGAGGTATGTGTGCCTCATTTTGCATTTCATTGCGTCTTGAGGTACGTGTGCCTCGTTTTGCATTCCATTGCATCAATGAGGTATGCGTGCCTCATCTTGCATCTCATTTTGCATTTTATCGCGCTATTTTGCGCACCTCATTGTTTTTTTTGCCACGGTCTGACGAGACCTTAAACACGCCCCCACGGTCTGGCGAGACCTTAAACACGCACGGTCTAGGAGACCTTAAATCCTCGAGAGGTGCAAGACCTTCGGTGCATTGAGGTGTGCACCCCATCGCATTCGGCATGCATCATATCGCACTATCTTGTGCACTTGCGTTGTCTAACGCACCGCGCTGTTTTGCGCATCTCATTGCATTTTGCATGCATTCAATCGCGCTATTTTACGCATCACACTGTCTGGTGCACCATCCTGATTCATGCATTGCCCCTACGGTCTGGCGAGACCTTAAACACGCACGGTCTAGGGACCTTAAATCCTTGGGAGGTGCAGACCTTCAGTGCATTAAGGCGCACAACTCATTGCATTGTTATGCGTCTTAAAAGCCGCGCGTTAGCGCGCATTTCAAGAAAGATCATGCATCACCTGCATTCAAAAAACAAGGAAACATGCATTGTCATGCATCGCATTCCGGTCTAGGAGACCTTAAATCCTCTGAAGGTGCAATTCCTTCGGTGTTTGTCGTGCCCGAACGACTTTCGGTGGTCTGGTAAAGCCACCAGCCTGTGTTTACGGTGAGTTCCTAGAAGACCAACTGGGACGGTGAAAACTAGAGTTCGAACGGCTTATGCCTAGAACGCAAAGGTTCGGGATCTCCGAGACTAAAGTCTGGTTTAAATACCCAGGGGTGTACCCTCGGCTTGAAATCTGTATGGAAGCCCCATAGGTTGAGGCGGCGTGTTTACGCCTCGATTCTGGATACTGAACCAACCTAGTATATCGCCTTGTTGGTAAGATAGGGAAAGCTGCAACCGTAGTCGTTGCATCATAATGCATTGTCATGAATCATTGTAAATAATGCATTGTCATGCATCATTCTAAATATTGCATATGTCATGCATATCCAAAAACACAAAAAAAAAAACATGCATATGTCATGCATTATCATATATAGTGCATATGTCATGCATTTCAAAAAAAACACAAAAAAAAAAAAAAAAAAAAAACATGCATATGTCATGCATCATCATATATAGTGCATACGTCATGCATTTCAAAAAAAAAAAAACATGCATATGTCATGCATCATCGTATATAGTGTATATGTCATGCATTTCCATTCCATTGTAGGTTGCATGCATTTCACTGCATCCCTTCCATCCATGGCTTGCGCCTTTCTAGGTTGAGCTTGGTCTGGTATGTGCCCCTACTTTTCACATCGAAGCACGGTTTTTGTGTACGCGCCTATTCCTTGATGAGCTTGGTTTGAGGGTTGCGACACATTTTCTGTGTTAGACGCGGTTCGTATGCGTACATGCCTTTCCTAGGCAAGATTCGGTTTGGCTTGCGTGCCGTATCCATTTCATTATAGTTGCATGCATCCATTGCATCACTTCCATCTATGGCTTGCGTCTTTCCAGGTTGAGCTTGGTCTGGTATGTGCCCCTACTTTTCACGTCGAAGCACGGTTTGTGTACGCGCCTATTCCTTGATGAGCTTGGTTTGAGGGTTGCGGCATATTTCCTGTGTTAGACGCGGTTCGTATGCGTACATGCCTTTCCTAGGCAAGATTCGGTTTGGCCCGCGTGTCATATCCATTGTATCTATTTCCATTGCATTGTAGTGTAATTACTGCGTCCGGCATTAGGATCATTATTCCCTCCCCAGCGGGTCGTCACCCCACTTATGTCAATCCACCCAATACTTGCTCTGGTGTCCGTGCGAAGTACTCATAGATCAGACATCGTTCTATGGGAGACGGACTTGTTACCTCCATCAATCTACTTGACATATGTGTGGTTTCGAATCGCTCACGATTGAATCATGATTCAATTGCCCTGCTTGCAGTTTGCATGGTTTCAATTGCATTGCATATCATTTGCATTATTCATACATAGTTTTGTATATTTTGCATATCATTTTGCATTACATCATTGCATTGTCATGCATGTTGCTAACAATATTGTGCCTGTTAAGTTTGCTTTCTTTGCAGGCACGATATTGTATGTACGGCTCATTTGAGGCCGGTGCAACCGGACGAGCCGCACAGGTATTGTATCGTCCGAGTGAGACGTGTTGAGAATTGCATAATTCTCTTACATCCTTTCTACATTGTAGTGTAGATTGGTGTATGCTAGCTATAACTGTCGCATGTGTGCTTCATTACAGCTTTCTTTGCATGATCATAAGTTATGCTCGGCCTTTTGCATCGTCAGTTGCATCTTGCCCCCCTACGGGTGCATACCTTATCTGCGGCTTGTATGCCTGTGCCTGAACTGCTGGTTGATTCCTAAGGGATACGTAGGCAGCTTGCGAGTTCAACCATTTGCGCTTTGTATGTTTGTCCAAGTCTTCGGCCTTGTCAAAAATGGGTCGTCTCTGGGCTCTGACATTCACTCCCGTCATTGTTATGACTTTCGAGTTCTGTCAAAGAGGGGCAACTGTAGACACCCCATTTTTGATCGTCCTCAAGACCTGGACGTCACTGCTTGAACACTCGGTGATTATCTATGTTCGTGTTCGTTTGGAGTTCCCGGAGTTCTCGGCTGCGCGCGCCTTGCCTCAGGACCTCCGAACTCGACCGTTTTGTGTTTGGTTTTGCACCAAACACTTGTGTTTCGCCTTGGAGGGGCAGGGAATGCCTTGTGAGGCATCCCCACACACCACCGGCAGTGGTTAGAGGCCACCGGCTGGTTGGTGTTGCCACCGGCACTATATTGTGCCGGTCGGCACTCTTTTGTGCCGGTCGGCAGTCAATTTTGGCAAATGACCATTTTGCCCTGCCGACTACTGTACAGCTGCTTTATCAGATATTTTTAGACAGCTGTATCACTTTTTGCTCCCCTCCATACACGTGTATGGAGGGATGAGCCTTGAGGCTTGCTTAACTTGTAAGTTTTGTGCCTATACAAAGAGGCCTCTTCTCTTGACTCAAGGGGGAAGTTTTTGAGAGACTTAGCCATTTTTAGAGAGAACCAAGCTCTGGTTTTTAGGGTTAAAATAGATACACATCCTATCTCTCTCTTTCTCTTTTGTATTCTAGGTGTTTTGGTTCACATTATTGCACTAAAACACCTAGTCTTCCACCTTTCCTTGGTATCCTCGAAAATCAGAGCTTATTCTTGAAGTTCTTGACTGATTTGGAGCTCAAGGAAACAACAACATCAACCTTTGTGAAGGTGGTCATCAAGGGTGAGAAACTAGCTCTTTTTACCCTATTCTTGCACTCCATTTTTGCCTAGTTTTGAACTGTTTTTGTGCTTAGTCTTTAACACATAAAAGTTCTGTTTTTTAAGCCTCTTTATTGTTTATTAAGAGTGCTTGGTGGTTTGGGCAAGTTTGACCACCCTTAGGCCTTGAAAAGGCCCTTTTTTGTGCTATTTTGTGAGAGATCCGAGACTTTGGTGCTTGGGCCTCTCCACCACTGAAATCTTGAGGGATTTCAGTGGTGGAGATGGTGCCTTGAAGTCTCCAAAAGGGGAGGGTCACCCCCTCTCCTTGATGTCCTTGGAAAGGGCAAGTTTTGGCCTCCAAAGGAGCACCATGTTTGGTTGTTTGTTGAGCATGTCTTGGCTGCATTTTATGTTTATTATGCCCTAATATGACATTGTTACAAGTTGGTTTTGGTCCCCTATGCATGCTTAGCATAGTTGCCTTGTAATGCCTCTTTGATGCCTTAACATGCCTAGATTGTGTGCCTTAGTTTCTAGCATGTTTTAGGCTTGCATTTGTGAAGATTTTGTGCTTATATTGCCATGTTTTAGGTCTGTCCTAAGTTGTTTTGGTCAATCTTAGCATGCATTATATAGCCTCTTTGTATTTGGCTTGTTGGCCTTAAGAGCATGAATGTATAGCATGCCTTGTTTGCATCATTTTTAGTGGCTTGGAACCACCTAGCATGCTATTTCAGTCTCTTTGGTGTGCTTGTATGCTTGCCTTAGTTGCCTCTTTAGTGCTTCAAAAGCATGCGTTGTATGCTCCATGTTTTGGCCTTAATGCATGCCCTTGGTTTCATGTCATCTAGATGCCATCTAGGTGGTCCTTTAGACTTAGTTTTATGTGTTAAAACTCTGATTTTAGTTGCTTAAGTATTGCCATGTATGGTTGTACTAGGTGTGGTTCAAAGCCTTATTGGCTTGCCTTAGTACTTGGGCCGTTTGCATGCTTTGTTTGGTCTATCTTAAGTTGGTTTGGCACCATGATTAGCATGATTTTCAGAGCTTACAATGCATACTAATGGTCCATATTTATGCCTCTTAGGTGTGTTTAAGAGTTACTTAATTATGCTTAAGTGTTGGTGCCTTAACTTGTGCATGTGTGCATGTGTGTTTGGCCCTCATGATTTAGCATTTCGGACACTGATTTTAAGCCTATTTGAGTTGCCTAAGTCATGTGTAAGATCATCATTTAATTGGTTTGCATGCTTGTCTTGAATGCTTGCTTGAACCCTTTGCATAAGTATGTTGCATAGTTCATGTTGCATGCCTAGTTGACATGCTTAGGGTTGCATTTGCATTGTGCATGTTTGACCTCTTGAAGTGGAGTATGATAGAGGTTTAGCACCCTCGTTTGCTTGTTTGCATTGCATGCATTTGAAATCTAAGTTGCACTCTTGGTTCCTCGGGCCATCATGCATGGAAATGCGTGATTGGTGGTCCGGGAATCGAGGCACATGCCCCCTTGAGTCAAAAACATGATAAGGGGTGTGTGTAGTGCATAAATACCTTGAATCACATTGCCATGCATGTTGTTGTCCTCTGCTGCTGTGAGTTGCAGGTTTTGCAGGCATTTAGTGCCGGCCGGCAGTGTTTAGTGCCGACTGGCAGTAAACAAGCTGCCGATGGATGAATTTTGTGCCGGTGGCCTCCTCCTTCAGCCGGTGGTGCTCTACCCCAGCCGGTGGTACTCCCCAGTGCCCTGAGAGGTACTTCTGGGACTTTGGCAATTTTCTGAGGAGGAGAGCAGAGGAAACAGAGGCAATCCGTGCATGGCAGTGCGGTTCCGAGCCAGTCCCAAGCGCGTGTTGCATCCGGTCCTCATCCCGAGGCGGTTTACTGCTTTAAATTAGATTAATTAATTTATTTGATTAATTTAGTGAGATTTGTAATATTTTAATTAGCTTGCGTAATTAATTAATTTGTATATTCTTTTGGTCCCCCGAGTGAGGGCAAATTTGTAATAAGTGTGTGTGAGTGGGTGTATGTCTTCCAATCCCCATTTCTTTCTTCCCTTTTATTTACCTGCTTACGATGGTAGATTAGGGCACTTATTTTAGCATACCTTATGCAATGCATGCGTGCATCCATGCATTTGTTTACATGCACCGGGCTCGGTACATCATACAAACTGCATCTTTTCAATTCCAAATTGAATACGTGTATATGCATTTCACATGCCATTTAGGGTTAGCCGAGCCTTCTAATTGCATCTGTATGTGTTCATTAGCCACTTAACATGAACTAGGACATGCATGTTTGCTAACTAGTTTTTGTTTTGGCACGGAGTACGATGTAAGTTTTACGCTTTAGCATACACATGCGTGTGAATGCCATGACAGTATGCTTACCATGCGGCTAATGCTTATGTGATAAACTGTTTGAATGCCTGTGGGTGGAGGTTGGATTGCTGAGTTGGAAAACTCATTGAAATCCGTGTTTTAGCCTACTTGCGAGTAGCAAATTCCAAACATTTTCAAAACAAACGGATATGCAATGTTTGTTTCCAAATTAGGCAATCTAGTCTATACTTGCTGTGCGCATAACATAGTAATTCTAGGCTAATAATTGGGATAAGAGCATGTAATGTTTTCAAAATCGGATATCACGGTTAGTAGAGGCCGGTCTTCGGACCGGGCGAAAGGGGGTGCTCATAGCTGACCTTCCCCGATCGTACCCAAGCTCCCGAGCCAAGACATTTGGTGATGACGGACACGTGGCCTTCGGCACCGAGTCAGGGTTTCCTAAATTCCCCATTTTAAAAATATTTAGGTGGTGACTCTGTAATCTGGCAAAGCAGTCCATGTTTGGCACTACTTTTCAAAAAATCTGTTTTTCTTCAAAACGATTTGCCAGAGTTGGACTCTTTGGTTCAGATTAAGAACCGTAACACAAAAGGGAGTCCGAACTGTAGAGTGAGGCCCACGGGCGCGTCTACAGAGAGGCCCTTTTTTTCCTTTTCCATGGAGGGGACTCAGGGGCACTATATCCATCAGCACCACTGTCGTCATCAACACCATTGTCGTTAGAAGGATTGGACTCAGAGCCAGAATCATCCTCTCTGCTCCCTGACCTGGAGCTGGCATCATCATCCTCGCTCCCAGATCCAGAGCGTCTGCTCGTCGTCTCCTCGGTGCCACTAGACCTAGTGTCATCCCCACTCGATGGCAACTCTGGAGATGAAGAGGTCTCCTCTGTCCGAGACTCGCTGCTTCTACTCCGAGCACCTCTACCTTTGCCCTGACCTTTACTCTCATCCCGGCCGTGTGTTGGGGCCCGTCTACCACTCCTTCTCGCCACCGGAGGAGATATCGCTGATGTCGCCGATGCCGTAAGTACTGCTAGTACAAATGGAGGTTGAAAAACAAGGAACAAGAAATCAATACGATACAAAATCAGTGCAGAGCAGTACAAAGTATCAAAATAGTATAATGCAGAATTTGTATGGGTATGAATCAGCGCAAGTCAGAGCAGAAGAGAAGGGAAAGTACCTGGATACCATGAAGGGCTAGTAGTGTCTCCATCCGCTGCACCATCTGAACTAAAGAGGCAGCCAATCCGAGGACGCTGTCCAGATACTCTAGAGGCACCTGAAAATGGATTTGAACATCAGTGTACAAGAAAGGGAATGTCAACTATAAACTGCGAAGCAAAGTGGCAAATTACATACCTGTTGTACGGCGGGATCCTGGACGCATCCGTGCTCTTCCTCTGGTGGATCAACTGGAACCTAATAGGCCGTCTTGGTCAGCCGCCAGCATGTGATCATGGTTGGAATCGCTGGCAAACTAACTATGGGCATAGCAGGAGAGGCCCCGCCAATGTCAGCCTCAACTGCATGTGTAGCACCTCCAGCCGCAGGGACATCTGCAGCATCTCTCGCGTAAACTCTGGATAAAGGCAGCATCAGATGAGTCCTGATGAAGGCTGCATAGTCTCCCCATCGTTGTAAGTAATCAGCGTCTTGCCTCGCCATGTACTAAATAACAGCCTCAACCAGGAGGCTATCAGCTATTCTCATAGATGCTGGAAGCGGAGCAAGAATAATATAGGCAGGTAGGCCCCGAATCTGGCGCACAAACTACTTGCCTAGATACCAACCCGATAGAAGGGGCCCTCCAATATAATCCAGAATCGGGAGGTACCTCAAGACTCAGCGTACTAGTCCCGTATCCCGGCAGGCATCATCGCCCAGGATTGCCATGTGATCTGCAAACAATTGTTAGTAATTGTTAGTGGTAAAGAGTGGGTTGAAGCAATGTGTATGGAATGGAATATGTATGAGATTCAGACTACCTCTCGTGCTGTCAATATCGAAATATCAACAGTAATACACAAAAGTCATGTCATCACGGTGTTTGGAGCGGCATCTGCCATCGTACCGATATGAGTAAGGTACGGCTAGTGCTACTTCATCTACTGGCATTAGGGCAAAGGCCGAAAAATATGCATATACCCAAAGCTGTAAAGGAGAGATCGGTTGTGTAAGTACAGATATAAAAAGTGTAAAAGCAGAAAGTCCAAAGCATAAAGCACAGTGTAAAGGCAGAAAGTGCAAAGTACAAAGCACAGGATGTAAAGGCAGAAAATGCAAAGCAGAAAGCATAGCAATAAAGACTATAATGAAGGTGCAGTGTGTACCTGTGATATCCATGTTCCGTAATATGTTAATTGGTCCTTAATATGAGCATGATTATGTGTTTAATATGATTTTGTGAGCCATTATGTGAAAATATGTGGTTTTGAATTTCTATCTGCTCACCGTAGGAATATCTGTTTCATTATCTGTTTTGGAAATTAAATTGAAGGCCTTATCGGCCACAGAACCCGAAATTGATTACGCTATTGTGATTAGCATAATTTTTAGAGCCTACGATGAAATTTAATTGGAAATTGATTCAGATCAGAATTAATTGATTTAATTGATGAACTAGTGCCCAATTATTTATTATTATTAAATTGGAGTTAGTGGGATTTGTTGTAATAAGGCACTACACCCCCCTCCCCAATTCTCTCTTTAGCTTCATTTTAACTGATTTTGAACTCAAGGAAGAGAGAGGGCCGACTATAGAGAGAGAGAGGGAGAGAATTGTGTAATCTTGGCTCAAGGTTTGGGGAATTTTATTCACCCAAAAAAGGTTTGGGGAATTTGAAGATTAAACTCAAGAATTTGCTATAGTTTGGAAGATTGAGCCTCTAGGTAAGTGAATTCATGAGTTTAATATTGTGAATTGTGAATTCAAGTTTGATTATTTGTCAAGAACATGAATTAGTTTGTTTATAAGGAAATTGAGTTGTATTTGTTGAATTTAAAGTCTTAGAACACATGCATGTAAGAAATTGCCATAAATTTCCATGTTTGAGCATAAAGTATGTGATCTATGTTGAGTTTGATTAATGACCATGTATTTGATCATCTCTTGACCAATTAAGTTGAGGATATTGTGTATATTTCACATGCAAGTGCAAATCATGGGAGTTTGAGTCTTGCATGTTTGAATCTAGTGTGTTGGTGATGAGTTTGAGTTAATTTGAGACATGCATGTGATTAAATTGTGGAATTGAGCTTCATTGTGTTGTAATTTGGTGTTTATACCATGTTAGAATATGTATATGTGAAGTTTGAGCCAAAATCATGCATTTGGAACCTTTGAACATCAAATTGAAGCTCAAGAACATGTTCTGGAAAACCCAGAAAATTTAATGTCCGCTCGAGCGGGAAACCGCCGCTCGAGCGTGAATTTCGTGCTCCCAGTATTTTTGCAGACTTGGATGTCCGCTCGAGCGGGTAAGTTCACGCTCGAGCGGGAAGCCATGTAGTGAGGCCTTCCGCTCGAGCGCTAGACTTCAAGCTCGAGCGTAAATTTGATGCATCCAGTACTTTTGCAGGCCTCAAGGGTCCGCTCGAGCGGGGACCCTGTTTTCTGAAATTTTGAAAAGACATTCTGAGTTTTGTTTTCCGTTCTCTTTCACTTCTAAGTACTCTTAGGCATGCATTGAGCATTGTAATTGAGTTAGAAGGATAAGAATAAAGCCTAGAGAGGAATATGTGAATTAAAGAACGGATTGAATCGGTTGTGACCCATATGTGTTATGTGATGTGTAGGGTCAAGCTCCAGGGCAAACCAACCAACCGATCATTGTGAGTAATATCTTAACAAAGATATCTGAAGTATGTTGTTGTCCAATTGCTTACTTCTATGTAAGTTTTATAAGTTCGCTGATTCGATTGGTGGACAATGTTTGCTATACCAAATGAATGGGCCAGAGGCCGTTTTGACAAGAATGAATGAATGGGCTAGAGGCCATTTTGACAAGAACGAATGGATGGGCCAGAGGCCACTTTGACAAGAATGAATGGATGGGTCAGAGGCCAGTTTGCCATTTTGAATGGGCCAAAGGCTAGTTTGACACAAATGAAAGTTTAAATGGGCCGAAGGCCAGTTTGACATGAAAGTTTAAATGGGCCGAAGGCCAGTTTGACATGAAAGTTTAAATGGGCCGAAGACCAGTTTGACATGAAAGTTTGAATGGGCCGAAGGCCAGTTTGACATGAAAGTTTGAATGGGCCGAAGGCCAGTTTGACATGATAGTATGAATGGGCCAGAGGCCAGTTTGACATGAAGGAAAGGATGGGCCGAAGGCCAGTTTGACATAAACGAATGGGCCAAAGGCCAGTTCGACCTGAATGATACTAATGAATTGGGTCCGAGGCCGTATGATGTGTTTGGAACCGCAGTTACTTAACTTACATATGTCTATGTATGTATGTATTAGTTAGAAATATAAGTTGGGCCCAAGGCCGTTTGATGTATATTGTTCCAATGGATATTCTTTATTTGATATTATTCACTAGGCTTTCGCTCACGCTCATTCATGTTGTTTTGTAGGTGAGCCAAGAGAGGTCCAGACCCAGCCTCAGTGAAGTCTGTGTAGAACAACTAAGGTTTTGAAGAGTCAACCCTTGCGTCTCACGCACGAGACACGTCTTCACCCTTTTGCCATTCTATACTATTCTGTCATGTTGGCAAGGACTTTGGTTTACGTCTGTGTATAGTTTTATTTGGCTGACTTAGATTTGAATGATCCTGTCTGTGCAGAACTTGATGTTACTATACTTTCTGCTGTGAGTTATTAACATATGTAAATGTGGAATGTTATGAGGTGTATATAAGCACGGCTCTATGGACAAAGTTTTAAATTTGCTTCCGTTTGGCCCCTTTACCCTGATGAGTTTTGTCTTATTTGGTTTGAGGCCGTAGGTAATCTCGTGATTACTGGCCGGTTATGGCCTTAACCCATAGGGGCGGGTTTGGGTTGTGACAGAGTGGTATCAGAGCACGAGTTAATAACTCACACACTTGTCCAAAAGAGCAATAAGCGTCTAGATAAGATCTAGGATGCATTCATGTGATAAGTATGAATTTGAAAGCATCAAGAATACGCTTAAATGTTCAATATGAACGATTATGTATTATAAGTTTGTAATTCGCTTGCATTGCAAATTATTTGAATACGTACGCTCTTTAGTAAATGCATACCTGTGAATCTTTTGTATAAAGTATAATGCAAGTTTAATCAGATGGTGAGAACATGTAATTATATGAGATATCAATTGTTACACTAATGTGTACAACAAGTTTGTTTTGTTATAATGCACATACATGAACATATGACTCATGAAAAGTTGCTTATGTGCATTCGATTCTGCAAATGGGTGTCTATGTGAAATATGAGCATGATTTGAGTATATGACTACTTAGTAAATGTTCAGCATGCGATATCTGATAAGTATGCAATCATCTGTTACGTATGTGATTAATTGTGCCTTGACGATACATAAAATGGGAATATAACAATGTGCCTATGTGCGAATGTACGCATGCGTATCTGTGTTTATTTCTGTATTGGGCATCCCGGTATTTGGCAAGGCTTAATAAGAATTTGTGTAGAACATGGATAAAGTAAGGGCATACGAGTTGGCAGACTCTCCCACAGCTCGACTTGATAGACTGCAAAGAATAGTACAAGAAATGGCAGAGATTTTAAGACAACAACGTCAGTTGCCACTACGGCAAGAACCTTTGCCACCACCAGTGTAAGAAACACCGAAGAGTTGCTATCGAATTTCTGGGGCTTGTTATAGGTGTGGTAAAATGACCATATGGTAAGGAACTGTCCCCGAACTGAACGGAACGTGAATAAATCTTCTGCCTCAGCTAGATTCGTAACAACGGTAGGAATTGCTAATTAGGATAGAGTAATTACACTCATCCCAGAAAGCACTCAGAATACTACGACCGCTATCCCAGGTATCTATACTGTTTATAAACGAATGCTTATGTGTTGACTGATTCTGAATTAGTACATGCGTACATCTTTGCTTGGGATATTGTTTGATTCGGATCGGCATATTCTTTCATATCTACTGCTTGTGTATCTAGATTGGTTTGACCCACGAGATCGAGACCGTATTCATTGAGTGTAATGTGTTCCATTTGGGAATTTGTGAAATATGTATTGGGATATCGATTAACTCTACACATGCACATATACATCTAAACCTATGCTCAGGGTGATTTGTTATATTACTGCCTTCAATGACTAAACCACTGGAATTATGACTCTATGAATGTGTGACTGGGTTGAGCACCCCAAATAACGAACTCTATAAATTGCGAGATCATGTACTTGGATTGGTAGAAAATTGACTGAGCTATGTGACTATATTGGGCTTAACTCGTAAACCTATGATTCGTGACTAATTTGGAACTTTTGCGTAACAGACCCTATCTTATGTGCAACCGAGGAACTTTGTTTAATGTGTTACTGTGTACCATGTGCTTGCATATAAGACCTATTTGAGAATTTCTATACTAATTATGATATATACCTCCCGATATGAACGCCTGCATATGCAACTACACTTGAACTTATGTGAACAATTCCATATTGTACATGATTTGAAATATTTTGACATGAACAGTTGTGATAAATGACTCTGATATGACTTTGAGAACTGATGAACTTAGAACAGTTGTGAAACTATCGACTATGTACCTAAGCAACGAAGTGTGCCTTACAGAACCAAAAATACCCCATTGAGAAAACTTTTATCTGATTCAATCCGATAGAACTTTTGTTTGATTGGGCCTGTTAGAACCCTCATTTGATATAATTTGATGGGACCTTTGCTCGATTTGATTTGGCAAGACCTTTGACAGGATTAATTTGATGAGACCCTCTATCTGATTTGACCTTGTTAAGGGGAAGTACGAATTACGTATAAATAAATAGCCAGATTATTCTTGGCAGGAAAATTGATAGACCCAAAACTCGAATCCGTTTGGAGTACTCGACTTACTTGAAAGACCTCTTGTGGGCTATCAACAGATTGATCTAACCATGAACACCATTGAGAACCAACCTCCAACTATCGAGGACATACGTGTTAAAAATGAACCGAATTGTACAAATCCAGTGATTGGGTGTCTTAAGGAACAATGCTTGTGTATTGTCATGTTCTTACGCATTTGACGCTAAGGAAGCTGGTGACAACAGATTGATTTGATTGTAAACAGTACTGAATATTTATCCTCGACTAATCAGAATATGTTTCATATGTCTGCTTCAGTGTTAACGGATTTTGGGAAATCAGGTTATGTGAATGGTATTGTGTTTGTTTTGATGACATTTTTGAGACATCCTTTCGTGCTAGGGGACGTTAAGCCTATGTAGCACCTTTGTTGAGATATCTTTTTTGCCACCGACGGTTTTGTACGGGTGGGTTTGTCTAATCGATCTCGGGTCGGCCACCGACGGTCGTGAACGGGTGTGCTTTGATTCCGAGACGATTATTCATTTGTTTTGTCCGGAATGTCATCCTTTGGTATTATGTAGATGTTATTAACATCCAAGAAGCTTTTAAAAACCCTGATTGTCCGAAAGTATGTGAATTCAATACGCCTTGTGTAAATAACTGCTCAATACCATTATATTCTACAATTGGGGCTCTGAGGATGTGTAAATTGTGTTTAACATATGATTGACTGTTTTGATATCATCTTTGACATCATGGGGATTAATATATGAGTTTGCCTTCTGCTTTGGCGACTATGAGATAGTGTGGAAGACTTAAAGGAACAGGGAATTGAATGTTGAGCCGAATTGTAAACTGTAAGCTGTTGAATGAATTGAGAACACGTGTATTCTGTTAGAAGTCGACTGCCTCGATGTTATTGTACTTTACAGTTGGTACTATGGGGATATATGAGTTACGTATGTCGTGTGGTCGATTGCTTCGTTGTTATCTTTGTTGACTCGGGAATCAGTGTCTGGATCCGCTTTAAATTCCTGTAGACCTTTGATTGACCTTGGATAACTGTGATGAGTCACCGAACTAAATACCGAATCGGATTGTGAATTGCGGAGTTATTGAAGAATGAATTGAACTTTTGTGACAAGGGAATAGACCGAACTTCTATGGTAAAGTTAGCTGACGTCTGAAATAAGTATGTGGTGACCTATTGTGAAAAAGAAAGTTGTTGAATTTGTGTCTAAATATTTTCGGTACCAAAAAGTCAAAGCCAAATATCAAATATAGATGGAACTACTTCAACCTCTCCCTGTTTGGAATGGAAATAAGAAAATGTGACTACGAATTTCATTGTGGGGCTACCTTGAGCACCCAAGGTATAAGTCCCGTTTAGGTTATTGTATGTAGAATACTAAGTTTGCTCATTTTCCTCTCTGTAAAATTTCGTATGATGCTTATAGACCAGCCACTGGTTACATCAATAAAATTGCTTGTTTGCATGGGGTCCCAGTATCTATTGTTTTAGACAGGAATCCTAAAATGTGCCCGAATTCTGATAAGCCTTCAAGAGGCAATGGGGACTGAATTGTGATTCGACGCTGCTTGCTGTCCGAAAATCGATGTATAATTAGAAAGAACTTTTAGGAGAAATGCTCCAAATATATTCAGTAGATCTTTTAGGGAATTTGGAAAGTCTATTCGTTGTTGGCAGACTCTGCTTACAACAACAGCCTGCACTCTGGTATCGGTGTGGCACCGTGCAAAACCTTGTATGGCGGAAAAAGTAAGCCTCTGATTGATTAAGAACAGAATGTTGCTTGATTTTAAGACCGAGCAAATAACTATCTAAAGGATAGTGCTGGAACCGTTAAATAAGAAGTATTCCGAATTGTTTTCGACTGAAGGTAAAATAAGTTTGGAGGACCAAACTTTCTAAAGGGGGGAAGACTGTGATATCCCATTCCGTAATATATTAATTGGTCCTTAATAAGAGCATGATTATGTGTTTAATATGATTTTGTGAGCCATTATGTGAAAATATGTGGTTTTGAATTTCTATCTGTTCACCGTAGGAATATCTGTTTGATTGTCTGCTTTAGAAATTAAATTGAAGGCCTTATCGGCCACAGAACCCGAAATTGATTGCACCATTGTGATTAGCGTAATTTTTAGAGCCTACGATGAAATTTAATTGGAAATTGATTCAGATCAGAATTAATTGATTTAATTGATGAACTAGTGCCCAATTATTTATTATTATTAAATTGGGTTAGTGGATTTGTTGTAATAAGGCACTACACCCCCCTTCCCAATTCTCTTTAGCTTCATTTTGACTGATTTTGAATCAAGGAAGAGAGAGGGCTGGCTATAGAGAGAGAGAGGGAGAGAATTGTGTAATCTTGGCTCAAGGTTTGGGGAATTTTATTCACCCAAAAAAGGTTTGGGGAATTTGAAGATTAAACTCAAGAATTTGCTATAGTTTGGAAGATTAAGACTCTAGGTAAGTGAATTCATGAGTTTAATATTGTAAATTGTGAAAGTTTGATTATTTGTCAAGAACATGAATTAGTTTGTTTATAAGGAAATTAAGTTGTATTTGTTGAATTTAAAGTCTTAGAACACATGCATGTAAGAAATTGTCATAAATTTCCATGTTTGAGCATAAAGTATGTGATCTATGCTGAGTTTGATTAATGACCATGTATTTGATCATCTCTTCACCAATTAAGTTGAGGATATTGTGTATATTTCACATGCAAGTGCAAATCATGGGAGTTTGAGTCTTGCATGTTTGAATCTAGTGTGTTGGTGATGAGTTTGAGTTAATTTGAGACATGCATGTGATTAAATTGTGGAATTGAGCTTCATTGTGTTGTAATTTGGTGTTTATACCATGTTAGAATACGTATATGTGAAGTTTGAGCCAAAATCATGTTTGAATCTAGAATATGTATTTTTGCAGACTTGGATGTCCGCTCGAGCGGGTAAGTTCACGCTCGAACGGGGAGCCATGTAGTGAGGCCTTCCGCTCGAGCGCTAGACTTCAAGCTCGAGCGTAAATTTGATGCATCCAGTACTTTTGCAGCCTCAAGGTCCGCTCGAGCGGGGAAAGTACACGCTCGAGCGGGGACCCTGTTTTCTGAAATTTTGAAAAGACATTCTGAGTTTCGTTTTGTTTTTCTCTTTCACTTCTAAGTACTCTTAGGCATGCATTGAGCATTGTAATTGAGTTAGAAGGATAAGAATAAAGCCTAGAGAGGAATATGTGAATTAAGAACGGATTGAATCGGTTGTGACCCATAGTGTTTGTATGATGTGTAGGGTCAAGCTCTAGGGCAAACCAACCAACCGATCATTGTGAGTAATATCTTAACAAAGATATCTGAAGTATGTTGTTGTCCAATTGCTTACTTCTATGTAAGTTTTATAAGTTCGCTGATTCGATTGGTGGACAATGTTTGCTATACCAAATGAATGGGCCAGATGCCGTTTTGACAAGAATGAATGAATGAGCCAGAGGCCGTTTGGACAAAAATGAATGAATGGGCTAGAGGCCATTTTGACAAGAACGAATGGATGGGCCAGAGGCCGTTTTGACAAGAACGAATGGATGGGCCAGAGGCCGTTTTGATAAGAATGAATGGATGGGCCAGAGGCCAGTTTGCCATTTTGAATGGGCCAAAGGCCAGTTTGACACAAATGAAAGTTTAAATGAGCCGAAGGCCAGTTTGACATGAAAGTTTAAATGGACCGAAGGCCAGTTTGACATGAAAGTTTGAATGGGCCGAAGGCCAGTTTGACATGATAGTATGAATGGGCCAGAGGCCAGTTTGACATGAAGGAAATGATGGGCCGAAGGCCAGTTTGACATCAACGAATGGGCCAAAGGCCAGTTTGGCATGAATGAATGGGCCAAAGGCCAGTTCGACGTGAATGAAAGTACGAATGGGCCAAAGGCCAGTTCGACCTGAATGATACAAATGAATTGGGCCCGAGGCCGTATGATGTGTTTGGAACCGCAGTTACTTAACTTACATATGTCTATGTATGTATGTATTAGTTAGAAATATAAGTTGGGCCCAAGGTCGTTTGATGTATATTGTTCCAATGGATATTCTTTATTTGATATTATTCACTAGGCTTTCGCTCACGCTCATTCATGTGTTTGTAGGTGAGCCAAGAGAGGTCCAGACCCAGCCTCAGTGAAGTCTGTGTGGAACAACTAAGGTTTTGAAGAGTCAACCCTTGCGTCTCACGCACGAGACACGTCTTCACCCTTTTGCCATTCTATACTATTCTGTCATGTTGGCAAGGACTTTGGTTTACGTCTGTGTATAGTTTTATTTGCTGACTTAGATTTGAATGATCCTGTCTGTACAGAACTTGATGTTACTATACTTTCTGCTGTTGAGTTATTAACATATGTAAATGTGGAATGTTATGAGGTGCATATAAGCAGGCTCTATGGACAAAGTTTAAATTTGCTTCCGTTTGGCCCCTTTACTCTGATGAGTTTGTCTTATTTGGTTTGAGGCCGTAGGAATCTCGTGATTACTGGCCGGTTATGGCCTTAACCCATAGGGGCGGGTTCGAGTTGTGACAGTACCTCCCAGGCTCTCCAATGGCCTCCGACCTTGTTCCCTTTCATGCAGGAACCGGAGCTCATATGTCCATAGAGTGTGGCGAGACCGGGTCCACCCAGTTATAAAACCAGACCCGAGGTAATGTCACAAGGGCGCTCAACAGATACAAGCCCACGGTATTCCAGTGTTCGCAAACATGGTGGTACCGAAAAGATACATCAAGAAGCCCCAGGTATACTGCTCTACCTCCTATTGAGCCTCGAGCCGACTACCGCGGAAGTGCTCAAAGAACCAGCTGTACCTCACCATAGCTGGCCTATCTCGAGGCGGGCACGCTCCAAGCAGATAGATCCAAGCCGCCTTCCACTGGCCTATGTCCATGTCAAAAGGGATTGGATCACCCTCTACTCTCAACCCTGTGATCATAGAAAAGTCGTAGGGAGTCATCGTCATCTCTCCGGTGAAAGAGAAGTGGAATGAGTTAGTGGTGTCCCACCGCCTCTCCATTAAGGCCCCGAGTAAGGCCCGGCTGGCCTGAAGATGTGGGAGTCCGAAGCAGAATAGACCAAAGCCTGCCTCATCAACAAGATCGCGGACTCGAGCGAGGAGCTCCTGGTACCAGTCCCTCGCTGTCACCGCTCTATATCCTCTCCAGGAGTGGACATCACCCTGTGTCAGCAAAGAAAGAAAGCATCAGCTATGTAACAGAATGAAAGGTAGTAATGAAAGGCAGTATTGAAATGACTTGAAAGTAAAGCACATGAAAGTAAAGTTTTTACCTCCATGGCACCGTGAGAAAGATGGGAGGCCCGCTGTCTCAACAGAACGTCCTCAGGCACGCCCACCGTAAAGTCCTCAAATCGCAGCATGTCGTCAGGAGCCATCGCATGCGTCCGAGGGTGGTAGGTATCTAGGTCGAATGGCCTCAACTGCAACAATAATTGCTTGGGCTTAGCTCCTGGAGGGTAGATCTCCTCCACCCCGATATCAGCGGCAATGTCCTCCGCCGCTCCGTCAGCTGTATCGGCTATAAGCTCCTCCATCTCAACAATGGGTAGAAGCACCGGTACCTCAAGTGGAGCACCCCCATGTGGGATATCATTCGCCATAAGGAATGTGGGTGAAATGTAGTAGAAAATGGAGAAAATAAGGGAAAATGGAAAAAAAAAACTAAAAAAGTCAACCACGAGGGAGAGAAAAAGTCAAAACCCGGGAAAATGTGCGGAACCTCAGGAAAACACAAGGGAAACAAGCCCAAAGTGATGAAAAATCCAAAAACTCAACGAAAACAAAATCTAAACGGTTCAAAATGTAGAGGACCACGAGTGTTTCGCGAATAAAGTTTGCGTATGGGGATAACACAGCAAAGCGTAAAACTAGAGAGAGAAAATACCTAGAGAGTAAGGGGAGGTGTTTTCGGAGTGTAGGAGGGGGAAATGAATTATGGCATTGTTTTTATAAACCTCGAGCCGAAAACCCCACAGGTGGCTGGCCGACCCCTTTTGTGGTCTAGAGCTAGTTTTTGTTGTTCTCATGCCTAATCTGTGTATGGGAGGCCCTGTTTTCATCTGGAGAAGGAAAATTGATGGGTGTGAAGATTATTTTGGATTCCGAAGGTCCCAAGACTGTGTTCTGGTTGCACCGTCCCAAGACACGCTGATCCTCCATTTCATGAGCCTGTCCCAACCTCAAGTTAAGCAAGTTGTATCCTTTTTGAACATTTGAAAACCTCCGAATGGAAAGTCGGAGATCTTTGTAAGGTGTTTTCAAAACCCATTTTTTGTTTCGCTTTTTCAAATATGTTGCCTATTATACCGCATCATGTTGTATCAATTATATCGTACTGTGTTGCATCTATGTGCATCATACTCTTCATGCATCTTTGACTCCTTTCTACGTGAGACATAGTTTGGATTGCATCTTTGATTCCTTTCTACATGAGACGTAGTTGACTCCTTTCTACGTGAGATGTAGTTTGGATTGCATCTTTGACTCCTTTCTATGTAAGACGTAGTTTGGATTGCATGGTCTTACATCCTTTCTACGTGAGACGTAGTTAGGCTTGCATTTTCTTACATCCTTTCTACATGAGACATAATTTGGATTGCATTTTCTTATATCCTTTCTATGTGAGACGTAGTTAGGCTTGCATTTTCTTACATCCTTTCTACGTGAGACGTAGTTAGGCTTGCATTTTCTTACATCCTTTCTATGTGAGACGTAGTTTAGATTACATTTTCTTACCTTCTTTCTATGTGAAACGTAGTTTGGCTTGCATTTTCTTATACCCTTTTTACGTGAGACGTAGTTAGGCTTGCATTTTCTTACCTCCTTTCTACGTGAGACGTAGTTTGGATTGCATGGTCTTACATCCTTTCTACGTGAGACGTAGTTAGGCTTGCATTTTCTTACATCCTTTCTACGTGAGACGTAGTTAGGCTTGCATTTTCTTACCTCCTTTCTATGTGAGATGTAGTTAAGATTGCATTTTCTTATACCCTTTCTACGCAAGACATAGTTTGCATTGCATTTTCTTTACATCCTTTCACGTGAGACGTGTTTGGTTTGTTTACCTCTTTTCATGTGAGGCAAGGCTCGATGTGTTTTACTTTGGTTTAAAATATTATTATCCTGTTATTGCTAGTTGTATTGTTTAATTGCATTGTTTTGCATGATCGTAAGTTTTTCAAAAGTAGCCAACATTGCGTGTTGTATAAGTCCAGCTAGCTTTCTGTATATCATTTGCATCTCGCCCCTGGACTATGCTAGTTTGATTCCTTGCAAAGGGATGCATAGGCAACTTTCTAGTTCAACCATTGCATTTGCATTTTGATTTCTTGCCCAAGTCTTGTGGCCGTGTCAAAAGGGTCGTCTTTAGGCTTTGACATTCATTCACGTCATTTCGTAACTACGAGCTCTATCAAAGAGGGGCAACCATAGACATCCCATTTTTGGCAGCCCTTAAGACTTGAGTGCCTCAAGTTGGTCACTTGATGATGAAATGTTACGCTGTGTGTACGCTCAAGTTTCTCAGCAAGAGCTTTTGTTTTCTGTAACGCCCTCAAAATAAAAACATTAAACCCATCAATATAGACATTCATTGATATATAAAGATCCACATTCTTCTATTCATCAGGTTTCATTACAAAAGGTAGTACATGTTAACAACAAAAGCAAATGCCCTAAGGGCTTACAGCTTTCCAAGTTAACACTTGGTTACAAAAGAGAGCACTAGCTCAATTACACATTAAGCCCTTGGCTTGAATCTAACTGTGATACATCACAAAAATATATACAACCAAAAAATCCATCCGCCTCAAGCTCCCAAGCTATGTCCTTGGAGGTGGCATGCTACCTTACCTGAAAATGATGTTCCCATATAGGGTGAGCCACAGCCCATAGAAATCACTAAACCAACCATGAACAATGACTAAAAGATTAGCAGTTGATAGATGGCCAACACTGATACATCCACTTATATCATCTTACAGTTTCATGACATACAAGTCCATGTTACAACTCATTTTCCATTCTTTTCAATTCTCAATACATAACCATGGCTCAGAACCTGGCCAAACCACTTATATGAGACAGTAACTCATATTAACATTTTCCTATTTCAATAAAAGATAAGCATGCTAGCTATATCAACACATTAACAGATAAGCATATGAGCTATATCAACACTTCCATAGATATGCCTAGAGCAATATCACACTTCCAAAGACAAGCGTATGAGCTGTGTCAACACATTACTAGATAAGCATATGAGCTATATCAACACTTCCATAGATATGCCTAAGAGCAATATCACACTCCAAAACAAGCGTATGAGCTGTGTCAACACATTACTAGATAAGCATATGAGCTATATCTATGGAGTCCATCCCCTATCTTCTCCCAAACAACATCCGGTTTAGAGGTCCATCCCCTATCATCCCCTAAACCGTGGAGTACATCCCCTATCTTCTCCAACACAACACAATGCATATAAACAATAATTATACACATCACCAATCAATACATAAAATTAATGTATTCTTTCAACTGTCACACTCAATGACACATTTAAATGATCAGTTTTAGTTTGCCTAATCATCATGCATTGTCTACAACAATCAAGACTATCCTCCACCGATAGCCCAAAGCAGTTATTTCTATACAGAAAACAAATGCACAAAACGGATAATATATCAACATTTCAATTCGGTGAGTGATAAATAATTCAACTACACTACACCCTTTAATTCCCACATATTCCCACTCTCAGCATTTCCACTTCAATTCCTCATTTCTCACAATTTTTATCCCAATTAATTAATCAATGTAATTAGGGCATTTTCCATAGTTAACATTACAACCTTAAGGTCCCATTTTCATCAATGATTCCACATTCATTCCATTTCTCTAAGCTAAATACGTTCGTGGGTCCATTATAAATAAAACCCCAACTTTGTAAATTCCACAAAAGCCCCAAACTCTCTCAAAATTACGCAACAAACCCCCAACATCTCAAATACCAAATTTAAAGACAAAGTTCATAAAGAGGAGTAGGATATCCCTACCTCAAAGTTTGAGCTCCAATGGAGATGAGACCAAAACCAAAATGCTCCGAATTCCAAAATTTTCAGATTAAAATGTAGCCTTCGACGATCAACACAACTTTTGTAAAGGCCAAAAGTGAGCAAACAACTCCTACTAGATCAAATCTAAGAGAGAAGGGCCGGTTTTTAGAGTGAGAAGCTCTGAAAATGGCTTTTTGGAAAAGTAAGAGAGAGAAAAGATCTTGAAAAAGTGATAAAAATCGGATCTCACTTTTAAATAAGAGTCGCCCCGCTCGAGCGTGGAAACCCCCGCTCGAGCGCCACTCACAGACTCCCGCTCGAGCAGCCAAACTCCCCGTCGAGCGGCGGATGCACACTCCCAGAATCTCGACATACCAGGTCCCCGCTCGAGCGCCCAACTCCCGCTCGAGCGTCACTCACAACCTCCCGCTCGAGCAGCCAATCCCCCGCTCGAGCGCCCAACACTACACAGGAAATACTGGATGGGTGTATTCCCCGCTCGAGCGCCAAAACCCCCGCTCGAGCGGACAAGCAACAACAAGGTCCCTGCTCGAGCGTCAAAATCTCCGCTCGAGCGGACAGGCCAAAATTTGGGCAACTAGTTTTGGTTCCTAAGCTCAACCAACCTGTAACAAACCTGCCCAGCACATCCTATAACTCAAATACAAAGTAGGAAAGGATGTAAACCAGATAATAATCAACTACTAACACCCACGGACACATGTCCGGATCACTGTACAACAAGGGGTAAACCCGGGATCGCTATATTTTCCAACTCCGAAGCCTAGAATTGTGCATCATCTTTGCACCAAACCTATCTTAGTTTCCAAAAACCTGTTTGTTTCATACCTGACCACCCAAAGGCCTACAGGCCAATAAGTGGTTGGCAAGCCAAATTTAGTGGTCGGTCGTCCACTTCATGGCCGGCCGGCCAGCCATGCTTTTCGGCTAGCAGATATTTTGCTGTCAGCTGTCCCCCCATGTGCATACACCACACCAGCTATCTCTATACAGCTGCGTTCGACAGAGGCTCATGTTTTCCTATATATACATGACCACCTCTCTTGAAATTAAGGTTAGAAAAATTCCTAAAGGCTAAAAACTTGTAGAACACACTCTCTCTCCATCTTGCAACCTATACACACACTCTCTCTCTCTCTCTCTATACATCCTGAACCAAAAATTTAACTCTTCTTGCTGAGGTTCTTGAACTCAAATCTCAGCCCTTGAGAGTGAGAACTTGTGGGTTTGTTAACGAAAGAGTTACCTTGCTTCAAGCGGCATAATTTTGAGCATCTCTACACTACTTCTCTCCTATCTTTTCTTGCTATTTTTGAACTGTTTTTATATTATTTTTATGGGCTGAAACTTGTGGTTTAAAGCTATCTAAGGTGGAGGGGTTAACTACCCTTCTTTGAACCTTGTTTTTCCAAGCTTTTACCCTTGTGTTTCCCATCTCTTGCTTAACTTTTTTCCAACTTTTTACACTGATTTTTAGAGGTTTTCAGAGGCTAAAAATGCTGTTTTAAAGTCCCAAAAATTGAGGGGTTAGCCACCTCTCCTTTAGTTTGTTCACTAGCTTCATTTCTCCATTGTTTTAGCTAACCTTTTTTAGCTTTTCCATGTTAATTACAATACTGTTTTAGCTTATTTTAGGACTGTTTTAATGTGTTTATTTCATTCATGCTTTGTATAGTAGGCTTGTAGTGTAATGGTCCTCATAGGTTTGGTGTTTAAGAATTTAGACACCAACCTATTTGAATTAATAGCATTTATTTCATGATTTTCATACTTGTGTTTA
This sequence comes from Camellia japonica, assembly GCA_030407325.1. Classification (NCBI taxonomy): domain Eukaryota; kingdom Viridiplantae; phylum Streptophyta; class Magnoliopsida; order Ericales; family Theaceae; genus Camellia; species Camellia japonica. The sequence goes on from JAPPVO010000031.1 coordinate 125,749,234, forward strand.
CCTCTAATCACCTCTGTACTCTCCCTCCTTTATTGGCTTTTTTTTTTTTTTCTTTGAGACTTGTTTCAATCGAGTGTTGTTTAAGCTTGAGAAAGGGACCACACAATGCTAAATGGTTTAATCTCTTCGGAAATTCATTACCAGGGCATTATCTCTCTCTCATGCCCAAAACAACTTCTTGTTTGACACTCTTCTCCATTTAGTGGATTTAACTATCATTTTGGACTAAAATGACTAAGGAATGGAAAGCTAATTAAAAATGGTTATAAATTGACTAAAAAAAAGAGCAAGAGTAAAATCAAGTTTGGTTCAATCAGACGTTAATTGAACCTACTGAGTCTTGAGTCATTTCATACTTTCTAGTGATGATAATGGCTCAAGAATTGATGTCAACCACTTCCCTTGATCAATACCATGATAGGGAGAGGGTTTTGTTAGTCATTTAGCTTCATATATTGAGCTTTTGTCCCTTGATCCATAAATCATCACACAATGAATTTGTGTCGATTGATGTTTTGCGAATCACGCCTACCCCTCCTTTGATCTGTTTAATGATAAAGAGAGGCAGAATGGGCAAACATCCCTTGAAAATACTATGTTTGTACTCTGTCTCTTTTCTGTTGTAGCGGGGCAGACCCTCAAAACAGTGGTCGGCTGGCCACCAATCAACCGATCGATCACCTTTTCTTGGCCAGCCGACCACTTCTTTTAGACCAGCAATGTCCTCTTTTTGGCGGAACAAAGCAAGGGCTGGGACTAAAATAGATCCTTTTTTCTAACTACAAAATAGATCCCTTTTTTTACTACAAAACAGAATGGTTCTAGCAGTAAAACCGAGAGGTTTTCGGGCAAAAATTCAAATTCATGCACATGCATTCCCTCACTTTTCATCCCTTTGGCTTAAATGATTTAGTAGTAATATGTTGTAATTTAATTAATTAGATTCCTTCAAACTTGTCATACTTAGTTGGATTTGTAATAATTAGCTAGGTAGGATTAGTTAATTAATCCATTTGATGTTGTAATAATTAGTATTAGGACATTTATTCGGACCCACTTGTGCGAGGGCAAATATGTAATAATGCGTGTATGTCATCAAATTCCCATTTCTTTATCCTTTTTATTTACCCGCTTATTATGGATAGCATAGAACATCATATTTCGTTTAGCATTTTTCATGATTTTTCATCCATTTTCTTGCATGCATAAGGTTCGGCTCATCATTTTAACGACATTGTTATTTCTTACTTTTTTGAATACGTGTGTCACCGCATGCTATCAAATTGATTCACATGCCATGTTGATAGCCGAGCTTACTTGCATATTGTATGCGATGCAATAGTCATATTGCATTGTCTAAGAGCATGCATGTTTTTTAATTATTTTTCTTTGTTTTGCTTGCTTTGGAGTACTAGATGAGCGTTTTTTGCTTTAACATATTGTATTGTGTGTTAGTGTTGCCATGTCAAACATGATTACCATGAGGCTAAGTGCTTAATTGATATACTTGTTTGAATACCTGTGGATGAAGGCTAATTGTTAAAATTGGGATGAATTGATTAATGTACATACAAACTCGCATTTTCAAGTGACGCGTATTCAAAACAATTTTCAAACAAACATAAAATCAAAGAGTTCCAACTTTTATAAATTAGTCTATACTTGTTTGCAAACACATAGTAAAATAGCCTAATAACCGAAACAAGAGCATATAGTTAAATAAGAATCACATCATGATTAGTAAAGGCCGATCTTTGATCGAGTGAGTAGGGTGCTCAATTCATGGCCTTCCCCTTTCATATGTAAGTTCCCGAGCCAAGAGATTTTGGTGATGACGGATAAGTGGCCTTTGGCATGAGTCTTGGGTTTTCTAAATTTCTCAAAAATATTTAGGTGGCGACTCTAAAATCTGGCAAAGCAATCTATTTTTGGCATTTGATTCAAACATCGATTTTCCAAAAGATTTGTCAGATTTTGACTCATTTGTGTTTATCTATTTCACATTACACTTGTGAAATCAGATTCAGAACCACGGGAGTCCGAACTGTATGACTATCGTATCCGAAAGGAGCGCGAAAAGCAAGCTACAGATATGTATTATCACTCACATCTTGAAATTTGGAAAGTTTACCTTTATTGAAAATCGTTTATCTGTTTAGAAATATCTGTTTTGGGCTATTAATGAAGGATAGTTATGATTGTTGTAGAAATTGCATGAGAATTAGGAGAATTGAAACTACTGTCTCATCTATTTGCATTGAGCATTATTTCACATTTATACGTTGGAAAATCGTTTATATTAAAAAATGGGTGAATTTAGAAAGTATGTATTGTCTTGTTGAAATAAATTTTTTTTTTTGGTAAATAAGTCATAAAATAAAACAAGCGAATTTACATATTTACAAGGGGTATACCCCAGACCCTAACAACACCATACAACCAACAGACTATCAACCCCAATCTAGAAACAAACACTGCTAGACAAAACAAATGGAGCTCGACTGTGAATTTTCCATAAGCCCCATCCAGAAGGATGTGGGACATGAACAAAACATAGGCTTCCATAACTTGTGAACCATGAGCACAAATCTGCCTTTACAAACCACATCATACTTCAAAAAACTGCGCGTAAGTGTCTATGATGAAAGTCCAAAAAACCGTGCATATACATGGGTGCCGATCCCACGAACAAAATTTCCATGAAATGGCAATAGTAGTGCTTGTAGAGCTTACGTTTACATAGGTGCCGGTTTATGGTTTCTCGAGGACGAAATTTCCTTGAAAAGTTAGAATTGTTTTGAGATTCCCAAAGTGTGATTCACTGCCCTATTTTCTACTATAAAGGAAGTGATTTATGAATTCTGGTATTAACTTAGCATTACATGGTTTTGGAAAGAGATATAAAATGTTTTGGCACGAGCATTGTATATGCATTCACTTATACCTTTGTTAAGATTTATATACTGTGTTAGATTATTTCTACTAGGTTTTGCCTCACCCTACGTGGGAAAAACATTTTCAGGCGCTGATGACATGTCTCCACCAAGGCAATAGCTTGGGAGGACTTAGAGCAAGAGTTTCATTTTGTTCGATTGTTATATATGTTTTGTACAAGCCAAGGGCCTTTAACTATATTGGATTTAAATCCACTTTTATTGTAACCAAGTATCGTCTTAGAAAGTTATAAGCTTTTAGGGCATTTATTATCTGTCTTACTTTCATACCATATCTCTTATTGTAACACATGCTATAGATTTAGGTTTAGAACTTATAAATGTGTAAATGCATGTATTATCTTTGTATAATTCAAATCATATATGGATGGAAAGAATATTCGTTTGGTAATGTATTATCTTATTTGATTATACATCTTGAGCTATCGTTATATTTTCGGGGCATTACAACATGAGGAAAATGCATTTTCTAGTTCTATTCCAATATAATGTCTGGTGAGTCTCTACCGTCACCCAACAACGCCCATCACTCACATGGTGATGCCACAACCAACATCAATAACAACTGTGCTATCAATACAATAAGGCACAAAAATTTACAATCTTGCAATTTCATTCTGTCATAACCATTATCACTACTTTCATAAATTATTATCCACACGAGGTAAGGAAACAGTCACATAAACTTGTTAAAGGAGAGTTTTCTTATTATCTTAGTAAAAACTCTTCTCCCACTTATACATTTTCTCAAAACAAATCGTAAAATTTTAACCCCAAAGTTTTCAGTTGAAATTTAAAATGCTGTGAGAGGTTATAAAAAAAATCACCTTCCAATTCCTTTTGTCAACAAACATCCGGTGAATCCCAACCATCACCCAACAACTTCCATTACACAACCAGTGACATCACAGCACATCTACCACATTTCTATAATACAATGAATAAAAACATTCACAGTGCTACGAGAGATAATACAACACACACAACTTCCCTAAAGTTGGAAGTTCCAAACCATCACATACAGCAACACAGATAATTAATGATACACCTTCGCACAAGTGCGCTTACAATAATCTAGATTCTAACACGTCATCCCAACTTGAGGGATTCCACAAATTTACACCAACAACTTACACACAAGCAAGGTTCAACGTCCTCAAGTACCACCTAATTTACTCGAACCGAAACAATTCTGGAGATGACTATGTGTCAATCAACTTCGAATACCACTCATTCAAACCACTAGTTCCAAACCAAACTAAACCAAACCATGCCTTAAGTCCCATCAAAAGGGATCGGCAACAAGGATCCGTCTGCTCTACACGACTCAATTCAATTCACCAATTCTCTACTCTCACAATTCAAACGTCAACATACTAACCAACACCAATCACCCTTATCTAGGGTTCAATACACACCAACATCATACTTGAGTCTAAGCTAAACTTCCTAAAGCCAAACCTCACAACTCACATCCAAACCATTCTAAAGTGACTGTTTGTCACCCAACCTTGAAATCAACAAACCGACTAATTACTCAAGAAAATCAGCCCCCGGCATGCAAGCATCTACATTTTTGCCCCGCCTTGTTTACTCCGAGGTAGGGCTCTATACACCGTTCCACACATTTCTAGAATCTCGTCGGAGTCCTCAAAATAAACCACACCACCATTGTTCCCAAAGAAATCACCACTCAGGCTTATATAGCAAATACATCCTTATATCTCAAACACAAGACCAATATGGTCAACGACGATCACATAATCTCGATCATACAAGACAAACCTCACCAATGCTACACTTTTACCCGAGAACACAAACCATTCTTCATTCCAAGAAATACTTCTAGCATCTATCTACAAAATTCTCTTCCCACTAATAAACTCTACCCAATATCTAATAACACGACGAACCATTTCACTCACACATAAATACCAACTCATAACTAACCAGGACATGAACAATGCCCCACTTATGATTGATAGGACCACAACGAACTCACTAACCAATAAAACCCAAAACATTAAACAACACACACTAGTTTCATTCTCACTATCCCGAGATACAAATCTTAAATTCCCTCAGACATTCTCACATAACCTTTACCAATTCTACAAAGCTCTAAAATCTCATATTCTCTTAGACTCAACACATTTAAAGTCTTATAACTTGGCCCTTATGATACCACCACACCAATCACAATAACCCATGGATTTCATGTTCTTAACAAACTACTTCCAAACAAAACAAGGTTCACAGGCCATCACATAACCATCTCATAAATTAACATCAGATATACAACAACACTAGGATCATCAACCTCATTAATGACTTCTCATTACATATAGAAAAGAGTCCCAAAATCCATCATAAGCCTCCAACACATGAGGAATAACAAACAACAACAACACGTATATACAACATATAATCACGATGACTCAGCACCCAACAACACATCAGTCAACAACAAAAAGTTCAAATATTATATCATTGGTCTCTAATACAAAAGCCCCTCTCAAGGTAATACTACTATGATAGCTGAAAAGTTGACCCTCGCAAGGCTCTCGAAGCTTGGCCTGCCCGTTTTTGGTATCGATACCGCCCCCGACTAGATTGAAGAGACCGAGTCCGAATAGGTTCAGAAACACCCGAAGAATTCACACATAAAGGATACAAACGTCTAATATGGCCCAGATGACCACAATCAAAACAAACAGTAGACCCCCTACTCTGAAATTGGCTTGAAGCCTGAATCTCACTAGGCCTCCCAACAGACGAGTTCGAAACCCCCCTGACAAAGACAAGGACTGAGCTTGAGATTGAACATGCGCTTACCTCCACCTCTTATTGAGCCTAGAGTGCTTATGAACTGTAAGAGTTTCCGAAGTGGCATTCTCCCTACCTATCCTGACCAACTCGCATTACCATGGCCTCCACATAGGCCGCTGCCTCAACTAGAGCATAGTAATTTTTCCACTTAGACCCCATTACCTTCTCTTGGATATCATCACGCAACCGCCTCTCTAACTCATAATAACGACACTCTTCTGTTGCCACCAACTCTGGAGCAAACCTCGACAAACTAGTAAATCTAATCTCAAACTGTACTAAAGGAATAACATCTTGGCGCAACTCTACAAACTATTCCCTCAGCCTTTCCCGAGCGAAAAGAGGGAAGTACTTGGCCAAGAAAGCCTCGGTAAAAGCAACCCACGTGTTACCCACAGTGTCCTTAGCATACTTCCACCAATAACCCGCATCCCTCTTCAATTAAAAAGTCGCCAAAGAGATCCTCAACCCCTCATCTTCGACTCTGAGCATATCAAGAGTCTTAGTAATCTATTCCTACTAATCCTCCGCCTCTAGCGACTTAGCCTCTCCCAAAAACTCCGGTGGATTGGAGCGAAGAAACTCTTTTGTGAGTTTAAGGGTACACCCGTTGTCCCCCTAATTGCGAGTTAGAGCCTCATGCACTGCTCTTACAATCTCGCATGCAACTTTCTCATTGACAACCGATGTTGCAATAACAGGTGCTAAAGGAACCGTTGTGCCCCTACCGGCACTCTTACTCCCAATTCATCCTCTATTCCCTCGTGTAGACATCGTATAAAACCCAAAAACAAAACCAAACTTAGTGCACAACACAATAGCCTTTCCCGAGGCACACACTCACCACCACTAGGCTACAAAACACACTTAGCCCCCAAACACACAATTCTATTACGTATAAACAATTAATCACATATTCGAATCAAGTCCACAAGGTAACTACTCGCCCCGGAACTCTCAAGGAATTCCTATCAGAAACCACGTTAATCAGGCATGTTTCCAATAAAACCTTAAAGTAAGTTCACCAATTACAAGCACTATCCAAGAAACTTGACCCCATGCTCACATAAAAGCAACACATAAAGTTCTAATACTTATCCTAACTATATACAAATATCCTCACTAAGCATAGCAAACCCGTTGTGGTAAAAACCACTCTCCACGAGCCCCAAGGTATTCAAACTCGGCTCGCTCTAATACCAAGTTGTAGCACCCACTTTTTATTTCACAGATAACATTACCAAAACCACTATTATAATACAATTCTAGATATAACGTATAGAAATTTTAAACATTAACAATGATAAATAAATAATGGTTCTCTCATTCAAAATACATAATGAATGCAACATGAGTTATAATTAAATATGCTGCCCGTAGGCTTACATTATTACATATAAAAGGAAGAGTTCAATCCTTTTGCATAAAAGGCATTCCGCCAACAAATAAAAGGCCATGTGGCCAACAGATAAAAAGATCCTTGATCTTGAACCACTTCTCGACATTCACCTGAAAAAGGATTAGCAACGTGAAATGAACAAAAAGTCCAGTAGGGATCCCAACATGATCCTAAACAATAACAACTTACGGATAGTTATGATCATGAATACTTCAACTCATATTATATAAGTAATGTGACGTTTTGTAACCAAAGTATATTTACATAAGTACTTTTTCAAAATCATCCAATTCTTTCAACAATACAGACGGTTCACATTTCCTTCTCGTTTTCCATTTCAAAAATATCATATAACAACCGTTTTGTTTTTTAAACATGTTCACAAAAATCTGATTTCTTCACATTATTTAAAAACTCAATACATAATCTACGTTTGTCTCCAATACATTCATCACATTTCTAGGCCTTAAGCCCAAGTTAAAGTGATACTTTTAACAATTAATTTGACACACCCACATGTATACATAAACATCTAATACGGAAATGAAAACAACAAACACCCAACAACTACTTACTCAACATATAAGACAACCCGGCCTTCCTGAACCATAACCATCACAACACATGATATACACAGACACCCTGAGACAACAATGATAAACAAAACTCCACTCCACCTGCGTTAAGCACGATAAGCCAAGGATACACTTTTCCATAACGAAATGCCAATTTACCAAACACTGGCTGGAAGGTAATGGTACCCCTGCCAAGTCCTCCAAGCGCTAGCTAGAAGGTACTGGTATCACTCATTCTAAGCGCAGCCAATTCTCCAAGCACTACTTGGAAGGTAATGATACCTCTCATTCTAAGCGCAGCATTCGTTATCAACCGTCACAATATGTTAAAAGCACAAATAACACAAGTGTTACACATACACATAATGTATTCAACACAACAGTGTCATCCTCCACCGATGACAAAGACAAAACCTCTAAATGCATGTACTTAATACATGTAATATAATAATTCAATTTCCATGAGACCTTAAGTCCAACAACAACAAAAGGGAAATAAAACATCCATAATCCAACCTCAAGTTCATTTCTAAATTTACAAAGTGTTATGATATCTTTCTCTTTTCAAAAATCAATTCTCTCATTTTCCAAATTACCATACTTCCAATCTTCTCCAAGATCCATTCTCTTCATTTCACAAAACTAAATCCATAGATATCAAAGCCATAATCTAACTCAACTTAACATGATTAATCCAAAATAATTCCAATACCATGGTTAATTCTCCCTTTTAGTTATTAACACAATTACACAATCCATATTAACAAAACACAAACATTATTCAACCTTACCCCTTTTTAATTCACTAAGTCAAAATATTAAATTAGGGCTCTTGAAAGGTTTTTGGAATAAACTCAACAGCATAAGAATCATCTACATTCCAAAATAAACAACAACCTTCATCCATCGACATCCAAACATATATCTCATCTAAGCACTTAGTCTTATGATATAGCAACAAATATGATGAATGGCACGCACATGCAATATGCTAAAGCCCAAAAAAAATCTCACTTAGTACTCCGAGGTGAGCCTCACGAAAATGCTGACAATATATATATATATATGCATGATCCTATATATAACTCACTAATGCAATACATACACGACATGCACCTAAAAGTCTGGATGCTAGGATATGACACGGATATCATCTCAAGACGTGGAATAACGCATGTATTCATCTTTGAAAACAATAAGTTCCACAAAATGCGAATGAACTAGACCCGGATACATGAAAAATGGATGCAACATACAGGTATGATAAATAAAACATGATGCACTATTGAAAGCACCTAAATAAAAGGGTAAGAAAAACCTAGGGTTGGAAGTTATTACAACAATTTGATGAAAAGGAAAGATGGAGAAAGATTATTACAACATTGAATGGATTTAGCCAAACTACTGCTGAATCTAACAAATCAGGCTATACAAAGCATACAAAAATTCCAAAACCATCTAGGAGAGTACTCCCTAAAAATTGTTTGCTCTGTTCTCGAGGGGATATGTCTGGCCAGACACAAGAAGAGCCAGCCCAACTAAGAACTGACAGGCTGAGTTATTCCTTCGGTTGAGATTTAGGTCAGTGCATAACTCCATGACAAAAGGCAAAGGGCACTTTCTGGGGGATGCTCATCCTTTCTACCTCCTCTACTGATAGGGACCACTTGGGGGATGGGTCACAATCCTCAACAATGATAGAAACAGATATTTCACAAAATAATGATTAAATGAATCAAAATCAAGAATAAACTCAAGCCCAAGAAATAGATGGGAACCTACATCTTCTCTTTATGAATAAGAGCAAATTAATATCCAAATCCATGCTTTTAAGTTAAGAGAGTAAATTAATGCAAATCATTTCTTGGCAGAAGTTTGCTTATTAAAACAAGGGATCCTCAAATTTGTTGCAAACTCCCATCTAGTCGTAGAACAAGATGGTTACACCTCTTTTATGTTCACAAATGATTGAGATGGGAGATTTCAATGTCGCTTGACGCAAAATCTCTTGTTTTACTTACAAAAAACACCCAAAAGAAGATAACACAACTCTCTCGGCATCAAATCCCAAGAATCACTCAAGCAACCTTATCAAACAACCATTTTACTCATTCTCTTTGAGCATAGGTTGGAATACATAAGTTAAAGGTACTAAGATATAGGATATGAGAAGAGAAGGAATGTAGTAACAAGAAGAGAAAACTACTTTACTCATTGAACTTGTGCATGGATGGTTAAAACTACTCCCAATCACATCCACAAGAGTCCAAAGTGAATAACAACTAGATATTAGAGTTAAGGCTATCAACTCAATGGATGGGTGGTTAAAGCTACTCCCTCCACATCCATGAGGACTAGTACAACTTTACAACAATTACATAATGAAAACAAAGCTTAAAATGAAGAAATGAGGAGAGAAAAGTGATTAAAGGTGCAAGAATATCACCTCCTAAGAGGATGTGTCACTTTGGTTCACAAACTCCCTTTTAACTCCATCAATCCACTTTAGATGTATTGTTTAATGTCCAAAGGTCTTAGCAAGGTGCTTAGGATCAAACTTCAATAGAGCTTGGAGGTCCAAGGTTAGAGGGTGGTAGGTAGGATATGGAGAAGGGTCAAGGCTCTTAGAAGCTTTGGGCAAACTTTTCAAACCTTTGAAATGAGCTATCGAGCCCTATATGTAGAGCTCAGGGTGTAAATATCTGAGATATTTGTGGTAGGGTAAGCAAAACAAACTGAAATTCCTCAAAATGCTCTGTACTCAAAACATTCGGCCGGTCGTTCTTCTTGGTGATCAGCCGAGTGCTTTTGTAGCCGGCCACTATGTGGTGTCCGGCCAGTTAGTAGGCACATCGTCAATCAATAAGAGAAGGTTAGCCTAATTTGAAAGGAGAAATAGGTATTTCAGAATATTTCAGCCTTTCCCATTCATTTTCACTATATTCTTTGCTCAGTTTGTTTGAAAGATTACAACACTTTGACTTTGAAACTATGAGCCTCAGAACATTGTGGTAGTGTCTGAAACTGCACCAGTAAACTCGTTTTTTGAAAGAAGGTTTCCATTTTGGTCAAAAAATACTTTGTCCAAAACAGGCCTTTGGATGGTTTAAAACTTAATCCTTAGGCTTCTTGCCATAGAATTTGTAAGATTAACACATTTCACCTTCATCATCGGGAGCTTAAAAGAGCTCCCAAGTCTTAAGGTTAATAAAAAATGTGGTGTCTACAACTGGCGTCAAAGGTGAAGAGATGCATGACAGTGAAACGACATGTGATGGGCCAGTGACAGAGTGCCATGTGGCAGGGTAGTTGGGATGTCAGACCTAGGGTTTGGTAGATTGAAGCGCTTGGGTTCCTTTATTGGAAGTCGACGAGTCATGATCTCAATTGGCAGAGTAACATCCAACATGTTGTTAAGCTGACATATTGGAAGTTTGGACATTATTGGTTCCATCACCTCAGTATGCCGAGGTAATAGAACCTAGGGAGCAATTGTGGGGACATAATTTCGAGTTGTCCACGTGGCCTAGGTGATTAACTGAGGTGCCACATGGGTGGTTCTAACTAGCTAAGGTGTAGTTAGATCGCGCCTGAATCCTAGATAATAGGATGAAGACTAAGAGTCCTAGATGATGATAGACTCTTTGTTAGGATAGGTTGGGACTCTTGATACAGTTAATCATATTCTGAATTAGAGGAGCCTTAGATAAGTGATATCCTTGAATGCGACAAGAGTCCTGCGAAGTAAGACTTGTGGGGGAAGAGGGAACAGTTGACTATATAAAGTAGGCACCCTCGTGGGTCTAAGATATGCTTAAGAGTTTTTGTACTTGAGTTGATTATCTTCAAGAGATTTGTTACTGACTTGATTGTTAAAGTGCCCCCAGGTGGATCAACTACTGGTTTTGGTATTGATCTTTGTATGTGCAAGTGTTGGATTCGTCTAGTGCTCGTGCTCTTTGGCTTAGTTCTCAAAATCTCGAGAAAGAGATCCGATTTGATTGTAAGGTCATATTTCAACACCCATAGCTAGACATATATATTTTTTTATGAAGATCACTAAGAACAATGATAATAACAGAATGATGTCTATGGTGCTAGTACAAGAAGTAAACAAGGAAGAAGATTTTGATGAAAACAACAAACAAAAATGGTTAATTTGGATGACCACAAAGGTAAAAATAAAAAAAAAAATCTCTATTTTCTCCGTTATCACAAACATGTCATGCAATAGTAGTTTATATTAAGAATTTTTATATTTAAAAGAAAAAATTATGCCTAACATGCAATTTTTCAACTCTCACAAAGGTAACATTAACTTGTATTTTCACCTCTCAAAAACAATTCACGTGCCGCACACGTGTACTATTACTAGTTCAATAAAAAGAAACGGGCAAATTATCAATACTCTTTTAAAATTTGTGTAAAATACAAATTATCTTTGTCATTTAAAAAATTACATAGAAAAATTTACACATTCCATGTGAGTTTGTCTATTAACAACCCTAACAAAAATAATAAAATTACTTTATTACCCTCTCATACCAAATATCAAACTGATCTCATCTCTTTACTCCATCTCCAAACCTAGTTGGCTTTTGCAGCCACCATACCCCACAACTCCACCCTCAGCCACCAATCCCTATCACTACCACCACTTAACCCTCTCTTGACCCCCCCAACAACTGGCATACCTCCACCCTCTCTTCACCCTTCCACACCCTCAACAACCTACCCCACCATTCCCACCCTCCTCTTGCCCTTCCCTCTTCCTCCTCTCACAACTCCTCACTCCTCTCCCACCCTCAATAACCTACCCTATCTACTATGGGGTGCTATCAATGTTGATGGTGTTGATAATGGGCTTCGATCATCAATGTGGAAAAATGAAGTTGCGACCACTGACGATGAGTTGCAATTGGCGTTGACAAGTCATAGCTCATAGTGACTTCATGACAGATTTTCAAATCTGGACACCATTAATTCTTTATCCACCTTAGATGTTGTTAAATTCTATGTATCCTGACTCATGGTGAAGAGTGAATCGACAACATAATCCGACCCGACAACTCAACTCTGTCTTGCTCACTCTTCCTTTGTTGTTATTTGTTGTGGAAATTGTAGATAGGTATGTCAAATTTGGTGGTGATTGAATTTAGTGGCAGTGGTTGATGGAATTTGAAATTTGGTGTGCAATTGATAGTGTTGATGGGTTGTTCAATAGAGGTGGGTTATGGTTAGAACAGGAGTGTAGGTTGACTAGGAAGTAATTTGTCCAAAAGCCAAAGTTTAAACTCAACTCAACTCAACTCAACTCATTTCTATCCCAGTTATTTGGTTCACCTATATGAAATTGTTTTGTTTACTTGATTCTATTTACAATTGTATTCTCAATTAAGTATAAGATTTTTTTATATTAGGAAAACTACATCAAGATTACATTAAACTAAGAAGATTTAACACATACCTCCAGCATACAAAAAACTCAACTATCACAAGAAATACCTTTTAGCTCATCTATGATTCAAATGTCCATTTGATCTCAAATAATTTTTCATCTAATTTTTATCTTTTCTGTTAACACTACTCTTGTTTTACTTACAATCATTGTTTGACAATTATTATTATTTTTTTTTTAACTATCAAACATTTGTACCATACATCCTATCACACAACTCTCCTCCATTTCATCCATCTCACTCTAATTTTATGTGCCACAACCTTTTTCATTCTTTCCATCTTTATGAATAATTGATCTGAGATATCGAAAATGGTCACTCATTTCTCTTACCCATCAAATTTTACACTCTTTCATCGAGCACTCTATATTCTGTTCGAGTCTTACTTAACCTAAAACCTTTTTGTGTGCAGCTATTGCTTCAATACGGGATGATGTTGCTTGTCTACTCTTGCTGTCATTTCTTCTAGGTGCGCGATTGATTTGCTATGATGAGTAGACTGTGTCCGATCTCCCCGTGCCTCTCATGTTATTCAGCAGTGAAGGATTTGGACCTACGATATCAAAAAAATTATAGTGAGAATGCCACAAGAAAACATTCAAATTGCAGCAATCAGGACAGTTCTGGGATGATGAAAAAAACACCCCCACGAAATGGCATGCTTGCCTATGCCCTTTTCCCCTTGAAAAGAAAGCTTTTATGTTTCCATTATCTAAAAATTCAATTAAAATGAATCCACATTGCTTTCAAAAACAAGAGACTTGGGAATTTTACCAAACCCGAGCTATTACAAAGTTTCTTTTCCAAACGCCAGTGTTTTTGAACTTATTTCCTAAACCCAGTGTTATTTTTTGAATCCATGTTTTGAAAACATCACTTCTAAAAGTTTTACAATAAAAAATATATATTTTTTATAATTTTAATAATGTAATATGTATGAAAATAACACCTAAAGCAAATTAGTAAATAAAGGGATTCCTATTAAATAAAGAAATACTAACATTAAAGTTCCTAAAATTAAAAATTTGGTAAAGAAATACTTACATTAAAACAGTGTAGGGGGAAAAAGAAAAAAAAATGGAAAAAAAATAAGTAAAGTAGCCTAAAAAAAAAAAAAAAGGAGGAGAGGAGAGTATTGACCATTGAAAAAATATAAATATAAAATAATAAAAAATTTGGAAAAAAAATTATATAATTATTTGGCGTATTAAAATATATAAAAAATTGGATATTTGTTTGGCGTATCCCTCGCATATCCTGCCGTATCCCTCAAGTATGCCATATCTAAAATTACAAAAAAATAAATAAATAAATAAAAATATCAAATACTTATTTGCCGTATCCAATACGTATCTCGTTATATCAGACGCGTATCCGTATCCGATACTCGTATGGCACCTTTTTTAGAGTATCCGTGCTTCATAGATTGCCACCCAATGATGGCCCAATTTTCAATAAAATTTTGAAAATAGTTTATAGTGTTGGGACTGGATCAAGAAAACCCTTCTAATCCCAACCCAGAACAACAATGATTCACATTGCGACTTGTCCAAAACTACGAGTTTTGACCATCACAATTGGAAGAATACAAACCAAAGTGAGATTTAACCCAAAGTGACTAGGTGTAAAATGTATTTATTCCTTTATATTTAGCTTCCATTTTCTTGAAACTTGTGCCAACACTCTACGTCTCATGTGTGTCTAGGCAATAATCACATTTGTCCAATATGTTCAAACTACAAATTATTTTCTATTTAAAAATATACAAAGAAATATAATAAAACATGGTTGGACATGAGTCCAACATGCATTGGCCCATGTTTGCCGAAAACTAATGTTGAAAATACAACTTTTAGTGCAACTTGAACTTGAATCCAAGAAGCCCCATATTGAACTACAATCAATTTCCTATAATTTGGTTCTTTCAAATAAAATTCTTCTTCTTGAGCCTCCTATGGATTGCATTAGGTAGGAAACTTCAAAATCCAAGTATGACCGAAAAGTTGACATCTCGATTCAATTTAACCCAACAAGTCCAAAACCCAATTACTTGGGTCCACTACATGGATCCATTTTTGTCCAACTTGCTCTATTAATTTTTTTCTTTTTGATAAATAAGAGTAAATTTATTAGAAAAGGGCATCAAGACAATGCATAGCAAACAAATACAATCCGCAAAACCCACACCTACACCTAGACGTGCAAAAAATCAATGAAATTCACAAAGGAAAACAAATCCGGATTCGCACTACCCGACACCCAACTATGCATAATCAGCAAAAAATTTATTCTGCAAAAGAGGCACCAAAACCTGTACCCCTTGAACAATTTGCCGATTATGCTCCAACCAAACCATCCACATCAAACACAGTGGCGCAAGATCCCAAGTGTTTCGACACCTCTTCCCCACCCGACCCCCCCTCCGACTACACAAAACTGCCATCACACACCCCGGCTGCATCCAATCCAACCCAAACACCACGAAAATCAATCTCCAAAGATGAGATGCCACAGAGCAATGCAACAAAAGATGGACCTGCTCTATTAATTATCTAAGGCCATCATATGCTTTTCAGTTTTCACTGCCTCAACCCATATCCTTTCCAACCTATGCTTCAGTCTTTTCGCATCCTCAGCTCAGATAAAATCACTATTAAAACTTGACATAGAATACCTAATCCCTTTGACAAAATAATAGCAAGTACACCATCGAATAGAAATCCTTCCGCCTCATTTGTGACTGCGAGTTGAATAGCTAGGAAATCAATTGAATTCCATGAAAAAGCCACAAAATTGTTACAGTACAAGCCAGGTAATCCTAATTTCCACTCGAACTAAAAGAAGATTTTTTTAGATATGCAACAACAACAATATCAGTACAATGTTGGTAAACAATAAAATCGTAAAACGAGAAACAAACATTCAAGCAATGTGTAAAATAGATAAATGGGAAGAGAAGCATATAAAACTAATGTTAGAAAGAACCATATCTGTTGAAAACTAGAATTGAGCACTTTTGAAATTAATTAAAAATCAATGGAAATGAATTCAAAGTTTTACCAACCTAAGTCGAATCCTATATAGAATACCAAAGAAGCAAGAGAAACAAATATTACTTTAAACATAGAAGCTAATTAGCACAACTACATTTTCCAAGCAAGCTTAGTGGAATATAATTTATCAAAGTAAATCTACGGTCGGTATTGTATACTATTATTTATGAGACACAAATAACAAAACTAACCTTGTTATAATCAATTAAGGAATGGTGGAAAAAATTCAGATCAAACAGCATCAAAAACCTGCATCATCTTCTAACCAACATAATAAGTTTGCATGCAATAAACTAGACGCAATACTAATATCATAAAGAGAGAAAAAGAAAAAGGAGTCACAAAGGGCATACCAGATCACATATATTGAGAACAAAGGACGGAATCTATATTCTTCAAGCCAATCCCACTAGATAAATCTTCCATCACTTTGGTATTGTTTGATAGGAAACATACAAGCACAATAATGAAATAGTAGTGTGTATGTATGATCTACCTTCCCTCAAATGTATCTTCAATAGGGAGCCAACAGATATCCTGCTCAAGTGAAAAATTTCTAAGTTTCAAACTACAAAGAGCGATAAAATTAGACCAGGAAAATAATAATAATAATAAATCATACTAGACGGTGAATCAGGCAAGATAAAGAATTACATCAAATTAAATTGTCAGCAGAACCACCGTTTAAATGACAGCTTCTGATGCACAATGCAAATGACAAATTCTAAAAAGAAAATAATACAAAGCGCACATGTAAAATATACACTTTCTACAGCAAAAGTTCTTATCTAAAACCATTATCAGTATAAGGTGAGCTCGAAACACTCCACTTGAATATGACAAGTACATTAGAGTATAGAAGAACATCTTCAATATATGCACTGGCAGACTATGGTAAGCCCTACTTCTGAAAGCGAACCGAAAACAGCACACACCTAGACCTGAAGTAAGAGTTCCAACTATGTTACACTGAGTTGAGTGCAGGTGTCGGATACGGGTATGTGTCAGATTCGTCTATTCCTAAAAAGTGAGGGTACGGGGACTCGGCTAAAAGGTGTCCAAAAAATAGATACGGATATGGGGACATAGCACATGAAATATTAATAGGATATTCTACGTTGTACTAACTACATAATGTATGCATCAGAATCAATACCTAGATAGTTAAAGTCTAACAAAAATACATAACTATAGAAGAAGAAAAAAAAGTAGTTTATTATGAAATGAATGCAGGGTCTAGGCACATACCTGATTGATTAGTGCTCCCAACCTCCCACAATTCACATGTTCACTATTTTAGCTACATAATTCTTTTTTAGGCACAAAATAAATATATCATTGTGTAAAAAATATAAATTAAGCAAAAGACAAGAAAAGGATATTGATGCTTACTTGATCAGTTTAAAATGTCTATGACTTTGACCACACCTATAATATTCTATATGATCATAATTGCAACATAATAAAATTGTGAATGATGTCACAAATATGAGCATTATTATAAAAACTACCTTCAAGTTGAGATGATCAAATTTAGATTTACAAAATGATACTAAAGTTTTGTATGTCAACTATTCATACAAGTTGACTGATCATCTCCACTGCAAAATGACAAAATAGATTATATATTTTATATAAACATCAATATATCAAAAGCCAAAAGATCAATTCAATCACAATGTAGCTAGTCCAAGTTAACCATCTAAGTCTTTGATTTCATGACCAACATCAAGCTAATCCTCCATTGCAACTTGTGTTAGTTAATCTGATTCATCATTAACTCAGGTTTATTGATGAAAAGTTCTACAAGCTCAATTGGAGATCCATCAATGTCAAACCTATCTTCACCTAAAACCATGCAAAAGTCAAATCACTTACCCAGAAGAAAAAAAAAAAAATGTGTTTAATTATTAGAAGAAAACAAAATTAATGAATTAGAAAACTTACATAAATCCCAATATTTTGATGTAAGTCTCAATATTTTGAAGGCCCTTCCTTGGTACTCTTTTTTCTTTCTTGATAACAGCCTAATGTTGCAATGTACAAAGACTAGATCATTAGCTCTGCTACTTGCCAACCTATTTCTTTTCATTTTATGAATATGACCATATGTGCTCCGATTTCTCTCACAACATGATGAAGATGCTGGTTGTGAACACAATTTAAATGCAAACCCTTGCAACAATGATGTTGAAGCACCATGATTAGCCCACCAAGAAATTGGCTCCTCGTAAATTCTTGCTTCAATAACATGTGGCTTATTGAAATAGTCAGATCCACTTGAAAAAGCTCCATATTCAACATAAACATTTCGGAGATGACTTGTATTTTTTTGAAACAGCTGTTCAAAACACTTACTTCGGCGAGTAGATACTTCGTGCAGTGTGAATCGCGAATTCCATCACTTCCACCTTGAAGCCAAGACTCATGATAATATTTAGGGACCAAGGAATGAGCTATGCAATGCAGAGGTGTGCTGCTTTTGGTCCATCTAGCTTCTAAAATTTCATCAATGGTGTCAATGAAATCTGATTGTCCTATTAAGCATAATAAATTTTTTGAATGGTGTGTTGCTCTTGATTGTTCTGATTGTCCTATTTCAAATTCATGAATGGTGTCAAAGAATTTATTATGCTTAATAGGACAATCAGATTTCCTTGACACCATTCATGAAATTCTAGAAGCTAGATGGACCAAAGCAACACACCTCTGCATTGCATAGCTCATTCCTTGGTCCCTAAATATTATCATGAGTCTTGGCTTCAAGGTGGAAGTGATGGAATTCGGCGATTTGCACCGCATGAAGTATCTCCTAACCGAAGTAAGTGTTTTAAACAGCTGTTTCAAAAAAATACAAGTCATCTCCGAAATGTTTATGTTGAATATGGAGCTTTTTCAAGTGCATTTGACTATTTCAATAAACCACATGTTATTGAAGCAAGAATTTACAAGGAGCCAATTTCTTGGTGGGCTAATCATGGTGCTTCAACACCATTGTTGCAAGGGTTAGCATTTAAGTTGTGTTCAACCAGCATCTTCATCATGTTGTGAGAGAAATTGGAGCACATATGGTCATATTCATAAAATGAAAAGAAATAGGTTGGCAAGTAGCAAAGCTAAAGACCTAGTCTTCGACAATTGCAACATTAGGCGGTTATCAAGAAAGAAAAAAGAGTGCAAGGAAGGGCCTTCAAAATATTGGGATTTATGTAAGTTTTCTAATTCATTAATTTTGTTTTCTTCTAATAATTAAACCCTTTTTTTCGTGAAGATAGGTTTGACATTGATGGATCTCCAATTGAGCTCGCAAAACTTTCCATCAATGAACCTGAGTTAGAGCTTGTGACTTTTGATGATGAATCAGATTAACTAAAACAAGATGCAATGGAGATTCAGCCTGATATTGATCATGAAATCAAAGACTTAGATGGTTAACTTGGACTAGCTACACTTTGATTGAATTGATCTTTTGGCTTTTGATATATTGATGTTTACATAAAATATATAATCTGTTTTGTCATTTTGTGGTGGAGATGATCAGTCAACTTGTATGAATAGTTGACACAAAACTTTAGTATCACTTTGTAAATCTAAATTTGATCATCTCAACTTGAAGGTAGTTTTTATAATAATGTTTATATTTGTGACATCATTCACAATTTATAATATGCTACAATTATGATGATATAGAATATTATACGTGTGGTCAAAGTCATAGACATTTTAAACTTGATTAAGTAAGCATCCATATCCTTTTCTTGTCTGTTGCTTAATTTATATTTTATACACAGTGATTTATTTATTTTGTGCCTAAATTGATGGTGATAAGGAATTATACAACTAAAATAGTGAACATGTGAATTGGAGGTTCTGAGCACTAATCAATCAGATATATGACTAGGCCCTACATTCATTTCATAATAAACCACTTTTTTCTTCTTTTGTAGTTATGTATTTTTGTTAGACTTTGACTATCTGGATATTGATCATGATGCATACATTACGTAGTTAGTACAACTTAGAGGCCAAGTTTGGCATGACCTAAATAATACAAAAAGTCAAAAAGTCACTATCCTATTTAAGTCACATCATCTTATTTAAATCACATCATCTCCCTAACACATCACATCAAACCCAACCCAAACCCAACCCATATAAGCCAATAAGTCAAAAAGTACACTTTTTTAGAAACATCCCAAACCAACCCAGAATATCCTATTAATATTTCATGTGCTATGTCCCCATATCCATATCTATTTTTTGGACACTTTTTAGCCAAGTCCTCATACCCTCACTTTTTAGGAATATACGAATTTGACACTTAGACGCATACCCATATCTGACACCCGCACCCAAGTCCATGTAACATAGGATGTCATAATGGTGTGGCTGGTGTTATATTGGTTTAAGATTAGAGATCCAAAGTATACAACTAAAGATCTTAGTTGTGGATGGTGAACCACGGTCATATACCTTTTAGCTCATTAAGCTCAACTACTGATGCAGAGCAGGTTGTTGAAGAGGACTATCACAAGTCAAATAAGAAGTAATTAAGAGTCCAAGAAGTAATTAATTAGAGTATCCTTCAAAGTTCCAAGTTTAGTAATTTGTATTTAACACAAGTGGTATCAGAACAAGGTCTTCCCTTGTCTCAATGCCCAATGATGGTGAGAGTGCACCAAAACCTAACAATGAAAATCATGGGGTTGAAGCTGTGTGGGCTGCAATCGAGAGGCAACAACTACAGTTGAACCAGATTCTTGGCCTTCTGAATGGATTGAATCTCAGTGCCGAGAGAGCAACAACAGAGGATCCTATTGCGCCTCGCGACCAACAAGCTCGTGAGCCAAGGGTGGGCAACAATCCTGGACGCTTAGGGGCTCCTCCTAGGCGTGTTGAACAACCCAATTTACGATGGCGATTCAACAGATGATGATCTTGAGCATATCGCAATGTACGAGGATCCCAGAGAAGCTGTCTAGTATAACAGCAGTAACTACCGTATAAGGATGGACCTCCCTTCCTTCAATGGATAGTTAAACATCGAAGATTTCCTGGATTGATTGAATGAAGTTGAACGGTTCTGTGATTACATGGATATCGAAGAAGAGAAGAAGGTGAAACTTGTCGCGTACAAACTGAAAAGTGGTGCTTCTGCGTGGTAGGAGCAATTGCAATTGTCCTAGATGTGGCAAGGCAAGAATAAGATTCGAGCTTGTCACTGAATGAAAACAATTGATGAGAGCGCTTTTTCTTCCTCCAGATTATGATCAAGTTCTGTTCATCAGTACCAGTGGTGTCAACAAGGTACCGACTCAGTCCATGAATATTCTCCCAAATTCCAGCGACTTTCCTCCCTTAACGACTTACTAGAAATGTAAGGACAATTGGTGGCGCGATTCGTGGATGGATTGCATATGAATCTACAGGATGTGGTTAACAGGCAACCGGTTCATACGTTGCTGGATGCCATTCAGTTGGCAACAAGGGTCGAGTTGCAATTGGCCAGAAGAAGGGGGTTTCCGAAATCAGCCCTCTACCAGGACAGTCATCTCTTCACCAGCACAAAATCAATTTGAGCAGGGTAAGGTAAAGGCAGTCACTGAAGCTGGTAAGAGTCCAGCTTCTTAGAATCAAAACAAGGCCCACTTGGAAAGGTCAGATAAATACAAAGATGATTGCAAGTAATTCGAGAAATTAGGGTGACCCTTACGCTCCATCCCGAAGTGACAAGTGTTACTGTTGCAAAGAAGTTGGGCACTATTCTAATCGTTGTCCGCACTGCCAATGTAGTTGAGCATGAGGAAGAAAAGGAGGACAAGAGACAGGAGAATTTCAAAGAAGAAGGTCCAGCAGAATGGACCCATGAAGATGAGGGTGTATCACTAGTTGTGAAGCATTTGATGTACACACCGCGGAAAGAGGATGTTCAGAGGCACAATATCTTTAAAACTTGTACTGTCAACCAGTGAGTCTGCGATTTGATTATTGATGGAGGCAACAATGAAAATATCGTGTCAAGGACTATGGTTGACAAGTTGAAGCTTCCAACAAAGAAACATCCGTCCCCCTATAGTATTGGCTTGATCAAAGATGTCGGTGAAACAAAGGTAACAGAATAATGTGTAATTCCTTTCTCTATTGGTCCAAATTATAGAGATGAGGTTTTGTGCGATGTAGTTGACATGGATGCGTGTCATATGTTGTTGGGAAGGCCGTGGCAGTTTGATTTGAACACCGTGCATAGGGGGAAAGAGAATACTTACACCTTTTACAAGGATAAAGGAAAAGTCGTCTTCGCTCCTATGAGGCGTGCAAGTCGAGTAACAGCCTCCCCAACCAAAGCAAATTCTTTCCTCATAGTACCAGATTTTATAAAAGAAGCTAAGGAGACACAGCTGGTTTATGCTTTAGTGGTCAAGGGTGAAGAACAAGAAAAAGTCATCGTTGCAATACCAAAACGAGTTAAGCCGTTAATTACTGAATTTCAGGGACTTGTGCCAGACAAGTTGCTAGCAATGTTACCTGCTATGCGGAACATTCAGCATGAGATTGATTTTGTTCCTAGAGCTAAGGGTGTGCAAATACCTGAATAACCAGCGGGCCCAACCCAACCCGTCCGACCGGTCTATGGTATGGGCGTTTCGAACAATATTCCATCGGCTGCGGGTGTAAATCATCAATTTTCTGTGATTTTCAGTCGGATATCGAATTTAATTTGAAAAAAATCACCTAACTCAACCCGACCGCGTATATATATTAATTGTTGCTTAAGATTGACATGCCTAGGAAAATTAAACAAGCAAGAGCTATTGGCCATGTTTGGTTTGTTTTTCAGAAAAAATTTTGGGAAAAATTCTCTACAAACAAATTTTCAAGAGTAATCAAATCAAACAAATTTTTCCAAAAAAAATCTCAAAATTTTGTTTGGTTATCTACTTTCCAAAATCACTCTCTCTCTCATACACATCAAATCAATCACTTTTTTTAAAAATCTCTCCCCAAAACAATTTTTCAAAACCATTCCTGAAAAAAGGCAAACCAAACAAGTTTTTGTACTTTTTATCTCAAAAACTACTCTACAAACACAGACCAAACACACCCATTATTTCTATTTGTAGAGTCTTTACTTGCCAAGATTTTTTTTTTATCTTTTCAATACAAAACTTGCACTTTTCCTAATAGAGATTTGACTTCTCATCTACTCCATTGTCTCCCTCATTCTCAATCCTCATGTCTTCTCTCACATCTCTCTTTCCCTCAGACCTTCTCTCCCTCTCTCTCTCTCTCTCTCTCTCTCTCTCTCTCTCTCTCTCTCTCTCTCTCCCATTTCATCTCTCTTCAAATAACAAAAAAAAATCCATCTCTCTCTTTATTTAGGAAACAAACCTATCTTTCTCTCTCAACCATTTCGCCTGCCTCTCTAACCCACCTCCCCCCTTCTCTATCTCTTAATTTGGGAGACAAACGCATCTCTCTCTCTCAACCATTGCATCTACCTCTCTAACCCACCTCATCTCTCTCTCTCTCTCTCTCTCTTCATTTGGGAGACAAACCCATCTCATTCTCTCCCCCATCTCTGCTTCACTTTTTTTTTCCCTCCCTTCTCTTGTGGCAGTGGTCGACAAGGTCAACAACAACGGTGATAGTTGCGACTGCAATGAGTAGCACTGATGTCGTCTGAGAGGTGACGGACAAATCAAGCAATGGCATGGACATGGTAAACCGAGTTATTCTATTCGGTCGATTTCGATCAGAAGTTTGGTCGATACCGGTTGGCTGATGCTCTAACCCGAAGTTGTCGATTTGATTGACAGGCCAATGATAAACCCGAGCCAAACTGACCCCTGCGCACCCTTACTTGGAGCAAGCTTACCAAACATGCCACATTACAGAATGAGTACAAAAGAGTTTCAGATTTTGCAGGACGAGGTTAATGATTTGTTGCAAAAAGGTCTGATCAGAGAGAGTATGAGTCTGTGTGCAATGCGAGCCTTGCTAACGCCAAAGAAAGATGGGAGTTGGAGGATGTGCATTGACAGTAGAGCCATCAACAAGATCACGGTGAAGTACAAGTTTCCTATATCAAGGTTAGATGATATGCTGGATAAATTGAGTGGATCAAAAGTGTTTTCAAAGATCAATTTGAAAAGTGGTTACCATCATATTCGTATCCGCCCCACTAATAAGTGGAAAAGTCTAAAGGTTAGGTTCTTTGTATTTGACACAAGAGTCTAAGGGAGGGTTTCTAGTATTTATTAAGTCTAAAGATTAGGTTCTTTGTATTTGACACAAGAGTCTAAGGGAGGGTTTCTAGTATTTATTTCTGTGTTGGGAAGATCAAAGGTTGGGTCTCTATTATCTAGTATAAATATGTTTGTAAGCCTTGTGGCAAATCAATTTTAATCAATATAGTCAAAGTTTTCTCTATTTTCCTTGTGTGCAAGGTTATTTATCTTTGCTCGTGTATTTGAGTTGTTACCGCCCAAAGAACGATATCTTCCCCTTCGTCTACTAGAACGATATCTAGTCATTCCTTCCACTACACCACTGTGTCAGCTACACAAGCCCTATTTCTCAATTTGTGCACAGCAACATTCGCTTCAAAAATCTTATGCCCATGTCCTTCTTACTACAACTATTTTTATTGTCCCTTCATTCTTGAGCCACACTCATCCTACTTCATGTTGATTCTTTTGTAGGGCAACAACTGGTCATCATTACAAATGGCTCGCCAGACCATCTTTATTAATTGTCTCAATTTTGTTACCACAATTAGTGTCACATCAGACTTATAAACATATAATTTTCAGATTAAGCTATTCTCAGAATTCTACCAATCTACTTGCATCTTTCAGTGCCATGTGGCCTTTTAAATTGAATATTTAAATTTAAACTATGCTCCCTTTATGAAATGCTCTTCTTTTTGTTCTTCAGCGTAATCTCTTGGATTCCTACTTACATATCTAGCTATAATTGTCAATAGGCATGCTAAGCCTGAGCCTAGGCTTCTTTACCATTTATTACTTTTCTATAGTTTCATTTCCTAAGGATCATAGACTTAATTCCCACGTAAATAGGATCATCATGAGAAGGTTAGGCTCATCCAATTCTAAGGTTGCAGCCTAAATTCTATGCATGTAAAATAGTTAAACCTTGGTCACTCTTAAGCTAGTGTTTCAAGCACTTGTGCAGATCAGGATACCAGAAAACCCTAATTTTAGATGCATAAAAAAGTTAAAACTGATAATCACAGAAAAGAGGCAATGCACCTATGTTCAAAGCTAAAAGTGCATAAGCAAATAGCACCAAGCCAATTAATAGCTAAGATATGTTTTAAGGTTATAGCTACTTAGATATGCAGATCGTCCCCAAACCCCACCAGTGACATGCCCAACATAAAATTTGTCAAACCTATATAAATAAGAATATTTTAAACATACTGTGAAGTTCAGAATTTTGGATAGAATGCTGTTACGCTGATTTAAGTGGAGTTTGCATTACTATGACTTGGTATTTGAAGTTTTGAACGCCCATTAGATAGTGAAGTTGTGCATGCATCCTTAAAGTGAGACATAGGTACGGGTCAAAGTAAATGCACCATATTACATAGGCTATCTGTTAAAATGGTTAAGGGTGAAAGTCAACGCACCATATTGCATAGGCTGTCTGAAAGTTGAAATGCTTCCTCCCACCTGTGTACCTTAATAAGCCCTTTAATGAGGTGAAAGAAGACAGTTAAATCTGGTACTCCACCCCTCCTTATCATTTCCCCATATAACTCAAAGGCCTTATCGACCTTGCATGAAAGTGAAAGACTCTCAATCAAAGAAGAATAAATATTCCTGTCAGTAGACAAAAATAATGAAGATGATGAAATTTCTCGATGCAGCTCAAGTGCAACCTCTAGTTTTCCAGCCTTGCAAAAGCTATCAATCAGAATTCTGTAAACCGGAGTAACTGGAACAGAGTCATTTTCACTTATCTCGTCTAGAAGGCCAAGATTGACGATGAAGTCTCGGTTGAAGCCTTCAATGACCTTATGATAGCTCACAATATGCCTAGGCCAATATGTTTGCTTCATCTCCTCCAGGAGTTGGTGAGCCTCATCCAAAAGACCAGCAGCGCAGCAATGTTTTATTAAAACCGTATAAGTGATATAATTTGGAGCACAACCACTGGCACCATCTTTCTCAAGAGTTCAAGGCACTTCTCAACTTTACCTGCTTTTCCAAAGCCATCTATCATAGCAGTATAAGTCACAACATTCGGACGGCACCCCTTTTCTTCCATCATCATCATAAGTTTATAGGCTTCATCAGTCTTCCCAGCTTTACAAAGTCCATCAATCATCTCTGTGTAGATAATAACATTGGGAGGGCAAGAATTTTCTAGCATTTTAGATAAGACTTTTAAAGCAAGATCAAGCCGTTTGTCCTTAAACAATCTGTCAATCAAAGAGCTGTAAGTATAAACATTTGGATTGTAGCCACGTTGTGACATCTTAGCAAAAACCTCTTCTGCTCGATCTAACTTCCCCGCCTTGCAAAATCCATCAATAAGAGCATCATATACAATGTGATTTGGCTCACATCCTTCAACTGACATTGCAGCTAATAAGTCATGAGCTTCTTGAACCTTGTGCTTTGCACAAACCATCAATCAAAGCTCCATATGTAACAATATTTGGTTCCTGAGAGTCACTATCAATCCTAAAGTACATATCTACATCAGAGATCTCCCCACTTCCCCTCATTCTCGCATAAATCTTGCAAGCTTTTTCAATGTCTCCAGCTTTACAGTGACCATCTATCAATGCAGTGAATGTGACAACATTTGGAATGACCCCTTCCAACAACATCCTCTCAAACAGCTCATTTGCATTGGACACCTTCCTTGCTTTAAGGTAAGCATGTATAAGAGCGGTATAAGTCACCACATTAGGGGAACAACCATCCCTTACCATTTCATCAAACCATTTGCGAGCCTGTTGAATAAGGCCAGCTTTACAAAAAGTATCAATTAATATTGTATAAGTATAGACATCTGGAACAATACCTTTCCGTTTCATTTCTTCAAACAATAGAAAAGCATTTTCTACTTTTGAGGCATTACACAAAAAACCAATAACTTTGGAGTATGTATTACAGTCAGGTATAAATCCCTTACTCATCATCTCACCAATAACATTATATGCTTTCTCAAATTTACCAGCCTCACAAAGGCACCGTGCAAAATTGCTGACATTGACTTTATTTAGTACAATACCGGCAGCAAGCATTTCACGGTAAGCATTTTCAGCCAATTCTAAAACACCTTCGCTTGGTAACTCGATATTGCCACATATACCACCGATTAATATATTATAAACCACATAACCTGGTTGGCAACCACAATTTACCATTTTATTGAGCAACTTATAGGCATAGGAATAGTCTCCAGCTCTGCAGTAAGCATGAACAAGAGAATTAAATATTTTAGGACTTGGATAACAAC
The DNA here is from genome assembly GCA_030407325.1 of Camellia japonica. NCBI lineage: Eukaryota > Viridiplantae > Streptophyta > Magnoliopsida > Ericales > Theaceae > Camellia > Camellia japonica. Next base: position 125,776,999 of record JAPPVO010000031.1, read on the forward strand.
CTTCTGTCATCATCATTTTAAGTATTCTCTTACACCTACCAAGCTGTCTTTTATTCAAACAACCACAAAGCAATATCCTGAATGTTACAACATTAGGAATGCAAGAACTAGACCGCATCCTATTCAAGAAATCCATAGCTTCTTCAAAAAGCGAAGCTTCACATAACCCAGATATCATATGTGTATAAATTACCGTATCGGGAACGAACTCTTCCTTTTCAATCAAATCTAGTGCTTCTCTCCACTTACCTGCTCTGCAAAGAGAATACACAAAGCAACCCAATGTGTGACAATCCATGCGACTATCTGAATTTGACATCTCCCTATGAACCAAATATGCTGTATCCAATTTATCTGCTTTTAAAAATACCTGAATTAAAGCATTATAAGTAGCTTGTGAGGGCTTGTATCCGAAATCCTTAAGCCTCCCTAGCTCTTCCAATGCTAAATTCCACAACCCATTTCGGCAACATTTCCGAATCAACACATTAAGCAACTTCCTAAGCACCTCCTTATCATCATCCTTAATTTCTCGAAGAAAACAATCCGGCACTCTATCATTCTCATCACATCCTAATACATCTAATAATGCATTATAAACAGACGGACTGTGACTATAACCAATCTGTCGACCAGCCCATATGAAAAACTTCACACCCATTTCAGCATTCTGTAAAAGTTTCAACACATCAACCACCAAAGACTCATTCAATTTCTGTCTAAACTGCCTAAGAAACTTGTGGGTTTTATCCCCAAACCCATCATCACTGTTCTTAATAGCATTCGAAATCAATAAAGCGTCATTAGAGTACATACCAGACCCAAATATGTCCTCTGAAGAGCTACATTCAGCACCAGAGTCCACCAACGAGTCTCGCAGAAAGGCAAATTCCGATTCGACCCGCGAACTATCTGGGAAAGACGAGGTGTTTCCCGGAAAATTGAGGTCGGGATCGATTAATCCATCGAGGTCGTCAGGGGAAGAAGTGTTGATGAGTCTATTGAAGCTATAGAAGAAATTTTGAGGGGAGACTTGGAATGGGCGAGAAAGGTGAGGTTGTGGTGGTGGTGATTTGGGAAGAAAGAGTCGAAGAGAGTGTGGAATTGATCGGGAGAGAGCGATTCTGAGTCCCAGTTTGCTCATTCTCTGCTTGAGAAATTTGAAATGGGTGTGTGTGTAAGGGGTTTTGTGGAGTAGAGATTACTTGTAGAGTGGCATGAGCACAAAGAAATGTCTAAAAACTCGTAAACCCACGATTATGAGAATTGTGAAAGGGTTTTGAAGAGAATTGTTAGACACCCCCACAATTGAGATTCTTAAATTTATTTATAATGATGTGGTAAATTATTAAGTCTTACATAATTGAGTGAATAATAAATATCACATTATTGTGGATTTATTTGGGGAGAATTTTATTAGGAGACTCAAAAAAAAATTAATTTTAGATCTCGTTTGGTAAGTGTCCCTTTCAGTTAAAAAGTCAAAAAGTTACTAAAAAAATCAAAAAGCGAACAACTCATACCAAAAAATCAAAGATTCCTTTTTCTCTCTACTTTTTGTACATCTTTTCATAAAAAGTCAAAAAGTCATCCTAAACATACTAATTTTTTTTAAATCACATTTTAACCAAAAAGTCAAAAAATTACTAAAAAAGTATGTTCCCAAACGAGGCCTAATCTCACTATATTCCCTAATTGAGGCCCTACAGTTTTACTTCCAATGAATTGACTAAGTCCCATGTGAAGCAATCTCACTCCTTTCTGTCATTTTTAGCTCTCTCTAATTCCATATCATTGAGGGTGAAATTGAGGAGTAAAATTAGGAGGGTGAATCATTTTTCTTGTTTTATATGTTATGAAAGTGTTGGCTTTTTGGCTTTCGAATGGTATTTTTGTAAATGCGAGCATGCCAGTAAGGATCAATCAGTCCTTACAAAAATGTTAATTGCCAACCAATTATCAGACGATTATGTTTTAGTTCTTTCAGCCTCAATGAAGAGGACTTTTACTGGTAGTTTGACTTAGGAGAAATTAAGCAAAATAACAGTTAAATAAAGAGCAATTGAAGTATTTCATTAGAATGAAAACTTACAATGATCCAAACTCAGCCTCGTAGAGGTTTATAACAACAATCTACTTGAAACTACTCCTATGAATGAAGTGCAGTGTAGGAATTTAAAGTACAGAAATGTAAAGAGCAAGAATTTAAAGAACAGGAAATATAAAACTGGGGAAGAAAATATGTAAAGTAAGACTGGTTTGTATGATCTGAGTCCGGGGGTTTTTCTGGGGTCTTCTCTACTATTTATACTGCTCAAGGGTGACCATCGAATTGCACTTCCAACTGTCGAACTGCTCCTCCATGATCATCGATCATGTTGCCCCAATATTAGCTCCATTACGCCATTACTTGCAGTTAAATTTCCCTCCTAAATTTGAATCTGAAATGCGAGTAACCGTTGGAGCCACGTCACTTTGTATCCCTTTGTTGATCCGCTGCTACTCAGATCTTTTAATAACCAATACTAACTGCCACGTGTACGATCAGTATCGAGGACCTGAATAGTCTTTCTATATTATCCTTATTTCGCCACGCGTCGAATTGTAATTAGCTCGTACAAAATATGTAGCCAACATTACCCCCCGCACTAATATACCCAATATCTGGTGATATTAGTGGATCAAAGTTTTTTCCCACGTCTTAGAACGTGCATGGTTTCCAGCAATACAACTGTCATTTATCATCTGCATTAAACTCCCCTTCAATCTTTTGAACAGCTCCACACCTTAGTATTCGAATAGACTAGTACACTTTTATGGCCGAATCAATTATTCCCTCCATTGATCGAGCACGAAGAGTCATATGATGATGTTGTTCTTCCTCGAAAGAACCTCCATGCATTAATTAACCACCTTTACCCACCCTTCTATATTCAGGTCATGGATGCCTTTGCAGACTATCAACCCTTGGACTTCGAACATATTGCCCTTAATCCTTCGATTAAAAAACTTACAAATATGGACATGGAAAGGTCTTCTTCTGACTCAACCTCAGACTACGAACAAATTGCTCTCAATCCTTTAATTCAGAAAGTTACAAATATGGACATGGGAAGTTTTCTTTTACGACCTTCTGCATGGGATAAAGCTGCAACTTCTTCTTCTTCTTCTTCTGGGACTTCTGACTGGACAAACTGGTCCAAACCTGAAGTCTGTGAGTTAAGGGAACGAATCAACCATCACTTTGTTGAATTTACTGACCCTTTAGAATTCCCTTCCTATGCGCGAAGCTCGGTGGTCTATCCTTACGTGCCCATTGACCACCGACGCAGTTTGGAGGAGAATCTGCTTGTGGCATGGTATACATCTTCCATGCCTACAAAGACAGTGCATGTTGCCCGACGCCCAGAAGAAGCACAAGGATACAATCCATCATTCCTAGCTCAGAAGGCGAAGATTTGCTCTTCTGACTGGCTCGATTATATTAATGCCCTTGATCCTTCTGCCCTTGCTCTACCTCCTGAAATAGAAGCATCCACACCTTCTCTTCCGCCAAATCCTTGCTGGATAGAGAAACTGAGGCTTGTTCTCTCCACGGATAAGGTCTTTCCATCTTACAAACCACCACCTTCCTCTACTCCGGCTGAGCGGAAACAAGCTCAACTTTTGCTCGCTACTTTTTCCCACTTGCCCTTCAATGTTCTTGAGGACGAAGTCCCTCTTAAGAACTTTCGATGGGCTTGTAATATTCTAACTTGGGGTCATGTTCTCAATCCCCTCGCCCAAGCAGAGCTTCACATGTTTTTGGACCAACTTCCATTGCTTCTTCACTGGTATCGGACCTCTATGAACACCACACAATCTTTAGACCAACTTTCGTCCCTCCGAATTCATGCCCAATATGAAGCAGAAAACTTTATTAAAGAATTCGATGATTTCAAGAATAAAGATTCTGCATACTGGGATGATTTGGATATAGACGAATTGGAACAAGGATTGAGAGAAACAGCTTTCTAAATAAAGGCTGAAGAGCTCTTTTACGAAGTGGGAGCACATCAACTCATGCAGCCAATGTTAGAAGAAATAGAGGACAGAATAAAGAAAGAACAGAAATTCATTGATCATTGTTGGACTAAATTTCATGATCTTGTTATTTATTTCATTCCCTATTTTTATGAGCTTGAGTTTGTACCCAAAAATGGCCATTCGATGTAACTGTTTTTGCTTTAATACCACTAAGACTTCTCCTTATGGTTTGATCTTGTCTCCATTTGTCTTTAAAAGCAATTTCAGAGCTTTGAACTGAACAATCTTTTCCTTCGAACCTGGATTCAATGAATATTAACAAAACGACCATGAATTTTTCCAATTTATGGAATGCAGCAGATAGTTTTTGTTGTTTTTTCCATTTAGGATCCATGCTTCGAATTTAACAAACTTACTCTTCAAAACTTGTTTCAATTACAACCAACATATGGTCAATGATTTATCATGATCAATCAGCTTTAAATTGATCTTTTTGTCTTGAACAACAGTCCACACTTTCAAAAATATGGAAGTTCCTTTTGAGGGCTGCACTGTTTTAGTTTGAAAAGACAACTTTTCTGAATATATATAAACCAACTATTGGTTTTGATGTTTCGAATGCCAATTTCCATTCCTAAGGGATTTCTAGTTTTACTTCGAAGAACATCACTTTCAATGAGAAACCTAAAACAGGTCTTTAATCCCTTTGAAGTAAACGAATACTTGAGCATTCTTGCATCCATTGGGTACGGAATGTCGAAGTGCTTCGAAGCCGGCTTCTAGTTTCGAAGCCGTTGTTATTGGACTTTTAGCGTCAAAATCTGGTGTGTTATGTTTTGAACACCAATTCCATCCTCACAGAGTCTCAAGTTTCACTTCGAAGGACATTACTTTCACTAAGAAACCTAAGATAGGTCTTTTAATCCCCTTCGAAGTAAATCAAATACTTGAGTATTCTTACATTTTTAAGTACGGAAATGTGCTTCGAAGCCGACTTCTTTGTTTCGAAGGTTGTTTTTTGGCTTTTGGCGCCAAAATCTGGTTTCGAAGCCAAATATTTTACTTCGAAGCTAGCCTCAGCATCTGGGCTGTGTTTTTCCCTCCAAATACTATCAATATTTGAAGGAAACTCTTCGTATTCGTACTTTTAGTGCTTAACGAACCAAGCGTTTATATATCCCCCAAACACAAAGGCTTTTGAAACCCTTTTATTTCGTGTTCTGAAATCATTTGCTCGCTCAACACACAAACCCTTTTACCTCTGCCGATCTTCCACTTCTCTCTACTTCCTTTCTCAGCTTCACCTTCTGGAAACGCGTACTATCAATGGCTTCTTCTTCGGTGCCAGTCGTAGAGCGTGCGAGCCCATCTGTAACCCTGAAGAGGCTCATTGATGCGGAATGTGAGAAGTACAAAGCTGGGGAGAAAAGCGCTATCGATGGACGAATCTTCGTCCCTCGTCGCCATGTGCAGCAAGACTACGTGCTTGGGCCCATATTCAAAGAGATCCTTACTGAGCTCCCAGCCCTATATCCTCGTTTGGAAAACCAATGTCTTCTTTACGAAGGTGGTCTTGACTGGAGGAACTGGAGGATAAACCGCCCCCACCGATGCTGGCCCACGGTGAGACCGGAGTGGCAAGAATGGTATGACCGGGTTGTCCCTGCTAGAACTCTGGACCTTCAAGAGCTCTGCCTTCTCGATGCTCTCCGACTATCCAGGGTAACTATCTCAGAGGACCCTTTCCTAATTCCTGCTGCCTTGTGTTTTTGGAATCCTATCTTTAATTTCTTTCAATTTAGATGTGGGATGATGGCCCCTACTGTTCTTGACATTTGCCATCTACTAGGATTATCCCCAATTGGTACCCCCTTTGGACCAGATTACCCTGACTCAGCAGTCCCTTTCTCCCTCCCCTCTCTTAACTCATCCTATAGTGATTTCGCTAAGGCTGAGAATAAAAGAGAGGGCTTTGTGACTGATAGGGAATTCTTTTCTTTCTTATTGTATTGGCTTTGCAAATTCCTCTTCTGTACCTCCTCTCAGAGAATCATGCCTGAATTTGCCCCTCTTGCCAAAGCCTTCGTTTTACAGAAAAGGGTGGCCTTAGCCCCATATGTTCTAGGCCATGTATATAGAGTCTGTTCCCTCTTCTGTGAGAAACCCTTAGATGCTAACCAAGGGGGGCCATTCTGGATCCTTCAGCTTTGGCTTTTTGCCTATTTCACCGAGTTACAATCCAAATGCCTTAAATTTTCTGAGCCAAACCCTCTTACTCATGGCATAAGGCTGGCCAATGCTTCACTTTATCCCTCCACTTTTGCTTTTTACTTCTCTTTCTTCCACCAACTTCCAGCTTCCCTTCCTACTTTCCGTTTCCGTCCCTTCGAACCCGCCATTGGTCCATCTTGGTTGAGGAATTTCCTAAGTGACAGGTCCTGCGCCTCACCTGCTCACAAAGATATATGGGCTTCCATTCTGATCCCTAGAGAGTTATTTATTGGGACCTTGAACCCCAGAGCCTACAAATGCATAGCTGAGCCGTATTGTCCTGCTCAATTTGCTAGACAATTTGGCTTCACACAAGGGGTCCCAATACCTCTCTGCAGCAATACCAATCTAAGTCTCACTAAGAGGGATCTGAAAGTTCGGAGGTCCAGGCTAGAGAGGCAACTTCCAAATTTATAGATGACTTGGTCAATTTCGAGTATACCCCTTTCCTTCCTCAGGGTACCTTGTTGAAGAGGTACCAGAACTGGTGGGCGACCAACATGGAAGTATACTTGGCCATTTCTCCTCAGAACCTGCTAATGGTATTGGATCTGCCCAAGCCCAAAGGAGCTGGAACTGTTACTTCTTCCACTGTTTCAGTTGCAGTGCCTGCGTCCACTCCTGGTGCCTCAACTCCTCCTAGAGTCACTCGGGCTGCTTCGAAGAAAGGTATACACCTTTGTTTCTTTTCCTTTGGCCTTCTCTATAATGGTTGTAGTCTTATCCTTAGTTCTTCTTTTGTGAAGGTAGCCCACAACAAAAGAAAAGGAGACTGCTTGAGCTTGAAAAGAAAACAGCTGAGGTGCAAGCAGAAGAAGAAGAAGAAACAGATCAAGAGCATGAGTCGCCCTTAATAAGAAGGAAAAGAGTGATCGTCTTATTTCTGACTTAGTCCAAGATGAGACAACTGCCAGAGAGGTAGAAGAGGAGCTCATCTCTACAGAATCTAGATCCCAGATTGAAGAAGTTGAGAAGGAAATTGAGAAGGAGCAGACAAAACCAATACAGAGAAGAAAGAAAAGAAAGATGACTGTCTCTCCTTCTGATTTCACAGAAGACTCCGATTCCGAGACAATTGCCATGGCAATAGAAAAGAGAAAGAAAGTGACTGCTTCTGCTACTAACTTGGTTGAAGATACCATCCATGAGGCAGCTGCCAAGGCAGTAGAACAAGAACATTCTAAGGCCATAATTGTCTTCGAGAGGGCTGAGAAGAGACGGCAACAACAATTTCTGAGAGATGAAGCTGCTGCTGCTGATGCATTACAAAGGGAAACTGCAAGAAGGCAACAAACTGCCCGAACATTACTCCCTTCGTAGCTCTCCCATCACTGCCAACATTTCTGAAACAAGTAATTTCTTTCATGCTTCTACTGTTTTTCCTTATCAAATTTTGACATTGAAGCTTGACCTTACGTTTCTTCCTTTTTGCAGCAACAACTACTGAGGCTATACTTCCAATGAGGACTCCCTCAATTTCAGTTGAGGTTGATCGGATGCAAAATGTGAAGGCCATTCAGATAATACTTCCACTTCCTAGGCCCACATTCCATGTACCCCCTTTGAGTCCCAGCATTCCTGTAACTCTTTCTTTGGTCTGACTCCATATCTTCCCTATCTGACCTTCGACCTGTCTCAATTTACTTCTCATTCGGGCCCTGCTCTTCCTTCTCCTTCTAAGGAAATTTCAACCATTACCTCTTCTTCGAAGGTATCTGATTCCCCAATTGAGGGTGCTGGTAGTTCTCCAACTCATAGTTCATTACCTTTGCCTACTTCCAGCCCCTCTTCACTTGATTCATTGGTGGCTAAGACCATAGAGACTGCCAAAGATGCTCCATCCATTTCTCCTATCCCTATGCAGTCCTTGCCTTCCACCACAACTCTCTCTGCACCCCTCATGTCTACGGATGAGGTAGACATCTTCGAAGCCAGGCTAGCCAGTCTCTTCGATGTGCCCTCTACCTCTCCAATAACCAATTTTGAACTGAGCCATTAGTTTTGGCCGACTCCTTGCTACAAATTCTTGAAAGCTCTCCTTCCTCCAGCAGCAAGCCTTCTGCACCTCTGATGGGCTTAGACACCTGCCTGGAACTGTTAATCTCCTTTTCGAGGCTCCCCTTCGAGGCTTTGCAAAGGCCTATAATAAGAGATGGGTTCCTCCAGTGCTGCAAAGTTGCTGAACAGTCAGGCATGGATGTCTCAAGTCACTTATCCCAGGCAGCAGCTACTATCGACTTCTACATCAACATTTGCCATGCTGCCAAAGCTGCGGAGGAGAAATTGGCTAGAGACCAGAGTTTTGTTTCCCAAGTACATACTGAAGTCTCAGAGCTCAAGGAACAACACTCCTCTGCCTCTCACTTTCGAGTTCAGCTGCTGGAGAGGAAAGCTCAACTTGAAGAGGAGCTATCTGCAGTGAATCAAGCCTTATTCGAACTGACACCAAACTGCAGATCACCAACCAAGAATTGGCCGATCGAAACAAGAAATGAGCACAGCCATTCAGTTGGTTCCCTCATTTAAGAATAGGAAGTCTTGTAAAAGAACAATTAAGGCATTGTAATGATTTTTGGGCCAATTTATGGCAGAATGTATTTAACTCTTTATGAAGAAAAACAAATTCTGATTTACCATTTGAGTACTCTTGTGTTCTTTTGCTTGACATTTATTCTACTCCTTGTGTTTCCCAAATAGTTGGGAAATAAGGCTTCAAATATCTGCCATTGATCTTTTTGGGATGTATGTACCCATTCAAATTTCTCAAATGGTATGCCCCAAAAGGCAGGACTCTATGAATTTGATATGGTCCTTCCCAATTAGGTGACCATTTACCAAACTTATGGCTTTTAATTCCTATTGGGAGTATTGTCTTCCATACCAAATCACCTTCATCAAAGCCAATGTATTTGACTTTCTTATTGTAATTTTTGGCTGCTTTCTTCTTTTGCAAGAGAATGCTGTTTAATGCCAGAATTCTGCTTCATCTATGCTTCTAATTCCAAGCACATACTCTGATGGTATTGCTCAGGATTTAGCTGGTCTTGGCATCTTACCCTCAAAGATTTAACATTAATTTCCACAGGTAACACTGCATCATGCCCATACACTAAGGCATAAGGAGTAACTCCTGTGCTTGACCTTGGGGAAGTTCTATAAGCCCACAATACATCCAACAATAAGTTATGCCAATCCCTAGGATTGTCTTCCACAACCTTTTGTATTCCTTTCTTCAAGGACTTATTGGATGATTCAGCTTGACCATTGGCTTGTGCATAATAGGGGTGGAATTAACGAGCTAATTCCAAATTCTGCCACAAAGGACTTCACCATTTCCCATCGAACACAGTCCATTATCCACAGTTATAGTTTGTGGGATGCCAAATCTATGGATTAATCCTTAATAAATCCAATAACCTCAGTCTGGTCTACAGCCTTGTATGGCTTAGCTTCGACCCACTTAGTGAAGTAATCAGTGGCACTAGAATGAAACAATGATGCTTCGAAGAAGGTGGGTGTATTTTCCCCATCATATCCATGGCCCATCCTCTGAATGGCCAAGGCTTCACTACTGCATGTAGGTCAGTTATGGGCACATGCCTTATTGTGCCATGCTTTTGGCATGCCTGGCAACCCTTTGCATACTCTATGCATCTTTAAGGATAGTTGGCCAATAGTAGGAATGCCTTCGAAGCAACCACCTCATCTTCACACCAGGCTGATGAGCACCACAGATGCCTTCATGAACCTCAGCCATAGCTGTTAATGCTTCTTTTGGGCCTAAACATTCCAGCAATAACCATCTCCCCCCTTTTGTAGAGAGCATTACCATATATCATATATTGCATAGACTGCAATTTAATTTTCCTGCTGGCCTTCGAAGATGGACCAGCCAAGTACTGCATTATTGGATGCCTCCAATCTTGTTCTTGCAAGTCATTATGATTGACTTCCAAGACCACATTCCTTTTATTCAAAGGTGGTATCAATTTCTGATATGTTGTTTGGCTTATGTTCCTTTGGGCATTATCCCTTCTCTTGAAGTTCGAAGCTTTCTGAGCCACATCATTAGCTCTATTATTCAAGAATCTTGGAACATGAGTTACATTTGCTATTTGAAATTGAGAAAGCAGATGTAATGCAACAACATAGTATGGTAAAATGCTTATGCTTTGACACTTGAAAATCCCTTTCACTTGGTTAACCACCAATTGAGAATCTCCAAATATGTCAACTGCATGAACTTGTAATCCAATAAGAATTTCTAGTCCCACTATTAAGGCTTCATATTCAGCTTGGTTATTAGAACAGGTAACTTCATCCACTCTGAAACCATGTGTGGTCTCTACCCCTTGTGGAGACCTAATCACAATACCAATTCCAGTTAAGCCATTGGCTTTCGACCCATCGAACCACATCTGCCATGGCTCAACACTAGCCATACCAAGTTCCATTATCTCTTGGCTCTCTTTTGAGATGGTGGTCTGCCAGAAATTGGCTAAAACTTGCCCTTTTACTGTCCTTTGAGGGACATACCAATTCCTCTTCATCTTTCAACCTTAATAAGGAGGAAAAAACTTTAGTTTTCCCTGCAGTGTTAGAAATGAATCTTCGAAGAAAATTAACCTGCCCAAGGAACTTTTGTAATTCTTTCTTACTTGATGGAGGTCTGGCTTCAATGATGGCTTTGGCTTTATTCTGGTCAATCTGTATTCCTTTCTTGTGTACCACATAGCCCAAGAAGTTTCCAGATGTACGCCAAAAGTACACTTAAGAGGATTGAGCTTCAATTTGAACTTTCTCATTCTTTCAAAGGCTGTTTCTAAGTGAAACAGATGCTCCTCCATGGATTAGGATTTAACTACAATGTCATCAATATAACACTCTAAATACCCTCCAATGAGGTCATGAAAGATAGTGTTCATAACCCTCTGATATGTAGCTCCAGCATTCTTCAGGACAAATGGCATTTTAACCCATTTGAAGGTGCCAATATTTCCAAGACATCTGAATGCTGTCTTGTGGACATCCTCCTCTGCAATGCAGATCTGAATAACCAGAATGCCCATCCATCATTGATAAAACTTGATGCCCTGGTGAACTGTCTACCAACAGATCCACTATAGGCATGGGATACTCATCTTTTGGAGTTGCTAAATTCAAGTTTCTGAAATCGATGCATACCCTCATTTTACCGTTCTTCTTAACCACAGCCACAATATTAGATAGCCATTCCACATACCTGGCTGTCCTAATAAAACCTGCTTTGAGTAGTCTAAGAATCTCCTCCTTGACTTTCTGAATTACTTCTGGACTCATTTTTCTTGGTTTTTGCTTGTATGGCTTGAAGTTAAGTTTCATAGGGAGCCTATGTTTTACTAATGACCTATCCAATCCTGGTAGTTCATTATATGACCATGCAAAGCAATCTTTATATTTCTTTAGAACAACCAACAACTGGTCCCTGTCCAAAACATTCAGACAAGCACTTATGTAGGTGGGCTGCTGTATAGAATCTTCCCCTAAATTTACTTTTTCTAAGGGATCCTGTGTCTGAGAACTTACTGAAGCTTCTTCTTTGATTTCTTCTATCTTCGAAGTAATCCCCCTGCTTTGTTCTGCTCCCAGGTTCTTTAATTCAACATCTTTGCCCTCCTCCTCATAAACAAAGTCTGTCCACAAGGCTTCCTCTTCCTGTATCTCTTGGACTTTTGTTTCAATGTCCAATGCACAGTATTTATCAAGGGTCAAAACTTTGGCCTGTTGCTGCTTCTGTTTGCAGCCGATTATCATGGCTTCTCTCTCTTGCTCCTGTACTTTCTAGACTATTGATTTTACATCCAATGTTGAGAATTTAATTAGAGCCAAAGACTTGGCTTTTTGTGTTTCACTTCTTTGCCTACAACCAGGCATCATTGTCATCCTTAACGACAACCTCCTCATCAGCACTCTTCTGGACTAAGTGCTTCAAGTGTGTCACTTCCTCATCAGCCGTCACTTCGGCTGAGCCATCAGGTTTCCTCAGTATACTGAGTGGTGTCACTCCCTCAATATACAGTTTGGCCTCTGCGAAGTCTGCACAGGCTATGAAAGGTTGAGGATCTGCATCAATTTCCTCTGTCTCTCCATTGCCTAAGGCCATCATAATTTTCTGATGCAAAGAGGAAGGCACACATTTGTTAGTGTGAATCCAATCTCTCCCAAGTAAAGCATTGTATTTAGCATTACTGTCGATTACGAAGAATGCTGTCATGCAGTCCCTAGTTCCCACACTCAGGTTGATGGGTAGAATTCTCTGAGCCATCTGTTTGTCTCCAGCAAAGCCAGCGATGGTTGTGCTGGTTGGGATTAACCTAGGATTCTTTTTCCCTAGTTTCTTCAAAGAAGATTTCGGTAGTAAATTCACTGCTGCCCCATTATCTATCAGGACTCGGTTCAATTGTATCCCATCGAAGAAAGCCTTGATGTACAAAGGCTTGACATGTTGTGTCATAGAATTCGAGGGATACTCAAAAGGATATGAGAGGTTAATGCTCACCTCTTCTTCACTCTCATATTCAGTTTCCATTGGGGTAGCCATTCCAGAATCATCTTGTACCATACTCACTTGTGAGTCTTCACTAGAGACAGGAATAGGATCAATTTCTTGGCCATCTTGGTCTTTATCTCTAGCCTGGAACTCATGACGCAGTATGTGTACCATATTGACTGATACTGGAGGAAATGAGCCAAATTGGATGGCTGGCGGTACCTATTTCCCCTCTTGTTCAGTTACTTCAGCAGCATCCTCCATGCTGCACTCTGGCACTTCGTTGTTAACTGATTCCTTCGAAGGATCTTTCTCAACTGGTTTTTCAACCAAAAATGTTTGCTCAGCCATGAAGGCTTCAAACATTTCTTCTCCACCATTTCTTTCTTTTGGCTTATGCCAATTTCTTCTGTCTCGCTATCACTATCCATCAGAGCTTTCTCCAATCCTGCCAAGCTAGATTCCTCTCTGGCTTTTAGTTCAGAATGAACCTTGGCCAACTGTTCCCTATTGCAACCCACCTTGCTTTGTAGAGTTGTCTTTGGAGTATGGTCTGACTTTGGAGTCTTTTTTCCTTCTGTCTGGACCAATGAAGAGCTCTCTCCATTTTCTTTCATATCTTTCTGGTACTGAGTGTACCTGCGCTGAATCTTTCTCCTTTGTGATCTCGAAATGACTGGGACCATATCTGGTTCCTTCGTCTTTGGGTGTTTAAGCAATACCCAATTGTTCGGAGCCACCAAATGAGGTTTAACCATCCTTCCTTGGTTTCCAACATCTCTCTGAGTGGGCACTTCCCTAGGTTTGTTCTGCATCAGAAACCAATCTGGAACTCCAGGTACCTACGAACTTACTGACTCAGATGTTGAACTGCTTCTTTCTACCTTCGAAGCCATCTTCGAAGCTGGCTGTGAAGGCACTTGCTTGGTCCTGACCTCATGTTTCGAGCCTGATTCAGGCCTTCGATGAAGGTGGCCACTTTCTGTCCTGCGTGAGGTTGGTCTAGGAGGCCAATCTCTGGCTTTGATCCCATAACCTGAACTCTTCTCCAGTCTTCTTTCAGAATGACTGCTCTCCATTCTGTAGTAGTTAGGTGGCCTGGACTCATACAAGGGCCTATTGTCTTTAGCATGCATTCTATCGACTGCTGGTTCAACTACCAATGGCTGCTGCCTAACACTAGCCGGATACGACCTTTTGTTATAAGCATTGGTTGGTTTAGGACGTCTCTGCACATCCCTGTAGTATTGCTTCCCATCAATTGGAAGCCCCTTCAATCATTTATAACTCAGTCTACACCTAGGACACATCCTTTGCATTACTGCTGCCTCTAAGGAATCATCATCCAGTGATTCTTCGTCAGAGTGTTCCCTCTGGTGTGAGAAACCTTGTCCAATAACTGGCAGATTTCTGGTGTCCTTTTTAATGGTTGTCTGGTTAGCAACATGCATCTGCACATTGACTTCTTCCAATTCTGTCAAGGACAAGTTCTGGAAGTCTGACACAATGACATTGGCTGCCACCTTTCCAACTTCTGGAAATGGATTACTGTCGATCCCCATGGCCTTTTCTGCTTTGGCTGGGAATTTCAAACTTCCTTTCCGAATTTGTTCTTGGATCCTGTCTCAAAAAACAATGCAGTTTTTAGTCGAGTGAGACTAAGAGTTATGCCATTTACAATATACTTTTCCCTTAAGTTCATCTGGAGATGGCAGTTTTACTCCTTTAGGTAACTTAAGGAAGTTGGCCGCAAGCAAATGATCAAAAATGTCATCGGCCTTTGTTAAATCGAAAGAGTACTTTCTGTAAAGGTCTTTCTTTTTAAACTGCTGGTCAATTGTTGTATCCTTATGAATTAATGCCTCATAGATCACAGGTTCTTTGCCCACAATCTCTGCTGCATCGATCTCATAATTAGGATCTCTATAATATGTCTTGTACGATGCATTATTTCGATCTTGTTCCTCCTCTAGTAATGCTTCATACCTAGACACCTTATAGGTTAGTTCCATCAAATCTCTGAATTCAGTTGAGTCAAACTTCTTTCGAAGCCTGAACTCTAAGCCATTTTGAGCCAATCTTACGAATTCTGGCTCTGGCAGGATGACTCTACATTTATTTCGAGCCCTTTTAAATCTAGCAATAAACTGAGTAGCCTTTTCTTCAGGCCTTTGACTCAATCTTGCCAAGTCTGCCATGGAAACCTCTGGCTCCGATTGGAAGAATTGGGCATGAAATGCCTCTTCCATTTGTTGCCAAGTTTGAATGGAGCCAGGTGTAAGGTTGATGTACCATACAAATGCTCCCCCAGTTAGAGAATTTGGGAATAATCTTAGTTTCATATAGTCATGATTCATAAATTCACCGCATTGAGCAGCAAACCTAGCAATATGCTCTACTGTTGATTAGTTTCCACTCCCATAGAAAAGGGTAAAATCTGGTATCTTGAACCCCCTTGGGTATTCATGAACCCTATCTACCCATTCTGGGTATGGTTTTCTGTATACAGGAGTCTGGACCCCCCGAGCCATCGGTCCACACATCTCCCTAAAAATATCAGCAATTTGATCCCTATGGACCATATTTTGTGCCTGCTGAACCACTACTGGAGGGAAAAACACAGGATTTGGTGGACAAACTTGTGCTTGTGGTCCTCTTGGTCCATAAGGTGGTACATTTGGGACTGGTTGTCCTTGTGGTGCAGGTTGCTATTGGGGGTGTGGGTAACCCCTTTGAGCCTATCCTGCGAAAAGACCTGCGAAAGGTGCTGGAACAGGTATTGTGTCCCTTCCATTTGCAGGCAAACCTTCCAACCCCCCGGGTATAAATTCGAATAAGGGATTAGTGAACCCCCTTGTACCAGGTATGGCTTCGAACATGGGATTTGTGACCATTCTCATGTCAGTTTCTTGTACTAGGCCAGATCCACCAATTTGTATGGCTTCATTGTTGAGTACTGAGGCATTTTGACCTGCTATAGGCCTCGAGATGGGTTCATACCAAGATTGAGGTGATGGTCTTTCATAGTTCTGATTACTAGTTTGACCATTAGAATGTCCATTAACTTGCATAGGCTGTTTATCTCTAGCCAATCTTTGTTGAGGGACATTTAAAACTTCCTCGATGTGTCTTGTGTTTGTTGGTTGGTGGTTATTCATTCGATCCAAAAAGGATATTTCCCACCTTTCTATTGTGTTCATTAATTGTTGTCCCATGGCATCTACTAGGCCATCCCATGGATTTATTGGATGAGTAGATGGAACAGTGGATGGTCCAATTCCTTGGTTTCGTCCAATACTATGAACATGTGGTTCTTGTCCTGAAGTACTGGTCTGTTCGACTATAGGTTCTGATAATATGGGAGTTTCCACAAGATGTGTGACCACATTATCCTCTAGATTAGGTATTTCTACCTCTCCTTCTACGCCTTCTTCCAAGCGTTCATTTTCTCCTTGTCTTCTTCGTCTAGCCATTTCAATTAGTCCCACTGGGCGTGCCAAAAATATATGTTGGCTTTTTGGCTTTCGAAGGGTATTTTTGTAAATACGAGCGTGCCAGCAAGGATCAATCAGTCCTTACAGAAATGTTAATTGCCAACCAATTATCAGACGATTATGTTTTAGTTCTTTCAGTCTCAATGAAGAGGACTTTTACTGGTGGCTTGACTTAGGAGAAATTAACCAAAATAACAGTTAAATAAAGAGCAATTGAAGTATTTCATTAGAATGAAAACTTACAATGATCCAAACTCAGCCTCGTAGAGGTTTACAGCAACAATCTACTTGAAACTACTCCTATGAATGAAGTGCAATGCAGGAATTTGAAGTATAGGAATGTAAAGAGCAGGAATTTAAAGAACAAGAAATGTAAAACTGGGGAAGAAAATATGTAAAGTAAAACTGGTTTGTATGATCTGAGTCTGGGGGTTTTTC
This sequence comes from Camellia japonica, assembly GCA_030407325.1. Lineage (NCBI taxonomy): Eukaryota > Viridiplantae > Streptophyta > Magnoliopsida > Ericales > Theaceae > Camellia > Camellia japonica. The sequence goes on from JAPPVO010000031.1 coordinate 125,793,757, forward strand.
TGGGGTCTTCTCTACTATGAAAATGGGTTTTGGATTTTTAATTGGATCTAGGTGATTTCTCTAGGTAAATTTGGGTAATTTGTGTATTGAAGCGTGGTAGTCATGGGAGGAAGGGACTAGGTCGTTGGATGGTAGTGGGGTTGGAGCAATGGTAGTTAAAGGCGGTTGAGAGTGGGTAGATAGTGGTTGGAAGAGGGTTGTTGTGGCAAAGGGTTGTGGTAATGGTGATGTCTGTCGGTGGTGATGGTGGTGATTATTGAGTATGTTTATACACAGTACATGTTTATGTATATGTAGGGAAAGAATGATGGCAAATTAACAAGATTAACCATTTTCGTTGGTGAGTAAATGGTTAAATAGAGATATAGCTTTAATTGAGATTTAGGTATCGTTCGGCATTTGTCTGTTTTAATTTAAAAGTCAAAATGTTATTAAAAAATTAAAAAGTCTATAACTTATACCAAAAAGTAATTTTTTTTCTCTCTATTTTTTGCATATCTTTTCGTAAAAAATTAAAAAATCATTTCAAACATACTAGTTTTTTTAGCCTCACATTTTAGTCAAAGGTCCCGTTTGTTTTCAGAAATAAAAATGAGGGGATTCATAGTGAGGGGATTGATTGTAAGGGGATTAAGTAAAATTGTGTTTGTTTTGATGATAGTTGTTAGTGTAGGGATTGTTAAATTATTTTTATATAAAAAACAATAAAACAAATAAAAAAAATACAAAAACATTAAATATTAATGTTTTTAAAAAAATGCCCAACACGTAAAAAATTTAAAATAAATAAAAATTTTCCAGAAAAAAATAAAACAAATAAAATAATGATTTTTAATTAACAAAAAATATAAAAAATTAAACATTAATGTTCAAAAAAAATGCCCAACATGTAAAAAATAAAATAAAAATAAAAAATTTCTAATCCGACGAACTATTTTTCTAATACCAAGTCTTGGAGGCCCATCCGAATCCGGAGCTCATTATCAATCGCTTCCCCAATCTCTCAAAACTAACACAAAGTTAATGGGTCCCACCTCACTACTAATCATAATCCCCCTTTAACTCTCCAAACAAACGAGGTCAAAAAGTCAAAAAATTATTAAAATAGCATGTTCCCAAACGATTTCTAATTTGAAAGTTTAGGGTTTATGTTGAAAAAAAATTAAAAATTTAGGTTTGATTTGTTAAAAGGGTCAAACTCAAGCTTTTTTTTCTTTCTTTTTTTTTTTTTTTTTGTAATTTTTCCAATAATATGTTTAAGGGTTTGAATTCACTCAAGTTTGATCTAACTTGGTATAACAATTTGAGTTGGATGGATTTATTTTGGGTGGATTTTGGTGATTCGAAAACCATTCACTTTATAGGATTCGTTGAGTAGAATATTTGTATAAAAATTAAGATAATCGGATATTAATAGTTATATAATTGAATTAAATTTGTATTACAAAAAATAAATGTCTATTCTTGAAATTATATTTGTCGTTCATTTTCTTAGTATAAATGTGATTCAAACATATAAATATTTATATTCGATTATCTTGATTCTTTTTGTATGACTATTTTACTCAACAACTCCTAAAAAGGAAACAGTTCTGATCTCTGAGGTCACCTTCAAAACAAACCTGCCAAGTCCAACTGCACTTTCAAGCAATCCAAACCCTTGATTTAATCGTTCATAAATTTAAATTTGATAAAAAATATAAATCAAATACCCTAATTTATAATTATTTCCATAAATTTTCTCATTTTTCTCTCCATCTTATTAGTTTATTAACATAATAATTTTAAACAATTTAAAATTACAAAAGGAAGTATATATTGATTCTGGGTTAGCTCACTCCAATAAGCTTTGCTTGGGCCGCATTGTGCTAGTAAAACTAATTGAATCTAGACTGTACATATGTCCGTACCATGGCAAAAATATGTTCCGTTCGAATTTGTATTTAAAAGAGAGAAAGTATAATTTCATTTGGGATGTGAATTGATTTTTTAGTTTTTTGACTTTATAATTATTTTATCTTGAGGTTAAAATGTCTCGTTTGGAATGATTTTTTTTAAACATTTTTTACTTTTATAAGAGAAAAAAATGAAATAATTATAATTTGAATGTAACATTTTATCTTATTGACTTTTTCACTTATTTTATCTTTTTATGACTAAAATAACCAAAAACATTTATGCCATACATAGCCATATGCTAAGTTCAGCTCTACTTAATGTTAGCTCTTTTAAACACAAATTTGATAGATGACGGATTAGATCAAATTTTAATATATTAAGGGGCACTTTGGGAAGAGATTAAAAAAAGTCACTCTTTTGACTTTTTAGTTTTTTTAGTCAAAAAAATCAGCTTTTTTACTCAAAAAAAACCAGTTTTTTACCAACTTCCCAAAACACCACTAAATTATTACTTAGGGTTCATTTGGGAACATGCTTTTTTAGTAACTTTTTGACTTTTTGGCTAAAATATGATGTAAAAAAATTAGTATGTTTTGGTTGACTTTTAAATTTTTTACGAAAAAATGTGCAAAAAATAGAGAAAAAATAGAATCTTTAACTTTTTTGTATAGATTGTTGACTTTTTAATTTTTTTAGTAACTTTTTGACTTTTTAACTAAAATCACCACTTGCCAAACGAGACCTTAATATATAGACTAATTAGCCTAATAAAAAATTACAAAAAAAAACTAGCCTCAGTTTAAATATGTTATTCACTTCTCATTATTTGAATATTACTTTAAGCTCACAAAGCTTCACAAGTAATCCAATCTATCTATATATTATATAAGAAAAATGGACTTTTTAGGAGCTTCAAATTCTCATTCTAATTTTCTTGATTTTCTTAATTTTAAACAATTATAAAAATCTCCATTGTCTAATTTTTATTTGATAATCCCACATCGGGAAAAGAAGAAAAAAAATAAGTTGTTTTACTCATATAAAGTAAATCTTATACTCCCATCCCATATAGTGAGGAGCCTTGTGAGAATTTCAATATCTCATATTAATTTTCTTAATTTTAAACAATTAGGAAAATCTCCATTGGCTAGCTTTTATTTGATAATCTCACATCGGGAAAATAAAGGGAAAAATGAGTTGTTTTACTCATATAAAATGAATCTTATACTCCCATCACATTTAATATTTTATTATTGTGCATGTTTCAATTCAATATAGTTTAAATTTTAAAAGTTTTAATTAATTTATTATAAGATAATTATAATTAATTAATTAAAAAATGATAATTTTAAAATAATTAATTACCAATGTTTTAATTAATTTTTTCACCTCATGCTGTAATTAAAAAGTCAAAAAATTATTAAAAAATTACTTCTCAAACTTCTTAGAAGTCTAAACAAATTTATCAAATATTTTACATAATAATCATATGAATAGAACTATTACTATATGAGACTCACATGCCATATAGCTATTGTGTAGAAATTTTTATTTTTTATATTTTTTTGAGTATTTAACATCTATATCTATCTATCTATCAATATATCTATATATTATATAAAGAAAATAAAATTTTTAGTGAGAAGCCTTCTAGAAGCTCCAAATTCACATTCTAATTTTCTTGATTTTCTTCATTTTAAATATTTAAAAAAATCTCTATTGTCTAACTTTTATTTGATAATCCCACGTTGGGAAAAGAAGGAAAAAAATGAATTATTTTACTCATATAAAGTAAATTTTATATTCCCATCCCATTTAGTGGAGAGTATTGTGAGAAATATCTAATATTAATTTTCTTGATTTTCTTAATTTAAACAATTAAGAAAATCTCTATTAGTTAGCTTTTATTTGATAATCTCACAACGGAAAAAAAAAAAGAAAAAAAGTGAGTTGTTTTACTCATATAAATTGAATCTTATAATCTCATCCCATTTAATATTATAGTGTTGTGCATGTTTCAATTCAATATATTTAAATTTTAAAAGTTTTAATTAATTAATTATGAGATAATTATAATTAATTAATGGGTTAATTACACTAATAGTCCCTATAGTTTGGGACTTGTGTCACTTTGGTCCCTGACTTTTCAATTGTGACATATTTGATCCTGAATTTTTAATCTTATTTCAAATAAGGACAATTGAAAATATTATTACATTTTTCAAGGGTAAAATCGTCAATTTGATAAAATATAAATTAATTTGACAAAAATAAATGTCAAAAAATATTTTTAATTTTTTAAAAATTATTTTTATCCACCAATGATAAAATTATGTAAAATTAATAAAAATTACATGATTAATTTTTTAAAATTAATTTTACATGATCATCATCCAAACACATAATAAAAATTAATTTGGTAAAAAAAAATAAATAAATGTCTAAAAGATTTATCAATTTTACATAATTTTATTTTTAGTAGGTAGAAATAATTTTTAAAAATTCAAAAATATTTGCTTGACATTTATTTTTGTCAAATTAGTTTATATTTTATCAAATTGATAATTTTACCCTTGAAAAATCTAATTATATATTCAATTGTCCTTATTTGAAACAAGATTCAAAATTCATGGTCAAATGTGTCACAATTGAAAAGTCAAGGACCAAAGTGACACAAGCCCCAAACTATAGGGACTATTTGTGTAATTTGCCCTTAATTAATTACTAAAAATGATAATTTTAAAATAATTAATTACTAAAGTTTTAATTAATATTTTCACCTCATATTATAATTAAAAAGTCAAAAAATTATTAAAAAATTACTTCTCAAACAACTTCTTAGAAGTATAAACAAATTTATTTTATATTTTACACAATAATCATATGAATAGAACTGATACTATATGAGACTCACACGCCATATGACTATTGCGTAGAAATTTTGAATATTTTTTTTTTTTTTGAGTATTTAACATCTATCTATATTTATCTATATATTATATAAGGAAAATGGACATTTTCGTGAAAAGCCTTCTAGGAGCTCCAAATCCTCATTCTAATTTTCTTGATTTTCTTAATTTTAAACAATTAAGAAAATCTCCATTGTCTACTTTTATTTGATAATCTCAAATTGGGAAAAGAAGAGAAAAAATGAATTGTTTTACTCATATAAAGTAATCTCATACTCTCATCTCATTTAGTCAGGAGCCTTGATTTTCTTAAGTTTAAACAATTAAGAAAATCTCCATTGGCTAGCTTTTATTTGATAATAATCTCTATTGTCTAACTTTTATTTGATAATACCATATTGGGAAAACAAAGAAAAAATGAATTGTTTTACTCATATAAAGTAAATCTTATACTCCCATCCCATTTAGTGAGGAGCCTTGATTTTCTTAATTTTAAACAATTAAAAAAATCTTCATTGACTAGCTTTTATTTGATAATTCCGTATCGGGAAAATAAGAAGAAAAAAAATGAATTGTTTTACTTATATAAAGTAAATCTTATACTCCCATCCCATTTAATATTGTAGTATTGTGCAAGTTTCAATTCAATATAGTTTAAATTTTAAAAGTTTTAATTAATTAATTATGACCTAGCCGATTAGGCTAAATTATTTTTGATTTGATTGATTCGTTGGTTTAATCGCGATTTTAGCTATTTTATACTTTTATTTGATAATCCCACATTGGGAAAAGAAGAAAAAAATGAATTGTTTTACTCATATAAAGTAAATCTTATACTCACATCCTATTTCGTGAGGAATCTTGTGAGAGTTTCAATATCTCATTTTCTTGATTTTCTTAATTTTAAATAATTAAGAAAATCTCCATTGGCTAACTTTTATTTGATAATCCCACATCAGAAAAATAAGGAAAAAAATGAGTTGTTTTATTCATATAAAGTGAATCTTACACTCCCATCCCATTTAATATTGTAGTGTTGTGCATGTTTCAATTTAATATAGTTTAAATTTTAAAAGTTTTAATTAATTAATTATAAAGAGAGTCAGAAGCAGCACATAAATAAAAACATAAATAAAACAAGTTAAATAAACTAAATTAAAACAACTAAAATAAAATAAATATAATATTTTAAATAATAAGCTAAATTAAAACAACTAAAATTAAATTAAAACAACTAAAATAAAATAGATACAATATTTTAAATAAGATCAAGTAAGAATAAATAAAATAAACTTACAATTGTTTAAATTAACTTACAATCATTTACTGGAAGTAATCGGAAAATACAGAATTGTTTACTGGAAGTAACTGGAAAATACAGTTTCTGCTTGCATCCTTAAAAAAAACTGAATTTTAAAACAAACTAGAAATTTTACAGAAACTTGAGAGAAACTACGAAAGAAATTTTGTGAACTCTTTCCCACTCTGAATTGGCCTTGACAGAGGAGCTTCTTTTATAGGCAAAGTGGATAATTGTTAAGCTTGTGAACTGTGAACTATGAGGCCCGTGATTGAAGCTGTGAGGCTTGTAACTTCAAAAGCTGGAAAATACTGTGAAACGTGTGACTTCTGAAAAGCCTGAAAATAAGAGGCGCTGAGAGCATCTTTTTGTGACTGAGAATTTTTATACTCTTTTTTTTTTTTTACTTGCAATGAGGGAACGTGACTGCACAGTTAATTGATGGGGAATCAATATATATATATATATATATATCAGTAGCTTTTCTCAAAGTAAGAGTAGTGATTGAAGCTAATGTATATATATATGGAATCCAATGACTTTTTAAGCATATGGGTCCTGAGCTTCTTGGAATTGTGGACCATATGAATCATGACTGGTTGAGGCTTCAGAGGAGGCTGAATCATTCGAGGCTTCATCTTCAATTTGTGACTTTGCTTAGGCCATCAACAATTTGGCCATTTGGATCAATTCATCACTAGAGGTTGACTTGGGCTTTGCTTTGGGCTTGGCCTTGGATGACTTGGCTTTGGAAGGTTCAATGCTGGTTGATGGGCTTCCAAGCCTGACTGTAATGAGAGGAAGCGGGCTTCCTTATGTGATTGAAGCATTTGGGTTTTGCTGAGACTTGACTATTGCAAGAGTTGGGGCATGAATGTTAACTGGAAATTCTTGCTGGACTTGTTCAATTATACGATGGGCTTTGAATGCATCCCACCATTTAACAAAATGTTGACGGTTGACTATGTTATTGGATACACTGTATTGCCATTTAAAAATCCAAGGGACTTTATATTTGGCCATGAAATGGAGTAACCAAGAAAACTGACTTTTATGCTGGCTGTGCTTGTAAATTGAAGAGAAGTAATTGACTTGTTCTATTAACTCAAAAGGGATGATGTCTAGGATGGCACCATGCTGTGACCACCATCTCAAGAACCAAGAAGGGAATTCTGATTTGAATTTGTGGTCAAATGAGAAAAACCAAGAATGACTATATGACTCATTTTAATGCAGGAGGATTTTGAACCAAGCATCAATGTAATCATAATAACTATATTGTATATCATGGTTGGGAAAGTCTCGAAGTAGAAAATGGAGACCCCATTCTTCCATGGAAACAATATTGGGGGTGTTTGGGAAAAAGGATTTTTAGCTTTTTTGGCTAAAATAACACTAAAAGACAAAACAGACTAAAATAGCTAATAAGAAAAAATTTCACATCAAACTGATAATCATTTCACTTTTTCTCTCACAAATATCACATCCAACTATAAAAAAATCCAATCATCTTCCCAAACACAAAAATTTTAGCATACTAAAATAGCTAAAAACTAAAATAGCCTACTAAAATAGTAACTTCCCAAACACCCACATTATGAATGTACAAGGAATGATAAATGATTTTACTGGTCTGGACTCGATCATAGATAGGTTTAATGACTATTGACTTATGGTGGAAAAGAATATCCTTATAAAAGGTTATTGACTTATCAGGATGGAAATGAATAAAATGCCATCCATTAAGGAAATAGGATTTGACTAATTCAAGAACATTGTGGATATTTTTGTAGACTGCTTCTTTGTAAAAAAGATTGAATGACTGTTTAAAAACATAACCTATTCTTGGGGTAGACTTGTTAGGAGGCATTGGCGTAATTGACTGGCAGGCAAAAGGGTCTGAAGCTAGAGCCGAAATGTAACTAGGTTTAGGAATATTACTAAGAATTTAGTATCGGTTGACTAGATTGTAGACACCCCATTTTTGACCGTCCTCAAGACCTGGACGTCGCCGCTTGAACACTCGGTGATTATCCATGTTCGTGTTCGTTTGGAGTTCCCGGGATTCTCGGCTACGCGCCTTGCCTCAGGACCTCCGAACTTGACCGTTTTGTGTCTGGTTTTGCACCAAAACACTTGTGCTTTGCCTTGGAGGGGCAGGGAATGCCTTGTGAGGCATCCCCACACACCACCGGCAGTGGCTAGAGGCCACCGCTGGTTGGTGTTGCCATCGGCACTATATTGTGCCGGTCGGCAGTCAATTTTGTCAAAATGACAATTTTGCCCTGCCGACTACTGTTCAGTTGCTTTTTGAGATATTTTGAAGCAGCTGTATAGCATTTGTTTCCCCTCCATACACGTGTATGGAGGGATGAGCCTTTGGTTTGCTTAGCTTGTAAGCTTTGTTGCCTATAAGAGGGCTCTCTTCTCTTGGCTCAAGGGTTAGAAAAATTAGACATTTTTAGAGAGAAAAGACAGAGAAGGAGCTCTGGTTCTAGGTAGAACTTGTGTATCTATCCTATCTCTCTTTTCCTCTCTTGTTTCTACACTAGGTGCTTTAATCCATATTATTGCCACAAGCACCTAGTGTTTCACCTTCCTTCGGTTACTGAGGTTCTAAGGGCTGGTTCTTGAAGTTTTTGGTTGGATTTGAGCTCAAGGAAGCAACAACATCAACCTTTGTGAAGGTGGTCTTCAAGGGTAAGAAACTAACCCTTTTTACCCCATTTTTGCACTCCATTTTTGCATAGTTTAGAACTATTTTTTGTGCTTAGCATTTAATACAAAAAAGTTCTGTTTTTTAGTCCTCTTTATTGTTGGTTAAGAGTGTTTTGTGCTTTGGGGAGGTTTGACCACCCTTAGGCCTTGAAAAGGCCTCATTTTGTGCTATTTTGTGAGAGCTTCGGGATTTTGGTGTTGGGGTCTCTTCACCACTGAAATCTTGAGGGATTTCAGTGGTAAAGATGATGCCTTGAAGTCCCAAGAAGGAGAGGGTCACCCCCTCTCCTTGTTGTCCTTGAAAAGGACCTATTTTGCCTCTTGAGGGAAGCCCCATGTTGGTTGTTTGTTGGTTATGCCATGGCTGTATTTTGTGCTCATATTGCCATATTATAACTTTGTATCATGTTGGTTTTAGTACTCCTTGCATGTTTTGCATGATGCTTTGTATGCCTCTTTAGTCCTTTAACATGCATTAGGTTGTGTGCCTCTATTCTAACATGTTTTTAGGCTTAGATTCATGAAGCTTGTATGCTTATTTTTCCATGAATAAGGTCTGTCCATGGTTACTTTGGTCGATCTTAGCTTGCATCACATAGCCTCTTTGCATTTGGCTTGTTGGCCTTAAGAGCATGAAAGTATAGCATGCCTTGCTTGCATTATTTTCAATGGTTGGAACCATTTAGCATGCTATTCAGTCCCTTAGACATGCTTGAATGATTGCCTTGCATGCTCTTTGAAGTTTTTGAAAGCATATTTGTATGCCTAATGATTTGGTCATTGTGTGTGCCTTGCTCTAGAGCCACTTAGATGCCATCTAGGAGGTCCCTTTTGTATGGTCTAGGGCTGCCTTAGACCTGTTTTAAGCCTTCTTGGCCTTGTGGGCTTGGTTGGCTTAGCCATGGTTTAGGTCTCCTTTGGCTTGCCTTGGATGCTTGGACCATTTGTTGCATGCTTAGTCTATTTTGTTGCTTGGTTTGGCACCATGTCCAACATGATTTTAAAGCTTATATTGCATGTTAATATGTCCATGTTAGCCTCCTTTAAGTGTTCTTAAGAGTTGCTTGTTGTTTATGCCTAAGTGTTGGATTATGTATGCTTGCATGTGTGCATGTATTGCATATATCTTAGCCTTCACTTCTATGGCATTTGGCCACTGATTTTAGGCTTATTTAGAGCTGCCTAACCTATGTGCAAATCCATCCTCTTGTTGCTTGCATATGCTCCTTGAGTGTTGTAATGTATTGGTAAGAAATGCATGTTAGGACTAACATGATTGAATAAAGTCACATGCTTGTTTGCATGCTTGGACACCCACATTACACCTTGCATACTTGATGGTTGACATTGGGTGTTTCATGCCTTGTATGTTTGTTAGCTTGTATGCTCCTTTGCATTGGCATGATTGCATACTAGTTGACATGTTAGGATTGCATCACATAAACATGCATGCTCTACCTCTTGACCAAGTCATGAAGAGGCTTAGCACCCTTGTGTGTTTGTTGGTTTGCTGCATTTGAAATAGAAGTTATACATTTGGTTCTTTGGGCCATCATGCATGGAATGCGTGATTGTGGCCCGAGAATCGAGCTCATGCCCCTTTGAGTCACAAATATGATAAGGGGCATGATTGGTGCAACATTGTTGGAATTACATTGCCATGCAAGTTTTTGCCCTCTGCTGCTGTGAGTTGCAGGTTCTGCAGACATTCAGTGCCGGCCGGCAGTATTTAGTGCCGACCGGCAGTCTATTGATGGCCGATGGATGAATTTTGTGCCGGTGACCTCATGCTGATGCCGGTGGAAGTCCTACTCAGCCGATGATGTCCCTCAGTGTCCTGGGAGGCACTCCTGAGACTTTGGCAGTCTTCTGAGATGCAAAGCAGGGAAAACAGAGGCAATCTAAGCATAGCAGTGCAATTCCGAGCAAGTCCCGAGCATGCGTTGCATCCGGCCCTCATCTCGAGGCGGTTTACTGCTTTAATTAGATTAATTAATTTATTTGATTAATTTAGTTGGACTGTAATATTTTAATTAGTTTGCGTAGTTAATTAATCTGTATTATTATTTTGGTCCCTCCGAGTGGGGGGCAAATTTGTAATAAGTGTGGGTGAGTGGTTTGTGTGTCTTCCAACCCCCACTTCTTTCTTCTCTTTTATTTACCTGCTTATGATGGTAGATTAGGGCACGTCTATTTTAGCATACCTTATGCAATGCATGCGTGCATCCATGCATTTGTCTAAACATGCACCGGGCTCGGTACATCATACAAACTGCATTGTATTCTAAATTCCAACTTGAATACGTGCATCAAATGATTGCATTTCACGTGCCATTTTAGGGTTAGCCGAGCCTACTCTAAATTGCATCCTTGCCTGTGTTGCATTAGCCACTTAACATGACCTAGGGACATGCATGTCTGCTAACTAGTTTCTTGTTTTGGCACGGAGTACGATGTAAGTATTTTACGCTTTAGCATACCACATGCGTGTGAATGTTGCCATGACAGTATGCTTACCATGCGGCTAAGTGCTTATGTGAGATAAACTGTTTGAATGCCTGTGGGTGGAGGTTGGGTTGCTTGAGTTGGAAAACTCATTGAAATCCGTATTTTAGCCTACTTGCGAGTAGCAAAACCCGAAACGCTTTCAAAACAAACGGATATGCAATGATTATTTCCGAATTAGGCAATCTAGTCTATACTTGTTTGCTGCGCGCATAACATAGTAATTCTAGGCTAATAATTGGAATAAGAACGCATGACGTTTTCAAAATTGGATATCACGGTTAGTAGAGGCCGGTCTTCGGACCGGGCGAAAGGGGGTGCTCATAGCTGACCTTCCCCGATCGTACCCAAGCTCCCGAGCCAAGACTACTTTGGTGATGACGGACACGTGGCCTTCGGCACCGGGTCAGGGTTTCCTAAATTTCCCATTTTAAAATATTTAGGTGGCGACTCTGTATCTGGCAAAGCAGTCCATGTTTGGCACTTCTTTTCAAAAAAATATGTTTTCTCAAACGATTTGCCAGATTTGGACTCTTTGGTTCAGATTTAGAACCACAAACAAAACAGGGAGTCCGAACTGTGGCCGAGGCCCCCCTCGCGGGCGTGCTACATAGATCAATTGGAGGTGCAACAATGGGTTGACTGGATGGCACAATGGCAAGAGGTTTTGTAGTAGGTTTGTGGCTTGACATCTATAAGAAATATGACAGAAGTAGATTAGCATCCACTGAGGACATCTAATTGATCCATATGAAAGTTAACTAGATTAGTGTAATGAGCAATGAAATTGTGATAACTTCTAATCTGATTGAATTGAAGGTAAGGGTCTTGATGAAAGTAAGGGGTCATTTTGTAGTGACTTTAAATAGGATATTTTAAACTTATAATAGTGAATAGTCTTGCGGTATCTTGTGACTTGTAATCTATTTGTAGAACAATAAGGAGTAGGCATGATGCTCTATCCTCCCTGAAAAAATTCTCAAGTAAGGAAATCAGGAATAGAATTTTGACTACCAGGAATATGTTCAATATCAAAATCAAAAATACTTAAAATGGATTGCCATCTAGCAAAAATATGTTTACTAACAATATTTTGAACATCTTTTTTTAAAGCATATTTAGCACTTTTGCAATCAACACGTAATAGGAATTTTTTATTTAAAATGTCATCTTGAAATTTACTAAAATTTCTTTTTTAATAGTATTATAATTTTTTTGTGTTTTGTTCCAAACACCAGAATGAAAACGAACAATTTGTTCAGATGACCGGAGAGCGTTTTTCTGAAGGAGAATGCCACCATAACCAACATCAGAAGCATTAGTCTGAATAATTTTGAATGGATTTTCTGTAAGAATGCCAAGACAAGGCAAAGTCTTGACATATTTTTTGACTTATTGAACAATAGCAGTATGAGTAGAAGACCAAGGAGGGGGATTATCTTTCAACCTATCAAAAAGGGGTTGGCAAGTTTTCCTAAGGTCTTTGTAAAATTCAGCAATGTAATTTAAGGAACCTAAAAACCATTGTAACTGGGTTTTGTCTAAGATTTCATCAAGGAACTTAGAAGCAAACTTAATAGATCGACTGATAGGAAGAATAGTACTTTGGTGGATATCATAACCTAAGAATCTAACTTTAGTTTGGAATAGCTTAATCTTAGGAGCAGAAATGACTAAACCATTATATTTGATGATATGGAAAAAGGAATTAAGATGTTTCCAATGATCATCGACTGACTTAGAGAAAATGAGGATATCATCTATGTAGACAATAGAAAAATGACTAAAGAGATTAAAATTTTCATTCATAATGTTTTGAAATTCACTAGGAGCATTTTTTAATCCAAAGGACATGACATTCTATTCGTAATGGCCAAAAGGTGTAGTAAAGGCAGTTTTATAGCAATCATCAAGATGAATTTGTATTTGCCAAAATCCACTTTCAATATCAAATTTACTAAAGAAGACAGCTTGACTAAGTCATTTAATGAGATCTTTTTTATTAGAGATTGGGTAGCGTATCCATTCTAAAATTTTGTTTAACGGTTTATAATTAATGACTAATCGTGGAACACCACGTTCAAGTTCAGCATTTTTATTAACATAAAAAGCAGGGTAAGACCAAGGCGACTTACTATTACTAATGATATTATTTTTTAATAATTCATTAATCTCTTTTTTGCACATTTCTACTAATTTATGATTCATTTGAATAGGTCGAGACTTAGTAGGAATTTGTTTTTCATTAAAATTTTTAATATAAGGAAGTGTCACTATATGTTTTTTCCTATGCCAGAAAGCACTAGGTAGAGTGGAACAAACAATGTTTTCTAATTGGTTTTTAAATTTATCAATTTTGGATATAAGAATTGGATTAGTCAATTGAGTTTCAATTCTTTTGTATTTTACTTTTTCTTTGAGAAATTTGAGTTGTTTAGTTAATCGATTAATAGATTGGGATATAGAATATTCTTTTAATTTATTTAATTCTTTGATTTCAGGAGAAGACAAGAATTTAAAAGTTACTGTTTTACCAACAGCTTGTGTGGTTATGCCATGGTTAGTAGTGGTAAATGGATATAGTAAAAAGATAAACGGAGTTCCTATGATGACTTTGTCGGTCATGTTTTTGACTAGAGCAAAGAATGTTTTAAAACAAACATTATTTTGACAAATATATACTTTGGGTAATTTATATTTAATATGCATTTAACTTCCATAGCAGAAATTAATTGTTCACTAGTTTTATGATAATATTTTGTGGGGATTAAACCTTCTTGAATACAATTTAAATTAGCACCGGTATCAATGAGGGCTATGGCTTCTATTTTAAAATCATTAATAACTAGTTTGACTTTCGAATGCCATTTTTGAATATGAATACGATTAATAATATTTAAGCGATGACTATCATTGTTGTTAGGTTTTTATTATTGGCAACCCCGTTTGACAAAACTCCTTTGAGTTGTAATTTTATTCGTATTTTTATTTCAGTGAGGCTATGAGTTGTTAGAGGCGAATCCAACCCGAATCGTGCTTTGCAGAGAAGTTTGTGATGTCAATGCTTTCAAGATTGCCACTTCGCTGATTATTACGGGGGTGGAGCTGCCCGGTCAGCTCGCGGCCGAAGCAAAATGCAAAATTGCATTCAAAATTGCATGTCCGCCGTTGCTCGCTCGAGCCAAGGAATGCTCGCTCGAGCTAAGGCTTTCTCGCTCGAGCCAAGGAGTTCTCGCTCGAGTGACGGATTGCGTCCACACAAAAACCTGAGAGAATTGATTGGTCGCTCGAGCCAAGGATTCGTCGCTCGAGCCAAGGCACTAGTACAAATCATGAAAACTAAGCTCCTCGCTCCTCGCTCGAGCGAGCTTCAAAATCCGGATTTCTTAAGGAGTTGGTTTTCTTCCAAATCTAGGATTACTTTTGGTTTTCTATAAATACTTGGTTTTCTCCCAAAGCTAAGTGTATTTTTTTCCAGATCTTCTTTTTGGATCTTAAGGTTTATATCTGGAGATATTTTGTTAGATTTTATTTGATGTTTTTATTGAGTATTCAACTCATGGTTTAAAAGAGAGTACATCAAAGGTTTTGTTTGTTATACAAAAGAGAAAGTTGTTCTTCGGTGGATTCTGAAGAATTCGAGCCTGAAGCTTTGGTGGATTCTGGAGTGGCTCATCGTAAAGACAATTCCGAGGTGAAGACGGGGTTGGAAGAGGCACATAGAGGTTGGTTCAATTAGGCGTGGATTCGCTAAGTAATTGAGAGTATACTTGTGTAATTCCTTTAAATCTTCTTAGTGGATTGTTTTGTGGCTGTTGCCCATGATTTTTTAATCACAGTTGGAGGTGCCCAATTGTGGTTTTTCTACGTAAAATCGTTGTGTCGATTTGTCTTGCTTGTTTTATTGGGATTGTTATATATTACTTAAAATTGATACATAATCACAAATCAACATCTCGGGTTTCTAGATTTTTCAATTGTGATTATCACTATTAGATTTAGTTGACCGATTATCAAAGATGACTTTGCTAGGATCAGGACTAGAACTAGATTCGTCTGAAGAAGTATCATTCGATTGTTGGAAATCACTGAGACTTTTATTGATTTTTAATAATGCAATTTCTTCTTCTAAGGATTTATCTTTAGTTTTTAATTCCTGAATAGTTAATTTAATTTGGTTAATCTCATTTTGTAAGTCTCGTATAGTTACTTCTTTATGTTTATCCTTTCAAAACCTTTCTAAAGTGGTGGTTAAACTAATCATAGGTTTATCTTGATGAGGTTTTTTTTCTTTATTCATTAGCAAAGATTTGAGTTTATTTGTATATTTTCTTTTTAATTCAGGATTTTCTAATTTACTAATTAATTCTATTAAAGAATCTTCTTCTTGTTGAGATTTAGTGAGAACATTGACTTGTTTACAGCAAGTATCATTTCATCTTAATTCAATTTCATCATCTGTATTCTCACTGGGAGAATAACAAGTGGAAGTATCACTAGGAGTAGTATTGCTGATGTGTGACTAGAAGTATCAAGAGATTAATTGGGAGATTTGGTTAGGTTGAATATGGCAAATATTTGTTGTTGATTTTCTTCAGTAATTTGTAGTTGGTAAAGTTTAGCCTTAAGTTTTTCTTTTACTTTGCATTTATTGGAATAATGGCCCTTTTTCCCACAATTGTAACAAGTAACATTTGGGATAGATGGTGACTTTTTCTGAAAGTTAGTAGATTTCTTATGATATTTCTTTTTGGGTTTAGTATAATATTTATCAGTTGATTTAGAAGGGGAATATTTCCTTTTATATTTAGTGGAATATTTGTAGGAATATTTCTTTTTACTATTTTTATTTCGAAAAGGTGCTACGGGAGGTAAACCACATTGTTCACAAAAGTTACTTAATTCATATTTAGCTTTATGTTTGTCTTTAATAGCTTTTTGATTAAGTTTCAAATCTATGCACGTTTTTAAGCCTTCTTTTTGAATTGTACTAATTATATCACCATAAGTTAAATTATTATATTCTATAATACCAGTAGGTTGACTAAGAACATCTCTAATTTTATGGGCAAAAAGACTGGGTAATCCATTGATAAATTTTTCTTTCCAAAATGACTTAGTACAATCATCTCTAAGCATTACTCTAGAGGTAAAAACACCTTTATACTATCTAAAATCACTTAAAGTAGGGCAAGTTAAATTACTGGTTGATCATGGATTCGGGAATGGATGTTAGTAGGTGTTCAATAAAATGTTTGACTATAGTATAAATTAAAGTATTGATACCATTAGGTGTACTAGATCTTATATCTTCGTCAAAGATAGGAAAACCATTTTCATCTAATTGAACATCATGTTGAATAGATTCTCTTTGATCAGAAATGAGATATTTATCCCACCAAGATTTGAGCATACCCATAAAACCGGAGGTAATTAGAGTAACAATTTCGGATTGATTGTAATTAGGATAATTACTAAGATACGATTTACAACCATAGACAGATGATTTAATTTTTGTAAGATTTGATGTTCACTAAGACCGTCTATATTCCATTCATATAATTTTTTTTGTAGAAATAGAAAATTGATTACTAATATTAATTTATTCGAATTGAAGATCAGGAGGTGTAGGTTTAGTATACCAATTTTTGGTAAGAGTAGTAGGATTAACTTTGGAATGTGTGATTCGGTTAAGATTAGTGGCCTGGAATTGTTGGGCCAAGTGATTAATGTTATCATTAGATGTGTCGGAGTCACTATTGGGTTCAATAGGTGGCTATTGTGTTAAGACAGTAATTCCTTTATCTGTAGAAGAGGTAGATATTTTAGTAAATAATTTTTCAATGGCTTCAACAGAAGTAGTATCTTGGGTGACTAGGCTTAATCGTTTCCTTATGCTAGGAAGATTTATAAGAGGTTTATCTAAAGGTTTGTTAGTAGAAGTATCACTAGTTGAGTAATCTTCAAAAGTAGTTTCTATTTTTCTAATTGCTTACCAATATTTTTTAAACATTGATTGGTATAATTATTTTGTTCAATGATTTTTTTAATTTCAGATTCTTCACCAGGAAGTTTGATGGAGAAGCATGAATGATGGTACCTTTATGTTCAATAAGAATGGTTTCTAAAGAAGGGTGACTAGATGAGACAGAAATGTTAGGGGAAGTTTTCCGTTTAGTTTTGGTAATTGTGTTTATGTTTGGATAGTAATTGTCTAGATAATCAAAGAAATTGATTTCAGTATTGATTTGATTCATAAATTTGTACCATTTCTTGGTAATTTTAGATTGTTGGTTTTCATCATAAGTATTCCTATATGTGTGGCGTTTGGATTTATTTATGTTGGATTTAAATTCAGCATGAAGTTTATTAAGATCTGAAGTAAAAGGTTTACTTAGAGTTAATAATTGTGGGTTGACAGGAGAAACGACTTCAAAATCAGTTTGAGTCGGTGATTCTTGGGATATAGTATCTTCATCCTGAAGATGTGTGTGAGTTGAATAAACTGGTTTACTAATTTAGGATGTAGAGGAATTATCTATGCCTTTTAATTTACTATGTGTAGTGTGTAGGTTTTGTGAGGAAGGTTCACAAAGGTGTAGTTTCCGATCTTTCCTAGTAAATAAAGGTGTATTAAAGATTTCATCATCTTCAGTATTAATAGGGATACTAGAAGTGCTATGGCAAGAAGATTGACTATAAGGTCTATTAAATCTAATATGAACAGAACCATCACTAAATTGTTGAATGTGTTGAATATCTTGACTAGTAGAAGATTGTTGATTTTGAGAATAATTTTCATTAACGGTAACCCAATCATCAAGAAGATTAATATCTTTCCAACAAATCATTTTTTGAATAGAAATATTAGTTTCATTAGTACTACCTTGAATTAATAATGTTTTATCTTTTGGACTTTTAGTTAAAGCTTGAACATTCAGATTAGTTTTAATACATTTGTAATAAATTCAGTATATTAAAGCAATATTATGAACACTATCAAGCATATTTGTAAATGCACCAGATAATTGAACATTTAATGTTAAAGCTTTTAAGATATGAGGATCTCAAAGACTTAAGTAAAATTAGGAAAACAATTAAAATGAATAGGACCTTTATGAAGGTCGGATTCCATTATACTCATGAGACTGTCATGATAATCAATAAATAGTGCATCGCGTAAACATAATAGAACAAAAGTATTTTTACCTTGTTGGATTAATGGTTTGATTCCAACTTGAATTAATCCTAGATGAATAAAGTTATGACCATCTTTGAGATGTTTTCGAATGGACTCTTTGGATAATAACTGGCAAGTTTCTCGAATTTTAGTTAAAGCATAAACTTGTTCAACAGTCTTGACTTGTAAATCGACATTAAAAGTTGATTGTAAAAAACTGGTTTTATAAATTTCTTTAGTTTTGACTTTAGGGATATTCCAACTTAAATCAATTTTAACATCTTGAAATTCATGTTCTTCTTCATTAATTAGTAAATCCGTACTAGGCATAGGAGCTAGAGTGGTAGATCTAGAGCTAACTGAAGAGTTACTTCGGGATAATCGACTCATTTTGTTTTTATAAAATTAATTCAATCTTTTTAAGTTTGACAACTTATCATGGTTTCACATACTATGTGTTTGCTCATACTCTCTCCGAGAACCCCTATATCTTTTCACGGCCTATCCTAAGGACTTACAGAAGATAAGGGACGAAAGGTGGGTGGCTACTAGCAGAGTGGAAGACAAAGATAAGTTAACAAGAAATAAGAAGAATGGAATTAATCTACAGAAATTGAAATTAGACAAATATTTGAAATAACTAGATAATAAGCATATATCATCTACGAACTTGGCTCTAATTTAGTGGAATATCCATTTTTTGTGTAAGATTGTCGAGCTTTCTATCTATTTTCTCAGTAATGTTGTGAAGTTTTCCATCAATGACATCCCGTTTTTGTGTTAGATTGTCGAGCTTTCCATCTATTTTCTCTGTGATGTGAAGTTTTTGATCAATGGCATCCATTTTTTCGGTGATGTTGTGAACTTTCCCATTCATGACATCTATTTGTTTAGTCAAGTTGTCAAACTTCCCATTCATGACTTTGTCCATGTTTTCAATATATGACATAATTTTTGTAACAGTCCTCATCTGTTCCTTGGCATCAATGCCAGTCATTGATTTAATCACCTCTATGGATGCCTCTTTAGGAGAATTGTCTGTGACAGAAAAGAGAGTGGCCGAACTCTTCAAACTCATATCTCCAATACCCTGAACAATCATAACCTTGGAGAGAGATTCCATTGAAGATGAATAGAATTCATCTTTCTTCTTCTTTTCATTCTCCTCATCAACTTTCTTCTTTTCATCAGGCTTCTCTTCTTCATTCTTCTCCTCCTCATCCTTCTCCTTAACAACAAGCTCCTCCTCCTCTTTTATCTTCCCATCAGTCTCGTTCTCAACCTTCTCCTCATCAAGTTTCAGCTCATCATTTTTCAGAGTTTTTTTTTGAAGAAACTCATATTGCACTCCATACATAAATTTGTTTATCTTCATCTTCATCTTCTATCTATTGAAACAATCACATTCTTCATATGAAAAATAAAAAATAAAAAAAAAAAGTTAGAAAAACTTCACGTAATTCGAAAGAAAATGAAAAATAATCATATCACACCTTTAAACTTTGCAGCATTCGAAGCTCTTCCAAAATGGTGCTAAATAATGGAGAATGTGGCAGCAACGAGAGAACCTCTCTTAGCCATTACAAGAACAGACTCTGAGAGTAATGAAAAGACTAGAAAGAGACAAGCTTATATGTATAGTATATATATATTGATGGTAGGAATGGGGTTTGCAGTGGAAAGAGAGGGTGTGTGAGCCGTATGGGAGGGGAAAGGTGGTGCTTTATAAGCTTATTTATCTATTTATTTTATTACCTTATTACCTTATTTCATTGTCGAGAATTATATAGATCATTACCGTATTACCTTATTAACTTATTACCTTTTTTTTTTTTATACCTTTTTTAAAGTTTATTACCTTTTTTAAAGAATTATATCGATCCTTATTATCTGTTTTAAAGTTTATTACCTTATTACCTTTTTTTTTGGAGTATATATGTAGATCCTTTACTTTCATTACCTTATTTCATTGCTGAGAATTATTGCAAAAAAAAAAAAAATAAAAAAATAAATAAATAAATAAAATAATCAGGGTGTTAATCCAACATTTCTTCGATTTTTGAATTAGGTAAGGAGAGTTGTTCATTTTTTTTTTCTTTTTCTTTTTTTGGATAAATTACACTTTATCTCCTTTATGTTTGACCACTTTCCAACTTTGATTTTTAATTTTTTTTTCCCACTTTGACCCTTAATATTTTAACTTTTTTTCACTTTACTCCTAAAGTTAACTTCTATTCAAAATTAGATAAAAATATCATAAAAACTGTCACATAATATAAAAAATATATTATTATATTATGAGATAATTATAATTAATTAATTAATAAAAATGATAAATAAATAAAAAACACTGCGAGTTATTCCCAATCTCAATCTCGTTAAATTTCATCACTTGAAAGGGGATAACAGCTATAAGCACATGGCAGAATGAGAAATATTATATAGTGAGCGTAAAGGTACAAAAATTGCCAAGGATAATTATTTGGCTAAACAGAAATTAGTTTGGTAACTGAAATACATAACTAAATGTAAATAACCGAAGTAGAATACAGAAATCATATAAGCAAATAATCATAACCACAGTGTTAAATAAATTCTAAAATTTAAACAAACATATTCATGAGTTTCAATTTAAGCAAATAGAGTTCAGAAAATAATTAACATAATCGAAACATTAATATAATTTATAAAACATGGATTGTATAGAATAAATTATGGTAACTCAAAACATACGTAAAATATGTTATGGTGACTCAAGATATAATATAACTCACCTTAATATTAATTCCAACTTTTTACTTTCCGTTCCCTGCGACCCACTAAAAACTCCAACTAAATTCCAAGTTTTATAGAAACACAACTTAGAGAGCAGAGAGAGACTAAGAGAGTTTTGGAGAAATAATTATGAGATTGGCATCCATATATATAGTGAACAAGGCGTGGGCAGCAAGACGCGTGGACAACAAGACAACTTGGCGGCACGTTTTTTTTTCGTACATAAAATGTTATATTTTAGTGTATTTTGATCTAGGAAAAATATAGAAAAAATATAATAAAAATATCATAATACTCAGAAAATAATATCAAATAATAATATAAAGTTAAAATTATTTTTTGAAATAAGTTTCGGTATAAAAATATACAGACTATTAAATTGAAAATAATATGAATAATTATTTAGAAAAATTCAGAAAAATATACTTTTTAATACTCCAAAAGTATTAAAAATTTAATAACATCTAATTCTTTAAGTCACATGCTTTTAAATTTAATATTAATGTGGTGTTAAATTAATTAAACATTTGGAGTGTCACATTTCTCCCCTCCTAAATAGAAGTTTGTCCCCAAATTTGTCGTACCTTGATTTTCGAAGATGTGTGAGTATTTGGCCCGTATTTGATTCTCCATTTCTCATGTAGCTTCTTCAACACGATGATTCTGCCATAAGACTTTTACCAGAGATATAATCTTGTTTCGGAGAACTTGATCACGACGATTGAGAATCTGTAATGGTTGTTCTTCATAAGAGAGATCTTCTTGAACTTCCAGGTTCTCATAATTGACAACATGCTTTGGATCTCGAAGATATCGTCTATGCATCGAAACGTGAAACACATTGTGGACATTGGACAGTTCAGGTGGCAGTGTAAGGTGATATACCACATGACCAATCCTTTCTAATATCTCGAATGGCCCAGTGTAATGTGGGTTCAACTTTCCTCGCTTTCTAAATCGAATATCCCCTCTTGTTGGTGAGATCTTTGGGAACACATGATCTCCTATTTGAAATTCTAAGTCTTGTCTTCATGTATCTACATAGCTTTTCTGGCGGCTCTGAGCAGTGTGAATTCGCTGTTGGATGAGTTGAATTTTATCACTTGTTATTTGCACGATCTCAGGGCCTAACAATTTCTTGTTCCAACTTCCGTCCAACATAGAGGTGATCGACATCTCCTTCCATATAGTGCTTCGTACGGTGCCATTCTAATGCTTGCTTGGTAGCTGTTGTTATAGGCGAATTCCACTAAAGGTAGGTGCTCATCCCAATTACCTTTGAGGTCCAACATGCACACACGTAACATGTCTTTTAAAATCTGGATTGTTCTTTCGGATTGCCTATCAGTTTGCAAGTAATTGGCAGTGCTAATGTCACACCCCGGATTTACGAGGTCCGGTCCATATGAGTAAACCACCCAACGATAGACGATCATTAACAACACTCATGCAGATGTATATAATATAAGCACACAGTACATGTGTTATTCCAATTTTATATATTCTTAGATACAACATCTAAGTCAAATGAATGCTCTGTAACAAAAACATACAAAGATGTTATAAATCAAATTAAGATGCCCAAAGGCTTACATCATATACAAAGGGTGTAACCCTTACAGAAATGGCACACGGCCAACAAATACATAAATGGCCCTTGGCCGACAAATAAAGGAACCACCTTACACGGTTCCAAACACAACTTCAATGTCTTAGTCCACATCCGCATAAGCATACCTGAAAAATATTTTCAGCCACGTAGGGTGAGCATAAAGCCTAGTAGGAAATATTTCAAAAACTAAATATGCTCCACCAGTGTAAATTATCATGAATGCAATACATACATATATATATGCTCAATGCATTCTCAAATCCACTTGCTTTCTTAATAAAAACTCTTTCTTTCCAGTTTTCAAAACCTTTCATTTATTCAAAATGCTTTCCGAGTTCAATACATTTGTTTGACATAGAATCTATTTCCAAAAGTCAATCCAAGTATCTCAATACCAACTAGCAATTTCGTTGCCAATTCCAATATGAATACATCGTCAACCAACAACAAATACATTGCTAAAACTGTTTAAAATCATTTCTTTCAAAAACCAAAATGATAATAATTAAAAATGGGTAAATCTCCAAAACTAATACAACCTTTCACGGAAATTTCGTCCGCAGGAAACCGTCAAGCGGGACCCATGTAAACGTAGGCTATACAAGCACTACAATTGCCATTTTACGAAAATTTCGTCTGCGGGATCGACACCCATGCATACGCGCGGTTTTTAGGACTTTCACCTTGAACACATAGGCCAACTTAATTCAATAGAGTCCATCCCCTTTCTCCTCCCAAACAATGGAGTACATCCCATTTCTCATCCCAAACATCATACATATACCATGTATTAAAACATACAGTCATATTCAATGACAACCATTTCTTAAATTTATCATTTTATTTACGCTTTCCAAATAACACAATACATGTGACCCAAAATATGATTTTCAAAATGAAACAAATGCTCTTAAACATTACACAAGAATTTCCAAAATCTCTTTCCAAAACATACAATTTAAATCCTCAAAATCCATAGCATGTTCCATGATATGCATGATTTATAAACAGTCTAATTTACCTAGTCAATATGCAATTTCTACAACAATCATAGCTATCCTCCATCGATAGCCCAAAACAAATATATCTAAATAGATAAATAAATTCCATTAAAGATACACTTTTCCAAAATCTCAAATGGAAGTGATAATACATATCAAACTCCACCATCATCATTAATCATCATATCAATTTCAAATTTCTTAACATTTAATCCATTTCCTCTCTATAATCTCAACAATTACATTTTTAGGGCATAACTCCCTTTCTCATTGAAAATTCATTTCAATATAAGAAATAGCTCATTTCAACATACATCAACTCTAATTTCACATAATGACAACCTTTTTCAAAGAAACATTTAGAAAACCCCTCTTTTACATTTTTATTTGATAATCCAACAATTTTCTAAAAAGACCAACATTTTAGGGTTTCTTCAACTTAGGGATTTTTTTTTTTTTTTTACTTTTAAAAATTCATGTATACTCTTTATAAGTGGAAAATAACCTTTTGTAGCTAAACCATAGCTCAACAATCCCATTTGGAACAAACCTTAACTTACAAACAAATCATCAAAAATCAATCCAAGAACAATGGAATCTATATATTCAAAATACACCACGAATACACTACTGAACTCATATTAAGTTTAAGAAATAGACCCTACCTCTTGAAGCAAGAAGGAAACAAGTCGGAAAAATCACCGGCAATGAAACAACGATCCGTTGAGATTAAATGGAAGCCCTCATCGTGCTCTACGTTTTGGTATATGAAACTAGGGGTCAAAGATGTATGGAAATAGATAAAATCAAGCCTACAAAGCTTAAGAAACCAAAAATGGCGGAAGGAGAGAGAAAGGGAAGGGAGAAATGAAGAGATTTGATCCAAAAAGTGGTTTTTAAAGTTCTGATTCTGCGTTGTACGCTCGAGCGTCGAAAGTTGCGCTCGAGTGCACTATGCTGACAACACAAATTCACAAATTTCAAACAAGTATATCTCTCTCGTCCGGACTCTGTTTAGGGTCATTCTTGTGTCCAAATTGAAGCCCCTGAAGTAAGCTTTTCAATGGTTCTAGCCTCAAATCAAGATTCAAAGTGTGGAAAGAGAAAATGATAAAAGAGTGAAGACTACTCAATAATAATTATTCGAATTTGGAGTTTTTGATTCAATCTCACCCAACCACTATGGTAACACCTCAACCAAGGCTCAAATATCAACTAAGAAGGTTCACAATCAAGATAATCAAAGAGTCAAATATAATTCCATTATAACAGGAAGTACAAAGTGCTACAGCTAAACTTCAGAGTTGTTCCCAAGGCTTCTTGTAATTTGTTCCAAAAGTGAGATACGAAGCGAGGATCTCGGTTAGACACTATCGAAACTAGGTTACCATGCAATCAAATGATTTCCTTGATGTATAAAGTGGCAAACTTATTAAGGGAGTACGTGATTTTGATTGGCAGAAAGCGCGTCGACTTTGTTAATCGGTCTACTATAACCCATATTGTATCATTCTTCGAAACTGATTATGACAGCCCGACCACGAAGTCCATAGTAATGCGCTCCCATTTCCATTTAGGAATGGGGAGTTGTTGTAGTATTCCTATAGGTCTCTGATGTTCTACTTTAACCCATTGACAATGCAGGCATTTGGAGACGTGGCTTGCTATATCTCTTTTCATTCCTGTCTACCAGTAATATAGTGTTCCTGGTTTAGACCCGGCCCGTTCATGTTTTGAATCTGGGTTTCATTTGTCTTGTTTAGATATTCATACCATGTTTCCCCTTATTTCATTGAGTTTGAGTATTGGAATGTCTTGGTGTAGACACACCATTTTTGACCGACCACAAGACTTGGGTTCTTTGTCCTGGGCATTCGAGAATGAAGTTGTGTTGTGTGTGATTCAAAGTCTCAACAAAGGAACAGAAGCTCACACTCTAGAACAATCCCAAACCTTTCATATTCATACTGTTCTTAACCCATAAATTTATTTTTGAACATTGTGCCACCCTACATTGAGTTTGAAACAGTGGAACAAGGGAGCACATTGGGAGCCGACCATACCACATTGGAAGCCGGCTGTGGCCATTGGGGGCCGGCCGGCTCTCTTTAGCGAGAAACACTGTTCTGGGCAGGAATTAGCCAGCTGTCCATTTTTGAAGATATTTTTGACCTATTTTGCTCAAATTCTATAAATACAAGCATATATCTCAGTGTTAGAGGTCGAAAAAATTTCAAAGAAGTAAAATAACCCTTGAGAGCTCCTTTTTTTTGTGCAAGCCAACTTTGAGATATTATATCATCCTTATACTATATCTATATACCATACACAACCTTGGAGCCATAACTTAGAACCTTGGTTGAGCTTTTTGAATCACAATTCAAGCTTGAGAGTGTGCTTGGACCAAGTTTGGCTCACAAACAAGAGCTTACCTTCTTGAAGAGGTATAAGCTTGCCACATTTCTATTGCTTTCATTTCTGTCTTTCTCTGCTTATTTCTTATGTTTTTGTATTGTTTTGATCCTATTTCAAGTGTTGGAACTTGGGTTTGAATAGCTACCAAAGAGTAAAGAGGATTAACACCCTTTCTTGTACTCTACTTCATAGGTCACACCCTTGTTTTACACTCTTTTCTATGCCTTTTAGACTAATTTTTAGAGTTTAAAAAAGGCTAAAAAACATGGTTTAAGGTCTAAAAAATAGAGAGGTTAACCACATCTCCATGCTCTTGTTCATAAGCCTTGCATTTCCTTGTTCTTTCCTGCTATTTTATGTTCTTTATCATGATTTTTGGCCACTATTTTTAGCATATTAGGGGTTGATTTTGGGCTATCCTAATTTATTTAATTAGTGTATGCTTTGAATATCTAGCTTGTTGTGTTGTAAGTCCTCGTATCTAGCTTGTTTTGTTGTGTTACCCATGCTTTGATAGCTTTGCTTTCGTTAATTTTTCACGTCAAGAGTCTCATCTTAATAATCAAATTCATGTGATCATTTCTGCCACCTCCCTCTTTTCTTTTTTTCTTTTTTTCTTTCTTTCGTTTGAGAGTTATTTCCAACGATTGATAGTTATTCAAGGCATGGGGAAGAGACCTATGCTCAATGGCTTAATCTCTACGGAGGTTCATCATCAAGGCATAGGCTCTCTTTCATGCTTATGATCACTTCTCGTTTGACGTTTCTTCTCATTTAGTAGACTCAACCATCACTTTGGACAAATTGATTAAAGAATGGCAAAGACTAACAAAATTGGCCTCAAATCAATGAAATCGGCATAAAGAAAATGTTTAGAGTTAGTTGGATTTGGTCGGACGTTATGCCTAGTCCATCATTCCGTGAATTGTCATGTATCAATCCATGATATGTTGATAAGACTTTATGTGTGTCTACTTTCCTCTTTGAGCCTTCATGATAGGAGGGAGGGGTAGTTTTCCATTATATTTATCCAATTTTGTCCAAACGTGTTCAAAATCATCAAGCCATTAAATTGTGCTTGTTGGTGGTTTCAGACTCGGAATCGTTTTTCTCTTGAGTTTTCCATGACAGAGAAGGGCAGAAGGGACAAACGGGCCTAGAAAGGCTCTGTCTGCACTGTTCTCATCTCAGAGTATAAAAACATTTTTGGCATAAAACTAGGGTACGACTGGCTCTTTTTGGACCCGGCCAAATCTCATTTAGAGCCGGCCGGCTCCCAATGTTTAGTAAATAGAGACTTTTGGCAGAAACGGAGGGTAGTGGCTGAAGATGAGGCAGAGCAGTCTAGGCAGACAGAAAAGCTTATGGGCACTGTGCATGCGATCATTGTGTTTCATGGTTGCTTGGATTAATATTCTCATTAGCATTGTTGTAATTATCATTGTTGTAATAATTCTTATTGTTGTAATTATTATAATATCCTTGTTGCAATTATTATTATCATAATGCCTTTGTTGTAATAAATTAGATAGTTTAGCTATTCATTTATTATTTGTTCCAACCTTGTAATAGGTATTTAGTTTAGCTAATTACGCATTTGGGTTTAATTCGGACACTCGAACATTTATTTGCACCCTCTTGTATGACGGCAAATATGTAATAAGTGTGTATATCTTCCAACCCCCATTTTTTTCTCTCTTTTATTTATCCGATGGTAGCATACATCATCATATTTACTTAGCATTTCCTTGTTCACATATACTTGTTTCATGTACATTTGGGTTCGGCTCATCATACTAACCAATGTCAATTTCAATTTCATTGCTTGAAAACGTGATTTATCATGTGTCTTAAATTGGATCATATACCATGCTTATGGCCGAGCCTATAAAAATTGCATAAATGTGTGCATTGCATTAGTCACATTGTATTATTTAGGAACATACATATTTTCTAATCATTTTCCTTTATTTGGCTTGCCTTGGAGTACTAGGTGAGCGTTTATTGCTTTAGCATCTTGCATTGCGTGTGATTGTTACCATGTCGAGCATGCTTTCCATGAGGCTAAATGCTTAAATGATATACTTGTTTGAATGTCGGTGGATGAAGGCTAATTGCTAAAATTGGGATAAATTGCTTAATGTATGAACTCACATTTTCAAGTGACGAGTATCAAAAACAATTTTCAAACAAACATGAAATCAAAGTGTTCCAACTTCTGCAAAATTAGTCTATAACTTGCATGCATCACCTAGTAAAGATAGTCTAATAACCGGAACAAGAGCATATAATATAAATAAAAATCACATCATGATTAGTAAAGGTCAATCTTTGATTGGGTGAGAGGCGCTCAATTCATGACCTTCTCCTCTCATACCTAAGTTTTCGAGCCGAGACACTTTGGTGATGACGGATAAGTGGCCTTTGGCATGAGTCACGGGTTTCCTAAATTTTTCAAAAAAATATTTAGGTGGCGACTCTGTAATCTGGCAAAGTAGTCCATTTTTTACATTTAATTCAAATATCGATTTTCCAAAAGAATTGCGGATTTGGACTCATTTGTGTTTATCTATTTCACATTACACTTGTGAAATTAGATTTAGAACCACGGGAGTCCGAAATGTAGGGCCAGTTGTATCCGAAAGGAGCACGAAAAGCAAGCTACACTTCGTTGCATTTAGAACAAGTTGGTTGCTAGTTGGTTCAAACTGTTGTTGCCCAGAATTTGGATAGCATCGTCCCCAATGAGTTCTCCCACAAGGCAATTTGGAATGGTCCCACCTCTGGGGTTAGTAGGATCTTGATTGCCTGAACTAGGTGAGCCCGTATTTACCTTATTTGGGGGCGCATCACCGGATCTTTTGTTGTCTTTTTCCCAAAATCGCTTCTCTTGGCTTGTTTCCCTAGAATGTAAAGCTTTAATCCCTTTTTCAGTAATGTACACACAGTCTACCACTTTCGCATAAGTTGGCATTTTTAGAACCTCAATCTTGCTCCTTATGTCATCGTCTAAACCGGTTTCGAACTTCCGAGCTTTCCGGGCTTCGGTGGGAATGACATGTTGCGAATCAGGCTAGTTAAGTAAATTTGTTCTCGTATTTGGCCACCGTCATGGTTCATTGCTTTAGATGTATGAATTTCGACGCGTTTTGTTATTGCAGGGAATCTGGAAAGTATTTTTCGTAAAAGACTTCTAGGAATCTTGCCCAGGTCACGATTTTTTCTTTTTCCAAGGTAAGAAGCCATCAATCATGTGCTTCATCTTTGAAGATGAATGCGGCAAAGGCTACCTTTTATCTTTCTGTACAAGGTAGTGCATGAAAAATCTTCTCTATGTCCCTAACCTAAGCTTCTGCTACCAATAGGTTTAGACCGCCGGCAAATGTGGTGGGTTTCAAATCCTAGAACTGTTTTATCGTAACTGGTTCTTCTCGCCGTTCGAGCATTCCATTATTCATGTTGGTTTGCAGGGCCCGCAGAAAACTGGTAACTGCTCTTTTCATGATTTGCTCCATTGGGTCGGCACCGCTAACCAACGATTTGGTTCCATTTCCATTATTAGCCATTACTACAAGGTGAAAATGGTTAGTGGAATAGTCCAAATTATCACGTACTTAATTATCGTAATATTACATCTATGATTCACAAAGATACTATAACAGCACATATATAATTTACATGACACTTGTCTTACTTATGCAAAAGAAAAGATGTTAGTACAACATATTTAGATAACAGTCGAGAGTTAGCTTCTAATCCTACCAATACAAAAATAAGGATTAGACTAATCATGGTCAGTTCACAAAAATCTCCTGGTCGAGCGTTTAAAATGGACCGTAAGACCAGCATGAGAACTGGCTCTTAAAAATTGAGCCATGAAATAACCTCGCAAACTCACTCTGGATGAGGGACTCAAACTCCCAGCCACTATGCTCTATCCCAAAACAATGCCATACAACCTGGACTATATAGACAGGAACGCCATGATCATATCTCCAGAACTCCAGAAATCCCGCCTAGTAATCCGTACAAGTACCTCCAAGTATGTCGTGCTATCAGTGAAGTCCACAGCTGGGACATGGATAGCATGCTGTGGGGGAGGTATCGTGGTGCGTATGTGGCTGCTGGAGTACATGTGCCCTCTCTTTTCAGCAAAGCCTAGGGGCAAAGGTGCAACCAAAAAGTGTGGATGTCCTAGATCTGGTTCAAGACCAACAATGTGGGTCCGCCCAACGTATCTCTTGTGTGTGTTGCCTTAGCTGAGTCTCCAAAACCAGAAATTGTCATCAGGGTTAGCTTGTAAGTATATAGGTCTTCCCGAGAGTCGGTCAAGTCCTGGGTGGGCTTGTATGACAAGGCTCTCTGAATCTCCCCATCCCTCTAGTAGATTCGGGACAAGATGGGCTCCTGGGGGCTCGAACTAGAATAACTTTACTAGATTTGCCATTCCTTGTAACACAGGAAAACTTAGCCTAGAAATATTTATGAAATGGTTTAATCGTGTTAGACAAACTTTTTTTTTTTGTTTTCTTTTTTTTATAAAAAAAACCAAAAACCATTACTTTGATATCACTTGTGTCACGATCCAAACCTGGTACCCAAAGGTTTGGTGTTGCAACAACATAATAAAAATAAAATAATTCTAAAATTTCTGAATTTGCAACGCAAGCGGATAAAGTAAAATAAAATAAATAGGTACCAAAAAGTTAATTTAAAAGGAAAATAGTCATTTGGATTTTATTTTATTACAAGAGTCTGATCAGAATTACAGCTAGTAATGTAATAAATAAATAAATAAATAACACTGCGAGTTATTCCCAATCTTGATCCCACTAAATCTCATCACCTAAAAGGGGATAACAGCTATAAGTACATGACAGAATGAGAAATATTATATAGTGAGCATGAAAGTACAAAAATTACCATGGATAATTATTTGGCTAAACAGAGATTAGTTTGGTAACTGAAATACATAACTAAATGTAAATAACCGAAGCAAAATATAGAAACCATATAAACAAATAATCATAACCACTTTACAGAACATAATAGAATAGAGATCACTGGAGTGACAATCAGAATGGACGTCAATAGATCCTTGACAAACAGAGGGTCACAAGATGACCAATCAGAACCAATGCTTTATTTAAGTATCCCAGAACATGGGACTCCCGTGGTAGTACTTACAGAAAATAATTGTTTTATAAAATCATTGTCAAATAATTTTTAAAATTTAAACAAATATATCCATGGGTTTCAATTTAAGCAAATAGAGTTCAAAAAATAATTAACGTAATCGAAATATTAATATAATTTATAAAACATGGATTGTATAAAATAAATTATGGTAACTCAAAACATACATAAAATATATTATAGTGACTCAATGTATAATATAACTCACCTTAATATTAATTCCAATTTTTTACTTTCCATTCACTACGACCCACTAAAAACTCCAAACTAAACTCAAAGTTTTATATAAACACAACTTAGAGAGCAGAGAGAGACTAAGAGAGTTTTGGGGAAATGATGATGAGATTGGCATCTATATATATAATAAACAAGGCATGGGCAGCAAGATGCGTGGACAACAAAACAACTTGGTAGGCACGTTTTTTTTCGTACAAAAAATGTTATATTTTAGTGTATTTTGATCTAGGAAAAATATAGAAAAATATAATAAAAATATCATAATACTCAGAAAATAATATCAAATAATAATATAAAGTTAAAATTATTTTTTGAAATAAGTTTCAGTATAAAGATATACAGACTATTAAATTGAGAATAATGTAAATAATTATTTAGAAAAATTCAGAGAAATATACTTTTTAATACTCTATAAGTATTAAAAATTTAATAACATCTAATTCCTTAAGTCACATGCTTCTAAAATTTAATATTAACGTGGTGTTAAATTAATTGAACATTCGGGGTGTCACGGGAGACCTTGAATTCTAGCAATTCATGATCGCCAACTCCGTCGAACACCTAGCCATGTTCCCGGTCAACACCCTCAAAACCCGCATGCAAGCCATTAGAACCTCCTCTTCCTCATCTCCCACCGTTAATCTCCGTCAATCCCTTAGTTCCATTCAAAAGCATTCATTTCCTATCCTCAGTCAATGGCTCTAATCTCATCTTTCTCTTATCTAATGGTCAACCACACCAAACACCAAGACTTCTTGTCTCTTTCTTCAAACGCTAAACACCAAACCACTCACTCTCTCTCTCTCTCTCTCTCTCTCTCTCTCAACTGGGTACACAAAGAGTCTGGCAATAGGGTCAACGATAACTCCCCAATCATCTCTCTCTCCCTCCCTCTCTCTCTCTCTAAACCACCTACACTTTCTCTTTCTACAAGTGAGCCAGCCATGGCCTCATCTTCATCTCTCACTTCTCTCTTACTCCACCACTCACCCCCATGGCTCTTCTGACCTTTCCGACCACCATCTCTCTCTCCCCTCCTTCTAAGACGATAGAAGGGGGCAAAGAATCTGAGAGAGGTACAAAGGGGGATGGTAGATCTGAGGAAATGGAGATGGGTTAGTAAAGATTCCAAGGAGGCGGTGAAGGCAACGACAGATCTGAGGGCGTAGGCCAATAGATTTGAGTGAGACGGTGGCATGTAAGAGTGAACCATGGTGGATCTAAAAAAAGTGGTGGCCGGAGAGGTGTGAAGTGGTGGACTTGAGGGCTAGTGGTTGCGGAAGAGAACTGCCAATGGTGGATGTAAAGATAGGTTGTGGGTAGCGGCAGTGTAGACACCCATTTTTTACCGCCTTTATAACTT
Source organism: Camellia japonica (assembly GCA_030407325.1). Lineage (NCBI taxonomy): Eukaryota > Viridiplantae > Streptophyta > Magnoliopsida > Ericales > Theaceae > Camellia > Camellia japonica. The sequence goes on from JAPPVO010000031.1 coordinate 125,826,867, forward strand.
GGGCACCATCACTTGCACACCCAATGATGAATGTATATGCTTGTCAAGTGCTCGAAAGTCCTAAGCGGAATGCCACAGCTTTGAGCCTTAAAACCCTACAAACCTTGTGCCTTGTTTTTGTACCAAAACCTCAGCCTTTCAAACTTAAAAAACTTGGGACCTGTAGGCCTATTTGGGTGGGCTGCCGGCCATCCCTTTTGGCCATCAGCCACCCTTATGCCTTGTTGGCCAAGTGTGTGGCCTGCCAGCCAAACTTGGTGGCTTGCTGGCAACAAGTGTGTTTTGTAGATATTTTCTACCAACTGTGCTAGCTGTTTGCATAGATGTTTGCATCTACCTACACGTATATGGATGGATGTTTCCGAGGGAGTGTGATGTTTTTCTATAAATAGAGACCTCCCCTTCCATTTTTAAAGGTTAGAAAAATTAGAGCAAAAATTAATTTTCTCTCTCTACAATCCTCTTTCTTTCTTGAAATTTCTTGAGCTTTTGCTTATACACCCTTAACCAAACCTTGCCATCTTTGAGCTGAGATACCTTTGAGCCTACTTTGAGCTCTTAAGGGTATGTATGTATTGAATTGTTGCTTCAAAGTGCTCTTCTCTTCAAGAGGTATAAGGCTTAGCTTGTTTCATTGCTTTATTTGCTTTGTTTCCTACTGTTTGTAGGCTGTATAAACTCTGTAATTTTAGGATAAAACTTGTGGTTTAAGGCCTTAAAGGGTGGAGGGGTGGTTTACCTTTCCTTCCACCTTGCTTCTCTAGCCTTTACCCTTGTGTTTCCCATCTTTACACTATTTTTTTTTAGAGCTTTTAAACACTGATTGTCAGAGCTTTTTTAGCCACCAACTTATTTGAGTTGATAGCATTTGTTTATGGCTTTCCATACTTGTTTTCACCCCTAATCACTTCTACAACCTCCCTCATTTCTTGGCTTTTGCTTTGCTTTGAAAGTTAGTTCAAACTAGTTGCTTGTTTAAAGCATGAGATTGAGGTCTTATGCTTAATGGTTTAATCCCTTTGGGGGTTCATTGCCAACAGCATGACACTTCTCTCATGTCTAAAATAACTCTTGGTTTTATGCTTCTTTCCATTAGAGGACTTAAAGCTCACCTTTGGACTTAATGAATTAAAGAATGGAAAGGTAATTAAAATGAGTAATAAAACTTGGACTAAAATGATGCAAGATAATGACCTGGTTTGGGTTCAATCGGAAGTTAATTGAACCCTTGAGTCTTGAATCGTTTCATACTTGTTAGTGATACAAACGATTCAAGAGTCATTGTCAACCACTTTCCTTGATCAATCCATGATAGGGAGGGGGTTTAAGAGTCTTATTTGTTGCATTTATTGAACTTGCACCATTTGGTTCGTAAGCCATCATGCAATGAAATTGCATCAATTGATGGTTTGTGAATTAAGTTTACTACTCCTTTGAGCTGTTTGATGATAAGGAGGGGTAAGTTGTGCAAACAACCCTTGAGAATACCCCGTGCTTGCTCTATTTGCTCTTTGTTGCAGTAGGAAAAACCAGGCATCAGTGGCCGGTAGGCCACTTTTATGGACGGTAGACCCTCATTTGTGGCCAGCAGGCCGCCACTTCTGGCCGGCCGGCCACCTTTGCAAAATCTAGCAGTGTACTTTTCTAGCAAAACAGAGTTGGTTTTGAGGTGAAAAACAGTACAAGTGTTCTACTGTGTAACAAAGGCATCTGGCAGCAAACAATGGCTTTTTTTTTCGGGTGGAAGTCCGCGCATGCATGAGCATTCCTCGTTTCCTAAGGCAGAATAGTTAGAGTAGTTAGCTTAATACTTCTCTGAACTTTGTATTCATGTTTAATTAGTAATTCATTATTTAGTTCTAATTTGTTATAATAATTAATTAGCTAGCTTAGTTGATTATTTCATTCGTTTTGTAATTCGTAGTAATTAGCTTAGCCAGTTAGTTTATTCGGACCCTCCTGCGTAAGGGTGCAAATGTTGTAATAACGTGTATGTCTTCTAACCCCGCATCTTTCTCCCTTTTATTTACCTGCTTATGATGGTTAGTTTAGGACATCATATTCCGTTTAGCATCTCTCATGCCTTGCATCCACCTGTATTGCATACATTGAGCTCGGTTCATCATTCTAACTTGCATTGTTAATTTAATGCTTCTTTGAAAACTTGCTGTAACATGCTCGGGGGGTACCTGTACGCGTTAAACAGTTTGAACCCTCGATTTCTTTGATCTAGTCTCACGAGTGCAATGTGAAACATAGATGAGAGTCCACATTTGGCAATTTTTAGAAAATCCATTTTTAACCTTTTTGCCAGAAATGGACTACGTCATCAGATTTCAGAGTTGTCACTAATATTTTCAGAGTCGTCACCAAGGCCATTGTTCGTGCCAAGGCCACTATTCGTCATAACCAAAGTTGTCTCGGTTCGAACCTTAGGTATGAGAGGGGAAAGTCAATAACTGAGCACCCCCGCTCACCCGATCAAAAGATTGGCTTTTACTAACTATGATATGAATTTTATTTTCTTTATATGTTCATATTTTGATTATTTAATAAATCCTACAATTTACTACGTGAAGCATACAAGCATAGAGTATGTCATCCACTTTGGAACAATTTGATTTCATGTAGTTTTGAAAGAGTTCTGAAGATGTACAACCCAAATAAATTGAGTTTACAAACATAAAAATCAACATCATTCCAAATTAAACGACATAACCTCCATCCATTGGCATTCATAGAGTTATATCACATAAGCAAATAGCCTCATGGTAAAATGCTAAACATAGTAAGAAAAACACACACAAATAGGATGCTAAAGCATAAAAACTTACATGTTTGACATCCCGCGAACAAGCTACAAAACAAAGTTAATAAAATATGCATGATCTTATATACAAAATCTTAATGCAATTCACTCATGAGATGCAACTAAAGATTCGGCTTCTAAGATATGACATGTGAATCATCTCAAAAAACATGAGGTAGCTCACATAATCACATAGGAATTGATTAAATCCACAAATGCAAACTTAGCCGAATCAAGATGCATGAAACATGTATGCAAAGCATGGATATAATAAAAAACAAAAGATGATGCATATTCACAAATAAAGAAAGCAAGTAAAAGAACGGATAGAAAGAAGCGGGGCAGGGAATTATTACAACATTTTAAATATTACAAATTCAAGAGAGATGAATAAATATTATAACATAATATAAAAAATCCTCACAAGCACTCAAAATGAGATAAACATGACAAAATAGAAGCTTCAAGCACCTCAAAGACCATTGGAGGTTGATCTTCTCAACGTCACAAGGCTGCCCAATTTTGCCTAGAGGTTGCAGGTACGGTCATGAAGGTTGTGGGTGTGATGGTGTACTTTTAGGTGGCTACCCGGCCAACTAACGGGCTGGGTAGCTCGATAGGCTCGGCAAACTCTGTTTTCTTAGATTTCAACAATAAAAACAGAACAAAAAATAATATCTATGAGAGTCTCAACTCGCCACTTTCAATTAGATTACAACAATATATAATATAACAAGAAATCAAAGTAAAATAGCAAAATAAGTAAAAAAAAAAAAAAAACAATGGGTTCAATATGACGTTTGATTGAACCCAACTCAATTTTATTATCTTGTGCTTCTTTTAGTCCAATTTTATTAGCCCTTTTAATTACCTTGCCATTCTTTAGTCATTTTAGTCCAAAAATGAGAGTTATGTCCACTAAAATAAAAGAAGTGTCAAACAAGGAGTTGTTCTTGGCATGAGAGAGATGTAATGCCCTGGTAATGAACCTCCGAAGAGATTAAACCATTCAGCATGGAAGGTCTCTTTCTCATGCTAAAAATAACATATATGGGACTTCAATTCACCACTTTCAATTAGATTACAACAGTATATAATATAACAATAAATCAAAGCAAAAGAGCAAAATAAGTAAGAAATGCAAGAAAATGAAAGGTTTGTGAAATTTACCTTCCAAAGAAATGATGAACTCCTTAGTTCACAAACTCCCTGTTGATCACCCTCAAGTGTAGGAAGGGTGTTCTCAAATCCTTAATTCGAAATTATGGAGGTTATGGAGTTTATGGTATGAAAGTGGCTAACTCTCTAGTTTTTTTCACTTTTAATTACTAAACACTCTTCCTTATGATCAAGGTAATCGATCTTTGGCTATATCAGAATTTTTGGAGTGGTTTTGGTGTATGTAAATGAGGAATTTCAGGGAAGCTTGGAAAGTGTTTTGGCTCAAAAACTCAATTTTTCTCTCTTTGTCACAATTTTCTCACTCTTTTCTTTTCAATTTCGTTGTCCTCTCTCTCTCTCTCTCTCTCTTACAATATGATCATTCTATATAGGCAATGAGGGAGACTGAAGGTAAAAAAGAAGGTGGGAGACAAGAATGTAATAGGAGGAAAAATTTTCAAGGTGGTTGCATGGGATACTCTTTTATGGATGCAAACAAAACATCTTTTTGACAATGGGGACGAGTGGAGATAATGGGGATGAGTGACGATAATGGAGGATGAGTGGGTACACTTGAATGGATCAGAAAATAGGTAAATGGGGTGTCCCAACCGAACCAAAACCAAGAAAAATGGGGCTGTTGTTGTTTTGGGCTGAGTCAACAAAATCTGCTATTAAACCCAACTTCAAACGAGCATATCTCCCTTATCTGGACTTCTCTTTAGGAGATTCTTGGGTCTAAATTGAAGCCCCAGAAGTTAATTTCCAATGGTAGTAGCCTTACATCTAAATTCCAAATGTACAAAGAGATATGCCTAATTTAGTGAAGGCTGTTCATTTCTCTTAGCTAGGTCAACAAAATCTACTCTCAAGCCCAACTTCAAATGGCATATCTCTCTTATCTGGACTTGGTTTTAGGTGATTCTTGGGTCTAAATTGAAGCCCCAGAAGTCTCCTTTCCAATGGTGGTGGCCTCACATCTAAATTCCAAGTGTACAAAGAGATATGCCTAATTTAGTGAAGGTTGTTCATTTCCTTCTTAACAATTTGATGCTCACTCTTTCCCTAAACCAGTTTTCTTCCATCCCCTCTTATTTCCTTCGACCCCAAACCTATAAAGAAGATGTTTTTCTTTTAAATATTTTTAAAAAATTCACCTCATTTCCATTTATTCCACTTTGTCTTTACTCGGTTTACTGAAAAGTGCAATATTTTAATCGAAATGGGAGTCTTGGAACATCGTAGAAACATTTAAAAAAAATATTTTGAAAAGAGGGTTTTAAGGTCTAAAATAGTTTGGCCAAAATAGGGTGTAAGCTTGGGATTAAAGCTCAAATTTCCATTTCTCTTCTGAGGATTCTGTGAGAAACACATTATGATTGTCATCATCAGGTAATCAACAGAAAGTGCCCAAGTCTTAGGACCGGTCAAATGGGGTGCCTACACTTGCTTAGACCGCATGCTATCAAATTGATTCATATGCCATGTTAGTAACCAAGCCTAAAAATTGTATATCGCACGCATTACATTAGTTAATATTGCATAGTTAGGATCATGCATTATTTTAACTCTTTCATCTTTTTGACTTGGAGTACTAGATGAGCTTTTATTTGCTTTAGCATGATTGCATGAGTGTGATTGTTGCCATGTCAAAGCATGTTCACCATAAGGCTAAGTGCTTATATGATATAACTGTTCGAATGCCTGTGGATAAAGGCTAATTGCTTGAATTGGGATGATTTGATTCATGTACATTTAAGCCCACTTTTTTCGAGTGGTACATTTACAAACTCTTTTCAAAAACAAACATGAAATCAAGTATTCCAATTTTTGCAAGCTAGTCTATACTTGTGTATGTGCGCATCACATAGTAAGTTAACCTAATAAATCGGAACAAGAATATGTAATGTAAATACGATTCACATCATGAATAGTAAAGGTCGATCTTTGATCGGGCGGTGGGGGGTGCTCAATCCATGACATTTCCCGCTTGTACCTAAGTTCTCGAGCTGAGAAAATTTTGGTGATGATGGACTAATGGCCTTTGGCACGAGTCTTGAGTTTTCTAAATTTTTCAAAAATATTTACATGGCGACACTGAAATCTGGCAAAGCAGTCCATCTTTGGAATTTTATTCAAAACATTGATTTTCCAAAACGATTTGCCGGATTTGGACTCTTTTGTGTTTTCTATTTCACATTGCACTTGTGGAATCAGATTCAGAACCACGGGAGTTTGATATTGTAGAGCTTATTCGTCTTTCGAAAGGAGCACGAAAAGTAGAGCTACATGCAGTTTATGGTGACGATAGATGGTAGTGAGGAAGAAGAGATGGTGGGATTCACTTTTTTTTTATTATTATTTATTAAAAAGGTGAAAAGAGATGGTGGATGATGTAGGAAAGAGAAAAGAAATGATGATGTGGAAAGGTAGAAGAGAAAAAGAAATCAGCGAATGATAATATGCTATGTGTGCATTAATTTTTTTTCGGTCAAACAAGTTAACAGTGATAAACAGATAAGAAATTCAGGGTTTAAATTAATACAATTGAAATCCTGGGGTTTAATTTGAAAAACAAGTGAAACTCTTATGTCATGAAAGTTTGTAATTGTAATTTATCTTATGTTCATCCAATAATATAGCACATCAAATGCATCAATTAACTTTAGAACTAATTTATAGAATACAATAGCAAAGAGAAACAAAGGGAATAGTCCCTTTCTCAGTTACCCCTCAAATTAATCTTCACCTTGTTAGGCATAACTGCAAGATCTTTCCTCAAATAGATCAATTACAATTAAGTCAACCATTAAAGATAAAAATTAAAGTTCAAACTTGAGTTAGGCTAGTTTAGCACTTAGCCCACCCCAAGGCCATTCTTTTGGTCTGACTTCACCATTAAGACCAATACTTTCTTAATTTTAAAATTAATATATATAGTTTTCATATTATAAAAAATTAATTATACTAATACCTCTTCAACTATTTACGAATCAACTTTCCCATAAGATAATTTTTCTTAGTGTATACCCACTAAAACAATTCTCATTGTTTGAATTATATGCCACTTTAAAAATTAATCTATTAAATAAATAAATAAAACATATTTGCATATAAAATAACATAAATGAGTTAGCCCACAAACTTAACTTTTTTTAATTGAACCATTCTAGTGTTTAAAGCCTAGCCTATTGATATTTAAAAAAAAATTAGACCAAATTATTTAAAATTGTATAGGTTATTCAACTACGAATAACATTAGACAATGAAATCTATTATGATTTACCTGAAGGATAGTTCTCACACTTCATATATAGATTTTTAAAAGGAGTAATATTATGTGACCATATTTCGATATCAGATTTTAGTTCCATGTATTGTAATGCCTCATATCATTCGATAGGCATCACATAACATATGTAATTATTGTCTTTATGGCATTACATCAAATACTACCAAATACAATCACCATAGCATTACTAAATTTTATATTTTAAATATTCTAAATTTTCAAATTTCGAATGACATGTGGCTTATAAAATTTGGTTTTGGACTTTCCATTTGAAAGATTTAAAATTAGATATATAGCTTGATGTGCCAATAGTTTTGTGCCAAATATATTTCTTAACTTTTAAAAATTAAAAAGCATATAGCGATTCCAATTTTGACCTGACCTTTTTTATATTTTGGACTCGGGTTTCGTGACTTCGTATTATTGTTCATGTCTTATTTCCCTCATTTCTCATTGAGTTTGAGTATTAGAGTGTCTTGGGTATGTTTGGAAAAGGTTGGTTACTAGTTGGTTCAAATTGTTGTTATCCAGAATTTGGCCTCTTCGCTCGAGGGAAGCTTCTTGCGCTCAAGCGAGCTTTGTGAGTTCCCAGTACTTTTGCAGGCCTGCAAAGATACTGGGGAGGTAGTGTTCTTCGCTCAAGCGACATCCTTCTGTCTATAAAACTTCTGGAAATGTGTATTCTGAGTTCGAGAGAAGATTCTAGCGCTTGAGTGAAACAACTTATTTTGTCTCTGGTCGCTCGAGTAACAACTCTTGCCCTCGAGCAAACTACGCATATATTAGTTCACAGCAGCACCTTTTTACATCACTTTTTCATATTTTTTCTCTCAAAACCCTAGATCAACCCTCTCTCTCTCTCTCTAAAACCCAACTTCTCTCTACAAATACACCTAGATCTAAGGATCTCTCTACCCTACCCTCTTTGATAAAAAGATAAAGCACTCCGGGGGCTCTCATTTGATCCGAATAAAGCTTGGTTTCGGTGCCTTTGAAGTTCTTCCATCTTTTCCTTAGTCTTCTAAGCTTGAGGTAGGGACTTCCTACACTTTTCTATGGTTCTTAACTTAGTTATTTGTTGATGTGTAAGAAATGTTAGAATTTGGAATGACTTAAATTTGAGGTAGAGAATGTGGATGGAGTTTATAGAATGTTATGACTTTGAGTTGCATTATCATTCGGGAAAGACCAATGTTGTGGCCAATGCCTTGAGTAGGAAATCCATTGGTAGTGTGGTTAGTATTGCCATTCGGGAATGAGAGATGTTGGGTGTTATTGGTAAGTTTGACTTGCATCTTGGTGAGTCTGTTGAGTCTACAACCTTGTTTTCGGTGGTTGCACAACCTACACTTGTGAACAAAGTGAGAAAAGCGCAGAAGGTGACTATGAAGTGGAATCCCTCCGGGAGAAAATCTCCAGTGGGAAGGTGGAGAAGGACTTAAATGTGTATCTTGAATCAAGTGTTAGATACCGTGACTGTTTTTTCATGCCAGAGTCTTACCAAGAGGAAGTATTCCGAGAGTTTCACTATTCACACCTTGTGGTGCATCCGGAAGGCACAAAGATGTATCACGACCTTAGTCACTTGTTTTGGTAGAGAGGAATGAAGAAGGATGTGGCTGTGTTTGTGTCAAGGTGCCTTACTTGTCAACAAGTGAAGGCCAACCATCAGAGTCTAGCGGGTATGTTGCAACCTTTGCCTATAGCCGAATGGAAGTGGGAGCATGTCACGATGGATTTTATTGTGGCCTTCCGAGGATTCAATGGGGATAGCAGTTGACTGGTTAACCAAGTCGGCGTACTTTATACCTATGCGCATGAGTGACTCGGTAGACCATCTTGCCGACCTTTATATTAGGAACATAGTGAGGTTGCACGGAGTTCCTGTGGCGATAGTTTCGGATAGAGATCCGTGTTTCACAGCTCAGTTGTGGCAAAACTTCCAGAATGCCTTGGGCACTAGATTGACTTTTAGTATTGCGTATCATCCTCAGATGGATGGGCAGTTTGAGCGTACTATTCAAATCTTTGAGGATATGCTTCGAGGTTGTGCCCTTGACTTTAAGGGGTCGTAGAAGCGGAACTTGCCCTTAGTGGAGTTCGCCTATAACAATAGCTTCCAGTCAAGTATTGGCATGGCACCATTTCAGGACTTGTATGGCCAACCGTGTAGATCTCTTGTATGTTGGGTTGAGGTGGGTGATGCACTAATGTTAGGTCCAGAGTTAGTCTGGAAAATGACTGAGAAAGTCGCTCTTATCCGTAAGAGGTTGGTTACTGCCCAAAGTCGCCAGAAAAGTTATGTCGATTGCAGGAAGAGACCTTTGTCTTTTGAGGTAAAAGATCATGTCTTCTTGAAGATATCACCTAGGCGAGGTTTGATGAGATTTGGAAAGAGTAGAAAGTTGTCCCCTCGATTCATTGGGCCTTTTGAGATCCTTGAGCGGATTGGAGAGGTAGCTTATCGTTTGGCCTTATCACCGCAACTTTCCGGGGTTCATGATGTATTTCATATTAGTATGCTTTGGAAGTATGAGTCTGATCCATTGCACGTATTGGATTGGACCGACTTAGAGATAGATGAGGATGTCTCATATGAGAAGAAACCGGTGAGAGTCTTAGATACTCAGGACCAAGTCTTGCGAGGCAAGACAATTCCCTTAGTTAAAGTATTGTGAAACATCACGAGGTTGAGGAAACAACTTGGGAACGTGAATTGAAATCCGTGAGAAGCATCCAAATTTATTTGATTGATGTTTGAACATGTATTAAAATTGTGTTATGATAATGAAATATGAAAACATTGTATATGTTTTGAGAATATAGAAACATCGTATATGTTTTGGAAACACGGAATTAATATAAACATTGTATATGTTTTGAAAAATGTGGATTGTACTTTCAATGTTGGACCTTGTGTATCGAGTTAATGAGAATGGATGACCGGAGAATGGGTATGATGATGAAATTGATTGATTATCATTATTGTAATTGGTTTAAACATAGTTTTAAAACTTGATTTATAATTTCAGGGACGAAATTCCTTAAAAGGAAAAGATTATAGCGATTCCGGTTTTGACCCAACCTTTTTTATATTTTGGACTCGGGTTTCGTGGTTTTGTATTATTATTCATGTCTTATTTCCCTCATTTCTCATTGAGTTTGAGTATTGGAGTGTCTTGGGTGTGTTTAGAACAGGTTGGTTGCTAGTTGGTTTAAATTGTTATTGTCTAGAATTTGGTCTCTTCGCTCAAGCGAAGCTTCTTGCGCTCGAGCAAGCTTTATAAGCTCCCAGTACTTTTGCAGGCCTACAGAAATACTGGGAGATAGTGTTCTTTGCTCGAGTGAGACTTCTTGTGCTCGAGCGACGACCTTCTGTCTATAAAACTTATGGGAATGTGTATTTTGCGCTCGAGCGAAGATTTTTGCGCTTGAGCGAAACAACTTATTTTGTCTCTGGTCGCTCGAGCGACAACTCTTGCCCTCGAGCGAGCTGCGCGTATATCAGTTCACGGCAATACCTTTTTACATTACCTTTTCATATCTTTTTCTCTCAAAACCCTAGATTGACCCTCTCTCTCTCTCTAAAAACCAACTTCTCTCTACAGATACACCTAGATCTAAGGATCTTTGTACCCTACCCTCTTTGATAAAAAGATAGAGCACTATGGGGGCTCTCATTTGATCCGAATAAAGCTTGGTTTCAGTGCCTTTAAAGTTCCTCCATCTCTTCCTTGATCTTTTAAGCTTGAGGTAGGGACTTTTTACACTCTTCTATGGTTCTTAACTTAGTTATTTGTTGATGTATAAGAAATGTTGGAATTTGGGTGATTTTGAACAAACCTAGGGTTTTGGTTTAGAATCAAAAAGAGGTTTTCAAATGTATGTGGTAAAAATGGTTATGGGAGTAGATGTGAGGTTGTGTTGTGGTAAATTTGTTGATTTTGATTCTTGGGGTGAATTTTGGAAGGAAATGGAGTTTTGTCCTAAAATGTCTCAAATAGTTATTTTGTATAAATAAATGAAATTGGTATTAGGAATGTGAAATTGGATGGGTGTTTATATAAATAGTGAAGTTGGATGTTTATTACTTATCACCTATGGAAAGTTTGATAATTTATCTATCATGGAGATTGTATGTCTGTTTAGAAATATCTGTTTTGGGCTGTTGGTGGAGGATAGCTATGATTGTTGTAAAAATTACATGAGGATTAGGTGAAACTAATCTCTTATCTGTGTCATTGAATATGGCTATGTCTTTAATACATTATAAATGTATGATATTGGGAGAAGAAAGGGGATGTACTCCATGTTTGAGAGAAGAAAGAACGGACACCATTAAATTAAGTTGGCATGCGTATCCAGTGTGAAAGTCCCGAAAATCGTGCGTATACATGGGTGCTGATTCCCGCGGATGAAGTTTCCGTAAAATGGCAAATAGAAGTGTTTGTATAATGGCTGTGTTAGTTAGAGACCCATTGAGTTGTACCTTCAGTTTGGTTGTCGGAATGAAATGGAAATGACTTATAAATTGAGATAAAACAGATTGAGATATAAAGCTTGGCGTAATATGATTTCGTAAAAGAGTCGTAAATGATTTGATCGTGGGCATTGTGTATCCATGTTATACTTATAACTTTGTTAAAATTCATACATTGTGTTAGATTATATTTACTGAGTTTTGGCTTACCTTACTTGGGAAAATCATTTTCAGGTACTGATGATATGTCTCCACTAAGAACTTAGCTTGGGAGGACTGTGGAGCTGAAGGCTCAATTTTATTTATTTTTGTATTAAATTTTTGTACAAGTCTAGGGCTTTATTTGTATTGAGTTTACGGCTCACTGTTGATGTACCCAAGCCTTGATTTGGAAAGATGTAAGCTTTTATGGCATATGATTACTTGTTTAACTTTTATTACATTATTGTGGTTTGGTAATACATGCTGTAGATTCAGGATGTCCTATTTATGAATGTATATGAATGTGTTACCCTTTTGTACAATCGAATCTCATGTAATAGAAGGATACTTAACTTTGATTTGTACTGTTATTTACTTATCGTTTGGATGGTCTATTGTAATTATCTCGGGCGTCACAAAAAATATATATATATATATTGTAAGATTTTTTTATTTATTTTAAAGAGTATTGCTATTCAAGATAAAAAAAAATTAAACCCAATTTCAAAGCTTAATAATGTAGTAATCAATTAAAATATTAAAGGTAACACTCTCTCTCATATATTATTTAATTATCAATCAATCAAATCACTTATACATCATTAGGTCTAGAAAATGGGTCTACAAAAGTGGACTTGTATATATATTCCTTTTTAAAAACTAATTAATTGTAAAATTTGAACCAAAAAAAGTAGAACTCTACATAATAAAATTTGAAAATTAACATTGATAGGTCATGATTCATATGTATTTTATAGTTTACTATTATACTATAAATAAACTAAATTTAGTGAAGTAATGTTGTATTATTATAGTTTAAATTCTAATTTATTTTTCATATCAATTTCATAAAAGAACCATGCATTTAATAATTCGAAAGATGATAATTATGAAATTTGAAATATATTACCATAATAATTAAAAATATTAATAATTATAATTAAAGTGAAATAACCAATAATTTATAACACGTGTATTTTTGTATTTTATTATTTAAAATATATATAAAAAATTGGATTAGACTTTTAAATTTATTGACCCAATAATATTTTTATATAATTGTATAGATAGAAGTATAAATATGGATATAGATTTCATACCATAATCGTTGAAACAAAAAATAGTAATTATATCATTGCATGTTTTGAAAATCATAAAATTTAAGAAAATAATACTAATATATTATTGGCAATGATTAAGAGGATTTAAAAATTAAACAATAACATTTTTATATAATAATATACATAGAAGTATTGGTATAGATATAAATTTCATACCAAAACTATTGAAATTAAAATTAATAATTGCATCATTGCATGTTTTGAAATCACAAAATTCAAGGAAATAATAATAATATATTATTAACAATGATTAAGATAATTTAAAAATTAAATTTTAGACTAATTACAAAATGACATGCATATTTTAAATATTAAAAAAATCAACAAATATAAGAAAATTATATCGAGATTTTCAATGTCAAAAAAGCCACAACATTTTTATTTATATTATATAATAATAGATATAAATAATTAGATCATTGTTTATTAATATTTAGAATAACTATTATATGTGTTAAAGAATCAATAATATTTAAATTTTAAGTTAGAATTAATTATTTTTCATATGTGTATGTATGAATGTATCAAAATCATGCATTGATGCAATCTAAGGGAAGCAATTTTGAAAATAAATTTGGTATAATAAACATAAATTAAGGAAGTAATTTGAAATGGTAATTATGGTGGCATAATTTAAGGATTTAATATAAAACTTTATGAATTTAATTATGAACTAATTAAAATGCAACACATAATGACACATAGTATTTTCATAATTAAAAAATTAAAAATTAAAAAAAAATTAAAGAAACCCTATTAATGTTTAGTGTGTGTGAAAATAATGAGATTTGATACATACGTTGAGTAATGATGGCTATGGTGAGAAAAAAAAAAAACATTTTACGAAATTTTAATTATATAAATCATTTTCTGCTTTATGGTGAAGAATTTAAAATATTTTAATATAAAATATTTTATGATTTGAGTGTGTGATTTATTATTATTATTATTATTTAATTGGAAAACTCTTTTTTTGAGTGTTGAGTGTGTGATTTATTAATTTTTTTTTTTAAATTGGAAAACTCCTTCTTTTTGAGTGTGTGATTATTAATTGTTTTTTCTTAATTGGAAAACTCCTTTCTTTATTGTTTGATAGTAAGGAATGAATGAATTTAAAAATAAAAAATGCATTCTTTGTTTAAAAAAAAAAAAGTGTTTGAGTGTGTGATTTATTAATTATTTTTTAAAATTAAGAAATGAAGAAATTTAGGACAACTCTCTCTCTCTCTCTCTCTCGTCTTCTTTAATCATCAATCAATCACTTATTTTATATTTATACATCATTGAGTATAGAAAATAGACTTCTATATCATTTTTCTTTTAAACCTGTAATAGAACTGCATTTTTTTGAGAACCAAACATGTCTATCCTGTAGATACAAGATTAAACAAATAAGGGGTTGTTTGAGATGACCTAAATAAGTGTACTTTTTGTCTTTTTACGAAAAGATGTGCATAAAAGTAGAGATGTGATGTAATGAAAAAAAGATAAAAAGATAAAAAGATGGATTATTTTTGGGTTGCCAAACTTGGCCTAAGTCTATTTAACTTTTTGTCTTTTTGTCCACTTATCTATCTATCTATTCATACTATTGCGGTTGGTAAGTGTGGATCTCTAACTTTGACCATGACTGGTTTTAATGACAACTATTTGGTATCAATTTTTATTTTGAAAACTTGTAAATAGTTTGTAAAATTTACTAAATTCTTGTAACCATAAAAAAATAATTTTATTTATTTTTTCATCCATTCCTACTTACACATTCTCTAGCCACTACCTATCGCTTATCACTACCATCGGCTACTACATCTAATCTAACCAACATTGTTGATAATCTCATCTAATAACTATTTTTGACTGGGTTGGCGACCACTTTTGACCACGACTTGTGGGGACATAATTTTTAAATGACAACACGTGGCCGAGGTGACACCGAAGTGTCAGCCGAGGTGTCACATGTCCTGGTCATGATGCCGAGATGATCTCGGCTAGGCCGAGGTTATCTGCGAGAATACCAGAATTTGAGATAAGCGGATAAGGGACAAGAGTCCTAAAATGGGAGAAGACTTCAGTTTGGGTAAAGACAAGACTCTTAGAGAGTTTATCCTAATCCTACTGGGAGTCCAAGTTAACAGTAATCCTAAGTCTATTAGAGCTAGGCTTCTATTTGAGACTAAGATTATGTTGGCTATAAAAGGGAGGCACCCCCATGGGTCTAAGGTATGGCTTTTGATATTCTGTCTAGTGAGTTAAGCACTATTGGTTATCTTTGAGAGATATGAAGTACTGACTTGATCGTCGGAGTACCTCCGGGTGGACGAGCCACCGCCGGAGACTCTTCTTTCTGTTGCAGGTCAGACAGGTGCCATCTATTCTGCCGGTGTTCTCCAGTTGAGTACTAAGTTGGCAGTGTGGTCGGAAATTGACACACACAATTTGGCGCCGTCTGTAGAAACAAAAGGAGAATAGATGGCCAACGACGGACAGAAAAAGAAGGTTGGAGACGACACTTCTACTGAGAGTGGGAAACATATTGACCTTGGCGTCGAAGAAGATAACTACAACGAAGAAACTCGTGATAAGAATCACGGAGAATAGGACGTCGGCCAGGAGGGCGACGTGCCGAAGAAATCAGACCGAAGCAAGTATTATAACGAGGACGACCTCCAGGTATGGAAAGAAAGATGCTTACGAAGGGACGACGAGATAAAGTGAATGACGAACAAATTGGCGGACTTGCAAACGGTTGTCAATTTCATGATACAGAACAACGTCATGCAGCCACCGTTCCCGTCACAAGATACGCCGACTCCAGCAGCCAAAAAAGATGCCCAGGCGGGGGGGCAGAAGACAACTCCTACGACTCCTCAGCACGATAGGACCAAAGAACATTCTCACCGGCCTTCAAGGGAGGTCGGACGAGGAGAATCCAGAAGGGGACATTCACAAAGGACACATCGCACCAAGGAAGCTGACTCCAAAGAACATCGGCATGTTCAGGGGAAGGAACTCTGTTTCGACGCGACCAATGGAGGAGGTCCAAAAGGACTCGCAATGACACAGGAAGTAGTGCACCAAAAAGGCTGAAATCCAGAGATAGCCGAGCTCCTGGACGAACCACGAAGGATATGAGGGATTACCTCCAGAGAAAGTAACAAGATGCCGAGGTAACCTCACCTATCAAGCCGAGGACACCGTTCTCGATAGAATTAGACAAATTTGAGGCCCCGAAAAGGTTCAGTATACCAAGGTTCCAGATATACGACGGTAAGTCGGACTCGAACTTTCACGTCGGCTTGTACCTGAACTCGATGGCATTGTACACCGAGAACGAGCCGTTGCTCTGCAAGGTGTTCCCCTCATCCTTCGGAGAAATTGCATTGGATTGGTTTCACAAGTTGTCGAAAGGAACTGTGAAAACCTAGGAAGGCTTGGCCGAGATGTTTGTGGCCAGGTTCATGACAAACAAGCTACAGTCATTGAGGGTGGACGCCCTAATGGCCTTGAAGATCAGCGAGGATGAAAGCCTTAGGGCCTATGCCAAAAGGTATTATGAGGTATTCAACCGAATACCAGGATGCAACCAAGAGGTGGCGATCGTGTCGTTTAAAAGCGGCTTGAAGGATGACTGCCTGCTTCGAAAATCACTAGCAAAGACATTGCCGAAAAGCATGGAGGAGCTGATGGCCAGGATAGAAAAGTATGCCAGAGCCGAGGAGGACACGCCGGGGACAAAGGCATCCAAACCAGAAAAAAGAAATGGTTCGCTGTAGCGAAGCCGAGATAACACTGGATATGAGAAGACAAGAGCTCAGCCCAAGTAAGCAGATCCCGGATTCCAGATCCTAGAAGACAAGATCTCGGCTTAAGTTGATTAAGTCCGAGAAGAGAAGAGCTTACCGAGATGATGTTTAACACTTGTTGAAATTTGTGGACAATTTACAAGTTGAAGTTAAACCGAAATCATTGTTTAACACTTGTTGAAATTTGTGGACAATTTACAAGTTGAAGTTAAACTGAAATCATTGTTTAACACTTGTTGAAATTTGTGGACAATTTACAAGTTGAAGTTAAAACGAAATCATTGTTTAACACTTGGTGAAACTTGAGAAAAGTTTACAAGTTGAAGTTAAACCGAAATCATTGTTTAACACTTGTTGAAATTTGTGGACAATTTACAAGTTGAAGTTAAACCGAAATCATTGTTTAACACTTGTTGAAATTTGTGAACAATTTACAAGTTGAAGTTAAACCGAAATTATTGCTTAACACTTGTTGAAATTTGTGGACAATTTACAAGTTAAAGTTAAGCCGAGGTTAAACCATTGTTGAAATTTTATGAAAAAATTTACAAGGTGAAACCAAGGTTATGCCAAGAAAATGTACTTGGGTACTTGCCGAGGTAAATCATCAGTTTGTATAACCGAGGTGTGTCACCCCGAGACGGTTGCAAAAGAGGACGGTTTCGGCTGAGAAACTTGAACGAACTTGGTCGTTGGTTCTAAGGCATTGATGAAAACAGACTATAGGTCTTGATCATATTGAGCCAACGAGTTTTGACTTCGGCAATAGATGATGAAGCGAGCTTAGCCGACGTGCTAAGTGGAATAAATGATATAGGTTCCATCACCTCAGGATGCTGAGGTAATAGAATCTAGGGGGCAGTTGTGGGGACATAATTTTTGAATGACAACACGTGGCCGAGGTGACACCGAAGTGTCAGCCGAGGTGTCACGTGTCCTGGTCATGATGCCGAGATGATCTCGGCTAGGCCGAGGTTATCTGCGAGAATACTGGAATCCAAGATAAGTGGATAAGGGACAAGAGTCCTAAAATGGGAGAAGACTTCAGTTTGGGTAAAGATAAGACTCTTAGAGAGTTTATCTTAATCCTACTGGGAGTTCAAGTTAACAGTAATCCTAAGTCCATTAGAGTTAGGCTTCTATTTGAGACTAGGATTATGTTGGCTATAAAAGGGATGCACCCTCATGGGTCTAAGGTATGGCTTTTGATATTCTGTCTAGTGAGTTAAGCACTATTGGTTATCTTTGAGAGATATGGAGTACTGACTTAATCGTCGGAGTACCCCCGGGTGGACGAGCCACCGCCGGAGACTCTTCTTTCTGTTGCAGGTCAGACAGGTGCCATCTATTCTGCCGGTGTTCTCCAATTGAGTACTAAGTTGGCAGTGTGGTCGAAAATTGACACACACACAACTATCTACTTCCTACCAACAACAATTACTTTTGACTATTATCTCTTGTTGAAAATCAATAGTCGACCACCTACTCTAATCATTAGCAATCACCTTTGCCTATCACATTCTATAAATGACAACCACCTTCGGCTATCGCAAACCACTCTAGTCCACTATCTTTGTCGACCAACAACCACTTATACCGTCATTTCCAACCACAAAGATGTTTTTTCAAAATAATTTTTTAAAATACATGAGAATCAAACATGTTCTTTGTTTTTTTTTTTAAACAAAAAATAAACATAAAAGCCTTGTTTGGTTTATTTTTCAAAAAAAATTTTAGAAGTTTTTTTGAAAAATTAAAACTCATTTGATAAAAATAAATATTAAAAAGATATTTTTAAATTCAAAAAAATTATTTTTGGCCTTACAAAAAATAAAATAATGTAATAATGATAAGTATTCTTTATTTTTTATTTATTTTACTAAATTAATTTTAAATTTTTTTAAAAAAATCTAAAAACCAAACTAAACATAGGCAAATATATATATATATTTATTGTTTTTTTTACATAAAAATTGTAAACAGTAAACTTTGCCAAACAACATTACTAAAGGTATTTTTGCAATATCAAAAGTTTCGAGCAGTGTAATTATCCAAAATTTAAATTGCTGAAAGTCTTCAAATAATCTATAGCCGTACAGGTGTACAATAAATCGAAGCCTAATAACATTTTGAGGCCCATCCGACGGCTGATTAATCTTCCAAAAACAATCACATCGCTTTCTCAATCCGACGGCTGTTGACCAACATCCCCCTCTTTTACCGAATCCCAGCCGTCCACATCCCTTTTCAATTTCGATGGCCCGATCATACACCACTCCTCATCCAACCGTCCATGTTTTTACGAAATTGAATTTCGAAAGGCAGAAGAGGGAGAGAGAACAGAGTGTAGCCTCATCACTCATCACTCAGCTCGCTCTCTCTCTCTCTCTCTCTCTCTCATCCCCAAACCCCATTCAATGCGCCGTCCGTACGACGCCGGAGTTGTGAGATTCCGATCAGTCTCGAACATTTTCCGACGACAGTGTCAGATTTCGGCGAAAGACCGAGCTCTATAGCTACACAATCTCTCCATTTGTGTTTTTTTTTTCAAAAATTTTAAAAAATTGTGTGAATTTTTTGAATTTGTGAGCGTTGTTTAGGGTTTTGCGGTGATCGAAAGCGAATCGTAAGGGTTTGTGTAATGAAAGCGATGGAGTAAAGTGAACCGGTGGTTGCGAAGGCCTCGGATTTCTCGCAGAGGAAGCTTGCGAGACAACTCGATTTCACGGTGATGTGTAGGGCTTCGGCAAATGCGATATTGCCTGATCATCCTCAAGCGCAATTACAGTCGAAATTGCTAGCATTCGCACGGTCACAAGCATCACAGCTTCAGTCACAGCCACAATCGGGGCCGCAGTTGCAAATTCAACCGAGGCCGAAACAACCGGTGCCGACATTGCCGGTAGTGTGAGTTCATTGATTTGTTTATTGGGGATTTGTTTGATTGTTATTCTTTTGCTAAGACTTCTGTTTTGGAATGGAATGAATGAATGTGTTTTAATGAAGTAAGTATTTTAGATATTGATATTGATTGATGTTATGTTTGAAATCTATGGATTTATATATGACAGTGTAAACGTAAAAAGAAAAGAAAATGTTGTAATGGTGGAAAATTGGGAGGAATGTGGTAGTTGCTTATATCTTTTGACAATTTATAATGCTGGGAAGAAAAACTGATTGTTGGTGAGTAATGCAGGAACCATGCAATGGCGACTTGGTGACATTGTAAAACTTATCCTGTAAAAGTAGTCCTAAAAAAATCAACAAACAAATTTAAAAATCTGAAATGCAAATTTATCATCTCAAATCATAAATAAAAGAGAACTTTAATATATTAATGCTATTGTTCGAACAAATAGACATGTTACTACATGAACTTTTACAATTGAGATAGATCAGTTTTGATATTTTAAAATCAGTTGTAATACTATCAAAATAATGTTTAAGAGTATTTTTAAATCATTTCTTATTTGGTTATGCAATTATTTTATTTTTATTTTTTTTATATGAATTTTATGGCTGAGAATGTTATTTTCATAGGTATAGTGGTGACTAGTAAAATCAAAACCAGCAATATTATGCATCTAGAAAAAGTACCTAGAAATTTAGCTCGAAAATAAAATGTGTAGACCAAATATACCGGAGGTTGATTTTAAATTATATAAGCCAAAATAATTGGGGATTTTTAATTATTTTGCAATGTAGCCGTCCGATCTAGGTCAATTTAGGCGGTTGATTTTAAAATACGAGCCGGATCTTTTACTGCTGCACTGGTCCTTGTTGGTCGTCGGCGAAAACAACGCCGAAAATTTAATCCGGCTCATCAACGCCTTACAACGGCAAGAAGATGCTATATTCGCCGGTTTGAAAGCGGTTTCCGAATTAGAAACCCAGGCGACGGCTCCATTCATGCAGACTATGGATCATAGTGCAGGCACACATTCTGCCGTTGATGTCCGTTACGTCACCGTAGATGAAGAACGGGTCCCTGTGCGTTCTGGTTCTGGACGTTTGGACCGTATAATAAAAAAAAATGTGTAAATAATTTATTGAAATGTGCTGTAGGTCGGTCCCATTTATATTATATTGTAATACTTGGAGGCCCATTTTAGTGTCCACTTCTTTCATAGAGCAATTTAATGGGCCTATGGAAAATCATTGTAGTGCTTTGGGCCTGGTCATGTTATAATGGGCCTCTTCATTTAGGAGACTGTAATTGGGCCTGTTAATGCTTTTTCATTTGGGATATTGTATTTGGGCCCATTATATTATTGTTAATGATCCAAACAATAATCACATTGATTAAATATATCTTAATATCTTTATTATTTAATCATTAAAATGTACATAAATATTTTCCCATCGCTAATCTTTTACATAATACGAAAGCTCGTCGAGTACAATAGTCAGTGCAAGACAATAATTTACAGGGCTAATAATCCCAAAGCTGGATAATGTCTTCGTCATCCTGCGTGCAATAAGCCGAGAAAATACATTCCCCGATAGGTTTTTGAGACCACTGTATGTCAGCCATGTATACATTGTCGCAGTGAACGTCCGGATTTGTAGTGCTTTCCGGAGGTTGTAGTTGAACAGGCATTCTATCTTGTATATCCCCTGATTCCCCGGCATTGACATGTCTACGGCTCTGAACCACATCGGATTGGTCAAAGTGTCGTAGAAGACCCTTGACTGCATCCTCTCTCTCCAGTGGATGTGGTTCGATACATCCGTTCATATGGAATAACGAACAGCTGCATTGGAAGTGGAATATCTTCCTGCGTTGGGCCTTCTTCTTCTCATTGCGATGTCTCTTCTTGATTGGTTCTGGCGAACAGGGGCTGGTCCACACCAAATGAGCATCATTTACAACAATTTTTTTGTTCATTTCAAAAAAGAAATTAATTTTTATTACATATATTTAATATGTAAGTGTGTACATATACGTTGTGTGCAATATAAGAAAGCCGACAGAAACTTTACGATTCACAGTTCAGATCGATTCAGTACAATACCATTTTCATTCATGATTCGAATCCCGATTTGACAACTATGTTAGGTGAAGTTTTATCCAACGATGGAGGAATGCAACGACATTGATGACGCAATCGACCCACACCATGTCCATAACAAACAGAAATCACAGATTGATGAAATTTGTTTGAGCAAGGTTGAGTCCGACATTGGTGAACTGAAGGAAACGATGAAGCAAGTGCTTCACAACAATGCGGAAATAAGGGAGATGTTGTTCATTTTCCGAGGGAAGGAAGTGGTTGACAATGCAAAGGTAAGCAAAAGCAATCAGTACACATGGTTGACACAGTTCGCAAAGGTTACTTGAAGATGAAATATCGTGATAAGTTAATGTATGTGTCTGTGTGATTAGGTGGAGTCGACTAAAAGAAATTGTAACATTAACATATCCTCCAGCATTGGTGAACTAAAGGAAATGCTGAATCAACTAGTTGCAGCTATGTTGTCTGGGAAACAACTGTTTAATGAACAGACATATATTGCTGAAATGAAGCAAATGATGCAGCAAGTGCTGGAAGGTTTATCGGAAACAACACTATGCCTCGGGCAGAGGAAAAGAATGTTCACCCTAGCGTGGGAGTCGAGTTGCATTGACGGTGGCGTGGCGTTCCCAAATTATTACGTTACCCCAATAGACAGTAATCTTGAAGATTACAGAGGGTGGATCACGAGGAATATAATGTGAATGGAATGTTGTCCAATGAGATAATGATATGCATGTTGGCATTTGCGTACCGTCCAAGAAGTTGGGACACGTACAACAACCGTGGCCTTGCCTTAGAGGAAACATACGCAAGCGAAGAAACCAAATCTCTTCCGATTCAGTTTCTGGCCATCAGGAACGTTGCAAAAGAGAGTGTATCTTCATTTGATGATTTGCAAACCTTGCCTCCAATGCGAGGAGAAGCAGACAAAGTACATACTTCTTCTAGTGATTGCCGAAACATTGGGAGCGGGACGAATTGCAACAGGCAGAGGAAAAGGAAGAGAAAGAGGTAGATAAAGAGGAAGAGGTGTTGAAGCTAGACGTAGGATATGCATTCATCAACGATAGCAAGATAATACTCGACTTAACTGCAGGAAAATTCCCAGTCGACACATTACTTCACCTTTCGTATGTTTTATTACCAATTGATGCCGACAGCATTACAGATCATAATTTAACCATTATTTGTGTTGTATTTTACAGTTGTCATTCTAGTGCAAGTTTGCACTAACAAATGTTGTACAATGTCTTACAGATTTGGACAAAGTCCTGTCCAAGACTGCACAGGTTGGAGAAGCGGTTCCGTTCAGAGGTTAGACATCCCTTCACTACTTTTAGATGCATAAGGATGTGTTATGTATTTTATAAATTTATTTTGTGAACTGTGTTCAGTTAATTATATTAATAGGAGGAGTTGATGTTAGTTGATTGTTTATATTGATAGGAGTTGATGGTACTGGAGAACAGAGAGGTTTTATCGGCACACGAGACAAAGTTGTTGACGATGTACTGAACGACAGAAAAAATGAAAGGTACGGTTCAGTTTACTACTTTCAATTAACCTGTTTCGTAGTATTTTAAATAAGTTCGATTTTCTACGGATACTTCTTCCCTAATGGGGACATTGTCGTGTCTATGAATCTTCATGAAATGCCATGCGAATGTGCTACTCGACGTGGACATGCGCACGCTTAAACAGGGGCATGGCTATCGGACACTGTAAGTCGTGGCATCTGACATGTTATTTTTCCACTATATTTGCATGATGGACATTTCCAATATAGGAACATGTTATTTCGTATTAGATTTAAATCAACTTGCAACCTTATTTAGCAGTTGTCTCGTCTGTTACATGTTCCAGCCAATAAACTTGGTTGCGGTTCAATTGACTAACGGATAGCGCAAGTAAACAAAGACGGGAGACATATGCTGGTTTTTTCTAGTATATCCGTCGGTAAGTAAGTGTTTTAGGTCGGTTGCGTTTGTAGATGACATATTTTCAGAAATCTTTGGCTGACTGACCTTTACACACACCAAACATGCAGACTTTTTATACTAAATCAAAAAACTCAACCTCTGAACTATGAAAATATTGTCAAATCATATTTTGGACATGACAGATATACGGTGTGCTTGATGCATGTGAGAAGGTAATATGAATGTCCATCCCTAATGGGTGAGTAAATTAACATGAATGTCGATCCATTAACATGTAATGTCAATGTAAATATTGAAAGTGAGTAATGTTCGCATTGCCCCCAAACAAGTCTTCACTTGTGGTTTTCTGTGTAGATTTACATGCGTTTCAATTATAGAGGAGTAAACATTAGTTTGCGTACAAATAAATATGGTAGACCGTGTGGCGTAACTTATTTGACTCATTGGCATCCGCCACACTGGACACCAAAAAGCTTAACGCGGCAAAAATGTTGGTATGTCCTGCTGAATTTCACAAATCTACTTCCAGACTGTGACATCATTTACATAAACCAACCTTCCCTTCTTTGCAAACAGGTTCAAACAATGCATGCCTTATTGCAACTACAGTTTGGAAATGAATATGCTCAAGACGTGCGTACCTTTGACGTCTGGATGTTATAAAAAAGGCTATTTACAACAGCTGGACGAGTAATCCACAAACCCTGCGTCACATTTACTTGACTCCTGAATGACTCATTTAACGAACCTGCTTATATTTATAAGAAATTTAATGTTGCATTTCATTTGTAGCACTTTCGACTGTGGGATGTTTGTGATCAAGTACATGCAGCGGCCTGATATACCCAGCGGTCCACACAAGGTACATTCTACCGTTTCATTTCCAATTGCGAAATAAATCCTTTTATTTCCTACAGCTGTAACTGTACCTGATTTTTGTTATTCGCTTTCTCTACATAGTTTCTTCCTTCTGTGCGTCGTAAGTTGTTGCTTCACTTCGTTATGGATGTGAATAATTCAAAGATCGGCGAGTATCTTTCGTGCATGTGATTGATTGCAATTACAACAAATAGGGCAGTAATGGAGAATGGGCTGCCAGTACGAGAGTAATTTGGATGCCCAACCACAGTTCACTTTTTTTTGTAGTACTTGTTTTCCAGAGGGGTGTAAATATGAGTCCTCCCGATGTTACGAACAATGATGTAAAGATTGATCACTAATTTGTTTGTAGTACAAGTACAAACTGGATGACTGCATGAGCTTCTCTGCGACAATTTTTAGGTCGCACCTTGTGATAATACTAATTTCCCACGCATATTGATTGTACACATAATTTGGATGTTTAGGACTAGAAACAAAGGATAGTACTAATCTTTGTTCGCTTTTATCATGGCCTGTAAGTACTTACCAAATTGTGCATAAGTGGGATGTGGCAACTCCATCGATCAGTAGAATTATGGGTACGTGTTTTGGTGGGCTGATGTCACCCTATGTCATGAATAAATCGATGCAGTTACACTTGAATTTGTACAAAATCCGATGTGGCCGAGCGATGTGTTCTTTTGTGGGTTTGTTTTTGAATGCCATAATTTGTCCGAAACATAGCAAAAAATATCCCACAGAACAAAACAAATAGCAGTGACTATGATGCACCAACAGGGGATCACCTGTCGACAAACTGCTGTAATTCTCCTGTGGAACCACCTTACTATTATGTTTCCAACTGTCCCTCCACATTGTGGGCTTAACATCGACAGGTCAAGCTTTGTATTTTGCCAACATTATTCTGTAATTTAAAATCTCTTGCAACCAACACTATTCCTATGGTACTTACAGACTTTGATACTAAATAAAAGTACTCAACCTCTTTACATAACAGATATACTAGTGTGCTTGATGCATGTGAGAAGGTAATATGAATGTCCAGACCATTAAAGTAAGTGCATGAATGCTTATCTTGCTATCGTTGCATGAATGCATATCCCTACGTCTGTAGCTTCAACACCTCTTCCTCTTCCTCTTCCTCTTCCTCTTCCTCTTCCTCTTCCTTTTTATCTACCTCTTTCTCTTCCTTTTCCTCTGCCTGTTGCAATTCGTCCCGCTCCCAATGTTTCGGCAATCTTACTAGGAGAAGTATGTACTTTGTCTGCTTCTCCTCGGATTGGAGGCAAGGTTTGCAAATCATCAAATGAAGATACACTCTCTTTTGCAACGTTTTTGATGGCCAGAAGCTGAATCGGAAGAGATTTGGTTTCTTCGCTTGCGTATGTTTCTTCGCTTAGGCAATCACTCCCCTTGTATCAGATGACCCTACTGACAAATCACTCATAGACACACCAGAAGGAATTAAATCATCTACCGACTTACCAGTCACATTCAAAATTTTGTTGGCAAAATGTTCACAATGGCTCCATTGTCAATCAAAACCTTAGTTAAAGGGCAACCATTTAGGTGAGCAGTAACATACAAAGGTCTCAAATCCCTCATTACTTCAGGCTTGGGTGACTGAAGTACCACCTTCTCACTACTACCAGTTTTTACCACTTGAATAGACTTGCCAGCTTCCTTCCTGGATTTACTCACCTCTGTCATCATCACAGTAGGCTCTGATAAATCCTTTACATCACCCTCTAAATATTCTAACTGCCTAGGCTTTGCTTCAAACTTCCTGGGTAAAACGAAAATCATGTTGCAATCAAGGTTTGTAGGTAAGGACCCAAACCTAATTGCAGTAAGCTTTTCACCAAAGTCCCCAGAAATTTCAGACTTTATATCCTCCTTGCTGTCGACAGGAGCTTCTCTTAATTGTTTTGCCACTACTGCACTCTCATCAACCATTATCTCATCTTTGGCACTCTCTTCATCAAAAAGGAGAGCCTTAGATATCTCCTTCAACTGCCTCCTAAGAAGTATCTTTTTGGGTGTTTTATCCACCACCTTTTCTGTCTTACTTGAGTCACCAGCCTCTTCCTTATCTTTTTCCCTTACCCAGATTAAATTATTTTGATCATCCCTCTTTGGGTTGTCACCATCCTTTGTTGAAAACATGACATGATACTTCCTCTACTTTCTTCTAATTTGAGTCCTAGTTGGACCTATATGTTTCCATCTTGACAAAGGAAATTTTGGATGTAACACACATTGCCAACCAACATGTGTAGGAACTGGTGGCTTTACCATCCTTGGTTGAGCTGGGGGGTAAGCTTGTGGAAACCTTATCCCTTGGCCATGAAACTGACTTGGCCTGAATGGACTCACTCCACTCATCCAAGCCATAAACCTCTGGCCTTGGCCAACAAATGGCCTTGACATAAAGACTGGCCTCTAAACATGAGTATGGCTACTGGATGGCCTCTAATTCCTCAATTGCCTCACTTTAATTCTAACCCCTTCTGCACCATGGAGAGAAGGGTAAACAGGTTCCCATTTAAATAGAAATAGACCACCCTTCTCACCATATGATCTGTCGACAGGTCCAAAAACTCTAAGATCTTGCCCATCATGCAATAACTTCTCGCCATTGAAAATTTGAAGATCACCTCCACCTAAGGTATTGAACCTTAAGCCATGATCTCTCACACTCTCCTTCAACTTATCAGCCAAAATTGCTTGTAATTTTTCCTTCTCAGTTCCATACCTTGAACAAACAAACTTGTTCTCATCTATCACCTTATTTCCCTTCTTTTGTTTCTCTTTATGGATTTTCTCCAAGTCAGCTAGCAACACACTTGGATTTGGGGCCTTCCTCTTGATGCTAGTTGTTATCATATGAATTGGTGCCATCTCTAGAAAAGGATTACTTTCTACTGCCACAACTCCTTTCTCTTTCTCTACATATTTCAATAACCTTTTTTGTATTAAATCCTGCACACAATTTCTAAAAGTCACATAATTTTTGGTAGAATGTCTAAAAGTATTATGCCATTTACAATATTCTTTTCTTACTCTGTCTTGTTCTTTTAGTATTACATGTCCAGAGAATAGTGTTAAAAACTTGTTAGCCAACAATTCATCAAAAATGGCATTAGCTTTAGACAAATCAAAAGAATACTGCCTAAATGTGGTGTTTGTATTTCTTTTAGTTGGCTGAGTTGCTAGCATATTTACTGGTTTGTTTACTTTACTCAAAGTTGTGCCACATCTACATCAATTTCTGCTTCCAAGTCAACCTCTTGGAAATAAGTCCCATATGAACTTGCATTTCTATGCCTTTCCTCCCTAAGTATTGACTTATATCTGGTCGGTCTAGATGACAACTCAAACAAGTCCCTAAATTCCATTCCTTCAAATTTCTTCCTTAACTTAAATTCTAACCCATTTTGGGCCATTCTCACAATCTCAACTTCAGGCATATACATTCTACACCTATTCTTTGCCCTTTTAAACCTATCAATGAATTGTTCTGTACTCTTAAAAAACTTTTGGCTTAATTCAAATAAATCAACTAGAGTTGCTTTAGGTTTAGTTCTATAAAATTGGGCATGAAACTGATTTTCCATATCCACCCAGGTATGAACTGAATTAGCAGGAAGGTTGAGAAACTATGTAAAAGCAATCCTAGACAAAAAATGTGGAAATAACCTCATTTTGAGAATATCATTGTTCCCTATTTCCCCACACTATAAGTTAAACATTCCTATGTGTTTAATTGTTGACTGGTTTTTCTCACCATGAAACAAGGAAAACACAGCCACTCTGTAATTCCTAGGGTAAGGCTTCCTAAACCTAGGCCTTTCAGGCCTTCTCATCCCTGGGCCATAAAAGTCTTGAACAATTTGTATAATTTGGTCCCTTTGAATATTATCATTTTGCCCCCATAACCATAGTTGTTTTCAAAAGGTTCTTGCCTCTCAAAATTTAAAGGAGGTCCTAGTCCCCTTGGCCTTGGACCATTGCCATATGGATCATAATACATTTTAGGTCTATGCACTTTAGGATATGCACCAACATTCCCAAAATTATTGATCCTTTGATTTCCATAACCCATATTAGGAACCTCTCCATACCAACATTTTGGTTTTCAAAACCTTGACCATAATTTTCAAAAACCACATTAGTTCTTGGTCTCATGTTTGGATAATTATTGAATTCTGTTTTAAACAAATTTCTGTTTTAAACAAATTTCTGTTTTCTACACCATTTTGACCATAAAGTGGATTAGAAAAAACATTAGGTCCAAATTGCCCCCAGGCCAATTTTCTTGATTTTTAAAATTCGGAGTTTGAAATACCTCTTGCATTCTTTCCTCAGCAGTTGGATTCCTATAGAAGGATATTGGTCAAGGTTCTGAAAAGCGGTTGTGGTCGCCGTAACGGTGGTGGTGACGCATATAGATAGACATACACAAACAAAATGGTTTAGTGATAGCAGCTGAATAGAATAGCATAGGTCTTACAGTTTCAACAAATCATAACATGTTCTTCATCTTCTTCCTCTCTCTCTATCTCTTGCTCCTCCATTTTCTCTCTTTATCTTCCCTCTTCTCTCTATCTTCCTCCATTTTCAGCTTTTTTTTGTGTTTTTTCGAAAGAAACAGTTTGAAACCGTTACGTAACGGTGCGTAACAGACCGTTACGGCTGTTATGGCACCGTTACGACCGCTACGGCAGCCACTACGGCCGACACACCTGTGAATCTCAATCACACTGCAAAAGCGGCCGTAACGGGTGGCGGTAACCGCCAAAACCGTTACGTAACGACGTTACGTAACGGTTGCGGCCGCTTTTTAAAACCTTGATATTGGTTCACCAACAGACTGTTGTGGCATACCAGTTGGTGGATACCAGTTGATGGCATCAAGTTACCTCCTGCCTTTGAAGACATCTTTTGTGGCTTTACCTCACTCTGGCTGGAGTACTCCATCGATGGAACCTTCAACACACTTCTTACTTCCCCCCAACAGGATTTGATTCTCTTCCAGTGACTGGTTCGCCAAAGCCTCCCTTATCTAAGCCACCAAGACTCCTGTGGGGATTTTAGCATGGCCATTTGTCTGGCCTTGTGTACTGAATGCTTGGCCACTCATCTGGCCTTTTGGAGTCACTATCTGGCTCACATGTTGAATACTGCCACCATCAGCCAAGACCAAATCCTGGTCCACTTCCTTTTCCTCAAACTCAACAGGCCTCTTCTTCGAATACTTATCAACTTGTTTCTTTGCCTTCACCATTGTTCCAAATTATGCTGGAATGTCCCACCGGGCGTGCCAAAAATTGTTAGTAAAAATTATGCTTACTCCCAATCGACAAGAATTAAACAACAATTTCAACTAAACAATCAAACAAGAACAACCAAGAAATTGTGGAATCGGTTCAAATGCTTCAAAAGAATGAGGACTTCTTTAGAACAACTGAAAGTAACAAAGTAAACAAAGCAAACACAAAGTAATTTTAGAATGAAATTACTGAAGTTTACCTAGTTACAAACCGTAAATTACAAAAGAAATTACTTCTCAGTTACAATAAACTGCTCCTAAGTCTAAAAACTATGTGTTATTAAGTTGTTGATGATCCTCATCTCTCTACAAATCTCTGGCTTTATAGCTGTCCTTACTTCTCTAGCCCATGATCCCATGATCCTCCAAGTCTGCAACTGCTGCTGATGTATGACTGTTGTTGCCCCTTTTATTTCCAAAGACTCAAGCTCCATTAAATCTTCAATTTTGCTTGTCGAATGGCTTCCCCTACATGATGCCACGTATCCATCATCACTTTTAATCCTCCGTCGATAGAGAGAAACACACACTTCGTGCATGACTCCTCTTGCAAGTTGCACATTAAACCCATGACCTTCTGCCAATAACTACTTCACTATCTGGGCCACTCCACACGTAGGATTCAACTTTCATTGGTGAAATTTGTCCTCTGATTGATGCAAGATCCCCATTTTGACCCTGCCACATGCCATTACTTGACTGGCCCACCTGTCGACATTATCCAACAAAAATGGGTGCAAACTATTGGAATGTGTCCCACATTGCCTAGAGTTGCCCCATCTATACTGGTTATAAGGCTCTAGTTTCTCTCTCCTTAATCCTGGGTTTTAAGGAGAAGTGTGGGCTGAGCTTTTCAACTTGGTATCAGAGCTTGGTTGGGCCTATGATTGGTGTGCCGTTTGTCTGGCTACTGTATATTGTGGTCCATGAGGATGTATTGGAATGTGTCCCACATTGCCTGGAGTTGCCTCATCTGTACTGGTTATAAGGCTCTAGTTTCTCTCTTTAATACCTGAGTTTTAAGGAGAAATGTGGGCTGGGCTTTTTAACTCAAACAACAGGTTAGATCAGTTATGTGGAATGAGAGATTGGAAGCATGTTTGCTCATGGGTTAAGTGGAGTATTTCATTCCCAGTGTTCTATGATTGACACACATTTATGAAGTTTTTTTTAAAAAAAAAAAAAAAATGGGAATTGTGTAATTAGTCCCAAGACTAGCCATGCTTTGCAAAATAATGCCGGGCTATTGAGATAGAATTTGTTTATAATATGAGCAGCTGACATGTGGATGTTGAGGAGGATGAGTGCCAAAACAAGAAAGGTTCAAGTTACAATTGAACACATGCAGAGAGAAACTAGGATGGTTTGGCACTCTGCAACGAAGACCAATATGGTGATGGGTTGAGAATGGGAAGAACAAAGGGTTGGGTGGCCTGATTGTGGTGTTCAGTTGGCACGAGAAAATAGAAAATAATTAATTATGTTTTAAATAAAGGGTAAAGTGGTGATTTAATTAAATATTTTTCATGACCATCATCAAATACAGTAGCATCATTAACGGATCTTTACTGGCATGGACCAAATTGTTGTGAAATTTAAAATTTAAGGTAGTTCGGTGTAATTTTGCCAAAAACTACGGGGCTAGCTGTAATATTCCCAAGCCTCAATGGAGATTAGTATAATTTATCCCAAATAAAAATTGGGAAAATAAGGTCTTAGAATTCTGGAAGTATGTAGCTTTTGAAAGATGTTTGAAGGAACTGACAGGCAATTGGTTTGTTTTATACTAATTTATGCATTTTGTCTTTTCTTTGACATCTGCAACTAATTTAGAAAGTAGTTATTCACATTTGCAGAGTCCATGCATTCTCCTTTATCGAAAACCAAACCGGGTATCCAACAAGAACCATTGGATGATAGCATTGTAACAAAAAACTGAACCAAGTCACAAGGAGCCCGACGACAATGGCATGGTTAAATCTGCTCATCAAGTTGTTGCTGAAATGCCGGAGAGTGCTGTTGCAGTCCCGTCTGGTAATAGTTTGTTTTCGAAGGTTGTTGAATTGTGGCATCCAAATGGAAAGATACAACCAGAGATCAAGAAAGACATGTAGCAAGGACAAAAGTTATTAACTTACCTCTGAAATGCATAGGTCTGATTTTTAGCTGTTCTTGATTCTGTCGTAGTATAATCTCGTGTCTGATGTTAGAACTGTTGGTTGAAGTCATAACACAACTCAGCGAGAGTACCCTTTCAATGAGGTTCATTTTATGAAATACATGTCATTATGCATTTCACATGACAAGTCTACAATTGATAAACTATTGACAAATGCTTTGAGTTATATATTTGAATACTATTTGATGGGACCTTTTATATGATAATAATCATATCATGTAATTGTCCTATAGAATAATGTATTTCACATGTGATAGTCGATTGAGAATTTGATTCTAAACCTTTTTCTCTTTGTTGATTGGATGAGTTCAAGATTATTTTTATTTTTATTTTAAATGTCATGTCTCATTTACAGTAAAAAATTATTCATTGTCATATGCGACATTGTCTTATAGTATATCTTAACCATTGATTGGTGTAGGCCGCACCAGTTAACGGTTGACATATCTTCTATACCTGACAACGTGGAAGAGTATGCCTAATTTACTTTTTATTAGATAGGTCAGATAAAATTAGATTGAGTTTAACATAATTTGTACAAAGCATGTACTTAAACTCACAACCTCAAAAAATTAATAGGCCGAGTCGTAATCACTAATCAAGATCCAGAACTTGATTTGATTATATTATATGATGAGCAGGAGTTAATTAAGAGAGGCGTGCCAACCATCTTTGAATTTTGTCATGTCCAAACATTTGAATGACATTAACTAACATACAATCTTATTAATAATAATATAAGATTTTTAATAATGTGATTTCTATTCCATATTTCATATAAGGGTTTTTTTATCAATAAATCTCATTTAGATGTGTTCTATCCCAATAAGTCCACAAAGGAAAATTATAATTTAATTGGTCCCATATGTTTATACTTTTATTC
Source organism: Camellia japonica (assembly GCA_030407325.1). NCBI lineage: Eukaryota > Viridiplantae > Streptophyta > Magnoliopsida > Ericales > Theaceae > Camellia > Camellia japonica. The sequence goes on from JAPPVO010000031.1 coordinate 125,859,968, forward strand.
CATAAGGTCTTTTTTTCCTGATTTATATTTTTTGTTGGACTATTATACCCTTATGTCTATATGTTGATATATATTATATACAAAATAACATACATGTTTCCCTCTGTTTTTGTTGTGGTAGGGTTTCGTTACTATAGGAGAGAAGACGACGACACAGAGTTCATGGTAATGTTTTGTTGCGGTAGGGTTTCATTCATGTAGGAGAGAAGATGATGATTCAGAGTTTGTGCTATGTTTTTTTTTTTCTACCATACTTATGATTTCAGCCGAAATCAAAGGAAGAGAGGAGGATTTGAATTGAAGGAACAAAGGTAATGGCTTACAAACTTGTTCAGTAGATTGATTGAAACCCACCTTCGACTGGATTGAATCAAAGGGAAAGAGGAGATGGGTTTGAATCACAACTACTTTTGTATCCAGTCTATATTGTTACATACTTGTTCTTCGAAGGTGCGTTTGGTTTGATTTGATTTGGATTGGTGGAATGGTGAAATTACATGGGTTGTTCATGATAGCGATATGATGAAGATGAAGATGTGAGTGATAATTTTTTGTTTTTACAGAGATTGATTTTTTTTTTTTTGGATTTCTAGTTCTATTCCTGCCATTATTTTTGGTTTTTTTGTCAAACAATGTAAATGTTTACATTTCATATTGTTTGGAAGTTTAAGAAATGAGTGTTGGAATTGTGAATGAGGTCTCTGATACAGTAATGGGGCTTTTTTTGTAAAGAGATGAGGTGTGTTTGGTTTGATTTGGATTGTTGTCATGGTGGAATTGTAGGAAGTGTTAATAATAGTGATAATAATGAAGATGAAGACGAAAATTATGAAGATACAGAGGAGGATGTGTGAGGATTTTTTTTTTTTTTTTTTTGAGAAATTGAGATTTTTGAATTTATGATTCTGTTATTGTCATTGTCATTGATTTTGATTTTTTGTTATTGGATTTCAATGTAGCAATGATTTTTTGAGATTAGTAATGTGTCTGATATAAAAATGATGTAAATATTCATATTATTAATCAGTGTTAATACTTATATTAATTTGAATTGAAAATTTGTTATTGTGTTGTCTATTGGTGTTAATATTATTCACATGCCAATATAATATTGAATGGTGAATATGTTTTCATTGTATTCATTACCATTGTGACAAGGTGATGTTAAGGTTCACATTAGCATTGCATCAACTTACATAATTACAAACCTTAACTTTCATTTTGAATATAAACATGATGTGAATATGGACACTAAAACATATGAATGGGAAGGTTCACATAAATTCTGGAATATAGATAAAGACACTATGATTTCAAAGTGTTAATTACTAAATGGAATGGTGATATTAAAGTTCACATCAAAATTGCATTGCTCACAAATCACATTAAGCTAATTATTGTGTGTATATAATTGTAAAACAGCTAACAACAATGTAAAGGTTCACATTGATTTTTTAATTTCTAAAAATGACTACATCAACATTGCAGTACCCGCCCATCATTTTTGGTTGTACACAAACATGAAGTATATGTTATGCACAATCAAATTATTGATGTGAATGTTAACATCATGAATAAAACATCAAATGAATTAATTTAGTCACATTAAGCCAATAGTTATGAGTACATAATTATAAAATAACATAAACCAATATGAATATTAACATTGACTTTCTAGTAGCAATATATGAAACATACCATTGTATCTTATTAAGTACGATCAAAATAACTAATTATGATTCTTTGTCCAATGTATTCTAATATTTACAAATCAAAAGGATATGGATTTATATTCAATTTTTCTCGCCGTATAAAATGTGTCTTTCGATGCCTTGTATGTCTCTAGCACGCATACGATGGCATCATTGAACTTCATGCATTTGTCGAGGTCAACTTTACCGATCCTCAACACATCAAACAACTGCCAAAATGGTGTTTCCTTCAAACAATCCAGTTAAGGATCCGAGAACTTGGTACTCATCATCAGTTTTACTAACCCAATGATGTTAGATCGGTAGTTGACTTTTTTCATGTTCACTTTTCGAGAGGGCTGGCTATTTGTTCAAGTTTGTCTTTGACGTAGAACTGTTCTCTTTTTATTTTGCCATGAAATCTACGAGCAACATCTGCTTGTTCAATTAGAAACAAATTTACTGTTAATGGTCACAAATGGTAAATGATAACAAGTACAAACTATATGTGCTGTGAATAGTGGAATGATGTGACCATGGTTGCATTGAGCAAAAACATCATATGAATATTCACATGAACACAGTACAACATAGGATAAAACAATAAAAGTTAAATACATGGTGTGAGCATTCACATTGATCATATATCACGTCATTAATTCATGTGTTTGAAAAATGAACAAAATTTTGGGAGTTTAAATCATTTGATCATAATCAACAACACCAACAAGGACAACCATCAAAAAATTGGAGTAAAATAATAGATGAAATATGAAATAATAACATATTACAACTATTAAATTAACACGATGTATACATGATGTTAATATTCACATCATTACATTATATATTTGACTGTGAATGTTCACAGTCAAATATATAATGTGAATATTCACATGGACTGTATTTGATGTCATTTTTTATTTTGGATGAAAAATAATAAAAAATTAGGGATTCAAATTATTTGATCATCATCAACAATCAACAACATCAATAAAGCCAACATTCACAAAAGGGGAAAAAATAACTACAATATTACGAAATAATATCACATTACAACCAATCAACAAGAATGATGGCCACATGATGTAAATGTTCACATAAGTTCATTACAATCAATGTAATGGGGAAACACAACAACGATATATCAAATAGTTGTTTTGGAATTCACATTGAACCAAAATGGAAAGGGGGGGAAGGATAGTGTGAATATTCATATGTACCGTATTTCATGCCACTTTCAACATCAATAAGGCCAACATTCACAAAAGGGAAAAAAATAACTACAATGTTATGAAATAATAGCACATTACAACCAATTAATAAGAATGATGGCCACATGATGCAAATGTTCACATCAGTTCATTACAATCAAATGTAAAGGGGAAACACAACAACAATAATATCAAATAGTTGTTTTGAAATTCACATTGAACCAAAAAGAGGGGGGAAGGATAGTGTGAATATTCACGTAGACCGTATTTCATGCCACCATTAACAATTAATATCACCAACAAGGCCAACATTCACAAAAGGGGAAAAAATAACTACAATATTATAAAATAATATCATATTACAACTAATTAACAAGAATGATGACTACATGATGTAAATGTTCACATCAGTTCATTGTAATCAAACATAAAAAGAGGAACACAACAACGACATTTATCAAATAGTTGTTTTGGAATTCAGATTGAACCAAAAAGAATGGGGAATGATTGGTGCTTACATTTGTTCCTCATTTTGGTCGATTATACACATCGACCGATGTGAACTTTCACAGAGTTGTGTCTTCAAATCGTTGGCAATGAACGAACGACGGTTAGATGATGGGATGTTGGTGAGATTGAATCGATGTAAACTTCCGCGGCAGTGAATCGTCACTTTGGCCTACGTTTCCAGTCGCCGACAATGACTCGGCGATAGTGGAATGACGGTAGGATGGTTGACGGCACGATGTGAAACCTAGGGTTTGGAAGAGATGACTAACCCTAGGGTTTGAGAGAGATGACAATGAGGGTTTTGGGAAGGAGAAATTTTCTATGTGAAATATGGAATGATGAAAGTGGAGTATTTTGATGCGGTTTGATTTCAGGAATGGAAATACGTATGTGAGGGCTTGGGGCTATTTCGTCTTATTACATCGATCAAGACCTAATGGAGTATTCAAAAATATTTTGTATTAGATGAAATAGAACTCTTAGAAAGAAAATTTACTAAAAAAGCACCCTTCTTATAAATATACTTGTTATTTTCTTGAAATACAAACATGAGCTAAAATGACCGTAGATCTTTGTCTATAGACGGAGCTTTCCTTGGGCCTTCGTTAGGTGGCTTCTTGTGAAATATATTGTGTTCATTCATGGCACACTCACTCACTTGGCTGCAAAGTAACATGTTGCTCTTCTCAATCTTCTCTCCACTAATTGCTTGCTAGTACTCTTCTGTCACATACCATCCTTTTCATAAAGAAGACAAGTGATCTATTGATAAACTTTAATTAACGAAATAACCCTCACAGTCCAATCAGAAACTTCCAGCTACCAAACAAAAAATTTGTATATTTTTTATATGAGAAATGCTAGGTTTCATGAAAACTAGCAAGGAAAACCATCATGAAAACTGTCTGCACCGTTAGATCAGATATGATCTCATGATCCAACGGTGCAGATGAATTTTCATGATGTTTTTCATGAAAGTTTTCATGAAACCTAGTATGACCCTTTTTATATTCCATAAATATATATTATTTAGGATTAATTGGTGAAGAATCATTCTTCATAAGTCGCTTTTAATCCTTTTTTGTGGTAAGGATACATATTGAAAAGTTATCCAAAAATTGATCAAAAATGTTGTCAAAAAGTTGCCAGCGGTGATGGCTAGTGGTGGTGAGATGGACAGATAAGTGATATTGAATATATAGGTGACACATGTACAAATAATTAGATATATAGGTGACACGTATACAAATAGATAATATTTGAACAAATATACAGATAAGTAAATTTTGAACATGCTCAAAAAGTTTAAGTTTGGACTTATTGGCCTAACAATTTTAGAAATCGACATCTGGCTAAAGTGCCCTATTATTTTTAATACATTTTTTTTCAAACTTCCAATATAAAATTAATTTAAATACAAATATTAATGTAAATGTACATGTATCTTAAAATATATGTGTTCAAAAGGCACTCACATTTTTAACCTATTGTCATATTTATAGTATTTTTTTTATTTATATATAATTTTGAATATATTTATGAAATAATTAATTTAAACTGCTTTGAAAATTAAACTAAATTCAACATTCTTCTAATATAATTCTTTCCTTCTAATAATGTGGCGATGACTAAATTTTGATTCCAATTTTTTTTAATGATTAACAGTAATTTTAAAATAAATATATTAACACCGTATAAATAACAAATATGAGTGCACATGATAGAGAAAAAAATATTTTGTTTGGTTATTTAGCTTTCAAAATCAAATTTAAAATTGTCAATTCAAATTTATTTATTTTTAGGAATTATTTTAATATTTTGATCAATTTATTTTTAGTTTTCAGATACATTTAATCTAGATGTACTCCAACAGTAAAATATTTGTGAAAAAATTGTTAAAAAAATCAATTAATACTACCAAGGATTATTTTGGGTATAGTTTATAAACTAGTTTTTTTTTTGCTTATTATGAAAGATGTACAGAAAAGTAAAGAAGTGATGTGACCCAAATAAGTCAATAAACAAAGAAGTTAGCTTTTTTAAATGTTGCCAAAAGAGGCCTAAATATAAATAATAATAATCATCATCATAAAAACTATTGGTGTAATTTGCCCAATTTTTAAAAGATTTCTTCTCAAATATTTTACATTTTGATTACATTTAGATTAGATACATCTAAAAAATAAAAATGTTCAAAATATTAAGGTTTGGCAAAATTTACAGTAAACTATTTTTTGTCTACAAAAAACATTAAATATGTTTATATTTATTTTCAGTAAAAACGAAAACAAAAAAAAACATGTTCAGTACATAAGTATTTTAAAATTAAACAAGTGAAAATGGAGGATATGGAAGGAGATTGTTGACGGTTGGAGATGGTGACCCAAGGTGGTTATTGACAATCAGATGTAATGGCTGAAAGTAGTTGCCACTAATAAGAGACAATTGGCAATAACTAGAGGGGATTATTAGTTACGAGAAGTGTTGGCTGTCACAAGTAAAAGGCAGTAGACAATAGCTATATAAATATATTTAATAAATAAGATTGAGATAGGGACGGGGTAGATCGAGATGGGAGAGCAATGAGCGGCAGTAGGAAAGTGTGGGAAAAGAAGAAGAAATGAAAAAAAATAAAATAAATAACAAAAAATAAAATCTACTTTTTTGTGTTTGTTTATAACTTTTTAAAAATAAAAATAGAAATAAAAAATAAATAAAGAATATAAACATTAGCAAAGAGACAGAAATTTGGTGCCAACTTACCCGCTCTTCATCGGTCTATAAATACCGATCGATAGAAGCTCGTCGTCACCAACAAGTAACTGAGAGTGTATCTGCGTATCGGAAAATGGAAACTATCGATGCCGCCAAGCTTCGCTCCGAGTTCTTACAAGTTCTTCGCAGTTGATGATCCTCTGAAGGCCTGAATTTCAAATTATAATCTCAATTGATCTCTCTGATTTGATTTGTTGAGTTCAAATTAGTCACTCTTGTTTTTTCATGATCTGAGACTGTGAAATACACTTTCAAATGACTTCTTTTTTAGCATTGCTCTCTTTTTGTGTCTGGAAATGTCGAATCTGTCACTCACTCACTCACTTTGATATGTCCAAGTGTGAAGTAATGTCAAATTAGTTGATAGGTCTTTCGACTTTTGATTTTTGTTGAGCACAAATTGGTTGCTGCTAATCATTCATGGATTGTGTAGCGATCCCGGTTTTAACCCGTCTCTTTGTGGTCTTTCGGGCTCGAGTTGGTATGGTTTTGAACAGTGTTACGTATCTTAGTTCCCTGCATTTCACTCATTTTGGTTATCGGGTTGTAGCGGTGTGTTTGGAACAGGTAATGTCTCATGTTTGTGTCGGGTTGTAGCATATCTTTCATGTTTTGCCACTTCGCTAACTATGTCGGGGATCAAGCTGCCCAGTCAGCTCGCGGGGGTCGAGGGGGCAGTGCCCCTTGGCGGGTCCGAGGGCAGCGCCATGGCGGGGTCAAGGGGCAGCGCCCCCGAAGCAAAAATGCAAAATGCATTCGAAGTTGCTTGTCCGCTCGAGCGGCCGTTTATGCGCTCGAGCGGAGAATGTTTGGTTCCAGAAGTTTGACCTGTCTGCAAAAGTACTGGGAATGTGTATTTGACGCTCGAGCGGGGCTTTCCACGCTTGAGCGGACCATGTTATATCAGTTCGTGAATCTGATATTTCAGATCACTTTTGTATATCTCTCTCTCTAAAAACATTTCCTCTCCCTTCTCTCTACATTTCCTACGCAAATTGGATCAAAACCTTGATTTCTCAAGATCCATTAGAGTTTGCCATAGTTCTTCATCAAAGTTGGTTAACTTCTCGAGGGCTTCGTTGTGTGCGGTGAAGATCGAGTTTCGACACCGTTGATTTTGGCATCTCATTTCTTCTTCAAAACTTGAGGTAGGGATTTTCTTAGAATTATATATATATATTTTGCAAGATCTATATGATTTTCGAAATCATCTTTCGATAGCTTTGAAAATTGATTGTTGATTCAAGAAGTTGAGCGGTTTTGAAAGTGGGTTTGTTTCTTATTCTTTTAAAATGATCTTATGGGTTTTGATCTTCGTTGATTGAAGAAAAGATGATTTTGGAAAGTTTTCTTTCAAAAGATTTGAGTTGTATAGTTTTGGTGAGAAAACCTAGAATTTGGGATTTTTTTAAAAGAGACTGAAAATCCATGAATGATATTGTTATATTTATTTTGTGTGTCAAAATAAATGGATGTTTGGAAAATTTCTTATTTATATTTATATAAATGATGAATTTCAGGGAATATGAGAATTGTTGTTCATTTTGGAAATTATTGTTCAAAACGTTGAAATAGTCTTGAAATGACTAATTGTTGAGGATACTTGAGAAGAGGGAATTGTGTTATTCCTTGGATGATGAATTGGAATAAAAGTATTTATATTCATCTTGTGTTATTGGCATATCAATTCATTTGATTACATTAAACTTTGAAAGTTGATTTGAAAACTTGCATTGAGAAAAGAATGTTGAGAAACAAGTTTTCATGGAATGGTTTTGGGGTAAATACGTTGGTAAGTCTTGATAGGTGGTGTAGATGATATTGAATAAGTTGGCCTGAGAGTCCGGGTGAAAGACCGAAAACCCGCGCGGATAGGTGTCGAGCCTTCCGGTTAATACCGGTAAAAATGACAAATTGGTAGTACTTGTATAGTCTACTTGCAGACACCGACCTAGGGATTACCAGAGTCGTATTTACCGCCCTTGAAATAAATTGTTAAGTTTTGAAAATTGAAATTGCATGACATCATTGAGCATGATGGTTTTCAAAAGATGAAAATGTGATTTATCTTCAAAAAGGGCATAGTGGCATGTGCATTTCATCTCTTGAGACTTGTATAAAATGTATATACTTTGTTAAGGATTTCCTACTGGGCTTTATGCTCACCCTACGGATTTTTGTGCAGGAAAAGATGTGGTGATGCCGCCTAACTAAAGGCGAGGAAATGTGTGTTGAGAGTACGAGATCTCATTTTGCTGTGACTCTGTGTGTAAGCCAAGGGCTGTATGTTGTGGGTTTGAATAACCGTTTTGTGTAACCAGGCTCAAGCCTTGGAAACTTGTAAACCCTTGGGGTATTTATTTGTTTATTTACTTGTTGTTGGATTAATGTATTGTTGCATGAAGAACTATTGTATCATGTAATGTAAGTTTGGAGATTTATATTCGGTTTTCCTTGAAAGAGCCATGATTGTTGTATTATCATTTGGGCTAGAAATTTGGGGCGTTACAACTTGGTATCAGAGCTACCGGGTTTGAATACTTGGAGCTCGTGGGAAGTGGTTGTTTAACCACAATGGGTTCATTTAGCATGCTTAGGAAGTGTTATGCATTTTGTGACTATGTGATAACATGCTTATGTGACTAAATGGGTATGGGATTGGACTTTTGGGATGTTGTTTGCGCCTGTTAAATTCCTTGAGGTCTTATTAGAAGGGTACTTGATCAATACTCATTCTACTAAGAATTCTTGGTTTTTCGTGGGACGAATTCATCATAAAAGAATAGTCGTATGTGTTTACATGACTAAGTGCTTATGTGGAGTGAAATTGAATTGTGTATATGGTAGAGAAATATATAGAATTGTTGTAGTCGAACGTGTGAGTCAAGTTACGAGCACATATGAGTTAATGTGCTAAATTATTTCTCTTGTGTCCTTTATTAGGATGTCAGGAAGGGTCAAGTCCGTGGTGGTAGAGGCGGGAGGCGTGGTAGGGCTCGCCGAGGTGTGCATGAGGTACCGGTCCATAGGGTTCCGGTGCAAGAAAAGGGTTCGAAGCTAATATGGCCGAGCAAGCAGGCCAAGCTAATGTGGCCGAGCAGGTGGGACAAGCGGGTCAAACCGCAATGGGGGCCCTAGCTCGAGAAATGGCAGGGGCTTTAAGAGAGTCTATGAACTTGTTGAGGGTGGAGAATCAAGCCCGAGAGAACACCGCGGAGTCAAGGGCGAGTTTCCTTACTAGAGAGTTCTTGCGGGCCAAACCGGATGAGTTCCATGGTGGTCCCGAGCCCAAGAAAGCGGATGAGTGGCTCGAACAAACTGTGAAGACATTTGAGATGCTTCACATCGAAGATAGTGAACTAAGAGTGACTCTAGCAAGTTACTACCTTAAGGGAGACGCGGGTCAATGGTGGAAATATGCCATGGGTAGAGTGGAGCCGACATGGGAAGCCTTTGCGGTTGCTTTCCAAGATAAGTACATACTTCCCACTGCTAGGAAGAGATTGAGGCAAGAGTTTAAAGACCTCAATGGCCGAGTTTGAGGCGGTCTTCTCTAGTTTGTCCAGATTTGCACCAGAGTTGGTGGCAACGGAAGAGCGCCGTTGCATTGAATTTGAAAAGAAATTGAAAACAAAAATTATGTTCAAGCTTGTCGGAAATATGATTCGGGAATATGACCGTCTTGTGGAGACGGCGACACACGTAGAAATTTCCATACAAGAGGAGGAGAGGCTTCGGAGTTCGAGGTCTAGGGGCCAAGAGTCTCAAGGAGACTATAGGCAGAACAAGAAGAGCAGGAACACCTATCCATCCCAGTCCCAACCACAGCAGTCTAGATCCACTTTTCCTTTGCCTAGTGCGGGTCCGGGAAAAAGTGCATCGAGTAGCTTCTCGTGTTTCAAGTGTGGCCAACCGGGTCACAAAGCCTTCTCATGCCCACAGAAGGAGGAGGGCAGTTAATGTTACCACCACCTAACCGATCTCAAAGTCAGTCTCAGTCTCAGAATAAAGGTCAAGGGTTTAATTGTTATCAGTGTGGTCAGCCGGGGCATATGAAGAGAACTTGCCCACAGTTGGGAGGCATCTGGCGCATCAGGGTCGAGGCAGACTCAGAGCCACCAGCAGGCTCAATCAGTCCAAGCTTCGCGAGTTAATCAGGGAGCCACTTCGGCTCAGTCAGTACAACAGGCCTATGCTCCGAGAGGGGAGCAAGTTAATCAGGGGCCACAGGGGCGTGTATGCTGTTACCGTGCCAGAGCAGTTGCCAGAATCCTCAGTTGTGAGAGGTATTTTTGTTGTGTCTAATTCTTTGGCTAATGTATTGATAGACACGGGTGCGTCTCATTCATTTATATCTACTGAATTTGCTTCTGCATTGGGGTTAGAGGTAGCACGGTTAGTGCCTCCACTCAGAGTAGAGTCACATGTTGGGGGTACAGTTGATTTAGACCGGGGTTGTCGTGATTGTGAAATAGAAGTTGCCGGGCGTCGACTTCCGTTTGCTTTTGTGTTGCTAGATATGTCGAGTTTTGATGTCATTTTAGGCATGGACTGGTTGTGTTCTTATCAAGCTGTGATTGATTGTTACCATCAGAGAGTTACAGTGTGCACTTCGGATGGTGATCGTTTCTATTTTCTGGGGAACCGAGTTGATAGAGCCTTGTCGCCAGTTGTTGACCCTCGTAACAAGAGCAAGCTTAGTGGCCTTCTTGCAACTCTCTTGGATAGTGAGAGTGACAGGACTCGTGTTGAGTTACCAAGGTAGTTTGGGAATACCCGGATGGCTTTCCAGAAGATCTTACTAGTTTACCACCTCACTGGGAGATCGAGTTCTCCATTGTATTAGTGCCTGGCACAGCACCGATTTCCATGTCACCGTATAAATTTACACCCGCTGAATTGCATGAGTTGAAGATTCAACTCCAAGAACTTTTAGACAAGGGCTTCATTCGCCCTAGGACATCGCCTTGGGGAGACCCGGCTCTCTTTGCGAAGAAGAAGGATGGGTTATTGCGGTTGTATATTGATTACCGCAAGTTGAATAGAGTTACAGTTAAGAACAAGTATCCTCTACCCAGAATAGATGATTTGTTTGACCAACTTAGAGGGTCTCGTTGCTTCTCAAAAATAGATTTGAGGTCGGGGTACCATCAGTTGAGAGTCCGAGAGGAGGACATTCAGAAGACGGCCTTTCGTACTCGTTATGGCTACTATGAATTCCTTGTAATGCCTTTTGGGTTGACCAATGCACCGGCTTCCTTTATGGATTTGATGAACAAAATTTTTTGGGAATACTTGGACCGTTTTGTGGTCGTCTTTGTGGACGACATCTTGATTTATTCAACCTCTGAAGAGGAACACGAGACTCACTTGCGGGTAGTGCTGGGTTTACTTAGTGAGCACCAATTGTATGCCAAATTTGAAAAATGCGAGTTTTGGTTAACAGAGGTGAAGTTTTTGGGGCATGTAGTGTCTAGAGAGGGAGTGACTGTGGACTCCTCAAAGATAGATGCCGTACAGGATTGGGAACAACCCAAGAATGTTTTTGAAATCCGGAGTTTCTTGGGATTAGCGGGGTATTATCGACGTTTTGTAAGGGACTTCTCTAGACTAGCTGCACCTTTGACTAGGTTGACTAGAAAGGGTATCAAATTTGTGTGGAGTGAGGCTTGTGAAAAGTCATTCCAAGAGCTTAAGACTAGATTGACTACCGCACCGGTTTTGATAATTCCGGAAAGGGGTTTGAATTACACTGTCTATTGTGATGCGTCCGGGGATGGACTTGGTTGTGTCTTGATGCAAGAGGGAAAAGTTGTGGCCTACGGTTCACGACAATTGAAAACTCATGAGAAAAATTACCCCACCCATGATCTAGAATTAGCAGCGGTGATTTTTGCTTTGAAAATTTGGAGGCATTACTTGTACGGTGAGAAGTTTGAAGTCTTCTCCGATCATAAGAGTCTAAAGTATTTGTTTTCTCAAAAAGACTTGAATTTACGACAACGGAGGTGGATGGAATTTATGGAGGATTATGACTTTGAGTTACACTATCATCCAGGGAAGGCCAATGTGGTGGCCGATGCTTTGAGTCGAAAATCTGTGAGTAGTTTGGCAAGTGTGGCCATTCGGGAATGGGATATGCTAGATGTTATTGGCAAGTTTGATTTGCACTTGGGTGAGTCCGGAGAGAGTGCTACCTTGTTTACTTTGAATGCTCAACCTACCTTGGTTAGTAAGGTCATAGAGGCACAACGAGGAGACCGTGATGTGGAATCAATCCGTGTTAAGATTTCCAATGGGAAGGAAGAGAAAGGTTTGAACGTTCACTCGGATCTGAGTGTACGTTACCTAGACCGTTTGTTTGTACCAGAATCTTGTAGAGAGGAAGTACTTCGGGAGTTCCATCACTCACGCCTTGCGGTACACCCGGGAGGCACTAAAATGTATCATGATCTTAGTCGTCAGTTTTGGTGGAGGGGTATGAAACGGGATGTCGCTTTATTTGTATCGAAGTGCCTTACTTGTCAACAAGTGAAGGCCGAACACCAAAGACCAGCGGGTTTGTTACAACCCTTACCGATAGCCGAGTGGAAATGGGAGCGTGTTACCATGGATTTTGTAGTTGGGCTTCCTAGAACACAACGAGGCAATGACGCCGTTTGGGTGATTGTTGATAGGTTGACTAAGTCTACCCATTTCATTCCGATGTGCACCAGCGACTCAGTTGAACGCTTGGCAGAGTTGTACATTAGAGAGATAGTTCGACTTCATGGAGTCCCTGTGACTATTGTGTCGGATAGGGATCCTCGTTTTACTGCCCGGTTATGGCAAAGCCTTCAAGAGGTTGGGAACTAAGTTGACTCTTAGCACCGCTTATCATCCTCAAACCGATGGACAGTCGGAACGTACCATTCAGATTTTGGAGGACATGCTTAGAGCTTGTGTCCTTGATTTTAAGGGGCCTTGGGAAAGGCACTTACCATTGATTGAGTTTGCTTACAACAATAGTTACCAAGCTAGTATTGGGATGGCACCATTTGAGGCCTTGTATGGCCGACCTTGTAGATCACCGGTTTGTTGGGCCGAAGTGGGTGATGCACCGTTACTGGGTCCGAAATTGTTAGAGAGACAACCGAGAAAGTTGTTCTCATTCGGAAGAGGTTAGCTACGGCCCAAAGCCGACAAAAGAGTTATGCCGATAAGAGGAGACGACCTTTATCTTTTGAAGTTGGTAACCATGTGTTTGTAAAAATCTCACCAAGGCGGGGTTTGATGAGATTTGGTAAGAGTGGTAAATTATCTCCAAGGTTCATTGGGCATTTTGAGATCTTAGAGCGAATTAGGGAAGTGGTATACCGGTTAGCTTTACCGCCACAACTTTCAGGAGTTCACAACGTATTTCATGTATCTATGCTTAGGAAGTATGAACCCGACCCTTCTCATGTTCTTGATTGGGTTGACTTAGAGGTAGATGAGGATGCCTCTTACGAAGAACGACCGGTTCAAATATTAGATACCCGGGAGCAAGTGCTACGGGGCAAAACTATACCGTTGGTAAAGGTGTTGTGGAGACACCATGGGGTTGAAGAAGCGACGTGGGAACGGGAGGCGGAAGTCCGCTCCAAATATCCGGATTTGTTTGAAAATGCTTAAGTTGCTTTTCTTTGTAATATTCCCTAGTGTTGAGGGAAATGTATTTAAAGTTGTTAACCACATGTTGATATGTGCATTGTTATTTTAAGCATAAGGTCATTGAGAGTCGCCATTACTTTTTGGGAAATTTCATGTTTATGCGTATTTGGGAGGTTGTTGTTAATGAGATAACCATGGTGGAAATGGTAGAATTTGGTTGAGAGTTAGTATTGTGATTTGAAAATGAAATAGCGTGGTTTTGATTGCTAGAAACACCTTTGTTTGGGTAGTTTGATTTGAAATTTCGGGGACGAAATTCTTTAAGGGGGGAAGGTTGTAGCGATCCCGGTTTTCACCTGTCTATTTGTGGTGTTCCGGGCTCGAGTTGGTATGGTTTTGAACGGTGTTACGTATCTTAGTTCCCTGCATTCCACTTATTTTGGTTATCGGGTTGTAGTGGTGTGTTTGGAACAGGTAATGTCCCATGTTTGTATCGGGTTGTAGCATATCTTTCATGTTTTGCCACTTCACTAACTATGTCGGGGATCGAGCTGCCCGGTCAGCTCGCGGGGGGTCGAGGGGGTAGCGCCCCTTGGCGGGTCTGAGGGTAGCGCTCTGGCGGGGTCAAGGGGCAGCGCCCCCGAAGCAAAAATGCAAAATGCATTCGAAGTTGCTTGTCCGCTCGAGCGGTCGTTTATGCGCTCGAGCGGAGAATGTTTGGTTTCAGAAGTTTGACCTGTCTACAAAAGTATTAGGAATATGTATTCGACGCTCGAGCAGGGCTTTCCACGGTTGAGCAGACCATGTTATATCAGTTCGTGAATTTGATATTTCAGATCACTTTTGTATATATCTCTCTCTCTAAAAACATTTCCTCTCCATTTTCTCTACATTTCTCTACACAAACTAGATCAAAAACCTTGATTTCTCAAGATCCATTTGAGTTTTGCCATTGTTTCTTCATCAAAGTGGGTTATCATCTCGAGGGTTTCGTTGTGTGCGGTGAAGATCGAGTTTAGGCATCGTTGATTTTGGGGTTTCATCTCTATTCTTCTTCAAACTTGAGGTAGGGATTTTCTTAGAGTTATATATATATATATTTACAAGATCTAGATGATTTTTGAAATCATCTTTTGATAGCTTTGAAAATTGATTGTTGATTCAAGAAGTTGAGCGATTTTGAAAGTGGGTTTGTCTCTGTTCTTTTAAATGATCTTATGGGTTTTGATCTTCGTTGATTGAAAAAAGATGATTTTGAAAAGTTTTCTTTCAAAAGATTTTAGTTGTATAGTTTTGGTAAGAAAACGTAGAATTTGGGAATTTTTTTAAAAGAGACTGAAAATCCATGAATATATATTGTTATATTTATTTTGTGTGTCAAAATAAATAGATGTTTGGAAAATTTCTTATTTATATTTATATAAATGATGAATTTCAGGGAATATAAGAATTGTTGTTCATTTTGGAAATTATTGTTCAAAACATTGAAATAATGTTGAAATGACTAATTGTTGAGGATACTTGAGAAGAGGGAATTGTGTTATTCCTTGGATGATGAATTAGAATAAAAGTATTTATATTCATCTTGTGTTATTGGCATATCAATTCATTTGATTACATTAAACTTTGAAAGTTGATTTGAAAACTTGCATTGAGAAAAGAATATTGAGAAACAAGTTTTAATGGAATGGTTTTGGGGTAAATACGTTGGTAAGTCTTAATAGGTGGTGTAGATGATATTGAATAAGTTGGCCTGAGAGTCCGGGGTGAAAGATCGAAAACCCGGGCGGAAGCATAACACATGTACTTGAAATAGTTTCCCTTATAGGGTGAGCCACAACCCAGTAGAGATATACTACACAACATATGGACCATGACAAGACTAAAGAGGAGTATGCTCATGATAGAACAGTTTATCTTTCTTTTTATAAAGCATGCAATGCTAAGATGCAACAACAGATATAAAAACCATTTTTATTTTAAACCATATATGTTACATGAATACAGGCTTTGTGAATCTCTAGGTGAGTGTCTACAAGTAGGCCCTAATGCACTACCACTGTCATTTTTACCAGTAAACTGGAAGGCTCGACACCTAATCGCGCGGTTCCACACCCCTACCCAGATTCACCAAGTATTCATCATTTCGCAAACAGATACATTTCCAAACATTTCTCAAAAATAGATACATTTCCAATGAAATGAATGTAATGAAATGTCCAATGCAACAAGTGAGAAATGTGGTTCAATTTATCTAAGTCTTATGCATTTCTACAACCATCATGGCTATTCTCCACCGATAGCCCAAAACAGATATTTCTAAATAGATATTTAAACAATTAAATTCTAAAAATTTTGATAAATACAATCTACTCCACATCTCATCAAATATGAACAACTACACTAATTTTCATCTCACAATCACGTTCGGCAACTTCTCAAGATCCATTTCTAACTGTGTCGGTTTTATTCCAATAGATACATTAAACAAAATAATACCGTTAATGCCCAAGAAAAATCATTTTCTTTCCAAACTCATTCTTCAAGTATTATTCAACTATAACATCCTATTTTGATCAAAAGTCCCAAAAGTTAAACATAATTCCTTTATTTTCTTTAAAAATGCTTTTTTGATCGCAAACCGGTAAAAATTTCAAAACCGATCAAGTTGAAGTCCGTTTTTGTTCAAATTTAAAACATAACTCTTTCATAATCTTACAAACATATTCGAATTTACACTTTCACAATTTGGGTATCAACTCTTTATTTTTCTCAAAATTTTCCTTTTAAGCAAATAAATCACAAATTTTCTAAAAATTCTAATTAAATTATATACAACTCTAAGCTCCATATAATCAAGTAAAGAACATAAAGAAGTGTAGAAAAAATCCCTACCTCCACCGAGAAGCTTTCAAATTTTTCGGTAGTATAAATTAAATTTTTTTGGAGCCAAATGACGCCTTTTCCGCCCTCTACGTTTTGATCCAAAGCACTAGATGTCAAAAATGACTTACACTAGATCAAACCCAAGAAAAACCAACTTGGAATCCCTTTTCTCTTCTTTCCCACGGCAAGAGCTCCAAGAACTCCCAAAAGTTGAATAAAAAATCCTTTTGGTTACTTTTATAGATATGTCCTAAACAAATATCTAATTAAACAAATATCTAACTATATATATATACACCTATATATATATATATATTTAAAAATACATTTCAACATCTTTAATGACAAAAGTAAATATAATATTTTCTCACCACAAAATATATTTCGTTTAATGGTACACACCATAAATATTCACAACTCTTTTATGGTAATTAAATAATAATAATAAAACCACAACTCTATTACATGCTTACTAACGGGTCACAATTCAATCAATTGGATCCAAAATGAATGGAATTTAATAATTTAAAATAAATCCCCAACTGAGATTAAAGTATAAATTCAATTTGATTCAATTCGTTACAATAGATAAGGGCGAATAAGTAATATTTACTAATAGTTAAGGGGGTTTTGGTGTAAATAATCCAAAATATTAAGGTCAAAGCTATGGTGTCTTACTTAGCTGGCTGTTTTTTGTTTTTAGTTTTTTTTTTTTTTTTTCCTTCTTTAGGCAAAGGAATAGATAAAGAGCACTCTCTATAATGTCAAGCTATGCTTTTGTGGGATGTAAATGATGGGGCAATGCAAAGTATATTCTGTTAACGTTTTTTGTTTCCGAAGCTACAAAGGCATTGGATTTCAAAATTTTGAGACTTGGGACAAGAGAGAGGGGGGTCTGTCTCTTTTTTATTTGATATGGTTCTTGATTATGTTTGTTTTAACCTAATTAAATACCTTTCACTAATTACCTACAAAGTTTT
This sequence comes from Camellia japonica, assembly GCA_030407325.1. Classification (NCBI taxonomy): domain Eukaryota; kingdom Viridiplantae; phylum Streptophyta; class Magnoliopsida; order Ericales; family Theaceae; genus Camellia; species Camellia japonica. The sequence goes on from JAPPVO010000031.1 coordinate 125,877,656, forward strand.
TAAAGGCGAATGCGTAAGGTGGGGTGTTTTACCCCTCACGAGGCGCGGCGTAAGCCTTAAAGCGTTGAAACGTAAGCATTTCAAATTCTGAATTTTAATATTTAGTTAATAATTTATATATTTTAAAATAATAAATAAATACATCAAAATTAAATATAATGTGTAAATATTTTTCTGCTCAAGGTTCACGAGAAGGAAGCTTTGCTTTAAAATTGGTATTCTTAGCTCTAGTGATTGAGCTTCTCATTGAGCATTAACTTTGTGTTTTTTCTTGATTAGTTACTTAATTTTTTTCTATAGAATATAGTAGCAAAAGGTTTTTTTTTTTATATATATTTTTTTACTTTTTTATGCATAAACAATCTACTAGACTAAATTTGACAAGAACCTAAGACAAACTCTCATATGCGTACTCCTCACATGCTTATGCGTAAAAGGTGTACAAGACGTACCTAAGGCGCATGTCTCAGATTGTGTGCGCAAGCCTTTGAGGAATAAAGCCTAAAAATCAAAGCCTTGAGACGTTTTGCCTTGGCCTTGCCTCATGGCGAGTATCAAGGCGAGCCTCAATAAAGCCTTTTAAAACGTTGATTACATATAACGATAATTTTTAATAGAGCTGCAACTGCAAGTTTTCATGGTTCGGAAGCCCATTAAGTTCCAATCATACTGGAAAAGATTATTGCATTTTACAGTTCAATAAAATTTGGAAATATTTACTCGGTAGTCTTTGTATCTTCTTGAGTAAAATTTAGTCTCCATTTATAAGCAAGCATAATTTTATATCTATTCATTTATCTCTTTCTCTCATTTTTACTTCCCACCAAATTTCTTGGAATTTTGCAGTTACACTGTCTGTAGAACTTGGAAAACCTGTGGCAGATCCCATGTATCAACAAACTCCCTGCCAAGCTTCAGTGAGGTTAGGATCTCCTTGAGTATTTGTATCTTATCTGTTGGAATTTCTGCATTGTGCCATTCTAGTTTACCTCTCTGACATTTTACCAGGCAATGGAGTCTTGTCCAAAGCAGACATTCCCAATCTTAAGGATCTACTTAAAGAGGAAAATGTGTACTTGATCACTGAGGTTTGTGGATTTTTGAATCTTGGTCATATATGTCTGCTTCTTGGAATTAGCCTTTTTTTTTTTTCTTTTAAAAAAAAAAGGGACAGGTAACATAATTTTTTATCATGATAAATAATTGGATTGAATCTACCATGACATTCTTTTTCCAAATAATTCAAATTTTGGATAAGTAGGGTGCTTTTTTGATTTAAATAGAATGAAAATTTTACTGCCTCGTTTCAAAAATTTTGTTTATGTTTCCCGGTTGATTAGCTTTTTAATCAGTTAAAATGATGGAGATTTCTTGATCTTACAACCTACGCCACAAGAAGTTAATCTATAAGCCTCAAATCACAGTCTTTTCCCAAGTATTCTGGATCACATAGCATCCTGAATGATTCTTTTGTTTATTTGATGTGATATATGGACAACATCATCTATATCTCCCCTCTGATAATTGATGATTGGTTGAAAATAAGAAAAATAGCTCATTTGGGTGTCTCTTACTTTTTGCATACCTTGCTTTAGCTTTGTACAATTCTTTGATTTTAAAGCATCTATCTTTAAGTTTTGGTACCTAACAACAGATTCCACCTAAGCAATCACCCACCCCACACACACATGAAAATCCTCTTCTTTTTTATTTCTGTTTTTCTTATTTGTAAATGACAATGAAGACCATTTAGTTTGTAAGAAGTCACATGCCTAACATGAACACAAGAACAATATGGTGTTCAACAACTTGTCTGTCCATGGAATAGAGGGAGATAGAATCCACCATCAACAGTGAATTGTGATTACTTGAAACCATGTTTTGCCTCTCAACTCTCCCATGAAATATGTTTTTAACCACCCAAAAAACAAATTCTCTTAAAAGATTAGCGTACACACAACTGTGTCGGGTAAAAAGTGAAACTTAATTGCAATTTTGGGCTGGCCAAAAGTACTTTACAAGGCTTCCAATTTCTGAAACGGAGTAGATCGTAGAACTTGTAATTCAGCCTGCAAAAACTAATATGTGATTATGAATTATGAAGTGGAAGTTTCTATAGTAGCTATGCACATGATGGGCTTTAGTGAATGCACTATTCCTTCATACCTCCACATTTGCTGATTGTGGGCATGAAATGTATTTAATGTACTCATGGTTGTAAGTAGGCAGGTGAGCAAGGGCGCTTACCTGTGCTGATTTTGAGCATTAATGAAAGCAATCATCAAAGGAAGCCAGCCGTTGCATTTTTGCATAGCACACATAAGTGCAAAGAGTGGTTACGGCCATTGCTTGTGGTACCTATTTTGAGGTTTTCTCAAACCTGCAGTTTTCATCAGATTGACTTTGTTAACACAGGAGATCATCCTATATTTTTCCATTTGTTTCAGGCATATGCTTCGCGTGGATATATAGCTGTTGCCATTGATTCTCGTTACCATGGAGAGCGTGCCAGCAGTATGACCGCCTATCAAGATGTGTGTATTGAATACTGATGTTTTGATTTAAATTTGTTCTTATTCTCTTACTATATGACCTACCACCTTATTCAGGCAAATAGTTTGGTGTTAGGCATGATCAAAAACTAAAACTGAGCAAGTAATATTCCAAAACGAGAGAATTTTGTGTTGCTGCAGTGAGATACGACTCTAATGGATTCTCTCATGTTTCAAATCTGAGAATGAGTTCATAACCCAGGTTGAGAACAACATTGTTGTCCCTAATATGGTTTTGCTACTATCATGCAGGCTCTTGTTTCATCGTGGAAACAAGGTGATACAATGCCATTCATATTTGATACAGTAATTTCTTCATTCATTCTGTTTTGAAACATATAGTTTGACGAGTCTGTAACAGTATATATCAAATATTTCAGAATCCAATGTAATTAATGAATAAAAAAAACTCAACTGAAAACTTTGCATTCTGCAGGTCTGGAACTTGATAAAACTGGCTGATTATCTTACACAGAGGGAGGATATAGACCCTTCTAAGATAGGAATCACCAGTGAATCGCTTGGAGGTTGGAAATTGGAAGAACAAAATTTAAAACAAACCAAACATAAATTTCATTGTTGCTATAACATGCGTAGAGTAATTCTTAAATGCAGGAATGCATGCGTGGTTTGCTGCTGCTGTTGACACCCGCTATGCTGTAGCTGTACCAATAATTGGGGTTCATGTTTGTCATATCCAATGTTGTATGCGATAAGTGAGGATTCCTTAATCTTTGTATTGGATAATGGTACAGAAGAGTTGACTATTTATGCAATATGGTCTTGGGGCTTTCGATGGGCTATAGACCATGACAAGTGGCACGGTCGGGTTGACAGTATCAAGGCTGTTTGTGAAGGTGAGGCACAGAAAGATGAACTTAATTAATTTCAAACATCAAAAAGAAAAGGGAATTAACTATGACTTAGTTTGTAGTTCACTTCTACGTGTTTGCTCTGGAATCATCAACTACTACAAAATTCATTTTTGTGGAGGCTTCTCATATTCAAAATACTTTGATGTTGTTGATATTTGAGCACTTAAAAGTAAATTCCAACCTGTAGTTGTAACCATCCATAAGCAACAGAGTCATCAATGGTTAAACTGTAAGGACCTTTTGTAAACGTTTGCATAACTGACTCTTTATGGGACGTGTGCCATTCGAAGTATTGAGCTTCTTGAAGCATATTTCTTGAATTGAATGCATCTATTGTTTTTGTGATACTAGTTTTTGGTTTCAGAAACACGGATTGATCTAGGGAAGAGTGCTATCGATAAGGAAGTGGTGGAGCAGGTCAGTTACAGTTGAATTCTATACATCTAAATAAGCTGCAATATTACCATGTGATCACAACTAAGCTACATGGAGGGGCATCCAAAAATGGAGATTTCAAAGCTCAAAACCAGCCTAGGAACAACCGAAACCTCATACGCACCAGTTACAGTTCAATTCTATACATCTAAATAAGCTGCAATATTACCATGTGATCACAACTAAGCTATGTGGAGATTTTAGCTTTACCACCTATTGTACATATATCAAAAGTATTGGTTTCAGAAAATCGAATCATCTAATGGTTTTTTTCACCCAGAGGAACGACTGTTTTCTCTGGATCTTGAAAAGCCATCAATCCCTGGTTTTTTTGTGCCAGTTATACTATTCTAGCCGCAGAAGGCATTTTTATCCTCCAATAAGCAGCTTGCATGTTGAGCTTTCTACTCTTTGGAAGTCAGATCACATATAATATGATTTCTTTTTCCAATCAGGTTTGGATCAGAATTGCTCCTGGCTTAGCTTCCAAGTTTGATTCACCTTATTCAATTCCAATTATTGCACCAGGCCTCTGCTGGTCTAAATGGTACGACCATTTCCGGTGTAAAAAATTGCTAAGTGCACATAATCCGATTACAGAACTAGACACAACCCTCTCACTCACATGAGGTAAGAAGACCCATTAAATGTGAGGCTGTTCAGTGATCAGATTCTGTGTACATAGAAGAGCTGTTTATGGCGCTCCAGTCATCAATGAACTAGGTTCTCTTTCTTAGAAGCAAAAAACATACTTGAAATGTAACATTTGTTTTAACATACAGGTGAAAGAGATCCTCAATGCCCAATTGTATGAAACTCTGTCATCTGATCAACTGATAATGGTCACAATGTCGAGAGAGAGAGAGAGAGAGAGAGGCATAGCTAAAACTGTCTCGGTCCTTTGAACTTCCAACCGTATGATATTTTTTTGTTCCAACAGTTCATTTCTTTAAATTGATTTCTAGGTGATAGCACAACCTGGAATTGGTCACGAAATGACGCCATTGATGGTGAAAGCAGCCAGTGATTGATTTGATACATTCCTCAAGTAAGAATAGCAATAGCTCACTCATTATTAGGAATATTATTTGTGTAGATATATCATCAATGTTTGTTGTATCTCAATTTGCTAGGACATATGATGTTCAATCTTTTGAGTAGTCTCAATTTAAGAAGAGCTGAACAATTGATGCATGCACAATGTGCAAGTCTCCCTACAAAGCTTTAATTATCTACTAATCTTTGGCTCTGCAGCTCAAACCCAACAAAGTGTGGATTTGGGTCATCCAGCTAAGAACTATTACTCTCTTTCTTCTTTTTTAAACTCGGCTAAGGACTCTTACTTTAACCTGCATTTTGTTTCAAAACCTTTTCTCAATGGAAAAACGGCGGGAAAAAGGGGAAAAAATAATTGAAAAAATCATAATTGTTATAAAGTGAAGAAAGTGTAAAAACATATAAAATAATAAATTGTAAAGCGAATGAAGTAATAAATTTAGCCCAAGATATAGAAAGAATTGAGTTCTTCAGGAACTCTTGTTTGGTGCTTTAGGAACCTTTTTTGTATAGATCTTTAGGATCTAGTTATATTATTTATTCAATAAATTTACTGTACATTTCAGTATAGTTTTCATCCTTTCCATATTTCTCTTCTGATCTTTTCGTTTTCTTTCTGCTTCACTTCTTTTTGTATCTGATCGAACAAAAGACCACCCTATTTATAGAGTAGGAGTAGGAGCGAGAGCGAATGCAAGAGCATCAATTTGTGAAATGTATAAGACTGACGGAGCCTCCAGAGCGCCTATATGTTCATATATGTATGTACATGTGTGTAAGATGTTTTCTAATAATTTTATATAGCTTTACATTTGTGTAACTTAGGTACGAAAGTAACACGTCAGCAAACCATTGTTAGAAACAGAAAATTCCAGCTACATGGCAAGTAAAAATCAGTCAAAACAAAATTCATGAATTTCCCAAGACAGATCTGCAAATTGGGGGCGATTTCACTCCCAATTCACATATTTGCAAATAACAGCGCAATGTGGCTTCCTACCTACGCAAGTTAGGGCACTTAGCTCCAAACACAATCCTATTAAAATCACATGAACCTCAACCGAGGAATGTAGGATTCTAGGGTGTATCCCATTTTCATCAATATGATATGACTAATGAATGACTCATGGAAAGGGGGCAAAGTGTTCGTAAATTAAAACCTTAAGGCCATGTTTGTTTGGGCGGACTGGATTAAGTTGGATCAGTATTCCTATGACTAATGGTTCTGGAATTACGAATTCCTTTTGATTGTGTATCATGTCCTATGTTTGGATTGAATTAGAATTATACAGAGGGATTAACAAAATATTATCTAATCTGATGTTTGTTTAAGGGATTGGAATGGATAGAACATGAACAGGACATGAAACATTCAATATATTGACCATAATACCTCTATTATGATCATTTGATAAATTACTCCAAACTCTACTTAGTTTCCCAATTTATATCCCACCCCCTATGTGGGATTGAATAATCCATCATATGTGGGATATCATATCCGGATGAATTGTTAATCCATACTTTAATTTTTTAACCAAACATCGGATTAATAATTTTATTGAACTATTAGTCTAATCCCAAGCACATGTCCACCCAAACAAACATGACCTAAGGGTGCACAGTGTGCCTAACTTGTGGGGCTCGGTGTATTTTTTCCAAACCTCAAGGGAGGTTAGTGTAATTCACCCTAAAATAATAGTACAAACTTCTTTTTCTAAAACTAATAGCAAATATTTGTACTGATACAATATGTGATTACAAGAAACCATAAAATTTAAGGTAACACATAAAATTATTAAATAATAAAAGCTATATGTGTTATTAGTATCCATAGAGAGCTATAGAAAAATAACCAGTAGGCTAGTTAGCAGGAGAAGAGAAAAGACCCCCCCAAAAAAAAGGTTTGCAGGAGGCTCTAAACCAATTCCAATATTTATATCAGTCCAAAACATCAAACCAATCCCTTAAAATTAGTAATACCGGGCAGGTTGATGTCGTGGATGACAACTCCTAACTATCTAACGGAGCATAAGGTGATTGTGAAGCTTGAATCTGTAAGAATGCATGTGAAGAAGATCTTTGAAAATAAAAAATGCTTATAGAGTGCTTTAGAAGTGCACCATAGACCAGCAAAGGTGGCTGCTGATGGGGGGACATCTGTCCATTCCAGGCAGGATTAGCACCTTGTCAGTGGTGACTGCTCATACTGAGGTACCATCATGTTTGGGACAATTCCGTTGGGGTAAACTGAGGTTTGTGGATATTGAAAATTCTGATGCTGCTGATATTGTGGCGATGAGGGGTATGCTTGTCCAACTGGAGAAGCAGGTTTGTTAATTTGAGAAAACATATCTACAAGAGTGAGGGCATTATGCTGACCAGCTACAGGACTGGTCTGGGGTTCTGCCGAAGGAGAGTTGAAGTCATCTCCGCTCAAAAGGTCCATTTTGGGATTAACCTTTGTTGAAATTGTTGGCAGACCATTAGTGGCAGGAAGTTGCTGCTGTTTCCCTGCACCAGCATTGGAAGTGGATCTGTAGAAAAAACCAGGTGTTTACTGCTTAGGATAACCAGTACCTTCATTATAAAGGATATGAATTTTCTTAAAATGTCACGCTAGGTTTGATGCTTAAGCCATATCAAAATTCCAACCTCTTCATACGACGATAAGGAAAGAGAAGGAAGAAAAAACAAAACTCAGCTGTTCAGGAAGAAAACAAAGAACTTTCAATTTTTCTTAAAATTGTTTCAATATCATTAGTATGGCGTCAAAATAGAAAGTCAAAACATCTGTTCTATAATGAGAATAAACTCACTCAAGTTCTAGATATCCATTGCATAAGTCTTCCAAAGTTAACAATTCAATCAATCATTTAGAAGGAATGTGGCATCTAATTTCCCAATTGTCTAGCCATTGGCGTTCTAAAAAAACTGTGCAAAACATAAACACTAATGTTTTGACATCTATGAACTATACCCAATATAAATTTTCAAAAGACCAATTCCAACAATAACTGATGTATCAGAGATATTAGCCAACATAAATACTGCAAAGAATAAAAATTCAAATAAACTTATATTACCCTCCATCAGACTGTTTACTGTCTCCTGTATAAATTAGAGGAGCATCCAGATTCACCAGTGCTTGAACAGGTCCAGGCTTCGGTTTCTCTGTTTTGGCAATGGATTCATGTTTGGCCAGTAGTCGCTGCAAGTCATCATTCAGTGCAAGTCCTTGACATAGCAGTGATTCATCCCTACAAGAGGTATATGAATAATGAATATACATAGTGACAACAGCATTGGTTGCATATAAAGAGTAAACTGTAGCATCTACTACATCCAGTCCCAAGGCATTTTCTTATTGTACATTACTCTTGTTCATTTATAAATCAGAAAACAGAGACGGGTAAATACATATATGCACACCCACCCCCACACACACACACAGAAAAGATATGCTAAAAGGGTATCAATTAGAGACCAACAAGACAACACAATATTATCTTGACAGGCAAAATGCAAGTAACTACCTACATGAAAAGGATTGAGTACAGGGTCTCACCAGTCGCCCTTAGCCAAACATTTATACCTTAATTCTGTTTATCTTTCCACTCTGGAACCTCTTCTTATAAGAGGCAAGTGAAGATCAACCTATGGAAACCTTCATCCTTACTTATTTCAATGGGTATGTGAGGTCAACTGTTAATAAAATAACCAATAATACAAAGGGACTTACCCCAGGTTCAAAAACAAAGTTGGAAAGGAAGCTATTTAACTCTCAGGGTTTGAAAATCAAAGCTCCATCATACACCCCCAACGATCTCCAACCCAAGCAGTTTTTCCACATTCCAGTTGAGTTCACTCTTCCCAGGGTTTCCACATTCCATAATCAATTTTGCACCCACGCAAATTTTAATATTTCATTTTGGCTATTAAATTTTCTTTTGAAATTTACAACATGATCCCAAAAGTGTCCCCGGCGTGTAAGGGCACTGGCGATACATGTCCTAGTCATGTCCTTTGTGGACACGGGCCCGTGGAGCCCACCACAGGTCCTGTTTCGATAATCCGAACTGTTTAATGTGTAGAGCTCGTCAAGTACTTTATCCCTGTAAAAAATCATGTTGATCGGCTATCGATAGCAACTTGATCAGATAAGAATTTTTGTCAACAATTTATTTTAAAAATTATATTTACCGTTAACAGAAATATGATCCAATCAAGTAGCTATTGATATCCGATCAATGTGATTTTTTACAAGGATAACGTACTCAACGAACTCTACACATTCAACGGTTCAGATCATCGAAACATGACCCGTGGTGGCCCCCGTGGGCCCCAACAACACGCTTCAATCCAATCTCGAACTGGAGAGAAGCCTGGCCCTTTCTTTTAATGCACACATCTTTTTGGTTTGGAAATCAACTTTCAAATAAAACTGTTTGGTTCAAAATCAACTTTTAAACAAACTGTTTGGTTGGAAACCAACTTCTGAACCAAATAGTTTTGTTCATAAATCAAATTTGGAACCAAAAATTCGGAAATGAAGTGTGTGAACAGAGATAATGTGGTGTGTGCAAATAGAAGCTCCCAAAAGTGATAGAAGAGCAGCTAGATGAAGCAGGGTGAGGCATCCTTTGGGGAAGGCATCCTTTGGGGCATAATTAAGTGAAACATGTGAACAACTAAACCAATCCAATCAAGGGTGGTAAAGTGGCCTCTGAAGTGTTCAAGGTTGTTGGGGGAAGGCCTGATTTAAGCCTGTCTAGGATGTGGATGTTGTTATCTGCAATATTCCCTTTGGGTTTTAACTCCTTTTGTTAGGAAATGGCTGTCTGATTTATTTTCCTAATAAAGTAAAAGGAGAAAGGGAAAAAGTACTATACAAGATTGATTTTAAAGCAGCACTAAAATTCATTATACAAATGGGCATAAGCAGTAGGGTAAGTAACACAAGGCCTTACGAAGTCTAGTTAACAAGGTGTACCACTCTTTGCTTGTATGTGCGACATTGATCCACCAAGTCAACAACAACCTCCTGTCTAATTCCCTGCAAAGTGAAAATATGATAATTCAACGCAAGGATAGACTAGCAAATTTAAGAATGTAATGTGTAAGAAATTTGTGAGGAAAGAATAATCGGTCCAAGACATATAGACTTGTTAATTTTAGCATTATTTCAGTCCCTTAACAAACCAAGTATCAGACGGAGGTTTCACCAAGTCTAAAAAGCCCACTATTAGTTCAGTATGTTGGATGTTTTACATAGAACTGCATCATTAATGTAACACTACACAGAATCTTCAACCAGAGAAAAAGACATGACAAAAAATTAGGCCTTACAGTTTATAGATTGGGAAAATACCTCTTTGTTCCCAGGATCTATTGCATTCAGCATTTCTGAAAGAACATCCATAATACCTCGTGCATTCTGAATTTCTGTCAAGCTGGCAAAAAAATTATCCATTAATGACATAACCACAAGTAATAATAATAACTCAGTAGAAGATGCAAAAGAGTTTTACTGCAAACTAGCACATTTAGTTTGTGCTGATTCAAATCCTCTTTCCTCTAATCAATGAAGAGCAGAGAAATTAGTTTGTCAGGGAAAAATTGCAACCATAAAATAGAAACAACAAAGTGACTTGTATAAATTAAGGCTGCAAACAAACCAAGTTGTTCACGAACAGCTCAAGTTTGAACCAGAATGGAGTTCAAGCTTGTTTATCTATAAAAGTAGAGACCATGTGTGCAGTTCCAAGACTAGTTTGGTTAAACAGCTAACCCAGAACAGGCCCACACTCATCTCATTAGGATTGACTTGATCATTTTTTCATTGACATGTATGATTAAGATTGTGACGTACAAAAAAATCTGCAAACCTCATAAGATGCAACTATACTCCACTAGAGGGGAACACATGCTATGCACATGTTCATTCCCTCATTGGATTAAATATGTCATACAGTTATTTCCTACTTTTTTATTGAAGTTTCCTGTCAAACACTCATTTGTTGGCTTTATGTAATAGGACAGATTATCAACGAAAATCCCAGAACTGTGCCACAACTGCTCATCATCTATTTATGCTTTACTCCACGAGTGAAGAAAGAATTGAATGAAGATAAAATCAGAAGTTAAAGATGCATACAGCTTCACTACAACACCTGATCACCCAACATGCATATAAGCAAAAAGTTCAGAGGGTACTCTTTAGAAAATGCATATGAGGAATTAGAATTGGTTTCCCATCCGAAAATTGTTTGAGATCATTTAGTTAAATGCTACTGGAAAAGAAGCACCAACTGGCAAATTGGGGGGAGTTTGCTACACTGATAGATTGGGTGTTAATTACTGAATTATCTTTCTTTCAAACAGAAAAAGAAAAGGCCACAACATTTACCTCAACGTTGGAAACTCAGCCTCTGCAAAAGACTCAGCCGCTTCTTGCTGATATCCTCAAGCCCGAATATTATGTGGATATGATGTTAGAGGCTGTGATTGTGGGGGTGTAAATACAGGTGCAGAACTTTCAGTTCTCAGAGGGAATACTGTCCCAGCGCGCTGAAAGCAACAAGCAATTTGAATCAAAGAGTTTAAAAAACGAAACTGGTTGTCAAACAGAATATACAACAAAAGCCACAAAATAACCAAGTCACAGTGTCACACCTACGAAATGGTACCTAAACTATTAATACCTAAAAACATTGAGTTCCTTCTCAAATCTGACAAATACTTAATTACACAACTTACCAACAACTCCTGGTATGCAGAATAGTATTGTGGATATCTAGCCCTAGGCCCACCAAAGGCTTCTTGCCAAGTATCAACTAGAATCAATATCTTCTCTTTCACATGAAAGTCAGGCTACAAAAACAAACAAAATATTATATTAGAAACAGTTTTAACCAAAAAATCAAAATATTCATACATACATAGAGGAGCAACAATGGTAGAAGTGATGTTCTAACCTTCTTCTTCACTATTTTCACCATGTCATAGAGCACATCTTTCTCTGCGACATGCATGTGGAGAAGGTCCCCACAATTCTTTAAGAAGCCCCTCTTCATTAAATTATCATATCTTGTGCCTATTTCTGGATGTAATATACAACAGAATTTCTGTTCTAGCTCTATACACTTTTTTTGTTCCTTACAATTCTATGTTAGGAAATATAAAAAATGAAAAAGAATATCCAGGGTCTTCTTGTTTCTGAAAGTTGGAACTCTCAAGAACTTCCTGATATGTATTAAAGCTTTGTCAAACAATTTGAGTACTGTCTCATCAACAATTTGAACGTTTTCAATTCCTTCGGCCCAAAGTTTATCGTATGATCATCAAACTTAAACTCTAATGGTGACAAAGAATTAAAAAGTTCTGGTCCAACCATCTCCATTTGGCTGTTGGGGACAACCCCCTTTTCAGGTGTTTTGGAAATAAAGGTTGTAAATTTCTCATTGTTACAAACAGAATTCTCTGGTATAGGATCCATGGTAGAAAACTTAGAAGAGATTGCAGCTGGTTTATGTAAACTAGAAAGATTCACTTTTTGGGTATCAGAAAATATTTCATCTTTACTGTCACCAAGTGAAACAGCATGGTCATTATGGGCATCAAGGCTGGAACCTGATAGAGCCATTTCACTAGCCACCTGTATGACTTCATTGCACTGGTCACTAAGTTCATCGTTCGCTGACAATAAATCTGTTTCTGCTTCGGCATGTAACTTGCGAAGAGTAAGCAAAACAGGAGTGGGAAGAACTGGACCCACAAAACCAGTACTAGGCTGCACCTTCTGCGACCACTTACTGCTACGGAACGAAGGTGTCCGGAAACAAAAGGAGGCAACTGGGGTTGGCTGGGGACATCTAGGAATTCCAGGGACACCTTCTTGTGGTCTACAAGAACTTCAAGGAACTCTGAGTAGCAAGAAAAGGCTAACTGCAAAAGATCTGCAGGCAAGCTTGTCCAAATTCTCCGTAAAGCAACCTCATGTACGCTGGTTAGCAGTCGGATGTCTTCAAACACATCAGAAACAGTAGGAGATGATCTTAATCTACTAAATCCACATGCCTTTAACTTCTCACATATACATTGATGGAAATCTGCAACACTAAAGGAACTCTTTTCACAAGGATCCTTACAAGGATTTTTCATTCTTTTATGCAGAAGTTCAGTAAGATTGCCTTTCATGTACCCATTGAGGTAGTCAAGATTCAGGTACTTAAATCTCTTGGGAAAGTTGTAATCCCCTTCACCCATGGCATATAAAAGAGTATCTTCAAAATGAAGAGATGGTTCTTTGTGCGCTTCAGTCAACACTTTCATGAATTCCCATGAGGCACAGTATCTTTGTGATTCAAGCTTCCCGGAAGACATCAGCCTAATCAGTGTGAAACCACCAAAACCATCCTGTTCAGACAATTTGGCATGGAGATCTCTGTCAAGGATGCCAAAACCCAAAACTATATCTTTCTTCTGCCGCCAGTCAATCCATTCAGGAAGAACATCCTTCGAGAACTCATCTCTCACAAGACAACTTCCACAGTGACACTCACGACCAGACAGTGAGAGCTCTGAAGGGAGATCCCATGCATAAAATGATTTACAGAATCTTGAAATTTCAGATACAATAGTTCCTTTAGGGGGTGATCCATAGCAAAAAAGACTAAAGTCACAGTTCCAAAACGATCCCATTATAATGCAAAAACCCGACTCAGAAGCCCACTTAAAACGATCATCCTTAGAATGTGACCTCAACTCAGACAACGGACACACATTAATGTAAGATGGGTTAGCAAGATCATGTGCCCATTGCAACAATGGCATAAATGGCTTCCGCACATCGCAAAGAAGCAGCCAATGGTCAGAGGCCACTACAAAGCAGAAACCATCGGAACCCGCTTTAGAAAGAACAACAAATCGATCATTTTGTACAGAATTACACATAACCAACTCATCAATTTTCAGCAAAACACTCACATTGCATCCCTCAGCCCTCAAATCAACAAGAAAAACAGCACTGGAATGAGCACAATCAAAATTCTCGGATGCCAACTAAATTCACAGCTCAACCATCCGCCTTTTCCCAAACCAGTAAAATTTTTCCACGACACCCTCAGCTTTTTCCCAGTAAATCTTGCATTTTTGGAACAAGAATCTAAATCAAACAAGAATAATTCACCACTCTCTAAAAGTACCACACACTCTTCAGGCAAATGATGACTCCAACAAGCATGAACAACACAACAACTCTTAAACAACTTACTACCCATAAAATCTAAACAAGGACTCTCGAAATCCTCCGAACCAAGACAACCCCTAATTCTAACACTAAACCAATGAACACCATACATAGTACAAGCTAGCAAATACCCAATAGTAGTAACAGAAACAGAAACAGAAGAATTATTATTACCTGAACCAGACCATGATTCATTAGCTACAGGGCTAACCAACAATCGAAGAATCTGATGGCTCAACTTGTTTTTGGAAGTGAAAATGCCACCAGAATCATGGGTTTTGAGAATCAAGTTAGAATTTTTTACGGAAAGCATGAGAAACCCGACTTGATCGAAGTTGTGGCCCGTGGGGAAGAAGAGGAGGAGGGAGGAGGGGAGGCGGAGCGAGATGAGGCGGTTGTGGAGGAAAAGGGGCGGAGGGTGGGGGAGGGGAGGGGGAGGACGGAGGAGGAGAGAGAGGAGGCGGTGGAGGGCAGGAGAGAGAAGGGATGGGAGGAGGAGGGGGTGGTGGAGAGGAAGCGAGGAGAGAGAGGGAGGGGAAAGGGGGAGGGAGGAGAGAGAAGAGAGGGAGAAGAGAAGAGTAGGGTTAGGGTTTGGGGAGAGGGGTTGAAGAGGAGAGGGCCTAGTTGTGATTTGGAGGGGGAGGAGGAGGCGCCGCCCTGGACGGCGGCCGAGAGGAGGAGGAGGGGGGAGGAGAAGACGGAGGAGATGGGCCACATTGACTTCCATTCCTCTGACAAATTCATATTCCTTTGTTTGAGTGCTGCTGATTTGTTCTTCGGCTATATACTCCGACAGAGGAGAAGATTCAGAAAGTAGGGCAACATATCATTTCGAATAATGTTATATAATTTTTCAACGACATAAAATGTTTTGATATTTATAATTTATATAATGAATTGTATAATAATAATATTATAATTAATATTAATATATTAATTGTTAGGTATCATTACAAACTTTAGAGTCTACATTCATAATTTCACCCTAAAATGTCATGAGATATATCATACAAAATCAATCATGATTTAAAATGTCATGAGATATGTTCACTTTTTAAAATATATTTTGAATAAAAAGATTAAAAAAAATATATATTATTTGATTAATAAATTTGTAAAATGCAATTAAATTTTTTTTTTTTTTTTCTCTCTTTCTTTTTTTTACTATTAATAAATCAATCAATTACTTTTTTTCTATCTTCTCTTATCTCACATTCTACACATTAATTAATTAAATTTTCTCTTACACATATATATTCAACTAAAAATAAAAAATAAAAATCATCTTAAAACTATTTTCAAAACTTAGGGGTTGTTTGAGGTGTCCTAAATAAGTGTACTTTTTGTCTTTTTGAACTAAAAAGTTGAGAAAAAAAATATAGATGTTTGAGTTAATTTTTTGACTTTTTATGAGAAAATGTGTATTAAAATTTGTATAAATTAGTGTATAGGGAAATATTAGGATGGGGAGTTGTGCAGCCGTACGAACTGGCAGTGGAGTGGGCTGGTGGAGTAGATGAGAAATTATTGTCTCCTTCTCGGGCTTTGATTAGATGGTGTTGTTTGGCGCGTGGGGGCCTACCACGGGTCCTGTTTTTCTAATTGGAACAGACAATGTGTAGAACTCGTCGAGTACTATATGTTTCTAAAAAATCACGTTGATTGGATATCGATAGCTATCTGATCGTGCTAGTTTTTTTTGTTAACTGTTAACTATAACACCATCCATTTTTATACAACACTAATTCGATCATGTAGTTAGTGATATTCGATAGACATGATTTTTTACAGACATATAGTACTAGACGAGTTGTATATATTGAACGGTTCAGATTATCAAAACGGGACCCATGGTGGCCCCCACAGGCCAAACTTTATCATCCAATTTAGTTTAAGGCACACATGGAAATTTTTTTGTCTTTCCTTTCACTGAGTAGTTCATGACGTCAGTTAGGGCTGAGTAAGGAATCCGTGAAATCCGTAATCCGATCCAGTCCAGTCCAATCTGATAGGTTTGGATTGGTTTTTTGAATTCGTGGTTCGGTTCCGGATTGAAGAATTAAAAATTCGTAGTCCACGAATTGGTTCCGGATTGGAACCGATCCGGACCGTATACAAATAGTCTATATTTTTATTACACATCCCCCCTATAATATTTCTCTTATTCTATATAAAACCTAAACTCAAATCTAAACCGTATAATATCTTCTTTTAATACTTTTGTTTGTTAGTTTTTAGTTTTAATTTATAATGGTCTAAATTCTTATGATAAAACCAGTTTTCTTATGGTTGTTTAAATTTTAGAACAGTATGTCGCTATTATGAAAAAATATGTTGCTATTGTAGAACTAATATAGCGTTATGTTTATATTTTTATGAAATTAAAGTGTTATATATATATTTTTTTGTTATTTAATTATGTGAATATGTGGTCTTAAACCGATCCAATGCGTGTTTAAATGAATTGGTTCGGATTTGTTCCATGATTTAAACGGATTGGATTGGTTCCAATTTTTTAAGAACCGTAGATAACGGATTGGTCTTGGTTTTATCTCAATCATATCCAATCCGGACCATGCTCACCCCTAACGTCAGTAGCCGAAAAGTTGATTTGAATAAATATTTGTATATTATTTTTTTGGTGAATAGTGATAAATTTTTAATTTTTTTGGTAACTTTTTGATTTTTTGACTTTTTGGAAAGTTGCCAAATCAGCCCTAAATTTTTAACTTTCAAAACTTTTTTACAACTTATCTTTTAAAATACAACTCAAAACTCATTTCAAAAACTAGATTAAATAGAGCTTAGTTTTTCTTACTATGTGTATCATTTTAGAGAATTGGGGTGTTGTTGTGAGTAAAGCACAGTGGGCACTGTTGTGCACTCGTAAGGTATATTTGGAGTCTTATTTCGATAATCTGAAACATTCATTTTTTAGAGTACATCGTGTAAAACATACTTGTAAAAAATCAAATTGATCGGATATCATTAACCCTTTTATCAAAACATATTTATATTTTAGTTTTATATTTAAAATAACATTTACTATTCATTTTTTTCTATGCAAATGTGCTTTGATGAAGGAGTTTAATTTTTTGTAGGGATATTCTATACGATACATTTTAAAAAATGAACGGTTCAAATTATCAAAATAACACCCTGAGTGCGCCTTAACGCGTACATATCAAGGACCCCAATTTCCCTTTTTAGGGGTGCACGCTATATTTATTTTTAAAAAGAGTGTATGGTGTAAATTTAAGGAATATTTGGTAATTGGCTAAAATAATAAAAAGTTTAATACAAAAAATTAACTTTATTATCGTTACTTTTTTGCATGTCTTTTTTATATTAAAAAAAAAACTAAAAGTACAATTCACAAACGAATCATTAAAATTAATGACACGTGTGTTATATCTATCATAAACGTCATTCATTAATTTAATTTATAAATAAATTTTCAAAATATGTCACGTTGTTTTCACATACAATTTTAAAATTTACTTATAAAGATGTTGCAACTTAAAAATTAATTTGTAAAATACACTTGTTTGGTTTGAGATTTAAATGCATTGACTAAAAGTTAAATTTCACTTAATTTATCAACAATGTACCAAAGAGAGCATATATTTATCAATAATGTACTAAAAGAGAGCATGTAGTTTTTGTATAAGAGATGTGAGAGAGGGTAGAGAAAGAGAGCAGAGTGAGAGACTAAATTTGGATAGTTAAAGTGCTCAACAGATAGTGGCAGGTAGGAAAGTCAGTATCAGATGTTAACGACGACGTTGTGGTAGCTCTAACGGTGACGGATTCTAAGATTGGTAATGACAAATATGATATCACACTTCTTAAATTTGAGATTGCGATAAGAGGAATAAAAAGAGAGGGCTTTATCAATAAATTTGATAAAGTTATTTTTATTACAGAAGTAAATCAATCATAGAGAACTAAATAGCATAAAATCTACTTTTGAAAAATCATAGAGAACTAAATAGCATAAAATCTACTTTTGAAAAAATTGACACTTCAGTTAGGAGTTTGACTACTCTAGGCTTGTGATGAAGAATATATTATTAACTTTTCTATTAATAATGATGATTTCATTTCAATTTAATTTCATTTAAACGAATCAAAAACAAGAATGAATATTCTAATCAACGATTATTTCATTCCTGCCTTGTCTAGTAAAAACACTATATATATTAAGAAATTAAAAAGAATGATAAGTTAGAGATGGAGCAAGGAAATTTTGTTAAGAATTTTATAGAACTAGAACCCTTAGCTTCATTGCAAGTTTAAATTTATCATGACAAAAAACTTCTGAATTCAATATTAGAATTAATATCTAAATTATCAAATCCTAAATTTGAACATGAATAATGCCAAATCCTTTCTTCTACAAACACAATCTAAAAGACTTCATTGGATAAGGAACTTTTCTGCTCTTTGGAAAAAGAAAAATGCCATCTATACATAAAATTTATACAAAAAGTATCACAAGACTGATATGTAAACATAAATTTCAGAACATGAAACTTCATGTTTCGGATCATCTACCATGTATATCATCAAGAAATCAAGACAAAAACTTACCCGAATCCATCGATGAACGGTTAAACGGAAGCGTCTGATTGTCAATAAAACCTTTATATTGACTTTGTTAGTGCCTTCTAATCCTTTCCCTTTTGGTGCCTTATGTTTCTCCTTGAGAGGATTTAGAAGAAAATGGCAGTTTTTCACCATTGGAAGGAATAGGGACCATAACAAAACTTAAGGCTGAAATTGGTTTTTAAACTGAAACGGTGTGGCATTTGTTTTCAAAAGGAAAACCAACTTAACCAATTTGTTTTAATTTCTATTTCTGCCCCTCATAGAAATAGAAATTACTCAACTAGTATCTACACATTAGGTCCATGACACATATACCCTTAAGCCTATTAACTAAATTGAATCACTTAAATTGTAGGCTTCTTATAAATGATAACACCACATTTAAATATGTGGTCCCATTGAGACATTATCTAACAATCTCCCACTGGACCACATATGTAACCTGAAAATGTGCTTAACTTTAGTGAGCTCAGAAATTTGTTATCATGACCTGAGGGTATCCAAACAATCTTGTCCATTAACTATATTGATATAGGATCAAAGCGGTCTTCGTTACATTAATCGTAACTCGACCCACCAATGGTCACGTATACCAATACAGCTAAATGACATAGATCAATCATGGATGCGTAGCATGGAAATTACATGTAATGTGATCCATACATGCCTATTTCCAACTGGTCCTACTTAACTTTATTGAGATCAATACTTCACAATACGTAACAGAGTGTAATAAACTGAATACTTCATTTCTGCAGAAATTAATCTAATTACATAGATAAAACTCAAGGCTGACATAAAGCAGTAATATAAATACAAACTCCCACTAAACCAAAATGTTCTCAAATAGAACAACACCCATATGAGCAGTGTGCTCATGAAAGACCTTGGGTGGTAGTCCCTTCGTAAGTGGATCCGCTATCATGGAGTTTGTCCCAATGTGTCCACTCTGCACTCTTTCTTTTACAACTAGGAACTTGATATCAATATGCTTTGATTTTGTCGAGCTCCTGTTGTTATTGGAATATAAAACTGCAGACTTATTGTCACAATATAACTTAAGTGGTCTTTCAATGCCTTCCAAAATACGCAACCCAGTGACAAAATTCCGCAGCCATATCCCTTGGTTTGATGCCTCATAACATGCTACAAACTCTGCGGCCATGGTGGATGAAGCTATGAGCGTCTGCTTTGCAGACCTCCAAGAAATTGCTCCGCCAGCTAACAGATAAATATAGCCTGATGTGGATTTCCTACTGTCTTGGCATCCAGCAAAATCGGAGTCGGAATATCCAATGACCTCTAACTTATCCGATCTCCTATATGTGAGCATATATTCCTTTGTTCTCTGTAAATATCGCATAACACGCTTGACTGCTTTCCAATGATCCATGCCAGGATTACTTAAATATCTGCCTAACATGCCAACTATGAACGCAATATCCGGACGCGTACATACTTGAGCATACATTAGACTCCCTACAGCCGAGGCATAAGGAATCTTCTGCATTTCTTGAATTTCAAGACTGTTCTTCGGGCATTGGCTGAGACTAAACTTGTCTCCCTTAGCAACCGGGGTTTCACCTGATTTACAATTTTGCATGCCAAATCTATTGAGTACTTTTTCGATATAGCTCCTTTGTGATAATCCCAGAATACCCCGAGAACGATCTCGGTGTATTTCGATTCCTAATACAAAGGAAGCATCACCAAGATCTTTCATTTCAAAATTCTTAGATAGAAATCTCTTGGTGTCATGCAATAAGTTTATATCGTTTGTGGCAAGCAATATATCATCAACATATAAAACCAAAAATATGTGTTTACTCCCACTGAACTTGTGATACACACATTCATCAACAACATTAGTTTCAAAACCATACGAAGTGAGAACTTGATGAAATTTGAAGTACCACTGACGAGAAGCTTGTTTGAGTCCATAGATGGATTTAGTCAATTTGCAAACCATATTCTTTGGGTCTCCTGACACAAAGTTTTCTGGCTGCACCATATAAATTGTTTCTTTAATGTCACCATTAAGAAAAGCTGTTTTGACATCCATCTGATGCAACTCAAGATCAAAATATGCAACAAGCGCCATAATTGTCCTAAAAGAATCTTTCGAAGAAACTGGAGAGAAAGTTTCTTTAAAGTCAATTCCTTCCTTTTGAGTAAAGCCTTTGGCTACAAGACGTGCCTTATACCTCTCCACATTACCATTTGAATCCCTTTTGGTTTTAAATATCCATTTACAACCTACGGGCTTCGCACCAACTGGTAATGGACAAGTTCCCAAACTTTATTGTCTTGCATAGACTTATATTCTTCATTCATGGCTTCTATCCATTTATGAGAGTTGGAACTTTCCATGGCTTGACGAAAGTTGATTGGATCATCTTTCGACATTCCATTTTCTACCTCATGTTCCTGGAGATATACAATATAATCATCTGAAATTGCAAATCTCCTTTCTCTTGTGGATCGCCTTAATGGCACAGGTTCTTGAGGTTGAGGTTGTAGAGTTTGTTCCTCAGGAACAATTACCTCATCTTGAATGAGGGGTTGAACTATATTATCTTGAACAACATTGTCTGGTTGAGGATCCGAAGTTACTTCTCGAGCAATGACAGGTATAGGAACCTGTAATTGGTCAAAAGTAGTAGTAGGAAGTGGGATTACTCCTGCTTCCTCCTCAAAGACAATGTCTCTAACTGGATTTTCCCCCCAAACTCAACATCCTCAAAAAATGTTGCAATTCCCGTCTCAAATATTGACCTATTTGTGGGATCATAAAACTTGTAACCCCGTGATCGTTCGGCATAGCCAATAAAGTAGCTGCTACAGTTTTAGAGTCCAATTTTCTTTCATGAGGTTTATAAGGCCTCGCCTCAGCAGGACACCCCCACACATGCAAGTGTTTTAGACTAGGCTTTCGCCCAACCCAAAGCTCATAAGGTGTTTTTGCAGCTGCTTTAGTTGGCACCCGATTTAAGATATAAGTTGCTGTCTTTAGAGCCTCACCCCAGAGGGACTCTGGTAAAGTAGAATGACTGATCATACTTCTTACCATATCCTTAAGAGTCCGGTTTCGTCTCTCAGATACACCATTCATGCTAGGTGATCCTGGCATGGTGTATTGTGGGACGATTCCACATTCCTCCAGGTATTTTGCAAACGGTCCTGGACGTTGTTCACCTGATCCATCATATCTGCCATAGTATTCACCACCACGGTCAGACCTGACACTTTTAATCCGTTTGTTGAGTTGTAACTCAACTTCGGCCTTAAATTTTTTGAATACGTCCAAAGACTGTGATTTCTCATGGATAAGAAATAGATACCCATATCTGGAATAGTCGTCTATGAATGTGATAAAATATTGTTGACCATTCCAAGACGCCATAGGGAATGGCCACAATGTCCGTATGAATTAATTCTAAGACATCTGTAGTCCTATGGGCACCAATTTCTTCATTTTGGTCTGTTTTCCCTTGATACACTCAACACAGACATCAAAATCTGAAAAATCAAGAGAGTCCAAAATTCCATCAGACACAAGGCGCTCAACTCTAGATTTAGAGATGTGACCTAGGCGTTTGTGCCATAATGAGGCTGAATTTTCCTTAGTTAATTTACGCTTTGTACCTCGTGATTCCACGTGCAAGGTTTCATTATAAGATGCAATAGTTTCGAGCAAATATAGATTATCAAACACATTAAGTAAACCAGTACCAACAACATTTGAATTAATAGACATACTAAACTTCATATTTCCAAAAGAACAACAATATCCCAATTTGTCCAATACAGAAACAGAAATTAAATTCCGTCTAAAGGACGGTACAACAAAAGTGTCTAATAAATCCAAATAATAACCAGTTTTCAGCAATAATCTAAAGTGCCCTATTGCCTGCACTTCTATTGACTTGCCATCACCCACAAAGATGTATCTTTCAGCATCAGTTGGCTTTCGGTAGTTCAGGCAACCCTGCATAGAAACACATATGTGAGTAGTAGCACCAGAATCTACCCACCAAGTGTTTCTTGGTACTGAAGCTAAATTTATTTCAGAACAGACCAAAACATAAATGTACCTTTCTTTACACGCCAGGCGACGTATTTGGCACAATCCTTCTTTCTGTGTCCGGGCTTGCCACAAAAGAAACAACCATCCTGCACTTTCTGTTTCTTTGGTTCCGGACCCTTAGGAGCAGCAACTTCCTTTCCCTTATGCTTTCTTTTGCCCGTATGCTTGGAGGTGCTTGCCAGATGAGCACTTTCAGTCCTTTCTTGCTTCAATCTCTCTTCCTCTTGCACACAAAATGAAATGAGCTCATTGAGAGTCCATTTCTCCTTCTGGCAGTTATAACTGACCTTAAATTGGTTAAATTGTGCAGGAAGAGAGATGAGAACTAAATGCACGAGCAAATCATCAGATAGGTCGAGCTTTAGTGCCTTAAGTTTTGAAGCAAGATGAGACATTTCCATGATGTACTCGCGAACATTACCCTTGCCTTTATACTTCATTGAAATCAAGCTTGCTAAAAGCGTGCTTGTTTCAGCCTTATCATTTTTAGCAAAACGCTTTTGAATTTCTGAAAGAAATTCACCGGCAACGGTAACATCCTCTGTTATTGCACCCCGAAAGACTTCTGGAATCCCACGCTTCATGATCATAAGACTTAGCCTGTTAGAACGATCCCACTTTTCAAAGTACACAATTTCCTCAGGAGTACTTTGTTCAGTGAGATCATTCGGTTTTGGCATTCTTAATGCCAAGTCTATGTCCATGCAGCCGAGAACAATCAATATGTTCTCTTTCCAGTCCTTAAAGTTTGTTCCATTTAACATTGGAACATTGTTCATGTTGGCAGAGATTGAAGTAGTCGACATTAAAGCTGAATAAAATAAAAGGAATAAACAATTATGCTCACATTAAGTACCAAACAGATAATCTCTAAATAAATTAATTTAATGACAACATCTCAAGATACCTAGCACAACATTAATACCAAGCCTTTGGGTAGTGATATTAACTGTAAGTGGTATTCTTGTTGTAATGATCAAACATTGACAATAAGTTATGTCAAATAACAAATCTATCTTTTGATGGATTTATTATTCACATTAGGTTTCCTTGACAATTGGCACATGTTTATCACCACAAAATGTGTGTGTAATTCTGCCAAGTATTAATCATGTCTTTGGACCGATAAATACCCGCATGAGATACACATACATGAACATCAAAACATTCCATATAAAACAATCTAGACAAGAGAGATCACTTTTGTGACATCTTGTTTGAATTGACTTATTTAGAACGTTAGAAAATTAAATTTCTGTAGACGTTGTATGAAATTACATTAAATTTAAAGATTTCTTAATTTGTTACCCCGTATATATTATATAATTGCAGCAATCCCAATTATATACATATATATTATATATATATATAATTGACGGTTTCCAATATATATATTTATATTTTTTAAACCACAAAACACATGCATCAAAAGAATACATGCCAAAGACCAAACCCACAACTTTATTTGGTGAAACAAGATAAATAATTTAAACAAGAAACATCCTCTGTATAACAAATATGATATGGATAATAAAGCACCCAGAAAACAAGAAACTAAAAAACCAATGATGAACCCAGAAAACTACCGGGTGAAGGAAAAAAAAAAATAACACAATGATGCCGGGTGTTCAAACACCCAGAAAACTGCTCTGTTAACAAAAACGGAAACCAACGCAGATGGCAATAACAAGGCAGACGGTTTTTTTTTTATTTTTATATATGATGTTCAAAAAAAAAAAAAAACAAACCGCATGAGATACATATATATATATATATATGTACAATGTAGAACATGAGACCTTATGCTAACAAAACAGTGCATGTGTTTCCAAAAAAATACAGAAAACCAAAAACCAGATTACCTTCAAAATCAAATCGCATGAAATATAGCATATCAATTTCTGATAATACACATGATATAACTGCTCTGATACCACTTGTAAACATAAATTTCAGAACATGAAACTTCATGTTTCGGATCATCTACCATGTATATCATCAAGAAATCAAGACAAAAACTTACCCGAATCCATCGATGAACGGTTAAACGGAAGCGTCTAATTGTCAATAAACCTTTAATATTGACTTTGTTAGTGCCTTCTAATCCTTTCCCTTTTGGGCCCCGTTTGTTTTGGGAGATAGAATGGAGGGGATTGATAGTGAGGGGATTAATAGTGAGGGGATTAGTAAAATTGTGTTTGTTTGATAACCAATGGAGTAGTAATAGTTCATGTTTGTTTTGAGAGATAGGGATGGGATTAACCATGTGAAATTCCACAAATACCCTTATTGCATATTATTAAATTTGGACTTAAACCAAGTAAAATAAATAAATTTGTACTCAATATTATTATTCTCTTTTTATATTTTTTTTAATATTAAAGAATCTAATTATCAACAAATTTATTTATTCAATGTTTTTTTTTTAATTTTTTTTTAAAATATTAATGAGTCCAATTGCAAAGCAGATTTGCCACCCAAATAGCAAATTTGCACCCCATTTGATACCTCTTTTTTTTATACTTGTTGGTATTTTTTTTTTGGAACTTGAAATTTAATTTTGGACTTGAAGTTTTTGATTAAACTAAATTATTTACTTATTTTATTTATTATATACACACACACACATATATATATATTTAACACACACCTTAACAGAAATAAATTAATCTTAAAACGATGGTCCGCACACCTGAACTACTTAAATTGTAGAACCCTTCAAATTGTACATTCAGCAGATTTAATGACTAAATGGTCCACAAAGCCAGAATCTCTTATGAAAAACAATACAAACTTTATGGTTAAGGAAAAAAAAATCTCAAAACTGATGAACTTGCAGTGCAAAGTCATAACACCTAAATAAATCAAATCACATCCATTCTAATTTAAATTAAAAACCTATGACACAATTCCAAACAAATATAAAACTCATGTACTCTGAAATCTGTGAGCAAAACGCATTACTTAATTTATTCACACAATTCCAAAACGCATTACTTAATTTATTCACACAATCTGTGAGCAAAACGCATTACTTAAACCTGTACACAATTCCAAACAATGAGTTTGAATTTATTCAGACACTTTTGAAATTTGAGCAAAAGGCATTACTTAATTGGTGAACAGCAGTAAGATCTATGACAACAATAATACATGAACTATAATATTTATAGTTCCAAGCCTTCCTGCATAACAACAATAATACATGAACTGCAGATTTTATACTACCAAGTTACAAAAACCAGCTCAACACGGGAGCAATATTTACTCAACAAAAAGACCATCATAAAGTATTGCAACAGCAGAAACTACCTAACCGATAATATTTATGCATCACATAATATATTACAAGTCATGTGGGAAACAAAAAGACCATCATACAGTAGATGTCACATTTAAATATGACCTTCCAATAGCAAAGAAACCCACTCCATCTTGTCATTCTCATCTAAACTGAAAAACAAGTCAACTTTGTCTTCATCTTTCACTATCATAGATGCTGCCATCAATCTTTGGGTATTACTCATTGGCAACTTCAGAAGTTTTGCATTAACCAACCTCCTCTGTTGGGATAGGTCATGTGAATATCCTATCCTATGACCAATCTCCACCATCGTGGTATTAGTATTCTCAATGAATGATCCAAGATTTTTTGCCATGTCTGATAGTTCAGTGGGAATCCCCTCAGTAGATCGAGCCCGCTTTTTCCTAGTTTTAGTTGAGTCAGCATGGTTGGGAACATTACCTGCAGTAGACATTGAGTAATCCGTATCACCCATGTTCATACTAAACTGTTCAACAGGAGACTGTTCTCCTTCTTCTGTAGTTGCATTGGCATCCTCTTTTTCCATGGCTGCAACTGCATCAGCAGGATCCTCAGCCAGTTCACCAGTCGCCCTATCCTTCCCAAATAGAATAAGCCAATCTTCATAGAATGGGAATGGCCTGTTTCGCATCCCTTTTGCATCTGGCACCCTCTACACAAGTGATTATGTAATTATTAAAAAAGAACAAATTGATTTATAAGTACATACACATACAAATAAACAACATAAAAATGAGATTTACCCTGACATAGTTCTGCCATACGTCGTCACTATCAACAAGCACCATCTTTTGTTCATCATTCCAACCAAAACCACTCATGTTTAACATATCTTGCAGAGCATTATATTGTTTCCTCCAAAATTTAATCTTCGAGTCGATGTGGGGACTGGCTCGAAGATCAGTTCCAGGAAATGCACTTAAGATCTTCTTCTCACATTCATTGTAGAAGCCTGCCCTAAATTGATTATTTTCAAGCTTCCACATGGGATTACTTGCTATTACATCCTTCATGGTTGTAATGAGGAATACTTCCTCACGGTGATTCCAAAACCTTCGAGGTTTCCCTTTCTTACGAGAACTAGTGGTACCTGTGTCATCCATACCTATATATATGTATATCATAAGTTTAAATCATAACACACATGTCAATCATAAATAACAAATCAACTTACACAACATTTCTTACAAATACCACACAAAAACTAAACAAATAAGGTTCGAATTACATGGCATAATAAATTCTCACTATTACATAAAAAACATCATACAATACTAATTTATTAACCTCTGTTTGCTTGCCATTCATTAAACATTTGGGTTGCCAAGGTAGTTCTCCATTCACTCTATTGATCAGATGCTTCAACAACATCAATCATTTCATCTCCTAATTCAGTAGCTGGAGGAGGAGGATTCATTTCCTTGTTCTCATCATCATCAAGATCCATAGGCATTTCACGTTGTATGAGATTGTGGAGAAGGCAACATGCAGTGATAATACGAAATTGAGTCTTGATTGGAAAGTAAGAATAAGTCCTCAATATTGCCCACCTCATTTTAAGTAGTCCAAAACACCTCTCAATGACGTTACGAGCAGAAGAGTGCCTCATGTTAAAAAACTCTTGTGGTGTTGTTGGGGCACCCCCTTCTCTCCATGTGGAAAGATGGTAACGTTGTCCTCTATATGGTGCAAGAAAACCCTCCCCATTTGTGTAACCCGCATCTACGAGATAGTAGTGGCCTGTAATTATGTAAGATGGTTTCACTATGTATATAACAAAATAATTGTTTAATATAGATATAGTGTACCCATAATTAGAACAATATATAATTATCATACCAGTAGGGACTTTTAACCCATTGGGTCTACTGACAGCATCTCTAAGTACCCTAGAGTCAGAAGCAGATCCTTCCCATCCAGGCAAGACATATATGAATTGCATGTCTTGGGAGCACACACCCAATACATTTGTGGCAATTTCTCCCTTTCTTGTTCTATACCTTGGTTTGTCTATTGCAGGGGCAAGAACCTTAACATAGGTTCCATCTAAAGCACCAAGACAATTCTAAAAAAAAAAAATTATGAAATTAATATAGGTAATACAAAAATATAATATGCCAATTAAGCGAAATTGTAAAAATATTGTACCTGAAAACAACTCCACCTATCATCTGTACAATTAGCAGTTATCGGTTCAGGCTTCTTAAGGAGGAGACCATGGAGGCGCAACACAGCCTTCAGAACATTATTGAAGTGCTTACTAACTGTTTGACCACTCCGCATGAAATTAAATTTAATTTTGCGGTTCTTAGT
The DNA here is from genome assembly GCA_030407325.1 of Camellia japonica. Taxonomy (NCBI): domain Eukaryota; kingdom Viridiplantae; phylum Streptophyta; class Magnoliopsida; order Ericales; family Theaceae; genus Camellia; species Camellia japonica. The sequence continues at coordinate 125,906,160 of JAPPVO010000031.1, forward strand.
GTGATGTGCAATCACATTCAAAAACATTGCTACTTGCTCCTCTAAAACGACATACTTTGAATCAGATAATCCAACACTTCGCACCAACCCACATAAAAGCATGAAAGTACGCCTATTCATCCGAAGTTGGTCATGACAATTTATGTCACTATTGTTGACCAATCTATTCAAATGGTCAATTTGTTTTCCATAGGGGTGAGGTGATCTAGGTAGGTGCAACCTAATTTCTTTCTTCTTGAATGCAGCATGTAAAATCACTATAAACATAGCACATGCATAATTAATGGATGAAACAACATGTAGGAGGACTACAAATTCCTCTATAAGGTCCTTTCTCCTTCTCTTAGTGGCATAATTATTATCCATCTACAAAAAATAAATAAACAATAAGCAGCTAAAGTTAGCACAAAAAGTATAACAAATAATAGATAATAGAAAGTGTTTAATATGATAAAACAGATTGTAACGGCCAAAAGCCATAGTAGAGTGAGTTTGAATTTATCATATTAAAGATGTGCAGAAAAGTAAAAAAAATGATGTGATAACTTATATAGTGACAATAATTGTGTATCTCTTTCTGTTGGCCTGATATGCACAATTATTATTTTCACATCAATTGTGTATCTCTTTATGTTGCCCTGATATGCACAATTATTATTTTCAGGGATTTTCTAAGCTTAGATGCCCAAGTTGAGTTTATCAACTCAACCATTTGGGCCAAGTTTGAGTGCCCATCAAATTTTTGGGCTGCTTATGGTATTTGTTTTTTTGGGCTAGTAACTTATGGTATTTGTTGTCATGAACTTAGATGCCAAGTTAGAATATACTCCTATCTGGATCATCCTAAAGATGACAACTTATGCACCTATTTGTAAGAAAATGACAGCAAAGAAAGGCTTCAACCTGTCATACATTTTACGTAAAGGCTGATAGGATATTTGGTTTGTCATTGCTCACTGCCTCTTTGGAGTATTCAAAATGCTCTCGACATGTTTTCAAATTTATAGGTGTATTGTGTTCCCTTTTCTTTAAAAAAAGTCTGCTTTTCAAAAGACTAGGATATTATTATCTATTCACCATGAAGAGGATACCAGATCAATTTTTCATTTTTACCTGTATGTAAGATAGAACGGTTTGTAATTAATCCAACTTATAGACTGGCTTTACGTATAAATAATGTATATGCTTAATATTTTATCGGTCTGAATTTTTTTTTTATTTTTATTTTTTTTAAGAAGCTCACAACAAACCTACCAAAGAGTCACATAATAGGACAGTAGCTAATAAATGCAACCAAAATCCCAACAACAAAGACAGCAAAGAACCTCATAATAGGGAGAAATTATCAAAATTTCCCTTTTGCAATGATTGATTGCAGGAAAGTGAAATTTTCTTGGAAGAGAGTTTTATATCAGATCCTTCTGTCATATTTATGAAGACATTTCTAAACAAGCACAACCTCATACTCTCTCACCTGTGCATCTAATTTGGCCCTCTTTGCCCTTGCTTTTACAGAATTGAACGTAAAACTCAAAAAATTTTGAAGTCAATTTACTATTTCTTTTTAATAGTTTTGGAAAATAAGAAACTAACCAAATGTTCAATCTTATTTTCTGTATGTGTAACCCTGAAAAAAAAAATAAACAAAAAAAAAGGAACTACTTTTTAATTCCAAAGGCAGCATTGACAAAAAACAAATCTGAGAGAAACTAGCAAGTACTTAAAAAGTAGTTCAAAAACTTACGCTGAAATTTCGAATTAGCTAAATTTCAAACTCCAGGTGTTTATTACAATAATTTATTTATCTTCAAGCAACACATACCATAAGACCAATGACCTTCCTATCTAAATCTACACATAACAAGAATATTCCCAAACAAATGATGCACCACCTAGCCTACAAAACGACAGACACGAAAATCATCCCCACAAACTAGCTAAACATCAACATTCTCGAGTGACTCTAGTCTGAAATTACAGTTTGAAATTACACTAATTTGAAATTACAGTTTGAAATTACACTAATTTGAATCAAAGACAACTTGATAATCAGAACACTACCCAATTCGTCCTTGTACAGTCTGAAATTAAACTAATTTGAATCAAAGACAACTTCAAAATCAAAGCAATACTGGTATTATCCCAAGAAAGACTCAGATTAAAAAATAAACCAAAAAGAAAAAGAAAAACCCAATCTGACATATACCCAAGCAAGCAAGTTTAGATCTATTATACAGAGCATAGAAAAGCCACAGATGAATGCAAGTTTAGATCCAAGCAACGATGAACTAAATCGAACTAAAAGAAATAAATTAATTAATTAATTAAACTGAGAACAAGATTGAAACACCAACAAGATTAATTAATTAAACTGAGAATAAATTAATTAGCTTTTCTCACCTGCAACACCAACACGATTGAAAATCTGAAGAAGAAGAAGAGCTTCTCTTGCCTTTCCCTTTTGCTGCTGCTGCTGCTGCTTTGAGTTAGGGCTAGGGCAACATGGGTAAAGAAGTAATCACACTCCTTAATACCAACGGACTAGCTTTGAATACCAACATCAGGGGCAGACTGTGAATCCCCTCGGCAAGGCCTCTATGAAGCCGTTCGGCTTATCAATCCGTCCCTCATCTCTGTAAACAAACAGGGTATTAAGTGGGACCCACAGTGAACCTAATCCCAATCCCCCTCTTATCCCCCAAAACAAACGGGGCCTTGGTGCCTTATGTTTCTCCTTGAGAGGATTTAGAAGAAGAATGGCAGTTTTTCACCATTGGAAGGAATATGGACCATAACAAAACTTAAGGGCTGAAATTGGTTTTTAAACCATGAAACGGTGTGGCAGTTTGTTTTCAAAAGGAAAACCAACTTTAACCAATTTGTTTTAATTTCTATTTCTGCCCCTTATAGAATTAGAAATTACTCAACTAGTATCTACACATTAGGTCCATGACACATATACCCTTAAGCCTATTAACTAAATTGAATCACTTAAATTGTAGGCTTCTTATAAATGATAACACCACATTTAAATATGTGGTCCCATTGAGATATTATCTAACATGATATGGGTTTTGTGGGTGTTTTGATAAATAAACGATCTTTGTGGGTGTTTTGATTTGAGGTGCATAGCCTACATTGAGCCACATCATTATGTATAGAAATTATGTGTTTCCTACTAATGTCTCCACAAAACTAGCATCGGCTAAAAAAACAAGTCCCTAATGTAAAAAAATCCGTATTCAATAAAATAATAATAATAATAACAACAACAATAATAAATCAAATATTTTTTTATCTACAATGATGAATGTACACAATCCAATTAAAACAAGCAACTCAATTATAGGGGCAAAGATAAAGAATGTGTATAATAATGAAAAGTTAAAATAAAAGAAATAAATAAGTGAATAAAATAAAAATAAAACACAAAATAAAACAAGTTAAGCAAACAAAATAATACTGGTCACAAAATGCAAATCCACCGGGCATTATTTTCATATGCTACCACCTTTGCCAGGAGTAGTTAAACATAGGGCTGGGCATAGGGTTATCCGACCCGCCCAAACCGCCCTACCCGATCCGAACCGCACGCGTGTGGGCGGTTTCGCAAACACATTAGGGTAGGGTGCGGTTTGGATTTTATATAAATTTCGGGCTGCAGGCGGGTTGCGGGTTTGAGCCGCACCCGCCCAACCCGCCCGCATTAATACATTATTATTATTTTTTTTCCCCCTCTTTCAAATCTGACCGTTCGTTCATCTCATCTCACCTCACGCACCTCACTCATCTATAACAAACAAAACAAAAAGACCCTAATGATCTATCTACCTTTCAAACTCAAAAACACGATTCTTTCTCCTTCACTCTCTCATCTCATCACAATCTCTCTCACTCTCGTTGTTCATCTTCTGCACTGCACCGATCATTTTCGTCTCACTCTCTCATCGCACCGATCGACTCACTCTCTCATCGCACCACCGATCGACTCACAGGTAAGCCTCTTTCTCTCTCGTCCCGATCTTTGAGTTTTTTTTTACAATATATATATATATATATATCAGATATCTCTCTGATCTCTCGATCTGTTTTTTTTATATTTATTTTTGGAATTGAATCTGTGTTTAAATTTGTTGTTGAATCTGTGTTCAAATCTGATTTGTTTTTTTTTGGATTTGTAATCTATAATCTGTATGTTTAAATTGAATCTGTTATTTTGATAATCTGTGTGTTTAAATTTTTTTCTTGGAAATAAATTGAATCTGTAATCTGTTATTAAAGTTGTTATTTTGAATGTAGCTTGTTACATGTAGCTCTGTAATATCTGTTCTATATATATCAAAGAAGTTTAGAGAAAATGATCTTCTTTTTTTTTTTTTTTGTATTTTTTTTAAAAAAATCTTCTTGAGTGCTCATGCTTAATAAATTTGTATAAAAATTGAGGACTGACTGTTACTCTTACATTCTGTGTATATGATTCTTCGTATATGTAGTAATATCAGAGATTGCTTAATTAATGTTGATGACTGGTTACTTTTTTTTACATTCTTCCTGTATGAGTGAGTTCATTGTATATGTATTCTACTCTGTATATATGTATATATGTAAAAGAATTGCATAATTATTCAGCTCGGGATTCTTCTTAGCTAACTGGAATTGCTTTTTCTTTGTGGTCTTTATTGCTCTGCTAAAGATTGACAAAATAGGAGAAAAAAAAAAAAAGGTTTAAAAATAAACTTTTTTAAAAAAAGTTCAATCCGCAAACCGCCCGCACATCCGCGAACCCTATCCGCACAAACCGCAAACCGCATTGTGGGCAGTTGCGAGTTGACTTTTTTCCAAACTGCATAGATGCGGGCGGGTCCAAACCAAACCGCAAACCGTCCCAAACCGAACCGCAGACACCCCTAGTTAAACATCTGTTAATAACCTGGTTATTGATTGCTGATAGATGGCTGGTTGTGATTGGCTAAATATACATACCCGTCAACTGATCGTTACCTTGATGCATGCCACTTGGAACTAGTTGGGAGTATGTGACAACCACCTGAGTAACTTGCATTGGCGGAGGACTATTGTCTGCTGGCTGAACTTCTTGTTGAGTATCCACACCAATGTGAACTTGGCTACGGAAATCAAGTATGGAGGCTACAAATTTGCTTAGTTTTTCAAACCTAGGGTGGCTTGCCATTAACTTTGGTAGTTGGTTGTTGGCAAGAAGAGGTTGAGTTTGGCTCTTCTTTTTGTGTATAAAATGGGAAGAGGTGAGCTGAGTTAGTTCATCAGAAAAGAAAGACAGAGTAGAGAGTGTAATATGTGAGTGAGAGTGCTATAAAGAGAGAGTGAGGTGTGAGTGTTGTAAACTCCCTCTGGGAAAAATTTCATAGTGGATATCTCTCCCGTGGACGTAAGCTATTGCCGAACCACGTAAAATTCTATAGTGGATATCTCTCTCGTGGACGTAAGCTATTGCCGAACCACATAAATCTATGTGTGATTGATTTCTGAGTGGTCTTAATCCTAACAAATGGTATCAGAGCCTCGTTGATCGATTTTTGAAAAAATAGGACATGTTTTTCAGAATCGCCCAGAAAATCAAGTTGCTCAAAATTCACTTTTGAGCATACAAGAAGGAAGCTCTCGACGAGAGGAGTCCAAAACTGCAAAATAGAGCCCAAGACGAAACTCCACGCGCCCTCACGCGCTTCCTAAAAAAAGCGCGTGAACACCAGTCTCAGGCACGCGCCCTATGTACCGTTTACAGTACCGGCACATTATATTAGTTTCAGGCACACGCTTGACGCGCGGTGGAAAGAAGAAGAAAAGTGCACTGCATTTCAGCGCCACGTCAGCAACACGTCAGTGGCCAAGTCAGTGCCACGTGTCTGCCAAGTCTGTGCCATGTGTTACCACATCATCGCCACGTGTCAGCCACGCCAACTCCACGTATTAGCCACGTCAGTGCCACATGTCAACCATGTCATCACATCAGCTGACTAGTCAACCCGCCGGTTTAACTCGATCCGACCTAACCCAACCCATAGGCAGAGGGCTATTCGGTGCTACATGGCTAAAGTACATCTATAAATCTAAACCATCGAACTTACTTTGGCTGGATCTGAGCCATTTGAAGTCCGATTTTGGTGATCCAATAGTGGTTTCCAACTATTTGGAGTATTTCGGAGAAAATTGTATGGTCAAATTTTTGAATCAGAGTTTCTGTAAAAAGTAAGAAGACGATGGAGGAATCCACATCAACTTAAGGATCGATGATAAAGTTAAATCCTTCAAATTATGTAATTTGGAAGCCGCGGATGGAAGACATCATATATTATAAAGATCTGTTTGACCCTATTACTCTAAAAAGGGTTAAACCGGAAGAAGTAAAGGATGAAGACTAGATAAAGATGAACCGGAAGACTGTCAGTTGTATCAAACAATGGACAGACCACAGTGTGTTCCACCATGTCGTTTAAGAGACAGATGCATATGTCTTTTGGACAATGTTAGAAGGAATGTACCAGTCAAAGACCGCTCGAAACAAAGCCTTGGTAATGAGAATGCTTATAAATATGAAGTTAAAGAATGGTGTGTCCGTCGCCGAGCACACCAATGAATTCAAGAATCTGGTGAATCAACTTGCAACCGTCAAGATGTCCTTGGATGATGAAATACAAGCCGTTCTACTGCTTAGTTCTTTACCGGACAATTGGGAGACATTGGTGGTTTCTCTCAGTAACTCTGCACTAGAGGGGAAGCTGACTATGAGCATGGTCACAGATGCCATGTACAATGAAGAGATAATAATGAAAGACATGAGAGGTAATCAGTCCTATGCTCTTGTCACAGAAGATAGAGACAGAGATAGAGGAAGAGGTAAAGCCAGAGGAAGAAGTAAGAGTAGAAGCAGATGGAACAACATGAGTAAATCCAGAGACAATAAAAGTCAAGGTAACTCTAGCTTCACTTGCTTTCATTGTGGCTAGGAAGGTCACATAAAGAGGAACTGTCCAAGTCGGAAAGATAAAGGCCAAAGCAGTAAGTCAAAAGGAGATGAGAACACGACAGCCACAACAACTGATGAAATACTTCTTGTAGTTGGTGAATAGGAGGATTGCTTTCACGTGGCTGATCACAGCTGTACAGAGTGGGTGATAGACACAGATGCATTCTATTATGCTACTTCCTACAGAGAACTCTTTAGCTCGTACAACGTTGGAGATTTTGGCACTGTTCGAATGGGAAATTCTAGCTATTTGAAGATTGTGGGCATTAAAGACATTAGTATTCAGACTAATGGAGAACACAAGCTGGTTCTCAAAGATGTGAGGCTTGTTCTAGATTTGTGTTTCAATCTTATTTCCGTAAGCACCTTGGACCAATAAGGCTATACAAGTATATTTGGAAATGGCCATTGGAAGCTGACAAGAGGAGCTTTGACAATCGCTAGAGGAGAGATGTGTTCAACACTGTACAAGACTCAAATGAAGATCTGTCTAGGAAGTCTTAATGCAGCAGAAGACAATGAGTCACCAGACTTATGGCACAGAAGACTGGCTCACATGAGTGAGAAGGGATTGTATCTGTTGACAAAGCATTCCAAGATACCCTTATCCAAAGGGAGTGCCCTGAAGCCGTATGATCATTGTCTTTATGACAAGCAGTATCGAGTATCATTCAGTTCAACGAGCAAGAGGAAAACAGAAGTGCTCAGTATGATATACTCGGATGTTTGTGGCCCAATCGAAGTGGAGTCACTTGGTGGCCGCAAGTATTTTCTGACTTTTATTGATGACGCATCAAGGAAATTGTGGATATATTTCCTGAAGACGAAGGATGAGGTATTCTAGCACTTTCAGGAGTTCCATGCAATGGTGGAAAGAGAGACTAGGAAGAAGTTGAAGTGTCTTCACACAGACAATGGTGACGAGTACACGTCCAATGCTTTTGAAGCATATTGTGCCAGTAGAGGTATCCGGCATGAGACAATAGTTCTCGGTACCCCACAACACAATGGTATGGTAGAGAGGATGAACTACACTATTATTGACAGAGTCAGATGCATGCTCAGAATGGTAAAGTTGCCAAAGTCATTCTGGCCGAAGTCGCCTGTACAGCCTGTTATCTCATCAACAGGTCGCTTTCAATCCCGTTGAATTTTGCAATACTTCAGGAAGTTAGGTTCAGAAGAAAGATATCAAATTCTCACTTGAGAGTCTTCGGGTGTAAGGCGTTCGCACACATCTCCAAGGAAAACAGACAAAAGCTTGATGACAAGTCCACTCCATATATATTTATGGGCTATTCAGATGCAACATTTGGGTACAAGTTGTGGAACCCAGTGAACAAGAAGATGTTCAGGAGCAGAGATGTTGTGTTCTAGGAAGACCAGACAGTAATAGATTTTGAGAAGTCTGCAAAGTCTAGAGATGTCATCACTCCAGACTTGTTCCCATCTCTCGAGCCATCACAAAATGCTAGATGTGATGATATGCGACAAGAAGTGCCAGGGTTGTAGGATCCTATGCCAGAAATTGAGGATCAGGAGGAAAGAGATGAAGACATGGATGAAGAGGGTGTTGAGTAGGTAGAGCAACCCTCTTAACCAGAGGCAACTGGGTCTCAGTTGCGGAGATCTGGAAGAGCTGCCATGCCATTAACCAAATATCCTGCTTCTCAGTATATTCTGATTACTGATAAGGAGGAGCTTGAGAGTTTTTCGAAAGCAAAGAGTCATATAGAGAAAGATTACTGGATGCAAGCCATGAAGGAGGAGATGAGTTCCTTGAAGAAGAACTACACTTATGAGCTTGTTTCACTTCCAAAGGGCATGAAGGCATTGAAAAACAAATGGGTGTACAAATTGGAGAAAGATGACAACGGTAAAATTTTGCAGCATAAAGCTCGCTTGGTGGTCAAAGGTAGTTTTGGGTAGAAGAAGGGAATTGATTTGAATGAGATCTTCTCTCCAGTTGTAAAGATGACTTCCATTCGAGCAGCTCTGGGATTAGCAGCTCGCTTGAATTTGGAGGTAGAACAGATGGATGTGAAAACTGCCTTTCTCCCTAGTGATTTGGAGGAAAAGATCTACATAGAGTTACCAGAAGGATTTGAAGTTAAAAGGAAACATAACCTAGTCTGCAAACTGAAAAAGAGTCTCTATGGCCTAAAGTAGGCGTCGAGACAATGGTATAAGAAGTTTGATTTATTCATAGTGGATCACAAGTACACAAGAACGGTAGCAGACCAGTGTGTATATTTCTGAAGGTTTTCGGATAAAAACTTCATCATCCTACTGTTGTATGTCGATGATATGCTGATCATCGGACAAGATACTGCTATGATCAACAAGTTGAAAAAGGACTTGTTGCAGTATTTTAACATGAAGAATTTAGGCCCAGCACAGCAGATTTTGGGCATGGAGATTGTTCTTGACAGGAAAGCTAAGAAGATATGGTTGTCACAGGAGAAATATGTTGAAGGGTGATTGAACGGTTCAACATAAAAGATGCCAAGCCAGTCAGCACACCACTGGCCAACCATTTCAAGGTGACAAAGCGTTCATGTCCCACGACCAGCTTTGAAAGGAAAGAAATGGAGGCAATCCCCTATTCCTCTGCAATAGGAAGTTTAATGTATGCAATGGTGTGTACCCAGCCAGATATAGCTCACGCAGTTGGTGTTGTGAGCAGATTTCTTTCCAATCCAGGGAAAGAGCATTGGGAAGCAGTCAAGTGGATTCTGAGGTACTTTAAGGGTATATCTAAAATGTGTTTGTGCTTTGGAGAAGCTAAACCAGTTTTGAGAGGCTATATTGATTCAGATATAGCAAGCGATCTTGATGGTAGGAAATCTACATTAGGATTTCTATTTACTTTTGTAGGGGGAGCTGTGTCTTGGCAGTCCAAGCTGCAGAAGTGTGTTGCTTTATCCACAACCGAGACAGAGTATATTGTCGCAGCGGAAGCTGGAAAAGGAATGTTGTAGTTAAAGCAATTTCTCCAAGAACTAGGACTAAAGCAGGAAAAGTTCACGGTACATTGTGATAGCCAGAGTGCCATAGACCTGAGCAAGAATTCTATGTACCATTCTCACACAAAGCACATTGATATTCAGTATCATTGGATACATGAAATGACGAAGAAGCAGTTATTGGAACTGGTCAAGATCCACATAGATAAGAATCCAGCCGACATGCTTACAAAGGTATTGCTAGGATGGACTTCCAGTAAGGATCCTACTCCCCATAGGTATGGAGGGAGAGAATTGTTGAGTATCCACACCAATGTGAACTGGGCTATGGAAGTCAAGTATGGAGGCTACAAACTTGCTGAAGTTTTTCAAACCTAGGATGGCTTGCCATTAACTTCGGTAGTTGGTTGTTGGCAAGCAGAGGTTAAGTTTGGCTCTTCTGTTTGTGTATAAAATGGGAAGAGATGAGCTAAGTTAGTTCATTAGAAAAAGAAAGACAGAGCAGAGAATGTAATCTGTGAGTGAGAGTGCTATAGAGAAAGAGTGAGGCGTGAGTGTTGTAAACTCCCTTCGGGAAAAATTCTATAGTGGATATCTCTCCCGTGGACGTAAGCTATTGTCGAACCACGTAAAGTTCTTGTCTCTTTTCTGTGTGTGATTGATTTCTAAGTGGTTTTTATCCTAACACTTCCCACAAGGGTGGTGGTAGTGAACTACCGCTCTGAGCACCTGTGGAACGTTGCACAATGTCAAATGATAAAAGAGTAATTCCTGTACATTTACATTCTCTACAAGGTACTTGTCCATAACTCTGCTAAATTACTGTCAGTCAGATTCACGAAAATCTTGTGAAGATATATAATCCGTGAATTTTTACAAGAATGACTAACATGCTTAGGGGTCAAAATGGTTCAAATCCTAACTGCCCGCCTATAAGTACATGCTTATGTTCAACCAAAACCTGGAGTATTTAACAAATGGGTCATGAGGCCTCCAAACCCAAGTGCCAAACTTTTAAAGCAGGAGCAGGAGCAGGAGCAGGAGCAGGAGCGAGAGCGAGAGCATCAATTTGTAAAACGTCTAAGACTGGGGGAGCCTCCAGAGCGTCTATATGTCCATATATGTATGTACATTTTGTGTGTAAGATGTTTTCTAATAATTTTATATAGCTTTACATTTGTATAACTTGGGTACAAAAGTAACACGTTAACAAACCATTGTTAGAAACAGAAAATTCCAGTTATATGGCAAGTAAACATCAGTCAAAACAAAATTCATGAATTTCCCAAGACAGATCTGAGATCTACGAATTTGGGGCCATTTCACTCCCAATTCACATATTCGCGAATAACAGCGCAACATGGCCTCTTACCTACGCAAGTTAGGGCACTTAGCTTCAAACACAATCCTTTTAAAAATCACATGAACCCCAACCGAGGAATGTAGGATTCTAGGTTGTATCTCATTTTCATCAATATGATACGACTAATGAATGACTCATGGAAAGGGGGCAAAGTGTTAGTAAATTAAAACCTGAAGGGTGCATAGTGTAATAATGCCTAACTTGTGGGGCTCGGTGTATTTTTTCCAAACCTCAAGATTAATTTAATTTATCCTAAAATAATAGTACAAACTACTTTTTCTAAAACTAATAGCAAATATTTGTACTGATACAATATGTAATTACAAGAAATCATAAAATTATTAAATAATAAAAGCTATATATATTATTGATATCTATAGAAAGCTATAGAAAAATAACCAGTAGGCTAGTTAGCAGGAGAAGAGAAAAGACCCCAAAAAAAAATTAAAAAAAAAGGTTTGCAGTAGGCTCTAAACCAATTCCAATATCAAAAATGTTTCATCCCCCTTTTCCCCCACCCCCTTTTCCCCCCCTCTCTCTCTCATTGGTTACATTTTCTTTTTCTTTTTTCTTTTTTTCTTGTTCTTCCAATCACCACCCGCCACGTGTATGTGGGGTTGTGGGGTGGTGATTGGAGGGGGTCTCTATCATGACTCTTCCAATATTTATATCAGTCCAAAACATCAAACCAATCCCTTAAAATTAGTAATACCGGGCAGGTTGACGTTGCGGAAACTACTTGGGTTAGGGGAAAGTGCCTCTTTATGAGCAAGTCCTTTGAAGAAAAAAAATATGGTCCTTTAAAAAAAAAAAAAAAGTCTTGCTTCTTTATTGAGAGATTTTGGCACCATTGAGAATTCTTTAAATAATTAGTTGCTATTTCAACAGTTGAAGTATTGGTCGTTGGTCATCATTGCCCAAGTAACGTCCGACTCTGTTTGTACGTTTTTCTCCGTCCATTAAGTTAGTAGAAGGTTACTTGATTGATTTTGTGACTTAGACTTTAAAGAAAATTAAGTCAGAAAAACCCGAACACCAAGCCGATTAGACATATATTAACAATTATTATTATTATTATAAGATCAGAGCCACAGGAGAATCAAATGAAATGAAACAAAAAAAAAAAAATGGAAGGCCAAAAACAATCCTGTCAGTGGATTCAATCAAATTCCTTGCTACCAATACAAGAAGAAAGTTTCTTCTGGAATTTTTCCAGATACAACAATTGTTATATAGAGTCTGGAGTTCTGAGGTGTGGAAGCATTTTGTTGTTTATATTTATCAAAAGTGCTCTACATTTTGTCGTTCACTTAAACATGTTAGATCTACATTAAATTTTAGATAAGTGAACCAAAATAAAAGATCTATGGAAAAGCAAAAATAGACTTCACAGTTAACTGAAAAAGTAAAATTAGACCTTCACAATGAACTCCCAACTCTTGGTAGCATGTACTGCTTGCTTACAACAGAGTTTGAAACTTTTTTTTTTTTTTTTTAATCTGCAACAATATATATATGGAAAATATCTCGTAGCTCAAATTTTGTAGCTCAAAAGTGACTCAAATGGTCAAAACGACGTCGTTTTGGCCATTTTTATGTTGTTCTATACTCAAAACGATGTCGTTTTGGCCATTTGATCCACTTTTGAGCCACAAAATTTGAGTTACGTAGCATTGTCGTATATATATATATATATATATATTAGAAAAGAATAAAAGTATAAGAGAAACGGAAAAAAGCAAAACCAAAAATCTCACACTACAAATCAGAGTGTTCATATATCTAGAATTTAAAATTAAAAAAAAAAAAAAAAAATGGAGTGAAAACTGAAACAAAAAGAGATGTAAAGTAACAGACTTTATCCCATAAAAGAGCCAACCTCTTCAAATAAATTGTCAAAAATCTTAGCATTATGCTCCATCCAAATAACTCGGAAAAAAAAAAAAAAAAAAAAAAAATTGCATAAAAAACACAATTTTATCATTGTTTTCAAAACCTCCAAAAATCGATCAAAAGCATCTAAGAACACGATGCCAAAACTGCCCAACAAATCTCTTACCATTTGAAAAAATCAATGCCATAAAAACAAAACCAATGGGCAATACAAAAATCCATAGATTCCCCAGTTGCTCACATGATGCACCATTGAGGGCAAAGGTTGCAAGTAGGTCTTAATCACCTTTATTTCTTGAGAGAATTTCTAATTAGGAGTAAATGTCCTTGATGCTAAATTAAAGTCTCAGGAACTTTTTTTTACAACTCTACTTTGTCGACAGATATAAGATGTAACGTAACAAAAAATCTAACAAATAAACCTCTGGAGATTTGGTAACGGAGAAGATTTTTGTTTAAACTTCCAAGTACTTCTAAGCCGTGTTTGGATGGGAAACCCTTCTTTTCTTTTCTTTTTCTTTCTCCTTCACAAATCCAAGATTCAAACATAGTTTTAAAACAAACTTGAACCGATAGTAATCTGCATGAGCTATTCCATTATCGACAACCAAAAGAAACAAAATATAAATTATTCTCTAGGCCTAAAATAAGCAAAATATTTCAATAATTGAAAGTACTAAAGCATATTGCAGATGCAAGAAAAGAGGAAAAAAGAAAATAAACATAAAGTAGTACACAAACAGCACAACTAATTACAGTTTTGGTTCAGAGGTTGCAAGAAGTTCCTTCAAGTTTTTTTGTCACAATAGTTGAATGCACACAGATAAAGAGTTTTTTTGTCATAACAGTGTCATTAGTCGAGTCACCCCTTCTTTGACATAGCTGCAAGCCTAGTGTACATCCTTGCCATAGACTGGTATCCTCGGATATCGCCAGAGCGCAGAAGATTGCCTGTGCAAAAAAAATCAAGAGTGAACCATTAGCACGACAAATGCAAGCATGCAAACATCTCAAAGTTATACAAGCTGCGTAAATGGGAACAAAAAACAAAAGCGAATGTTTAAATAAGGAGATAGAACTTGAGGTGGGTGTTCATCATCATCCCCATTCTAACATTTCAATCTTTTGTAACTTAGAGTATCTCCAATGGTTCACTTACTGAAACTCTAGCTATTGAGTTTTAAAAGGCTTTCCTGAGACTCGCCTCGAGACTAAGGTAAAACGCATCAAGACTTTGATTTTTAGGCACTACTCCCCAAAGGCTTGCGCATCACAGTTTGAGACATGCGCCTTAAGTGCGTTTTGTACGCTTTTTGCGCATAAGGATGTGAGTAGTACGCACATGCAAAGGTTGCCTTGGGCTTTTGTTAAACTTAGTCTATTAGATTGTTTAAACATAAAAAAATAAAAAGAAACCCTTTTTGCAACTATATTCTACAGAGAAAATTAAGTAAATGATCAATAAAAAAAACACAGTTAATGGTAAAATGAGAAGCTCAATCACTAAAGTCCGGAATATCAATTTCACTTTCAGTGAAGGAAAACTTCCTTTTATGTAGTAAAATGTTCAAAACCTTAAGGGGAGTATTTACATCTTTATATTTAATTGTTTTTATTTTTTTTTTACTATTTTAAAATATTTGATTTATTTCCTAAATATTAAAATTTAAAATTTGAAATGCTTACGCCTCAACGTCCTGAGGCTTACGCCTCGCCTCATGAAGGGTAAAACGCCTCAAGCTACGCATTCGCCTTTAAAAACTTTTTTAATCACAACTATTGAATTGTGATTTTCTATCTTTAATCATAAGCAATTACTTATCACTATCTCTCTCTCCCTCTCTCTTCTCTCTCTATATATTTGATGGGTTGGCAATTTTACCTATAGCTATTCCTTCTGTCAAATATAGTTTAAAGGAATAGCAATGCTACATTATAACAGTGGTTTTACCTCACCATTAGACAGGTGATTTTGGGACTTCTTGTTATTCTTTAGCAATAGTAAGACTTTTACCCAACCATTAGAGAAGCTCTCAGCAGCAATCAAATACATTTTCATGATTTCCAGCTGAATAAGGTTTCACCTAATAAGTAAAAACACAACAACAATTAACATCATCACCATTATGAGGTATTGCATGCATTGTAGCACGAGGCGGGAGTACGGCAAAGTATGAATTAACCTAGCAACTACTTCCCTGCTATCATAAACAAAGCGAAGCGTGAAGGAGCCTGAGCTCAGAGAATAGAACAAACTTGACGTCACAAAACCAGAAATTGCAATCTCTAAAATTCAAGATAAATGCAATTTCTACTGTACTTCACTTAGAAAAGTCCATTTTTCAGCATGTACTAATTCCTATGTTTTGTCGTTCAGTTACCACCCTTGCGCTCATCCACACAACATAATTTATCATAAACCTATGTTATATGAACTCGGCATGAGTATCAGGTACGGGTGCATGTCCAAGTTAGACCTTCATATATTTAAATTTTTAAGATATTGAGATACATATCCAATATAGAACATGAGTATGGGGACTGGTTATGGACACACATGTATTACATATTATATATATTCTTAAATAAGATGTTGTAAATTATGTAGAAATGTACTTCAAATTGAATAAGATTTAGAAAGATTGTGGAATTTTTATCTCTCATCTATGTTAGGTTATAAATGTTTCTTTTCTAGCAAATGTGAGTTTCTTATTCTTCAAACAATGAAAAAATTGAAGGATCTAAGTGTCTAAATTAAATATGGATGTCAGACACATATTCCACACCCTTATCCTTGTCATATCTGGTGGACATGAGTACTTTGGAGGAAAGTAGAAGTGTCCATGTAACGTAGCTTCAAATCCTTGAAACATTTTAGTCTATTGAGAAATGGCCCTGCAGATCTTCAACTGCATATATATATATATAGAGAGAGAGAGAGAGAGAGAGAGAGAATACATTTTAAGCCTAAGAAAAAAAAGTTGTTTGAAGGAGAGGAAAAAAAGTCCAGGGGATTTTATTGTTGGGTCAAGTGTCAGACTCAAGAAGCAAACAAATGGCACATAATGTTTACCAACCATGATATTCATTAGGATTTCTTTCAAGACGTTATTAAACTAGCAGTTTATATTAAGAGAAGTTCAATCAAATTAAACTGTACCATTGCCTCGTTTGGGAACCATCTTTTTTAGCCAAAAAGCCAAAAAGTTACTAAATTAGCCAAAAAGCCAACAATCCATACCAAAAAGTCAAAGATTCTCTTTTCTCTCTACTTTTTGCACATCTTTTCGTAAAAAGCCAAAAAGTCATCCCAAATATACTAGTTTTTTTTAGCTCATATTTTAGCCAAATAGCCAAAAAGTTACTAAATTAGCCTGTTCCCAAACGAGGCCCTGAGATGACCAATAGAACAATAATAACTATAGCAGCAACTTAAACAATAAGATTGATGGCAAAAACGACGTGAAAACGTTAGGATCAGATTTCTCATACAAACAATTATGCACCAACATTACCTGAATCACAATTCAGTGGGCTATCAGGTTCTGGATGGGCCATTAAAGCAATTATAGCCCTACAAACCGACTGGAGTGTCCAAGCTGGACTCCATGCATTCTTCAGGATATCAAGGCAAATCTCTCCTGTCTGCAAGGGGAAATATTAGAATAAAAATAACAAATCAATCATCTAACTGGTAGTGGTATTACATTCAGCGTACAGATTTCAGTATGAACTTCTGGTTTTGTCATAAACAAGGTCCACAAGAAGGTAAGCCTAGTTCATTTTACCAACCAATAGGTAAAGTTAAAGTACCAGCAAGCTTTGACTATGTTTGTTTTGAGATCCAAGAATGACAGGTTTATGAATCATCGATTGTCCAGATAACTAGTACAGCCCAGTCATGATATGGTTGAAGCTCATGAATGAATCATCGATTCCCCATCCATCAATGTGGTTGAATAATGTCTTCCCTTTGTTAACCACATCAATTGTCCAGATAACTAGTATAACCCAGTCATGATTCAGCTACCCCGTATAAGACCAAATTCCAAAATGTCATTTATAAATGCTATATGATACATTTAAGAGCACAACAGATCAACACAAACCACGACTCCCTTTTGTCATTCTCAGCATTAGAGAATGGATATCACAATGAAAAAGAACACATCAAAAAGATTATACAAAAGATTCATACCTTAAAATGCACATTTGGGTGAAATATTTTGGTTAAGAACCGGACTTGAGGAGGTTGCAGAGGATACTGCTCAGGGACAGAGAAAGCGAGCTGGAAAACACCACCCTCAAAAGGAGTTTCTGATGGTCCCTAGATAAAGAATAAAGTCAAGCAACAGCACAAAACAATGGACTGTCACCATCATCATTACAAAATCTACCTTGATAAGAGCAGTCCATTTAAATATATTGGAATCGTCACAGGCTAGTTGAATATCCGGGTCCGCTGCTTTCTCTCGCTGCACCTCTTTGTATTCCTTGAAAAGCCTTGCCCTTGATGCCTGCATTTAGCACAAAACCACACGGTTTTTACAAAGATGAAGTGAAAGTTGAGCACAATGCAACAACAAATTCAAGGAACAAGGCCTCGTTTGGAAACTCACTGTTTTAGCCTAAGTCTAAAAGTCAAAAAGTCACTAAAAACACTAAAAAGCCAATAACCTATACTAAAAAGTCAAATATTTCATTTTCTCTCTACTTTTTGCACATCTTTTCATAAAAAACCAAAAAGTCCTTCCAAATATACTAATTTTTTTTACCTCATATTTTACCAAAAAAACTAAAAAATTACTAAAATAGCATATTCCCAAACGAGACCTTAGTCATGTATTTAGGTTAAATGCAGATTCCTTATGCTATATACAGTACCTAGAAAGTTATTAGTCATTTTCACATATTCACAAGCCTAGGGGATATAAAATTTTAAATAATTTTAGAGTAGATGCTAAGTAGGGTTTTAGTTTGATTCTAATATAATGGACAATCAGGTTCAGATGAAGCCCAAGTCTCCATTGTTAAATTAATCACAATTATTCAATGGACTCATGTATGGATGCTGGGTACAGGTGCACATCTGAAGGTCAGACCCATATAACCTAAAATGGTTATGCGGACTATGGGAAAAAGAGTCATTTTTATATTTTGAATTTGTTATGTGAGAATAAACGGTATTCTATCTAACATACAACGTCAAAAAGGTATTTTACTCATTTTACAGCAATCATACGATACGACAATATATGTTAAATATCCCACACTCATGTCCTAAGTTTCAGGTGTCCGACATGAATATTTGATTTATTTTGAAGAGTCAACATAAGCCTACTCTCAAGTGATGAATCATGATGAATCAAGCAATCACCTCCTCAACTTTCAGTTGATCAATCACCTCCTCAAGAAACCAGTATGTTAGTAGTTTTTCCTTTTAATTTTCACAATCTAATCGAAATTTAAAAATTAAAAATATAAAAACGATAATTCTTGTTTTGAAATAAGTAGAAACCGCAATTGCCCATACGAAGACTCAGCCGAAAAATTAAACAGAACGGAACCTGCATTTTTTGATTGTTGCTTAATAATTCAGTACGCTAAAAAGCTCGTCGAAATCTGAAAGGCAATCAATATCTGCAAAATTGAAGAAAAAATTAATTAAAACGTTAGATGGATGTAAAATTCCAAAATTTTCCACCGTTTTCACCCTTGTTTCCCGGAAACCAAGCAGAGCAGGATGTCCGAGCGGTCAATAAAAAAAAAGAAGAATAGTTACAAAATTAAAATCTCACCTGCACCTGCAATTCCAGGAGTTAGGTTTGAGGAGAGAGAGAAACCCTAGATCGATTCGATCGATGAATAAGCTAGCTACTGATGATGATGAGAGACGTATGGAAATTTGATTCGGTGCGTGACAGTCTACCATACTGACGCAGCGCAAGCCTACGAAGAGACTCTATGACGTCAAATCATGTAAAAAGTCACTGTTTGTAGCGTTTGATTTAAAGTGCTGCTATTAGCACTTACTAAAATTTTTTGAATCCCATATTTTTTGGACCCCCAACTCTAAACTTTAAATTTTAATAATATTTTTTTAGACACCTCACTTATTTCCAAATCTACTCGTATTCATAATATTTTCACAATGAAATATACACCCACCTAATTTTTCATCCCTCTCCTTCCCTGACTCACTCAATCTTCAGAGTTTGGAGTTTTGGTCCAGTATAGAATTCTTGGACCCCAACCCTCCATCACTCTCGTCACCGTCTCGGTCGTCAACGGAGCCTTCCGACGACTCTCATCTTATCTGAACGCTCTTCGTATCGCCGAATCAGTAACCTCTCTCATCATCATCTTCTTCGTTACTTTTTGTATCTTCATCATCGCTGAGATCGATCGAAAATATTCCAATTTCTACGAGATTTGCATAACCGTTTTCAAGATAAGGAAAAACAGAATCATCATCTGAATCGCCATCAGAATCATTGTCTGAATCGCCATCAGAATTCTGAATGTAGCCCAAAACAATTTGTTCACCACTGTGTAGCCAAAAAAATGTATTTTGTTCAGAACTGTTTTGTCGAACAATAATGATCCTGTCAACACTGTATGTCCGAACAAAATTTGTTCATTATTGTGTAACTTGAATCTATTCCAATTCACAACTTAAAATAACATGAATTAAATCCATTCAAAATACATAACTTAAATCCATTTCAATTAACTCTTTTCCATTCTAAGTTAGTTTAACAAAGAAAATTACATAACTGACTATCTGCATTAATGTTCGGAACCAATGTATTGAACGAAAGGATTATGTTCAGCACTGTATTATCGAATATAATTCTAATAGTCAGCAAACCAGTACCGAACAGCTCGAACGAAATAAGAACGACCGAAAATGACTGAGAATGTTAATACAAGATAGATAAACTTATTAATGGAACGCCGGTCTCACTAGAATTGTTGTCTTCATCCTCCATTGCTCTACACAGTGAAATAAGTGATGAAGTCTACGTTATACTTGAAGCAAAACTTTCAAGTTCAATAGCGTTGAGGATGGTGATGAAGATGACACATTTAGGATTTAAGATGATTATGAAAAATAATAGATTTAGGGTTTATATTAGTTGGTTATGAAAAGTAATAGGTTTAGGGTTTACAAACATGGAATACGTATAGTTGGAGTTGGAGGTGGAGGTGGGGGTGGGGGTGGGTGTCCAATATTATAGAGTATTAGTTCTTATTGATAGGTGGGTGTTCCATTTAATAATGTCTTTTAATGTAATTTTACTTTAGGGTATAATTGTAATAAAAAAAATTATAAAAAGGTGATTCTACTTACACCATTCTTTTACCTTCTTACACTCTCCATCTCATTACACCACCTAAAAAAAAAATTAAATTCTCATTACACCTAATATATTACCAAAACAAACCCTATGATAAAAAAACTCTTCAAAACCCATCTCTTTATACCCATACTTTGTGCTGGGCCTGTTCGGTAATACAATGCTAAACAATTTGAATTACTCTAGTTCCATGTTACCGGATAAAATTTTGTTTCCCAATATTATGTTACCATTCAATTGGATAATTTCAGTTCGCTTCCCAACAAAACCAGTAGAGTCCACATTGAAGTGCCTGTTTGGTCACACAATGCGAAACAATTTACAAAATTCGGTGCTATAACGCTGGAATAAATTGTTTGTTCCAGCCTTTTGTTGCTATACATTTATAGAGCCACTTCCTTCCAAATAATGTAGTAATAATTTGTACTAAGCTTGTTCGATAATAAAATGCTAGTGAATTTTAATTACTCCAATGTTATGTTGCTGGAAAAAATAGATTTGTCTAGCATTCTACTGCTATACATTTACAGAGCCACTTTGTTCCAAATGATAATTTGGGCTTGTTCGGTAATTTGATACCAGGCTTATATTTTTTGTTCGGCAATTTGATACCAGACTTATATTTTTTGTTTGATAATTTACCGGAAATGTATCTTTTATTCGGCAATTTGATATCAGACTTATATTTTTTGTTCGGCATTGTGATACTGGACTATGTTATTTTGTTCGATTTCGAAACACCGAACAAAAGTCGCAGACCAACCCAGAAAATCGAAACGAAAACCTACCAAACTAATAAAAAAACTCACCATTTTACTTTTTTGATGGTTTTTCACCACCGTTTCTTCTCCATTGTTTTTTTTGATGATCAAAACACTATGATTATTACTTTTTCAAAAGAGATGTGTAAGAGAAAAAAAAAGTTGAGAAAGAAAAAATAGGGATTGAAGATCAAGGGGTGTAAGGAGATAATCAAATATATTAAATTTTAGTATTTTGTCCTTTTAAGTAATTTCACACATGGATAAATGTGGAAGAAAAAAACAATCTCATATGAAAGGTGTAAGGAGGTAAAAGAGTGGTGTAAATAGAATCACCCATTATAAAATGGGGGGTCCAAAGAATTTTGGCAGGTGCTAATAGCAGCACTCTTGATTTAAAACCCAAATTATGATTTAGATTTAAAAAAAAATTTAAACTCTTTTTAAAATTTATAATTAAACTCTTTTCATATCACATAAAAAGTTTCAAGTATTAAGATTTTATAGTATAAAACACATTCAATATTTTCATAAATATTTAAGATCCCTCAATATCGATTTAAAGAAAATTTGATTCAGAGAATTTCTCTGGATTTTCCACTCTCCAGAGAAATTCTAAACTTTCCAAAGAATTTCTCTTCAGAGAAATTCTCTCCAAAGAAATATGGAAATTTGATAGAGTTTAGGTTGAAAAAGATGAAATGAATTTTTTTCTAGAACCACTCCTTCAAAACCCATGACCACCACCATCACCCTCATCTTCATCTCTCTCCTCTGGCTTTCTAAATAAATTCTTTGGAAATCTAGAGAAATTCTCTGGATTTCAGAGAAAATTATGAAATTGAGGTTGATTCAGAAACGAACCCCACAAAAAAAATTAATTACTTGTCCTAATTATCAAAATTGGGTAGAGCTTAGATTGAAAAAGATGAAGTGAATTTTTTTGGAATCCACTCCTTTAAAACCCACAACAACCACCACCGCCACCACCACTCATCTTTATCTCTCTCCTCTGGCTTTCCAGAGAAATTCTTTGGAAATCTAGATAAATTCTTTGGATTTAGAGAAATTTATGAAATTAAGGTTGATTCAAAAATGAACCCCATACAAAAATTAATTACTTGTCCCCAATTATCAAAATTGAATAGAGTTTAGATTGAAAAAGATGAAGTGAATTTCTCTAAAACCTACTCCTTCAAAACCCACCACCGCCACTATTACCACCCTCCTCTTCATCTCTCTTCTGGCTTTCTAGAGAAATTTTCTAAAAATCCAGAGAGGTCGATTTTGTAGCATAAAGGACACTCAACAACAACACCCAATTTATGAATCCAAAAGATGAATATGAATATATATATATATATATCATCACCATGAACCTGGTAATGATGATATATATACAAATCACTCAAATCAGCAACACACAGACTATACACACACACACACACACACACATATATATGAAATATGAAGTTCAAATAATTAAAAAAAGAAGAGAGGACGTGTCGCGACCTAAACCCACCCTTATGAGTTTAGCATCGTAACCGGCCAGTAATCCATGATTACCAAAGGTCTGCTTAACAATAAAGACAATAATACAATATAAAGGGGCTAGCGGAAGCCATTCAATAATAACATACATCCTCCAATGAGCTGTGAGAACCTGAATGAAAATAAACTTTTATATACATAGTTATATACACAAACACTTAAGTCCATAACACACATGTGTACATAACAAAACATAAACTAGGGAATTAAATCCCATTGCCAAAAACAGTTAACAAAACTCAATAAACATTCTTATCTCATAAACACAATGTCAAAAGGGTGAATTTGAATCACCCAATAAGCCCTGACATGCAATGGTTTGGAACCTTGCAGTGAGACACAGTAGTTGGCTTGACAAAAACAAGGTTTGAGTCGACGTCGCTAACTTTGATTCGATGCCCGATCACCTTCATATATAATAAACAATGAGTTAGAACCCAGTGAATAACATTTGCGTAAAGGGGTTATGAATGATGTCCTTACAATATTTGAAACAATCGATTATCAATAGAACATTTTCTCAATTAATATCTTGTGTCAATCAATCATTCAATCGTTCAATTTAACAATCAATCAGATTTATATAAGTCATACGTGGTACATCCAATAGCAACAATACAATTGGTCTTAAAGACCGAACAATCAATTGATGGCTATCAAACAATTACAATAGTTCCAAGATTTGGAACTGACAGAGATCTCTGTAACAATAGCGATATCAATAACAATACGCTATGGATGCCACGAATACAATTCAAAAGAAGATCATCATTCAATTGATAAAAAGTAACCGTTCAGAAACAATATAATTTATCATTCAGAAAATAAATACAATTTGAACATATCTTTACAACAGTGTTACTCACAGTGGGCTCTTGAAAACACGTGCTATTTGTGCGGCGTCTGATCTAAACAAATTAAGTCGAGCACAACACAATTACAATCACACTCATATAATTCTATTCAATTCAGTTTCACTTGTTCAGTTCTAATCGCTCATTCGTTCAATTCAATACAATTATGTAATGCAAATGCATGTTTAAGCACTTTAAAACCATGCAAAGGAGGCTTGGAGGATGGAGAAAAGAAGCAAAAATGAAACCAAAAATTTTCCTGAAATCGCATGTGCGACAGTCCCATTTTGCACGTGTAGAACTGCTAAAAATGCAGCCCGAAAATCTGCTTTGTTTTTGGAATCTTTCCTTTCAAAATCTAACTTCATAATTTGTATAATTCAATCCCCAACTCCTCAAAAATAGTTATGAACTTTAATTTGCAACCATCAATTTCAAACCATAAATTTATAACAATACTTAATTGTTCAATTTATAACCAAAAATCTTTAAAGCAAATTGTAAAATCTTAAAATGTGAATTCAAGCTACAACTCAAACTTTTAAATGAGAATTTCTTAGAAATTATGAGAGACCAGGCAAGAATTTATGTCTATAAAACAAATTTGTCCATGAGATGATCATATTTCTTGGACTCAAACATTTTCAAGTGTAAAATCACCATTATATATACAAATTATGTTCTTTTCCATAACTTTTGAGATTTCCTTCTTAAAGTTCATAAATCATGCAAGAAAACAATTGTTTTGTTCATGGATTCTTGAAAACATTACATGCATGTAAAGATCATGCAACTTAATAGGTGTTTGAACTAAAATTATGCCATGCATGTTAAATATGATAGTTAATTTCCATAATTCCTTCTTTATATGATCATATGAATTCCTAACATCAATTTACACCACTAATCTCATAATTATTCATGATCTTTAATTAAAACAACTCAAGGTCTAAAGGATTATGAGGAAAGTATGTCAATTTCATGGAATTGATGTAGAATTCTTACCTTAAGATTGTGCAGTAATGAAGATTTCAAGTTCCTTTTCTCTTCTCTTCTTCCTATCTTCTTTCTCTTATTAAGCTCTCTCTCACAAAATCTCTCTCTCTCTCTCTCTACGTGGATAGTGCACCAAGGTCACCAACTCTCTTTCTATTGTTGATTTAGTCTCTTATTCCTAGCCTTATATATATTAGGCTTAAATTTAATATCTCAATTACACTATATTAAATTATACTAATGTGAATTAGGCTCTAATTCCTATCCAATTATTTAATTCTAACTTGTTAAAATTAGCGAATCAAACAAGTTTAATTTTCATTCTAACCTATTTGTTCAAACAATACAATTCAATAAATCTCATAACAATCAATAACACTGAATCACATAATTAACATGTAGAAACATAATTAATAGTTCCAATTAAGGCTCAATTCAATCACAGACAATTTCATTAAACTGAATCAATTTTCAATTAAATTTCCCAAATGGCTCTAAAAATTCTCATAAGCCCATCCATGTACTCTGTAACGCCCTCAAAAATAACCCATAACATACACAATAATAAGATGCATTACTTAAGAAAATAAACCATAATTCATTCATCAGAGTATCTTTAAATAAAGACATTACATGTAATAATGAAAGTAAATGCCCTATGGGCTTACATCTTTCCAAGCCAACACTTGGACACAAAATGTGAGTACTAACTCAACTACAAATTAAGCCCTCGGCTTGTGATTACGTGTAATATCAAAACGAAACAAATAACTAAACTAGTCTTCAAATCCAAGTCCTTCCAAACTAAGTCCTTGGAGGTAGCTTATCACCTGAACCTGAAAATGATGTTCCCATAAAGGGTGAGCCACAGCCCAGTAGAAAAATACTAAACCAAATATAAGCATTGAATAAAGCCATAGCATTCAATAGATGATTAACACTAAATGTCATATTCACTTTCCATTATCTATTCAACTTTCCATTATTATCAACATGGCTCAGAACCTGGCCAAACTACAACAGTGAACTATATATCATATTCACATACTTCCAATATCAACAAAACAAATGAGACACAGGCTCATATCAAAACACTTCCATACTTCCAATATGATACACATTTTAGTGTTGTATCAATAACATGCAAAAACACTTCAATATCAATAAACACACATAATAGTGATGCTAATGGAGTCCATCCCCTATCTCCTCCCAAACAAAATCCGGTTTAGAGGTCCATCCCCTATCTTCCCCTAAACCGTGGAGTACATCCCCTATCTCCTCCCACACAATGCAATGTATGTAAACACATAACATATACAACACACAATCAATACATTTAATGTCTGTATTAATTCAACAGTCAAAGTTAATGACTAAACCAATGTGATTAGTTTCAGTTATCCCTAATCCACATGCAATGTCTACAACAATCACGACTATCCTCCACCGATAGCCCAAAACAGTTATTTCTAGACTGGAAATAAATAAACCAACAATACGATAGGCGAGTAATTTAAGTTAATCAACTACCCCATTTAATCAATAAATTCCTCAATTTCATGAATTTAACTAATTTCCCCAATTTTCCTTAAATTAAACGTACAATTCAATTTAATAAAACAACTAGGGTTTTTTCCAAAATTACCAAAATACCCCCAACATATTAAAATACCAAAACTTAGAACAAAACTCATAAGTTGGAGTAGGAAATCCCTACCTCGAAGAAATAACCCAAAAGGAGAAGACGGAGATGAGAAACCAAAATCCAAAGTGCTCCAAATCCTAGGTTGTTCAAATTAAACAGAAGCCCTCGACCCACACTATCTTTTTAATAAAGGATCTAGGGTAGAAACACCCTAAAACTAGATGAAACCTAGGGTGGAAGGTGTGTAGAGGAAGAGAGAAGTCGGACCTAGGGTTTAGAATAAAAAAGAGATAGAAAAACTGATCAAAAACCCGCTGCTGCCTATTTAAACTAAACAGGCTCGCTCGAGCGAAGACATGGTCGCTCGAGCGACCAGACACAAGAAAGCCTCGCTCGAGCGAAGAAAAGCTCGCTCGAGCCAAAAACTCGATGCTTCAGGTCTGCAATCCAGAAGCACGCTCGAGCGAAGGACTGCTCGCTCGAGCGAAGAACTCGAAAACATACACCTCGCTCGCTCGAGCGAAGAAACACTGCTCTCAGGTCTATACTAGACGCAATCGCTTGCTCGAGCGAAGAAACTCTGGCTCGAGCCACCATACACAAAAACAACCCTCGCTCGAGCGACCAAACCCTCGCTCGAGCGACCAACCCAAAAACTGGACAGCAACACTTGGTTTCCGAATCCAACCAACCTGTAATAAAACCTGCCCAACATATCCTATAACTCAAAACTAAGGAATTAAAGGACAACAAAAACAATATATAACAACTGAATCTACGGAACATAAGTCTGGATACAACAATCAAATGGGGAAAGACCGGGGTCGCTATATACTCAATTTCAATTTGTGCACCTAATAAGATTGTCGATTTCAGTTTCAAAGTTGTAACCTTACTAGGTAATTTTCCAATTTGAACAGATTTGCACAAATTAAATTACTTGGCACTTAGTTCAA
The DNA here is from genome assembly GCA_030407325.1 of Camellia japonica. NCBI lineage: Eukaryota > Viridiplantae > Streptophyta > Magnoliopsida > Ericales > Theaceae > Camellia > Camellia japonica. The sequence goes on from JAPPVO010000031.1 coordinate 125,933,515, forward strand.
TTAGAATTAACACATAATTAATTAATTAAAATCACAATTAGCAAGTTTGGGTCATCACAGGACAAATACCAGAGCCATCCATAGACGGACGGTTAAGGTCGGAGAGAGTACGAATACCACTGGTACGCCATTGTCAAATTCAAAGACTTTCAAACAAAAGGTAACAAAATTCACCAACTTCTTTAGCCTCAATTAAGGCATATCTTTAGTACCAAAAATCCAAATTGGAGCTCAACTAAGTTAGATATATATTTGATCTCAAGAGGTTCTTGGTAAGATATCTCAAACTCATCTCTTCCCACAATAACAAGAGAAGTATCACCACCACCATCACCATCGTCGAGGTCATCTGCATCTTGATCTGCTTGAGCCTGTCAGTGGCCAAGCCAAGAGTGAGCTTGTGGCATTTCTTTTGGTACTTAAAGCCGTCAAATTTTTTGTCAAAGGCGGTGTTAGGGTTTCGAGAGAGAAGATGAAGAAGAGAGAGGAGGGAGAGAGAGGAAGGAGATCGGCAACATAAGAGTGAGAGAAGCACGATGGCGATAGGTGGTGGCCGGCGGCGATGGCAGATCAGGTAGTGACGGCAGATAAAAAAAGAGAGAAAGAGGCTATGTGGGCTAATAAAATGTAATTTTTGCTTTTTTTGAGTTTGCTATTGGTAAGTTAGAGATTTTCATCCACTTAAAGCTCCTCATACACTTCTACTATATAAAAAAGCATAAATTGATTGAACATACATACATATGATCTGCCAATCAAAAAAACATAAGCATATGATCTGTTAAAACAATCACTCATTTGAAACATTGACATTATTTCAAAATTCTCTCATGTAGAGTAGTGTGTACAATACAAAATTAGCATCTAGCATATATCCTTCTTGATCTTATTCAACAAAAGAAAGAGGATTGATCATAAGGAATGAGAATCAAGATCAGATCATTCTTTCTTCTCATAATCAAACCAAGGTCCTTTTCCATGTCTAGTTCTTCATAGTTTTTTCCATCAGGGAGTTTCCAATCGAAATAATACAACAATTGTGCGAGTGGAAGCTCAATATTAGGATTCGCAAATGATATCCCGGGACATATCCTCCTTCCAGCACCAAATGAAATAAACTCAAAATCTCTTCCCTTGAAATCAATTTCACTGTGAAGAAATCTCTCGGGATCAAATTTCTCTGCTTCGTTCCAATATTTGGGGTCTTGGCCAATTGCCCAAGCTTTGACAATGACTTTGGTCTTGGCTGGTATATTGTATCCACTAATCATACATTGATCACCGCTTGCTCTTGGAACTAACAATGGAGCTAGTGATGTAGCCTCAATGTAACGCCCCAAAAATTATAACACCTTACGATCACAATAGTCAACGTTCATTATAAGAAAGGATGCAATTCCCCAACCTTTACATCATTGAATCATTAAGGTTTGTACAAAACAGTTCCACATGTATTTATATATTCAACGATACCAAATACATGAATCTATAGCATGCAGAACATTAATTCCAAAAATAAATAAACGCCCTCAAGGGCTTACAATTTCCAAGGCTTAAGCCCAGTTACACAAAATGGTCATCTTGGACCCAAACAGTTATAGCCCTTGGCTAACAAAAGTATACAAAAAAAAAAAAAAAAGAAAGAAAAAAGAAGAAGAAGAAGAAGAAGAATAAGAGCCCAATGCTCCTAACACGTACATCTACGCCCTAACTTGGCGCGATCACTACGTCATTTCCTGCACCAAAATCCCATAGGGGTGATCTTAAAGCACAGTAGAGAATTCTTAACAAAGTATATACATTTATGCAAGATTTCCAATATGAAATGCACATGCCATGCTATGCCTTTTAAAAGAAGATTACATTTTCATCTTTAAAAAAAACACCATGCTCAATGTTAACTTGAAATCTCAACGATTCAGAAATTTACAATTTAATTCAATAGGGCGGTAAATACGACTCAGGTAATCCCCAGGTTGGTGTCTGCAAGTAGGCACAACTAGCACTACCAAAACCCCACTTTACCGGTTGCTAACCGGAAGGGAAGTGGTACCTCCTCCGCGCGTGTTTTCGGTCTTTTACCCCGGACACTCAGGCCAACTTAATCAATTTCATCTACACATCCTATCCGGACTTACCAACGTATTTACCCCAAAAACATTTCAACAAATCTCATTTTTCATTATTACAACATTTTGTTCTGAATGCAAGAGTTTTCAACTTTAAATTTCAAAGCTTAACATGATCAAATAACTTGATATGGCAAGGTAATGATTATCAATGCAATGCAACATTTCTTTCATGTTCAAACTCTCCACACAATCTTACCATTGTGATCACAATTCCCAAACCTCTTATCAATGCAACCTCATAAGATGAATAAACATACTTTTATTTTAATTCATTTAAGGGGTAACACATCTCCCACATTTTGGCATTCTCAACTATTTCATCATTTCAAGACTATATCAATATTTTGAACAACTATCAAAATCACTATTCTCATATTTCATGAAACTCATCTTTTATATATACAAGTGAGAAATTTCCCCATCTTTATTCACTTGACACACAAAGTAATGTATCAACAAGGTTAACCAAGTATTCTCAACACTCTTTTAAAACCCCAAAAATTTCTAGGTTTTTCCTCATCACAGTATACACACACATATCTTTTGAAAAAAATTTCTTCAAAAACATTTCTCCTTACTCAAAGTATTTCAAAACCCTCAAACCCTCAAGAGAATCATTTTATGAGAAACAAGGAACAAATCCCCTCATAAACCACCCACATTGTTGAGCCAACCATCAACATTCAATATTAACAAGAGAAATTCAAAAATCAACAATAATTCTTGCAAATATATATATATAACTCTAAGAAAGTCCCTACCTCAAACTTTGAAAGAGAAAAGAGATAAAACCCCCAAAACCAACGGTGTTGAAACCCAATCTCTACCGCACAAGACGAAGTCCTTGGTTGGCTCTCCAAATTTTGTGAAGGATGATGGGTCAAAATGCTAATGGATTTTGACAGATCAAGGATCTAGTGATGTTTTGGTGAGAAATGTAAAGAGAAGGAAGAGTAGTGTGTTTTTAGTGAGAGAGATATAGGAAAAATGACATACATGGCCCAAAAGAGAGAAGAAAAAAAGAGTTTTCGGACTCAGGCCCGTCTCGCACGTGCGGTACTTACCCCCGCACGTGCGGAGCGTGCCTCCCGCACGTGCGGCACTGATCCCCGCACATGTGGCGCCTTCCCCGTACTTCCTTCCGCACCTGCATATAATGCAGTAGCCAAACCCAGAAAACTCCTCACTCACTGCACGTGCAGCCTCCCTTCCCGCACGTGCGGCTGCTACCCCCACACGTGCAGCCCTGCTTCCAGACATCAAAATTTTAGCAATTCAACTCTAGACACCCCGAATTCAACCTCGTACCTCCCGAAGCAAGTAAAACTTGGGATTAAAGTAAATGAGAACCGGAATTTGAGAATAAGCTTTCAATAACAACGGCTCAACGGTTAACAAAACTTCGCATACAAACTCTACACCATAACATGAGTAGACTCGATCACAACTCAATGGGAACGAGATGAAAAGCATACCCGGTTATCACACTCAAGGTCTCTTTGATTATTGAGTTTAAGTATTATAATTTGTGGAGGCGTGTTTCATCGACATTTCCTTTTTTGTCAAAGATACTTCGTACTTTAGCTTGTGCTCTTTTCATTACTTCTGTGTTTTTCGACATTTCTGACATTGCCCAGTTTATGATTGTTGATGATGTCTCACTTCCCACACTGAAAATGTCTTGAAATTGATGAGTTTAATATACTTTAGTGCATGCTATTGATACTGTTGGGAATTCAATAAAATATAAGAAAACTAGGAATTTGTTGAATTTCAAGTATTTAATTTCACAAATAAGATACGATGACTTACTTCCCACTTGGGATTGCACAAAAAAATACTTTTTACTCTTCACAACACCCACAAAAAACAAAAAACATAAAAAACGAAAACAAAGATAAAATTGCAGAGTGAGTGAAATTTCAGGTATTTAATTTCACGAATAAGATACGAAGACTTACTTCCCAATTGGGGTTGCACAAAAAAAATACTTTTTACTCCTGACAACCCCACTCCCCCAAAAAAAAGACAAAAAAACAAAAACAAAATCAAAGATAAAAGACTTACTTCCCACTTGGGATTGCACAAAAAAATACTTTTTACATTTGACAACACCCTCCACCGCCCCTCCCTCCCCAAAAAAATAAAATAAAAATAAATAAATAAATAAACAAAAGAAACACAACAAACAAAAACAAAGAAAAAATTGCAGAGTGAGTGAAGATTGCTTCTAGACTGCTTAATCAAATCATTACCCATTTTCTAGACCATGGTGTTACTTTTGCTTGGCAATTAATTATTATTATATCATGTGCTATGAAAAGAAATTTTTTATATTTTGTGTGAACATTGAAATGATATAGACAAATAAAAACATACTAACCAAGATGACTGCTTTGATGTTGTTGTCTGTCAATGGAAATTGAAGGTCACCATGCTTCTGAATTCTTAAAAGAACATCAACTAGATCCTCCTTTGTTTCCCCTTTACCACTTTATGTTATTCTCTTTCTTTCTCTATGCTCATTCAAAATGTCTTCAAGTATCTGATCAATCCTTTTATGCATCTTTTTGAGTGTACGTCGTGTTCCACAGATCACGCGAAACAATTTCATCGATGGGTACATGTCAACAATGGTGAAACCACTTATCAAGTCTGCAACTTCCTCCACAATCAAAACAAACTCTTCTTGGCCTTTAGTTTTCCCCCAAAAGCCGCTCAAGCAGTAACACCATATGTGAGCGAGAAAATCTTCTTGCTCAGATTGACTTAAGAAGAGTGTATTATCATAAACCCACATAATTGATAGCCAATGAATATTTTGCATGTAAACCTACATTTGATTCAACAAAAAATATTTTTAGTAAAAAAAAGTTTTTTTTTTGTTTTTTTTAATATTTTCAGTAAATTTGTTTTTCTTTGATTTTTGTTTCAAAATTATATGAAAATTATTTTACAAAATATATTTTTTTGCTCGACTAGGGGTGATTATTGGTTTAATGCTAATAACTTGAGATTATGAATTCAAGTCTTGGGACAACCACTTTGTGCACTATGCCAAAAGTTAAGTGTGTACCTAATCTTTCCCCTCCCAAACACACATTAATGTAATTGGGCATTGTTTTTATTTTCTGCTCAACTAGAGAAGAATACATTGAATCCATTCTACAAAGTAAATTTAGAAGCAATCACCCACCAACCATTAAGTCCGAGCGTACACCGAGAAAGATTGCCCGCAATTTGTCTTGTGTAAATTACAATAAAAAACATAGTCAACACACTTGAAGTGGCTTTCACTACTTTGCCAAATATGAAAAGTTGTAAATGATATGGGCCATAGTCACTAATTTGTCCATGTGAGTCATACATTCATAGCATCACATTATTAAATAAATTCGAGTCAAATTTGAGTGGCCATATGAAAATTGTGCAGAGTGTGGAAGTGATTACAAAATATATATATAAAATATAAAAAAAATCACATGTTCAAGACGTAAAACTGTTGTGTAGGGAAAACGAACACTTGCCACTAGATTGTCACAATAATTCAATTTCTACTCTATTTTGTTTACAATCAACTAGTAACTATATTTTATAATGCTCATAAAAAATTTCCTTAGTTGAGTCATTTGACTCTAGTAGGTTTATAATTGAACTTCGTAAGATTGTTTGTGTTTGGTTCATGAATTTAGAGAACGATTTGTGAAAGAAAAATAAAATGGACGAGAAATGTGAAATCAGATAGGTTTGTGTTGTATTAGAAAAGATACTAGAAGCAAAGATACTGCATTTCTTGCCTATTGTCTTTATCATTTCAGTAATTATAGGACCGAATTTTAGCTTTAGGCATGTATATCGACACAATATCGCACCAAATTTTATTTTCTGGTCATTCAAACAGAGAAAGAAGGAAACAGAACAGAGCAGAGAAAGAAAAAACAACCCAGCTTGGAATGCAGCCTAGTGAGTAAACTCAATTGCAAGAACTTTAGCAATTGAGAAAATTAAATTATTCAGCATACTTTCTTTTCCTATTATCAACCATGTCCTCCCATTCAGAGAAAAGCTAATTTGCAAGATGAGCAATCAAAGAATTCCTCCACAATCTTAATTTTGAGTGAACCATCATAAAACAACCTTATCTCTACATATTGGATGAGGTCTGTTAATGTGCTATATCTTCTTTCTTGTCACACATTTTCCGATTATGACAATCACAAACAAGAGGAAAAAAAAATCAATGTAACAATTATACCATCTTATCATCAACACGTGGTATCACAATTCATTTATTATTTTTTGAACTCTCAATGACATTTCCGAGGAAATTCCATGTTACTTGCACTCAAGGATTGACATCGACATCCACCTTTAAATGGAAATTTGAGGGCAAGGGGCCATTCCCTTGACTCTTATTGACAAGAATTTTACTTCATGAGAAATTGAACAAAAAAGGGCTGAATCAGCCTATTTCTTGCATGTACAAATCAAATTCTTTTTTGAGAAAGGAGCTAAAGATCGAATGGTTTCTCAGCAGGAGAGAAAAAAATGTCAAGAATCCTCTTTTTTCTGTAACACCACTGATGTTTCTTTAGAACACTAATAGATTAGTGAAGCTTGAAACTATCTTCAATTGACAACTCATTTCCATTTACATTAGATGACAATTTCCATTCAAAAGCTTGTAATTTACTACTCTGAAAGAGACTTCATGGCTGTCAAAGCATATATTTATTGAAACAACAAAGACAAAAGGTAGTTATGTAACAAGGCATTAACATTTTATTATTACATAGTCATAGCACATTTGCAGTCTTGGAAAAAGAAATGAAGAAAAAAAATGTAATTTATATTTTATTCACATTTCACTCACTTTTCTCCATTTCCTTTTCAAATCTCGACCCAAATCCATGATCCAAACACAGCCTTAGGAACAAAAAAATTTAACACTGGGAAATAAAATCTTGTTACATTTGCAATGAAAATTGATTGATTTGTATGGCCACTTTTGTTGAATGAACTTTTAGCAATTCAGTTAGGATTTTGGTTTAAATTAAGGTAGCTTGTAATTTGTAACTATAGGTGCAACGTGAGCAGGTGCAGCAAGATTGAAGAGTTATCCAAGTTTGTTTTAAGAGTTGCCTGAGGCCCCCACGCCTGGCCTCTAACCTAATTTTGTGAGTCCAAGGCTGCCTCGAGCTCAATAAATTGAACTTGGGCTATGCTCTAATTAACAACAAATTTGACCTGAATTTTTTTTTATCATCCACCCTTCAAGGATGACAATTATTTTATCAACCACCTTTCGAACAAGCTAGAACAACATTTAAATATTGATAGCACTAAAGTATCACCAAGTAATTATTTAAGATTTAAAAAACATAGTGGAGACAACCAAGCCTATGCTCATTCCCATCACTTCAACTTCAAAAAATTATTTTTTGTCATGAAGCATTTAATGAGGATTCCTAGAACAAAGCCACATGAAAAAGGTGACAAAATCCAAATGCTAACCATAATGCGACCCCCACAAGTGATAGAAGGCATTAACGTGTGTCATTCCAATCATCATCCACCAAAACACAAATTGGGATCTGAAAATTTTGTTTAAAAAATTCTTGCCACAGTTATAAAATTTTAACAGCCTATCACCCCTTTAAATCCAAGTCTATTATAGCTCTTTCAAATGCCACAAAATCTAGAACCTTTCTTTCATTTCTTTGATAAAGGGAATCCACATAAGGCCAAGTTCCCACTGTATGAATCATTTCCAAATATATTAAACTGGCTCCCTTGAGGAATTGGTCCTACTAGTTGGTTGTTCGAAAGGTTTAGTACCTCAAGAAACATCAAACTTTTCAATTGTTGAGGAATCTCCCCAACAAACTTGTTTGAGGAAAGATCCAACGATTCAAGGTTTTTCAAATTTCCAAGTGAATTTGGAATGTGGCCTTTGAGGTTGTTATGGGATAAGTTAAGACGCCGAAGTGAATTAAGCCTCCCAATGGATTTCAGAATCTCTCATTGGAATTTATTTCTTGAAAAATCAATAATTGAGAAGACTGTTAAGATTCTTGATAATTTAATCTCATATCCTTTAATCATCACCACCACAAAATCTTTATTCTTTGGCCCATGTATTTCAATTTCACATGTTCATTGACATTCATCATAACTCCAAATTGTTTGATATAATTTGTTGGCAAATGGCTAGTGAACTCATTGCAAGATATGTCAATAATTCTCAACTTAGGAAAAGGATGTTTGTCTTTGGTCTTGGAGGTGCCTATGTGACCATGAAACCTATTAAACCTCAAGACAAGAGCCTGCAATTCTGTAAGAGTTTCCAACCAGTGGGGGAATGTATCATTTGTCTTGTTTTTTCGAAGATCTAAAACTTCCAAGTATTCACAATTGAGCAAAGAACGCGGAATTTGTCCTTCAATTTGGTTGCCATTCAAGTTAAGATTTCTTAGCATGCTACCTTCTGTAAATGTCGAAGTAAAGGTGCCATGAAATCTATGTAAGTTTAGTGAAGAGAAAGAGAGAGGGAATGAGTGAGACCTCATCCTCTTTTATATTGATAATAATGCGTAATTATAGGAGTGCCATCATGCATAAATTATGGGCCAGTTCATTACATCAATCAAGGGAAACAAAATCAAATAAGAATAAAATATATGCAATATTATTTCCTATTCTAACACTATTCTAACACTCCCCTCAAGCTGGTGTGAAAATATCTCTCATGCCCAGCTTGGTGAGCATGCCATGAAATGGTCTATTTCCTATTCCTTGGTAAGAACATCCGTAAGTTGATCACCAGTCTTCATAAATGGAGTGCATATGATGCTACTAGTGAGCTTTTCCTTGATGAAGTGCCTATCAATCTCCACGTGCTTGGTTCTGTCATGCTGAACCGTATTATGAGCTATGTTGATAGCCGCCTTCTTGTCACAGTATAGCCTCATGGAATCAGTCTAATGAATTCCCAAGTCTCTCAACAATAGTCTAATTCACGAGCAATAGTCTAATCCACGAGCAATAGTCTAATCCACAACAATTCGCAACACCCTGAGCCATAGCCTTGAATTCTGCCTCTGCACTGAATCTAGCAACAACATTTTGTTTCTTACTACGCCAAGTGACCAGGTTGCCTCCAACAAACGTGCAATACCCAGAAGTTGATTGTCTATCAGTGACTAATCCAGCCCAATCTGCATCAGTAAAAGCCTCCATAGTAAGATGACCATGCTTTGAGAAATAGAGGCCCTTTTCCTAGAAAAGATTTCAAGTATCTCAGAATTCTCATAATTGCCTCTTAGTGGGTGGCTCTAGGAGCATGCATAAACTGGCTAACCATACTTATTGCAATGGCAATGTCTAGGCGCGAGTGAGATAAGTATATAAGCTTCCCTACTAATCTCTGGTATCTCCCTCTGTCCACTGGCTCTCCCCCTTGATCCTCATTTAGCTTCTGACTTGGTTCTAAAGGTGTGTTACATGGTCTACCTCCAAGCATCGCAGTCTTCTTTAGCAAGTCAAGTACATATTTCCTCTGGCATATGAAGATACCATTTTGGACCTAGCTACTTCAATGCCCAGAAAGTACTTTAAAGTGCCTACGTCCTTGATTTCAAACTCCTTGGCTAGGTACTCCTTCACCTGAGGGATTTCTTCAACATCTTCCCCTATCAGAACAATATCATCAACATAGACAATTAAGGCTATAGTCTTACCAAGTGAGGAGTGTTTGACAAATAAGGTATGATCAGCTTGACTCTACTTGAACCCATATCTCAACATAGCTTAAGTAAACCTTTAAAACCAAGTCCTAGGAGATTGCTTTAGTCCATAAAGTGACTTTCGAAACCAACACACTTTATTCTTGGACTTAGCATCTTTGAACCCAGGGAGAATATCCATATAGACCTCTTCTTAGAGATCTCCATGAAGGAAGGCATTTTTCACATCAAAATGATGAAGTGGTCAATCCAAATTTGCTACAAGGGAGAGCAGTATTCTCATAGACTTCATCTTAGCAATTGGTGCAAATGTCACCTGATAATCTACCCCATAAGTCTGAGTGAAGCCCTTAGCAATCAGTCTAGCTTTTGTACCATTCTATGAAACCGTCTGCTTTGTGTTTTATAGTGTACACCCACTTACAACCAACAAGATTTTTGCCTCTAGGTAACTCCACTAATTCCGAAGTGCCATTCTTGCTAAGAGCTCTCATTTCCTCCATCATAACATGTTTCCACTCAGGAATAGGGAGAGTATCCTGGAAATTGTTAGGCAAACTCACAGACGAAATTTTAGAGACAAAGGCTTTATATGAAGGAGACATATTAGAATATGAGACATAATTAGAAATAGGATGCTGAGTACATGACCTAATCTCCTTCTTATTAGCAATAGGAACATCAAGATTTGAAAACTTAAGAATAGAAACATTAAGATCAGAATTACTTGGACTCTCAGGAGAGGTGAGTGACTTTAGACACTTATCTAGAGAAGAAGTTGGCAGTAGAGGATTAGAAGTAGTGTCATACATCTAGGTGACTTTCTGTCTATCTTTGTCCATGACATAAATTTTGCCTTCTTCTTTTTACACAACAATTGCTGGCTCAGCATCCTCTATTTGTTCAACCACTGGTGGTAGTGGAACATGAATCTCTTCATACCAAGGCTCCCCCTGAAGGGAAGACTGTGACACTAGGGAGGTCTGAAAGTAAGACTGAGACTCAAAGAAATTGACATTCATGGAGACAAACCATTTGTGAGATGAAGAATGATCACACTTATAGCCCTTTTAGGTGGCAGAGTAACCCAGGAAAACACACTTAAAAGACCTAGGATCCAATTTACCACAAGTGGGTGAATGATTATCGACAAAACAAAAACATCCAAAGGTCTTAGGGGGAATGGAGAACCCAGAAGATGTAGACCCAAACAAAACTTGAAGAGGTGTTTGTTTTTAAAGGACTTGGATAGGAAAATGATTGATCAAATAAGCTGCATTAAGAACCGCTTCCCCCAATAGGAGTGAGGAACACGCATTTTAAAGGATAGACAACGTGCCACATTAAGGAGACGGTGATTTTATAGCGACCCGGTCTTTTCCCAGTTAGTTGTTGTATCCGGACTTATGTTCCGTAGATCTCGTTGTTATATAATTGTTGTTGTTGTCCTTTAATTCTTTATTCTTGAGTTATAGGATGTTTTGGGCAGGTTGGTTGGGTTGGAAACCTAGTGTTGCTGTCCAGATTTTTGGACCTTAGCTCGAGCGAGGAGTTGGTCGCTCGAGCGAGAGTAGAGTTTTGTGTCTTGTGGCTCGAGCCAGGGTTTCTTAGCTCGAGCGAGAAATTGCGTCTAGTATAGACCTGAGAGCTGTATTTGTTGGCTCGAGCGAGCTTTCCTTCGCTCGAGCGAGTTTCGAGTCCTTCGCTCGAGCGAGCATTCTGTCGCTCGAGCGTGCTTCTGGGTTGCAGACCTGAAGCATTGCATTCTTGGCTCGAGCGAGACTTTTTTCGCTCGAGCGAGTCATTCTTGTGTCTGGTCGCTCGAGCGACCAATCCTTCGCTGGAGCGAGCCTGTCGGGTTTAAATAGGCAGCAGCGGTTTTTAAAACACTTTTTCACCCTCTTTTTTATTCCAGAACCCTAGGTACGACTTTTCTCTCCCTCCACTCACCTTCTCTCTTAGGTATCATCTCTTTTTAAGGTGTTTCTACCCTAGGCTCTTTATTAAAAAGATAGAGTGAGTCGAGGGCTTCCTTTTAATCTGAACAATCTTGGGTTTGGAGCACTTTGGATTTTTCGTCATCTTCTCCATTCGAGTTCTTTGCTTCGAGGTAGGGATTTCCTACTCCATATTATAAGTTTTGTTCTAAGTTTTGGTATTTTGATATGTTGGGGGTTATTTGGTAATTTTGGGAAAAACCCTAGTGGTTGAAATAAATTAATTTGTATAATTAATTTAGGGAAAAATGTGGAATTGAGTTTAATTCATGGAATTGGAGAATTTAGTGATTTAATGGTGTAGTTGGTTAGTTTAATTACTCACCTATGAAAATGTTAAATTTACATTTGTTGGTACATTTATTTCCTGTTTAGAAATAACTATTTTGGTCTATCGGTGGAGGATAGTCGTGATTGTTGTAGACATTGCATGTGGATTAGGGAAAACTGAAACTAATCACATTGGTTAAGTCATTGATTTTGACTATTGAATTAATACAGAAAATACGTGTATTGATTGTATGTTGCATATGCATTTTGTTTGGGAGAAGATAGGGGATGTACTCCACGGTTTAGGGGAAGATAGGGGATGGACCTCTAAACCGGATTTTGTTTGGGAGGAGATAGGGGATGGACTCCATTAGCATCACTATTATGTGTGCTTATTGATTTGTAGAAGTGTTTTTACATATTGTTGATACAGCACTAAAATGTGTATCAAATGAGAAGTATGGAAGTGTTTTGATATGAGCCTTAGTCTCAATTGTTTTGCTGATAAATGGAAGAAATGTTAATGTGATATGTAGTTCACTGTCATAGTCTGTCCAGGTTCTGAGCCATGTTGGTAATAATGGAAAGTTGAATAAATAATGGAAAGTGAAGCTGATATTTGTGTTAACCATCTATTGAATGCTATTGCTTTATTCAATGCTTATATTTGGTTTAGTATCTTTCTATTGGGTTGTGGCTCACCCTATATGGGAACATCATTTTCAGGTTCAGGTGATGTGCTACCTCCAAGGACTTAGCTTGGATGGATTTGGAGTTGAAGACTCTGTTTAGATTAGTTATTTATTTTGTTTTAATTTGATGTTACATGTAAACTCAAGCCTAGGGCTTAATGTGTAAATGAGTTAGTACTCATATTTTTGTGTCCAAGTGCTGGCTTAGAAAGATGTAAGCCCGTAGGGCATTTACTTTCGTTATTACATGTAATGTCTTTCAATAAGATTACTCTGATGGATGAGATGATAATTGGTTTTCTTTTATCAATGCATGTTAATGTTATATAATATGGGTTTATTTATGAGGGCGTGACAGATTTTTCCGTTCGATAACACCATTTTGTTGAGGGGTATTAGTGCATGAAGTTTGATGAATAATGCCAAAAGTGGCGAAATAACTGGCAAGACCAAAGCCAATATATTTCCCCCATTATCAGAACATAGAATTTTTACAACCGCCCCAAACTAAGTGCAAACCATTTTATAAAAGTTTTAAAACACAAAAAACACCTCACTTTTATCTTTCATCAGATATACCCAAGTGGCCCTAGAACAGTTATCTATGAAAGTAACAAACAATTTTTGACCTTTTAAAGACATAAAACATGAGGGACCCCATACATCAGAATGAATCAAAGAAAATGGAATTGAACTTTTATTAATAGGAGGAGCAAAAGAAGCTCTGTGTTGTTTTCCAAGTTGACATGACTCATACTGAAAATCAGACACATTATTTTTCTCAAAGACAAAAGGAAAAAAATGCGTAAGTAGTAAAAGGAGGGATGCGCTAAGCGACGGTGCCACAACCAAAGGTCTTCCTTGGTGGATGGTAACTAAATAGATGAATGAGCCAACTTGTTTGTCTGATCCAGAATGTAGAGACCATGTTCCTCTCTACCATTGTCAATCCTCTTCCTCGTGATAAGGTCTTAAAAAAGACCATGACCAGGAAAAAAGGGTCAAGCTACAATTCAAATCATGAGTAATACGACTCAAAGAAAAAAGATTAACATTAAAATTAGGAACATAGAGTACAAAGGATAAAAGAAGGGAAGGGGTGGCATGAATTAAACCTTTACGTGACACAGACAAAATAGTACCATTAGCAATATGCACTTTTTCCTGACCTGAGGAGGGGGTATACTCTGAGAACAAATTAGAGGAGCCAGATATTGTAGATTTAGAGAAAAGACAGAGTTAGAGATATGAATCCTACCTCATCCCCTTTTATATTAGATCATTAGCAAAATTACAAGAGCCCTCTAAGGCATAAATAAAGACACTAAATATAAATAAGGATGAAATAGGAAACATTCCTAATATATTCTAACATTCCTAATACATTCTAGCACTCCCCCTCAAGCTGGTGCAAAGATATCTCTCATGCCCAGATTGGTGAGAATGTCACGAAATGGTTTATTTCCTAATCCTTTGGTGAGAACATCAGCCAGTTGGTCCCCAGACCTCACGAATGGTGTACATATAGTGCCATTAGTGAGCTTTTCCTTGATAAAATGCCTGTCAATCTCCACATGCTTGGTCCTGTCATGTTGAACCGGATTATGAGCTATGTTGATTGCAGCCTTGTTATCATAGTATAATCTCATGGAATTGGTCTGATGTATCCCTAAGTCTCCCAACAATAGTCTAATCTATGGTAACTCACATACACCTTGAGCTATAGCCCTGAATTCTGTCTCAGCACTAGACTGAGCAACCACATTTTGTTTCTTACTGCGCCACGTGACTAGGTTGCCTCCAACAAATGTGCAATATCCTAAAGTTGATCGTCTGTCAGTGACGGATCCGGCCCAATCTGCATCAGTGAATGCTTCCACGCTGAGATGTCCATGTTTTGAGAAATAGAGGCCCTTTCCAGGGGAGGCCTTCAGGTATCTCAAGATTCTCATAACTGCCTCTAAGTGCAAATTTCTAGGAGCATGCATGAACTGGCTAACCATGCTCTCTGTAATGGCAATGTCTAGATGTGAGTGAGATAAATATATGAGCTTACCCACTAGTTGCTAGTATCTCCCCTTGTCCACTAGATCTCCCTCTTGATCCTCACTTAGTTTCTGGCCCGAGTCTAGAGGTGTGTCACACGGTCTACCTTCAAGCATGCCAGTTTCCTTTAGCAGGTCAAGTACATACTTCTGTTGGCATATAAAGATGCCATTCTTGGACCGAGCTACTTTAATGCCCAAAAAATACTTTAAATTGCCTAAGTCTTTGATTTCAAACTCTGTGGCTAAGTATTCCTTTAAACGAGAAATCTCCTCAACATCATCTCCTGTCAGAACAATATTATCAACGCAAACAATAAGAGCCGTGATCTTACTATAGGAGGAGTGTTTCACAAACAAGGTATGGTCAGCTTGACTCTATTTGAACCCATATTTCAGCATAGCTTGAGCAAACCTTTCAAACCAAGCCCTAGGAGACTGCTTTAGCCCATAAAACGACTTTCGGAGCCAACATACTTTACCTTTGGACTTAGCATCTGCAAAACCAGGGGAAATATCCATATAGACCTCCTTTGTGAGGTCTCCATGAAGGAAGGCATTTTTCACATCAAACTGATGAAGTGGCCAATCCAAATTTGCAGCAAGAGAGAGTAAGATTCTCACGGAGTTCATCTTAGCAACCGGTGCAAATGTCTCCTGGTAATCTACCCCATAAGTCTAAGTAAAGCCCTTAGCAACCAGCCTTGCTTTGTACTGCTCGATAGAACCATCTGTTTTGTGTTTGATCGTGTACACCCACTTACACCCAACTGGATTTTTGCCTCTAGGTAACTCCACTAACTCCCAAGTGCCACTCTTGCTGAGAGCTCTCATCTCTTCCATCATGGCATGTTTCCATTCCAGAATAGAGAGAGCATCCTGAAAATTGGTAGGTAGACTCACAGAAGACACTTTAGACAGAAAGGCTTTATATGAGGAAGGCATATTATAATAAGATACATGATTAGTAATAGGATGCTGAGTACATGTCCTAACCCCCTTCCTAATAGCAATGGAAACATCAAGATCAGAAAACGTAGGAATACTAGAATTAGAATTACCTAGACTCTCAAGAGAGGAGAGTGACTCTAGACACTCATCTGGAGAAGAAGTTGGCAGTAGAGGAGGGAAAGTAGGCTCTTGTATCCAGGGGACTTGTTGTTTGTCCTTGTCCCTGATATAAATTTTGCTTGCTTCCTTTTTCTCAACAACTGCTGGCTCATCATCCTCCCTTACCGGAAGTGGAATAGGAATCTCTTCACACCAAGGCTCCCCTTGAAGGGATGACTGGGATACTGAGGAGGTCAGAAAGTAAGGCAGAGACTCAAAGAAAGTAACATCCACGGAGACAAACCATTTTCGAGTGGGAGGATGATAACACTTATAACCTTTTTGGGTGGCAGAATAGCCCAGAAAAACACACGTAAGAGACCTAGGATCCAATTTACCACGAGTGGGTGAATGATTATGAACAAAGAAAACACAACCAAAGGTTTTAGGGGAAATAGAGAACCCGAAAGAGGTAGATCTGAACAAAACTTGAAGAGGTGTTTGTTTTTGAAGGACTTGGGTAGGAAGACGATTAATCAAATAAGCAGCTGTAAGAACCGTTTCCCCTCAACAGGGCCGAGGAACCCGCATCTAAAAGGATAGACAACGGGCGATATCAAGGAGATGACGATTTTTGCGTTTGGCAACACCATTTTGTTGAGGGGTATTAGTGCAGGAAGTCTGGTGAATAATGCCATGAGTTGTAAAGTAAGTGACAAGACTAGAGTCAATATATTCCCCCCCCCATTATCAGAACGTAGAATTTGGACAACCGCCCCAAACTGAGTGCAAACCATGTTATGGAAGTTTTGAAACACAGAAAACACCTCACTTTTATCTTTCATCAAATATACCCAAGTGGCCCGGGAATAATCGTCTATGAAGGTAACAAACCATTTATGACCAGTGATAGACACAAAATGGGAAGGACCCCATACATCAAAATGAATCAAAGAAAATGGAACTGAACTTTTATTACTAGAAGGAGCAAAAGAGGCTCTGTGTTGTTTTCCAAGTTGACAAGACTCACATTGAAAATCTGACACATTATTTTTCTTAAAAACAGAAGGAAATAAATGCTTAAGTAATAAAAAAGAGGGATGTCCTAAGCGACGGTGCCACAGCCAAATATCGTCCTTGGTGGATGTATTGGTGGAGGGGAACTGAATAGATGAATGAGCCAGCTTGTATGTCTGATCCAAAATGTAGAGACCATGCTCCTCTCTACCACTGTCAATCATCTTCCTCGTAATGAGGTCCTGAAAAAGACAATGATTAGGAAAAAACGTCACACTACAATTTAAGTTACGGGTAATATGACTCATATAAAAGATTAACACCAAAATTTGGAACATGGAGGATAGAGGACAAAGGGAGGGAAGAGGTAGCATGAATTAAACCTTTCCCAGACATCGAGGACATAGTACCATCAGTAATACGCACTTTTTCTTGACCTGAGGAGGGTTATACTCTGAAAATAAATTAGAGGAGCCAGACATATGGTTGGAAGCACCAGACTCAATAATCCATGGTACAGTCGTATGAGAGAGAAATGCACATGGGGAGGAAGCCAAGTTACCTGAATGGGCAAAAGAAGAAGAGGGTGCACCTGTAGCAGAAGTGGAGGCTCGATGGTCCAGCAAGTGGCGAAGAGCAATCTCAAAATTCGAGGTAGATAACCTTGAAACATCAACAGCAGGGGAGACAACTAGAGAAGAAGATGGTGGCTCAACAGTGTCTGAATGATGTGCCTGAGCATTGGCCCCTCGGCCTCTAGACTGACCAGACCGACCTCCTCGAGTACCAAGATGGTCCCCTCGGCCACCAGAAGGAGTCCCATGCAGCTTCCAACAGGTCTCTCGTATATGATAAGGTCGACGACAGTAGTCACAGAAAAGATTATCCTTCTTAGAGGAAGAACGAGAACCACGAGTTACATGGTCTCCATCGCGAGGGGGTGCAGAAACCAAGGCCGAGCGATCAGGAGTAGTAAAAGGAAGCATCGCAAAGCGGTGACTCTCCTCATTCTGCACAAAAGCAAAGGCTTATTGGAGAGAAGGAAGCACATCCATGCCAAGTACTCTACTTCGAACTGGATCATACGCCACATTAAGGCCTTTCGAGAACTTGAAGACCCTCTCTCGCGCCACAAATGTTCGGTAACCAGCAGAATCAGTGGGACAGACAGGCTTGTAATCCTAAAGGTGATCAAGTCACTTCCACCCATTGCTAAGGAAGGTAAAATATTGGAGGATTGTCTTTTCACCTTGTACTGACCTTTCAATAGAGCGATGTAACTTGAAAGCCTGTGAGAAGTTCCCTTTCTAGGAGTAAGTGGTAGTCGCGACTTCCCACATATCCTGTGCAGTGTCCATAGAGAGATAGCCTTCTCCAATCTCTGGGACCATAGAATGTATCAACCTTACGCATAATGAGGGAGTTGGTGATCTCCCACTGATCATAACTCGAGTCGGTGGTGATGGGTGCTTGTATTCTGCCATCAACATACCCCATCTTCCCTCTGCTCTTCAAGAAAATAGTCAGACTCTGGGACCACGCTAGATAGTTCTGACTATTGAATAGAGAAGTGGTGATTTTAAGCCCAGAATTGAGATTATCAGTCATAGTAGAAGGTATAAGGGAACTCTCGCTCTTAGGCGGCTAAGAAGTTAGGGACCCACCAATAGAATCTACCATGAATATTCTACTAAGTAACCCTCAAACTCAGGACCAATCACAAACTCAGAAGATGGTAGAAGAACAAGTCACAATAGTAACTAGAAAAGCATAAATTTAAGAATTCACAATTTTTTTTTTACTGCATTTTTTGTTTGTTTGTTGTGTGTGTGTGTGTGTGGGTGTTATACAGAGAAGACAAGAAAGAAACGTTTATTTGTGTTATACAGAGATGACAGCAACCAACCAGCGACCAACTAGAGAGAGTGGAATGCCCTTGTCAACCATGAGGGAGGCCACGAATGCCCTAGGCGACCACGAGGGAGGCCACAAATGCCCTGGGAGACCACAAGGAAGGCCATGACTGCCCTAGGCGACCACCTGGAAGGTCATGAAGGCACTAGTTAAATACCCAGGAGCTATCGCCAGAGAGAAAGAGAGACATGACGGCACCATTAGGGCTGCCGACTGTCCTAGGCAAGGGTTTGGATGGCTTGGGCAGTCCTGCGATGGAGAAAAGGAGGCTGGAATTCTTATAAGAGTCCTAACGAGGCTCTAATGCCATGTAGATTTAGAGAAAAGAAAGAGTTAAAGGTATGAGTCCTACCTCATCCCCTTTTATATTAGATCATTAGCAAAATTACAGGAGCCCTCTAAGGCATAAATAAAGATACTAAATATAAACAAAAAATAAAATAGGAAACGTTCCTAATACATTCTAACAGATATATGGTTTGAAGCACCAGAATCAATAATCCATGGCATAGTCGTATGAGATAGCAATGCACATGTGGAGGAAGCCAAGTTACTTGAATTGGCAAAGGAAAAAGAGATGCACCTGTGGCAGAAGTAGAGGCTCGATAGTCTAGCAAGTAATAAAGAACAATCTCAAACTCCACGACAGATAACCCCGAAACATCAGTAGCCGGTGAGACAACAGGAGATAAAGGTGGTGGCTCAACCGTGCCAGAAAGATGTGCCCGAGCATTGGCCCCTCGGTCTCTAAACTGACCAGACCTATCCCCTCGAGTACCAGGACGATCTCTTCAGCCACCAAAAGGAGTCCTATGTAGCTTCCAACGAGTCTCTCATGTGTGTCAAGGTCTACGACAGTAGTCGCAGAAAAGATTATCCTTTTCAGAGGAAGGACGAGAACCACAAGTCATACGCTCTCATCTTGAGGAGTTACAGAAACCAAGGCAGAGCAATCAGTAGTGGAAGAAGGAAGCATCGCAAAGCAGCGACTCTCCTCTAACTGCACAAAAACAAAGGCTTCCTAGAGAGAAGGAAGCACGTCCATGCCAAGTATTCTACTCCGAACTAGATCATACTCTACATTTAGGCATTCCAAGAACTTGAAGACCTACTCCAGCTACACATACTTCCGATAACCAGTAGAATCAGTGGGATAGACAGGCTTGTAATCCTGAAGGTGATCAAGCCGCTTCCACCCATTGCTAAGGAAGGTAAAATACTGGAGGACAATCATCTCACCTTGTACTAACCTTTCAATGGAGCGACGTAACTTGAAAGCTTGTAAGAAGTTCCCCTTCCTGGAGTAAGTAGTAGTTACAGCCTTCCAAATATCCTGGACAGTGCCCATAGACAAGTAGCCCTCTCCAATCTTCGGTACCATAGAATGTATCAACCAGCCCATAATCAGAAAATTGGTGATCTGCCACTGATCAAAACGAAGGTCTGTGGTACTGGGTGCCTGTACCCTCTCATCAACATATCCCATCTTCCCTCTGCTCTTCAAGAAAATAGTTAAACTCTAAGATCACGCTAGGTAATTCTGACCATTGAATAGAGATGTGGTGATTTTAAGGCCAGGGTTGAGGTTATCAATCATAGTAGAGGGGATAATAGAACTCTCACCCTTAGATGGTTGAGAGGTAGTAGATTCACTAGTCAAATCTGCCATGAAGACTCTACTAATTACGCGTCAAACATAATACCAATCACAAATCCGGAAGATGATAGTAGAAGAACAAGCACAATGGTCACTATGGAATCATAAAATTACGAATCTAGTAAACCCCCCCTCCCCCCCCTTTTTTTTTACATCACCAGAAGATCCCTGAAGGGAAAAAACGAACCCAGGCTACCTTAGAAGGGTTACTGAACTCAACTAGACTAGCAAGGAGGCTGGTTAGCCACCTGGGGGCCCTCGACAGTGGCTGGAGGGGCCTGTTGAGGGAAAGGAAATGTTGGGTAAGGGGTGTCAAGGGGAGAGCAAGGCCTGGGTGGGCCTAGAGGAGGCTGACGGGGAAAGAGAAAGAAGGAGAGAAGCTGTCGGGTGGCTCGAAAGAGTTACAAGGGTGTGTCGTATGGTAGGAGGGAGAAAGAAGGCAACTGGTGGTGATGGGTGATAGAGAAGGAGAGATGGCTAGGGCATGGCTCTGATACCATGTAAGTTTAGAGAAGAGAAAGAGATAGAGAATGAGTGAGACCTCATCCCCTTTTATATTGATAATAATGCATAATTACAGGAGTGCCATCAAGCATAAATTATAGGCTAGCCCATTACATCAATCAAGGGAAAATAAAATAAAATAATAATAAAATATATGCAATATTATTTCCAATTTTGACAATCTATTGTTCCCTAAATTCAGCATTGAGAGACTATTGCTCAAGTTTCCCAAACATTGTCTAATCAAGCCACTCAAACTATTATTAGACACATCAAGAATTTCAAGTGACATCAGATTGCAAATCAATGGGGGGATTTCTCCAGTCAGTTTATTGTTTGAGATAGAGAAAACAGTTGTGGTGATGGGTAGAACTGGGAGTGGTCCTTGGAGTAAGTTGGAGTGTAGGTCAATATATTGTAGATTCTGCCATGGAATTTGCTCTAAACTTGTAAGGAAATTATAAGAAAGATTTAAATAATACAATGAGTCTTTCCCCACATTGAATAACCATTTTGGAAGTTCACCATGAATTTTGTTGTTTGATAGGTCTAAAATATACAATTCAGCTTGTTCTCTCAAGAAGTTTGGGAATTCGCTCAAGTTGCAAAAAGCTAATCCTATAGTGTCAAATTTGGTAAAGGTAGAGTTGACATTGTTGTTAATGTTCAATGAGAGACCATTATCTGACAGATCAAGATAGAACAGATTTTTAAGCTTTAGAAGCTTATCTAATTCCACTACGCCACTTAAGTTATTTGATGAAAGCAGTAAGTATGTTGGGTTCTGGAGTTCATAAACTAATCTTGGAATTGGTCCCTACAGCTTATTGTAACTCAAATCTATACCTTCCAGTGAAGGCAGAGCAAACAACAAAGATGGTATTGTACTAGTTAGCTGATTGCTATGAAGGTCCAAGTAAGTAAGTTGGCTCATGTTGTCAAGGGAATCCGGTATTTGTTCGTTCAAATTGTTTAGGCGAAGATCCAAGTCAACAAACTTTGCAAGGTTTGAAATTGATGAGGGGATTTGACAGCTAAACTATTAAACGAGAAATCTAAATTTGACATTTGTGTAAGGTTCGAAAGAGAAGCTGGAATAGACCCTGAAAAGTTGCACGCAGAGAGGTGCAAACTATTCAGGGCTTTAAGATTGCTGATTGATTCAGGCAATTGGCCATAAGAACTTATATAGGAGAGATCAAGAAATTGAAGGGAACTAGTCACATTGAAGTTTGGAAATTTACCTGTGAGGTCCCAATTTGCCGGTACGTTGAGCTCTCATAGGTTTGAAAGGTGAAAAATGTTTTCTGGGAATTTCCTACGCAGTCAACAATGAACAAGACTGAGAGATGTCCAAGAAGATAGATTTAGCAAAGCATGAGGTAAAGGTGAAGAGATATGAAGCTCATCAAGGTGTAGTTCTCTTAATTGGGTTAGGTTTCGAATGAGCACATTGAAAGTGCATTGTTCAAGTCTCACTTGAGAAAAAAAAAAAAGAGAGATCAAGGGAAAACAATTTGGATAGATGGGAGAATTTTGAAGGAATTTGGACTTTAAAATTAGAGTTAGAAAGGAGATGGGTCAAACTCGCAAACGAGCCAAACTCTGATGAAATTCTAGACAAATTGAAGTCAATGAAAGCCAGATTGAGGCTTTGAAGGTGACGAAGCTAGAAAAGGGTGCTGTTGGCTTGGATGGTGCCCTGAAGCTAGCTGCAATTGAGGTCAAGTCCAATCACATGACCATTCAACCAGTCGCACGTGACCCCCTCCCACAAACAGCAATCACTATTCTCATTCCAGGACACCATTTTGGGATGAGAATCAGATTCACAATCTGAAAAGGCATCACCAGTTATGGTAAATGTTCTTTTAAATTGGAAAAGTGAAAATCTCTTGTCTTCAAGACAGGTATGGCGTGCGGCAGTAGAAGAAGAAGGCCATCATGATGATGATGAAGAACATATAGTAATAAATAGTAGTTAAGAAAACAAGAGAAATAGTGGACGAAATTGATGAAGAAACATAAGCGAACTCATTTTGTTTTCTTATAGGTAGGAGGATTCAGAGAGAGATAGGAAAAGGAGAAGAGAGTAAGAAGGATAGTAGTTTTATGATGGAGAAGGAATAAATGTATTACTCGTTCTTATACACACTGCCAAGTCTTTCTATTGGTGGTGGAATAGCCCAGCCCAGCCATCATGATGCATAGCAACTATGTAATTGTATCCATCAACCATCATGACTTCCACCATCAGCCATGACTTCCAAGTTGGTTACAGTGAGTGTCTTTAATTCCGGTGATCCCAAACCTATAAAGGAATGGTTTTCCATAAACCAATGGGCAAATTACATCACATGTATTTTGCCCATTGCACCGCTTTAGTTTGAGTAATTTTAATTAGCTCGATTTCGAACTCTTAATTTTATATTTTGTGTTAATTTGGTTCGATTGATAATGCTAATTAGGATTCTTGAAAAATATTATTGATTTCGTTGAGATTAACTCATTGAATTGAACAAGTTTATATTTTTTTGCCTATAAAAGCATAACACATGCCACTCATGTACCAATTTTTCATCGAAAAGAACTAAAAGTTGTAATCAATTGAACTAAATTGAGACAAAATCATAAATTAATGTCAAAATTCAGTCCATTGAAATTATAAAGACAAAAATGACGTAAGAGCAAAAATATAAAGACTACTAATATAATTTGCCATGAATCAATTAAAAGTTGGTAATTGCCCCACCTATATACAAAGCAAGTAACGTAACATTTTGAGATCAATAATGCTACAATTATCACATTTTTATACCACTTTTATTGTACCATCTCATGTGTCAACCCATCATTGGTGTAATGGGTTCCACCATTCATGTTTATGTCTAATGATATGCTAACAAATAAGATAGTACATTAAATATGGTGTAATAAGGTGGTAAGTGTAGTATTACTCTTGAGATTGCTTTGCTTTTTTATTAAACAAAAGCATAAGCTTAAGATTCATCATTTTTTGTTATCATACAGTTTGAAAAATATATGTGTGATGACCCAAAAACAAAAAAAACAAAAAAAAAAGAAACCAAACCACTCTCCCTTCACATGAAGGAATATAAGAAAAAAAGAGAGGGAGTGGAGGTTTTATCATGAAAGGGGAGACATCAATGATATAAGAAAAGAGTAGGTGCTGGAGTGGGGTCAAAAGAGTAAAGAATATATTTTTTTTTAGGGAGAAGAGATCAAGACACAGAGTTACAAAGTTGGAAAAGGCTCGAAGAAATTGAGAGAGACAGGGAGATAGGCAGTGAGTGAGAGAATGGGGCACTCTCTTGAGCATCATCTTCACAACAACCAAGCTGTAGACAATCTGGTGAACTTGTTGACCAAGGCCAACCACGATCTCACTCTCGTCCAACACAAACTCGAAAAGGAGCTCCAACAAATCTACCATGACAACGCTAATCCGATCAAGCTTGTATCTTGGATAAAAAATCACAGCAAGATTTGTCATCTTTGAAAGAACAGTGTCGTGTACTCCTCGCTGCCAAACAGGATTTGATTGACAAGGCCAGGACGACTCTAGTTGGGAATAGATCATCACTACAGCGGTTGCAAGCATCTACTGGCATTCCTGTCACTAGTGATTCTGATGATCCTGCATACACTAACTTCAACCGGATTATAGACAAGTGGACCACTCAAGTGAGTCTAAGAGCAGTTTTGGTATTAGCATGTTAATGTCGATATCCCGAGCTCACAACAAGGTTATTCGTCGCAAAGAGGAAAAGGTAGAAGAACCGAAATTACCGAAATATAGAGACAGAGCAGCACAAGTAAACTTCCCATAACTTGCACAATCATTTCCGCATTGCTCCTAGCTGGTTTCACAACAACTCTAATCGTCTTTTGTAGTCACTTCCGTCAGGTAACATGAATGGTGTGCAACTCAGGTAAATGGAGATAATTAAGATATGTGATGATGAGGGTGTTTGGCAAGTGAGAAGAGGAGTTCACGTGGGTGCGCCTCAGTTATACATACAGATTGTGATGCTTTGAGGCTAAAGCAAGTTAAGGTATGATGATAATAGCACATGGGCTGCCCTGAGGATATCCCTTATCTATATCTTATATATATATATATATATATATATTTTTGAGTTGATTTGCAATTTTCCATCCAATTGGGAACACTGTTACTACAATAGGAGGGCCACCACATGGGCGTGGTTGTTAGTTGGCCACCCATACTAGCTGGTTGATTGCGTGTTGCTGCCTCTCGTGGTGATTCAAAATTGGTTTGGTTTTTGAATGGCTCTGGTGGGGCCTGCAGCACGTGGGTTTACATGAGGTGAGGTTTGAGGAATCATATTGAAAGTTGGAGGGCTTGTCGTGGTCTTCGCAATGATGATCTCGGATCCTTGATGGGGTGATGTTTGCATTCTCGGATTAGCTCTTTTAGCTTGAGGTAGGGATTTTCTTTGAGTTATATATATATTTTTGCAAGATCTAGATGATTTTCGAAATCATCCTTTGGTTTGTTTTTTTTTGAAAATGGATTTTGTTGATTCAAGAAGATGAGTGATTTTGAAAGTGGGTTTACTTTCTTGTTTCTTTTAAAATAGAAATTGAGGGTTTTGGACTATATTGGTAAAAGAAAGATGTTCTCAAATATTTGAAAATGGTCGGTTTTGGTGAGAAAACCTAGAAATTGGGGATTTTAAAAGAGATTGAAAATCCATGGGTAATATTGTTATATTTATTTTTGTGTGCCAAAATAAATGATGTTTAGAAAATTTCTTATTTATATTTGTATAAATGATTAATTTTGTGGATTATGAGAATTGCTGTTCATTTTAGAAATGATTATTCAGAATGTTGATATAGTCTTAAAATGACTAAATTGTTGAGAATACTTGAGAAGAGGAAATTGTGTTTATATCTTGGATGAAGAATTGGAATAAAAGTATTTGTGTTTATCTTGTGAAATTGGCATATCATTTCATTTTATTACATTAGACTTTGAAGGTTGATTTGAAAACTTGCATTGAGAAAAGAATGTTGAGAAATAAGTTTTCATGAAATGGTTTTGGGGTAAATATGTTGGTAAGTCTTGATAGGTGGTGTAGATGATATTGAATAAGTTGGTCTGCGGGTCCGGGGTGAAAGACCGAAAAATCCGCGCGGATAGGTGTTAAGCCTTCCGATTAATACCGGTAAAAATGACAATTTGGTAGTACTCGTATAGTCTACTTGCAGACACCAGCCTAGGGATTACCAGAGACGTATTTACCGCCCTTGAAATAAATTGTTAAGTTTTGAACAATTGAAATTGCATGACATCATTGAGCATGATGGTTTTCAAAAGATAAAAATGTAAATTATCTTCAAAAAGGGCATAGTATGACATGTACATTTCATCTCTTAAGACTTGTATAAAATGTATATACTTTGTTAAGAATTTTCTACTGGGCTTTATGCTCACCCTACGGGATTTTTGTGCAGGAAAAGATGTGGTGATTCCACCCAACTAGGGGCGTGGAAGTATGTGTGTTGGGAGTACAATGCTCTTATTTTGCGTGACTTTGTTTTGTAAGTCAAGGGCTGTATTTGTGTGGGTTTGAATAACCAATTTGTGTAACCGGGCCTTAGCCTTGGAAACTTGTAAACCCACGAGGGTATTTATTTGTTTTATGTTATTTTGATTTGAAGTAAATGTATTATCATTTGGGCATGAAAATTGGGGCGTTATAATTTGAATTTGCCAGGGTATTATTTTTCAAAATTTCTTTAATGAAATATTAAAAAAAAAAAAAGACCTTTTCGATTGTTTACTAAATATTATTTTCATGGTACAAGGCAACAGAAAATGATGAATAGTTTGATCAAATTATTGAGTATGATTTTGTTTGATAGTTTATTCAATTTTTTGAATTAAAAAATATATTTTTTTAAGTAAATTAAAATTGTTTATATAATTGTTCATATTTTAATAAGAATGGTATAATTGGAATAAAATAAATTATTAGGGAAAATTGAACTTTTTTAGAATAAAAAATAAGACTTAGTTGTCTACATTGAAATTTAATAAGACTCAATAATACTATTGAAAATAAGATTTATTGATATATTTTTAATTTTTTTTGCACATTTTGTAGTTAATGTTATAAGATTTGTAGTAGAATTACTATAACGCCCTCAAAAAAAAAAAAAAAACATAAAACCCATCTTTCTAGACAAGTAACAATATAAGAGAAATAAACATCCTTCCATTTATCAGAGTAGTTCTTACAAAAGTATTACATGTTGACAACAAAAGTAAAGGCCCTATGGGTTTACAACTTTCCAAGCCAAAACTTGGTTACAAGAAATGAGTACTAACTCATATACATATTAAGCCTTCGGCTTGAATTTACATGTAATACATCAAAGGAAAGCAAAACAACCAAACAAAAGTCTGTCTGCCTCTAGCCTCCCAAGCTATGCCCTTGGAGGTGGCATGCTACCTGCACCTGAAAATGATGTCCCATAAAGGGTAAGTCACAGCCCAGTAGAAATATACTAAACCAACCATAAACAATGACTAAAATAACAGCATTCGATAGATGGTCCACACTTATATCCCCACTTTTAACACATTACAATTCCATGACATTCAAGTCCATGTTACATTTCATTTCCCACTCCCTTTTCAACTTTGAGTTTGAAAACAAGGCTCAGAACCTATCCAAATAACTTAATGAGATTATGACCCATCTTTTAAAACACTATTGAAAGTCATAATGGATACATATTTTGGTGCTGTAACAATAACACATAAACCACTTCCATGTTTCACAATTGATAACGATATACATTTTAGTGCTATATCAAATCAATTCACACACTTCCATAATCCACACTTGATATACATTGTAGTGCTGTATCAATGTCAAACAAAATCCGGTTTAGAGGTCCATCCCCTATCTTCCCCTAAACCGTGAAGTACATCCCCTATCTCTTCCCACACACACAATGTATATATACGTAGATCATATACATAGTCAATCAATACATAAAGTTAATGTATTATTCCAACCGCTACATTTGTTAGTATACTCAATCGATTAGTTTTAGTTTGCCTAATCATCATGCATTGTCTACAACAATCAAGACTATCCTCCACCAATAGCCCAAAGCAGTTATTTCTAAACAGAAAATAAATGCACCAAATGGGAAAAATATCACATTTCAACTAGGTGTATAGCGACCCCGGTCTTTTCCCATTTGATTATTGTATCCAGACTTACGTTCCGTGGATTCCGCTGTTATATTTGTTGTTGTTGTCCTTTATTTCCTTATTCTTGGGTTATAGGATGTGTATAGCAGGTTGGTTGCAGATTGGTTGGGTTTAGAAACCAAGTCTGCATGTTCAGTTTTTGGCTTGGTCGCTCGAGCGAGCTTCTCTTCGCTCGAGCGAGGTCTTCGTTTTTGGTTCTTCGCTCGAGCGAGATTTCCTTGGCTCGAGCGAGCTTTGCGTCCAGTACTTAGACCTGAGAGATGTGTTTCTTGGCTCGAGCGAGCTTACTTCGCTCGAGCGAGCGAGGTGTATGTTTTCGAGTTCTTCGCTCGAGCGAGATTTCCTTCGCTCGAGCGAGCTTCTGGGTTGCAGACCTGAAGCATCGAGTTTTTGGCTCGAGCGAGCTTTTCTTCGCTCGAGCGAGGGTTTCTTGTGTCTGGTCGCTCGAGCGACCAGGTCTTTGCTCGAGCGAGCCTATCAGATTTAAATACGCAGCAGCGTGTTTTAAAACAGTTTTTCAGCCCTTTCAGTTTATAAAACCCTAGTTACGACCATTCTCTCTCCAAACTCACCTTCTCTCCTAGGTTTGATCTAGTTAGGGTGTGTTTTTACCCTAGTTGCTTTACAAATAAGATAGAGGAGAGTGAGGGCTTTCATTTAATCTGAGCAATTGTTGGTTTGGAGCACTTTGGAGTTTGGGGCTTCATCTTCGTCTTCTCTTTTTGAGTTATTGCTTCGAGGTAGGGATTTCCTACTCCATTTATACGTTTTAATCCTAAGTGTTGGTATTTTGGTATGTGGGGGTAGTTTGGTAATTTTGGGAGAAACCTTAGGGTTTTGGCTTAGATTAATTTGTATAATTAATTTAAGGGAAAAATGTGGAATTAGGTTTAATTCATGTAGTTGGGGAAATTATGAGATTAATGATAGAGTTGGGTAGTTTAAATACTTACCTATGAGAATGTCGAATTTACATTCACTGTTATATTTATTTCTTGTTTAGAAATAACTGTTTTGGGCTATCGGTGGAGGATAGCCATTGATTGTTGTAGACCTTGCATGTGGCTTAGGTATAACTGGAATTATGTCACTCATGATGACTGTTGAATTAATACAGAACATTACTTGTATTGATTATGTGTTGTATATGGCAATTGTGTGTTTCATTGCATATGCATTTTATTTGGAGGAGATAGGGGATGAACTCCACGGTTTAGGGGAAGATAGGGGATGGACCTCTAAACCGAACTTGTTGGGAGGAGATAGGGGATGGACTCCAGTAGCATCACTCATATGTGTGCTTATTGATAATAGCAATATTGCTATTTGTTGTTGACACGATGCATCATTATAATGTGTATCAATTGGAAGTATGGAAGTGTTGTGATTTGAGCATTAGTCTCATTTTTTTTGTGACATCTGGATCACTGTGATAGTTGGCCAGGTTCTGAGCCATAATGATATAATTTGAAAGTTGAATAAAGATTGGAAAGTGAAAAGTGTCATAGACAATAAGTCATAGACAATGTAGACATTCGTGTCATGAAATTGAAATTGATTATCTTGTGTTAACCATGTATCGAATGCTAATGCTTTAGTTAATTCTTATGCTTGGTTTAGTATGTTTCTACTGGGCTGTGGCTCACCCTATATGGGAACTTCATTTTCAGGTTCAGGTGGTTCACTACCTCCAAGGACTTAGCTTGTGAGGATTTGGACTCGAAGACTTGCTTTATTTGTTTTAGTTGTTTTATTTGAATAACTTGTAAACTTTCAAGCCTAGGGCTTTATTTGTTTTGAGTTAGAACTCATGGAATTGTATCCAAGTGTTGGCTTGGCAAGATGTAAGCCCATAGGGCATTTATTATGATGTTTTTATTCATGGTACTCTGATGAATGGAATAAGATACTTTATTTCCTTATAATTCCGCATGTTAATATTATGTATTATGGGTGTATTTCTGAGGGCGTTACAACTTGGTATCAGAGCGTACCGGGTTTGAATACTTTGGGTACGTGGGAAGTGATTAGTATCACAATGGGTTCGTCTCGTTTGATAGAGACTTAGTGTAATAATTATATGCTTATATGATAACATGTTTATGTGACTATGTGGGTATGGAATGTAGTTTCTAGATATTGATTGGATCCTTGAGTCTCTGAAAGTCTTGTTGGAAAGGCACTTGATCAATGTTGTTTCCAACCGGAACTTTAGTGGCGCCTCGGGACTATCATTATCCAGGAATGAAATTCGTAGGTGCTTATGTGATTATGTGCTTACGTGGTGTGATTTATTGTTGTCCAATGTATTAGGACGTGAGTGTTATAGTTTTGGCACATTGTTTAGAGTGCTAACGTCTTTGTTTCCTCTATTAGGATGTCAGGACGAGGACGAGGTCGTGGTAGGCGGGGTAGGCAGGCCAGGCAGGAAGTGCCTATACCGGAGGAAATTCCGGCAGTTCAGGAGGGTGTTGGCCAGGCCAATGTGGCCGAGCCAGTAGGACAGCAGTTTATGGGTGCTTTGGCCCAAGGTATAGCAGGGGCATTTCAGGCGTCTGTTGACATTCTGAGGGCTGCGAATCCAGCCCAGGCTGTTGTTGCTGCGGATGCAGGACCTTCTTTTCTGAAGAGGGAGTTCTTCCGGTCCAATCCGGATGAGTTTTTGGGGGATCCTAAAGAGCCGCTTAAGGCTGATGAGTGGCTCGAACAGACAACGAAAACGTTTGAGATGCTAGGCATCGAAGACGAGGTATTGAAGGTGACCTTGGCATCATTCCAGCTGAAGGGGGATGCGGGTCAGTGGTGGAAGTTCACCAAGGGTCGTATTGGAGGTACTTGGAAGGCTTTTGTTGATGCTTTTCAGGAGAAGTACCTGTCTCCAGCTGTTCAGGAGAAGTTGAGAGATCAGTTCCGCCATCTTGAGCAGAACAGTTTATCAGTGGCCGAGTTTGAGGCTGCATTCACTAGTTTGTCCAGGTTTGCACCTGAGTTGGTGGCGACTGAGGAACGCCGCTGCATTGAGTTTGAGAAGAAGTTGAGGCGTGGCCTCATGTTGAGAGTTGTCGGATCTATGATTAGGGATTTTGGGCGATTGGTTGATGCAGCAGCCCATACCGAGACTATGATGCAGGAAGAGGGGGAAAGGCAGAAAGGCTCCAAGAGGAGTCAGGAGGATGGCCAGAGTGATGGCAGGAGGCAGAGAGGTTTCACTCCTCAGCAGCCTCAGAGTAGTTTTTCTAGATCCACTTTTCCAGTGCCGAGTGCTAGTTCTGGGAAAGGCAGTCAGGGAGACATTACCTGTTTCAAGTGTGGCCAGCTGGGTCACAAGTCTCCAGTTTGTCCTCAGAGGGGAGGAGTTCAGAGAGCAGCATCTTCTTCGGCTCGATCTCAGAGCCAGAGTCAGGGTAGAGGCCAGCCGCTCTCTTGTTTTCAGTGCGGTCAGCCGGGGCACATGAAGAGGTTTTGCCCACAGTTGGGTGGCACATCTGGTGCATCTGGTTCGAGGCAGACTCAGAGTCAGCTGCCTGCTCAGTCAGTTCAGGCCTCGAGGGCCAATCAGGGGGCTTCTTCGTCCCAGTCTGTGCAGCAGTCTAGGGGTGAGCAGGTTGATCAGAGGTCATCTGGGCGCGTGTATGCTGTTACCGCGCAGGATCTTGTACCGGCTCCATCTGTCGTGAGAGGTACCTTCTTGTTTTGCAATTCAGTTGCTAGTGTTTTGATCGATACGGGTGCATCTCATTCCTTTGTGTCTGCTGCATTTGCATCTGTTTTGGAGTTGGAGTTAGCACAGTTAGCGTCTCCTATTTGTGTAGTGTCACCTCTTGGGGGTGAATTGATTTTGAAACAAGGTGTTAGGGGTTGTGATATAGAGGTCGATGATCATAGAATCCCTTTCTCTTTTGTAGTTATGCCCATGAAGGGCTTTGATGTTATTTTGGGTATGGACTGGTTGTCGTCATACCGGGCAGTTATTGATTGCTACCGTCAGAGGGTCACTTGTTGTACCGTGAACGGGGAGTGTTTTCGTTTTCTGGGGGACCGGGTTGGTAGTGTTTTGCCACCGGGTTATGATCCGCGAGGGCGGAGTGAGCTTAGTGGTCTACTTGCTAGTCTTTCGATTAGTGAGGGTGATGAGACCCAGATTGTGTTGCCGAGGGTGGTTTGTGAGTATTCGGACGTTTTTCCCGAGGATCTTGTTAGTTTGCCACCTCAGCGAGAGATTGAGTTCTCTATTGATTTAGTGCCCGGCACGGCGCCGATTTCTATGGCACCTTACCGTTTTGCCCCAGCCGAGTTAGTTGAGTTGAAGGTTCAACTCCAGGAGTTGTTAGATAAGGGCTATATCCGTCCTAGTGTTTCGCCGTGGGGAGCACCGGCCCTCTTTGCTAAGAAGAAAGGTGGTGCTTTGAGATTGTGTATTGATTACAGGAAATTGAATCGGGCTACGGTTAAGAATAAGTATCCTATGCCCCGTATTGATGATTTGTTTGACCAATTGAAGGGTTCCCGTTGTTTCTCTAAGATAGATTTGAGATCGGGTTATCATCAGTTGAGAGTCAGGGAGGAGGATATTCCTAAGACGGCATTCCGTACGCGGTATGGCCACTATGAGTTTCTGGTGATGCCGTTTGGGCTCACCAATGCACCGGCAGTGTTTATGGATTTGATGAACCGGATCTTCCGGGAATTCTTGGATCGTTTTGTGGTCGTCTTCGTGGACGACATTTTGATTTATTCACCTTCGAGGGAGGAGCACGAGGAACACTTGAGAGTGGTGCTAGAGTTACTTAGAGCCCATAAGCTTTATGCTAAGTTCGGGAAGTGTGAGTTCTGGCTAGAAGAGGTGAAGTTCTTAGGCCATGTAGTTTCGGGGAAGGGGTGTCTGTTGATACATCCAAGACTGAGGCAGTGCAAGATTGGGCACAGCCTAAGAGTGTGTTTGAGATCCGCAGTTTTCTGGGATTAGCTGGGTATTACCGTCGGTTTGTGAAAGATTTCTCCAGGTTAGCTTCACCGTTGACTAGATTGACTCGGAAGGGAGTCAAATTTGTATGGAGTGAGACTTGTGAAAAGTCGTTTCAGGAGTTGAAGGTTAGACTGACCACCGCTCCAGTCTTGATTATTCCGGAGAGAGGGTTGGGTTATGCAGTCTATTGTGATGCCTCACGAGAGGGTCTGGGTTGTGTGTTGATGCAAGAGGGGAAAGTGGTCGCCTATGGCTCACGTCAGTTGAAAATTCATGAGAAGAATTACCCTACGCATGATTTAGAGTTAGCAGCTGTGATATTTGCCTTGAAGATTTGGAGGCATTATCTTTATGGTGAGAAATTCGAGGTATTCTCGGATCATAAGAGTCTGAAATATCTGTTTACACAGAAAGACTTGAATTTGAGGCAGAGGAGGTGGATGGAGTTCATTGAGGATTATGACTTCGAGTTGCACTATCATCCGGGGAAGGCCAATGTTGTGGCCGATGCCCTTAGTAGGAAATCTGTTGGTGACTTAGCTAGTATAGCCATCCGGGAGTGGGAGATGTTGGGTGCACTTGGGGAGTTTGATTTGCATCTGGGCGAATCCGTAGAGGCTGCGGCCTTGTTTTCTGTTGTTGCACAGCCTACACTTGTGACTCGAGTGTTAGAGGCTCAGAGGGGTGATCTTGAGGTAGAATCTCTCCGAGAGAAAATTTCCAATGGGAAGGTTGAGAAGGGTTTGACGGTGTATCCCGACTTGAGTGTGAGATACCGAGACCGTCTGTTTGTGCCGGAGTCTTGCCGAGAGGAGGTACTCCGAGAGTTTCATCATTCGCGCCTTGCGGTGCATCCGGGAGGTACTAAGATGTATCGGGATTTGGGTCGCCAGTTTTGGTGGCGGGGTATGAAGAGAGATGTGGCAGCGTTCGTGTCTAGTGCCTTACTTGTCAGCAAGTGAAGGCCGAGCATCAGAGGCCAGCGGGTTTGTTGCAACCCTTGCCTATTGCCGAGTGGAAGTGGGAGCATGTCACTATGGACTTCGTTGTGGGTCTTCCGAGGACTCAGCGGGTAGTGATGCTATTTGGGTGGTTGTAGACCGGTTGACGAAGTCGCGCACTTCATTCCTATGCGTGTTAGAGATTCGGTAGATCATCTTGCCGACTTATATATCCGGGACATAGTGAGGTTGCACGGGGTCCCAGTGACGATCGTCTCAGATAGAGATCCTCGTTTCACTGCCAGGTTGTGGCAGAGTTTGCAGAGTGCTTTAGGCACTAAGTTGACCCTTAGCACGGCTTATCATCCTCAGACTGACGGGCAGTCCGAGCGTACTATTCAGATCCTTGAGGATATGCTTCGGGGTTGTGTTCTCGACTTTAGTGGGTCGTGGGAGAGGCACTTACCATTAGTGGAGTTTGCCTACAACAACAGTTTTCAGTCTAGTATCGGTATGGCACCGTTTGAGGCTTTGTATGGCCGACCGTGTAGATCTCCAGTTTGTTGGGCCGAGGTGGGTGATGCACCTTTGTTGGGTCCGGAGTTGGTGAGGGAAACGACGGAGAAAGTTGAGCTTATCCGTAAGAGGCTTGTTACAGCACAGAGTCGTCAGAAATCTTATGCTGACCGTAGGAGGAGACCTTTGGTATTTGAGGTGGGTGATCATGTCTTTTTGAAGATATCACCTAAGCGGGGTTTGATGAGGTTTGGGAAGAGCGGGAAGTTGTCCCCTCGGTTTATTGGGCCTTTTGAGATCCTTGAGAGGATTGGCGAGGCTGCTTATCGTTTAGCTTTGCCACCGCAGTTATCCGGAGTTCATGACGTGTTTCATGTGAGTATGCTTCGGAAGTATGAGCCGGATCCATCGCATGTACTGGATTGGACTGACTTAGTTGTTGATGAGGATGTCTCATATGAGGAGAGACCGATACGAGTCTTGGATAGGCGGGATCAAGTTTTGCGAGGCAAAACCATCCCTTTGGTGAAAGTTTTGTGGAAGCATCACGGAGTGGAGGAAGCCACTTGGGAACGTGAATTGGAAGTCTGCGAGAAATATCCGGACATGTTTAGTGATTAGAAATCTTATATATAGATTTTTGTAATATTGTTGAACTTGAGAATTTTATATATGTCTTAAGTTGGAAAACATTGAGAATGTTTTGGATTTAATGTTAGCATTTTGAACTTGCCCTTTTATGGAAGTGGAATATAACATTTGTATATTGAATGTGTCGTTTATATCATGAGATTGAATATGATATGGAAATTGTTAACATTGAAAGGAATAATGCATAGTATTGATGCAAGTTGAATATATGTTGATTTATACATATTGTGAGATGCCTCTTGATAAGAGATGAAGTGACCGGTATTGGGTCAAGTTGTTGTTTATTGTTTTATAATATCATTGGGAATTGAGAAAAACTTGTTTTACAAACTCATGCTTAATTTCGGGGACGAAATTTTTTAAGGGGGGGAGGTTATAGCGACCCCGGTCTTTTCCCATTTGATTATTGTATCCGGACTTACGTTCCGTGGATTCCGCTGTTATATTTGTTGTTGTTGTCCTTTATTTCCTTATTCTTGGGTTATAGGATGTGTTTAGCAGGTTGGTTGCAGATTGGTTGGGTTTAGAAACCAAGTCTGCATGTTCAGTTTTTGGCTTGGTCGCTCGAGCGAGCTTCTCTTCGCTCGAGCGAGGTCTTCGTTTTTGGTTCTTCGCTCGAGTGAGATTCCTTGGCTCGAGCGAGCTTTGCGTCCAGTACTTAGACCTGAGAGATGTGTTTCTTGGCTCGAGCGAGCTTACTTCGCTCGAGCGAGCGAGGTGTATGTTTTCGAGTTCTTCGCTCGAGCGAGATTTCCTTCGCTCGAGCGAGCTTCTGGGTTGCAGACCTGAAGCATCGAGTTTTGGCTCGAGCGAGCTTTTCTTCGCTCGAGCGAGGATTTCTTGTGTCTGGTCGCTCGAGCGACCGTCTTCGCTCGAGCGAGCCTATCAGATTTAAATACGCAGCAGCGTGTTTAAAACGTGTTTTCAGCCCTTTCAGTTTATAAAACCCTAGTTACGACCATTCTCTCTCCAAAACTCACCTTCTCTCCTAGGTTTGATCTAGTTAGGGTGTGTTTTTACCCTAGTTGCTTTACAAATAAGATAGAGGAGAGTGAGGGCTTCATTTAATCTGAGCAATTGTTGGTTTGGAGCACTTTGGAGTTGGGGCTTATCTTCGTCTTCTTTTTTGAGTTATTGCTTCGAGGTAGGGATTCCTACTCCATTTATACGTTTTAATCCTAAGTGTTGGTATTTTGGTATGTGTGGGGGTAGTTTTGTGAATTTTGGGAGAAACCTTAGGGTTTTGGCTTAGATTAATTTGTATAATTAATTAAAGGAAAAATGTGGAATTTGGTTTAATTCATGAAGTTGGGGAAATTATGAGATTAATGATATATTGTGGGTAGTTTAACATACTTACCTATGAGAATAGGAATTTACATTCACTGTGTATATTTATTTCTTGTTAGAAATAACTGTTTTGGGCTATCGGTGGAGGATAGTCGATTGATGTTGTAGACCTTGACATGTGCAGGTTAGGTATAACTGGAATTATGTCACTCATGTTGACTGTTGAATTAATACAGAACATTACTTTGATTGATTATGTGTTGTATATGGCAATTGTGTGTTTCATTGCATATGCATTTTATTTGGAGGAGATAGGGATGAACTCCACGGTTTAGGGGAAGATAGGGGATGGACCTCTAAACCGAATTGTTGGGGAGGGTGGAGGGAGATAGGGGATGGAATCCAGTAGCATCAATATATGTGCTTATTGATAATAGCAATATTGCTATTTGTTGTTGACATGATGCATCAGTATAATGTGTATCAATGGAAGTATGGAAGTGTTGTGATTTGAGCTTTAGTCTCATTTTTTTGTGACATCTGGATCACTGTGATAGTTGGCCAGGTCTGAGCCATAATGAATAATTTGAAAGTTGAATAAAGATTGAAAGTGAAAAGTGTCATAGACAATATGTCATAGACAATGTAGACATTCGTGTCATGAAATTGAATATTGATTATCTTGTGTTAACCATGTATCGAATGCTATGCTTTAGTTAATTCCAAATTTCAACATTCTCAATTCAATTTCTCATTTCTCAAAATTAATTTTAGAAATTAATTTATCAATGTAATTGGGGCATTTCCCATAATTAACAAAACAATCCTAAGGTTCCATTTCTATCAATAACCCAACATTTACCTCATTTCTCCATGCTAAACATGCATATAGGTTTATATAAGCAAAACCCCTTCTTTTGTAAAATTATATAAAGGCCCAAATTTTCTCAAAATTACCCAACAACGCCCAACATATCAAAATGCTAAAATTTAAAGACAAAGCTCATAAGGAGGAGTAGGATATCCCTACCTCGAAGTTTGAGCTCAAACGGAGATGAAGATCAAAAACCAACGTGTTCCAAATCCCAAGTTTTTCAGATTAAAACGAAGCCCTCAACCCACTCTATCTTTTTAACAAAGGACTAAGGGTAGGAACTCACTCTAGATAGATCAAACCTTAGAGAGAAGACAAGTATAGAGAGAGAGAGAGTCGGATCTAGGGTTTGATAGAAAAAGAGAGATGAAAAAGTGATGTTTAATCCGCTACTGCGATCTGATATATAACAGGCTCGCTCGAGCGAAGGATTGGTCGCTCGAGCGACCAGACACAAAGAATACTCGCTCGAGCGAAGAAAGTCTCGCTCGAGCCAACAACTCGAAGCTTCAGGTCTGCAACCCAGAAGCACGCTCGAGCGACAGAATGCTCGCTCGAGCGAGGAAACTCAAAACATACACCTCGCTTGCTCGAGCAAAGGAAATCTCACTCGAGCGAAAAACTGCACCCCTCAGGTCCAGAACCAGACGCAGACGTAAGCTCAAGCCAAGAAACTCTCGCTCGAGCCATCAGATACAAAACTCAACTCTTGCTCGAGCGACCAAACCCTGGCTCGAGCGAAGGATCCAAAACAAAGAGCTCGCTCGAGCGACAAACTTCTCACTCGAGCGAAGAACCAAAATTCTGGGCAGCAACCATTTGCTCCCAAACACAACCAACCTGTAACAAACTTGCCCATCACATTCTATAACTGAAATACAAAGTACGAAAGGATGTAAACAAGATATGAACAACTGCTAATATCCACGGAACCAAGTCCGGATCACTATACGACAAGGGGTAAAACCCGGGATCGCTATAATTACACATTTTGTGCTAGAGTGCATATGGCATGTACCCCACTAAAGCAGTGTGGAGTGCACATCATAGCATTTCCATATATTTAATATTATATATATATTGTTTTATTTTTTCCATTTTAAGAACCACATATATCATTTTATATGTAAATATATTATATTAAAATTTAATAAAATAAATTAAGTCTTACAATTTATGATTCATTTTATTAGAAAATTCATAATCGCTCATTATCAAAAAGTAGAATACATAAACTACTGATAAAATTTGCCCAAATATATTTTGTGCGTTAATTCTAGTGGTCCCAAAGCAAGTCCAGATTGGTCCTAACTCAAGAAAATCTAAGAGTTGGTATTAGAAAGCAAGAGTAAATGGAAGACAAACCAACTTTGAGTGGATAAAAAGAGAGAAAATTTTCCAAGTCATCCAACCAATACAAGGTCTAGCCTCTGGCTCTTTATGTCAACTTTATACAAACCTTTCCCATCATCATGTTATAATTTTTTTCCATTTCAATTTTGGTTAAATATTGAGATATGATCTTATATACTCATTTTTATGACAAGAACTTGGCTATTTTAATTGATTTTTTTGGCTATTTGGCTATTTTAGTCTAGCTAAAAAAGTTGTGTTTGGCATGATAGTTGACTTTTTTTTTATAGTTGATTTGATAGTTGTAGGAGAAAAAGTGAAATGATTATGATTTGGATGTGACATTTTGCTTATTGGTTATTTTAACTTATTTTGTCTTTATTGACTATTTTAGCCAAAAAAAAAAAAAAAACCCATATCCCAAATAGGCTAGACTCGTTATGCAATAACTAAGACAAACACTCCTTCGAGTAGATACTATTGCTTTATTGAGTAATTTAAGGCATGGAACTAGTTTTGAAATAAAAAACGTAAGTAAATCTAATTTTGTTTATAAATAGAAGCCACAAGAGATAATCCAACAAAATAAAGCTTCAAAGATAAATTCTACACACCAGAATCCCAAGGGGTTGGTCGAGTGGCAAGGCCTTGGGCATTGAGGGTGTGCTTCCTCCAAGGTTTAGGAATCAAAAATATCTTAGGTGTTAACAATTCCTTGGAGCAATCAGATTAGGGGAAAACCATTGAATTAACCACGGTGCACTTGCGGGAAACTCTTTGCCGACGGCTTGTGTACCCCTGGAGATTAGTAGGGTTTTGATCCGGACACCCCAGTGCCAATCAAGATATATATATTTGCCAAGGTATTATTTTTCACAATTTCTTTAATGGAATATTTATATATATATATATAATTTTTGGATTGTTTACTAAATATATTTTTCATAGTACTAGGCAACATAAAATGATGAATCCTATGACATAGTTCTTTTGATCAAATTGTTGAGTACGATTTTGTTTGATGTAGTTTGTTCAATTTTTGAAATGAAAAATTATATTTTTGTAAGCAAATTAAAATTGTTTATATAATTGCTGTTCATATTTTAAGAATGGTAAAATTGGAATAAAAGATATTATTAAGAAAAAGTGAACTTTTTTAGAATAAATTAGAAAAAAATAAGACTTAATTGTCTACATTGAAATTTAATACTCATTAGTACTCTTAAAAATAAGATTTATTGATAATTTTTTTAAAATTTATTTTTGGACAGACTACATTGCTCTAGTTCCCCTTGGTAATTGTAATAGATACGATAGGACAAAAACCAACTTTTGTGGATGAGATATTTCTTAGGAATGTGATCGGAAATAGGCAGAAATTATTCTACAGGACTAGGCCAATATTCTATGAGGTTTGCCCTTCTAAGTGTATTGGGCCATATAACTAATTTTTAGTACATTTTCTCCTACATTGGAGACAAACTAATTATGTGTCTCATTGTTATAAGATGGGCACACAACCAAAAATTATCTAGTTAAGTTTGGAACACCATGTGTCCATGTGTCCATCCAAAAATATTATACAATTTCTTCACTATTTCCTTATTTTTGAAGTCATGTATTCATTTAGCCTCCGCTATTTGTCAGGCACACAACCAACGTAAAATTCTTGCAGAACTGAATAATTCCTCGCACATAACCACCTGGTAGAATAGCAACTATGATACTAATCCAAGGCAGGCACAAGCTCAATAAATTGAACTTGGGTTATGCTCAAATTACCAACAAATTTGAGCGGAATTTTTTTTTATCATCCACCTCTCAAAGATGACAATTATTTTATCATCCGCCTTCAAACAAGCTAGACCAACATTCAAATATTGATTAGCACTAAAGTATCACCAAGTAATTATTTAGTATTAAAAAACTTAGTGGAGACAACCAAATCTATGCTCATTTCCACCACTTCAACTTAAAAATTTTATTTTTTGTCATAAAGTATTTAATTAAGATTTCTGGAAAAAAGTGACAAGAAAAAGGTGGCAAATCCAAATGCTAACAATAATGCAAAGCCCACAAGTGTTAGAAGGCATTAACGTGTGACATTCCAATCCTTGTCCACAAAACACAAACTGGGCTCCCAAAATTTTGTTTAAAAAATTCTTGCCACAGTTATGAAATTTTAATAGCCTATCACCCTTTTAAATCCAAGTCTAGAACTTTTCTTTCACAGTTTCAAAGCCAAATCATAGAAGATAACTATATAACCTTAGGCATGTAAATCCTATGGTCTTGTGTGTGATGTTTACTTCTTCAACAGTTCCAAATCCATTGGACATGATACCCAAGCTAGCTAATTATTGCCACTGGAGTTTTGGGTTGGAGGAAACCAAAACCACTCTTAAATGTGGAGATTAATATCTTCATTGGATGTGTGAGATTGTGGCCAGCCAACAAAACTACACAAATCCTTTGATCTCTTTCATGCAGTAACTAATATTTTTACTGATACACATACCAAAATCAAACATGAATTTGCAAAGCCAATAATATTTTTACTTATCAAACAACCTGGCATAAACTCAATAACTTGAATTGTTAAAGAGTTTAATCCTAGCACAAAATAGAAATCTAATATGTTCCTATTCATGACAACACTTACACCAGCAAAATTTCACCAAAAAAAATAAAAATAAAATAATAATAATAAATCTGAATTGGAGTAGAAAATATGTACCTTCCAAAATGTAGAGAGACATATTATGATGTGTCTTCAACAACCCCAATTAACAAACACACTGAAACCACAATAATTCTCCGCTTCATAGAAACCTCGAGAAACCCTAAGAGAGTCTTCAACGCCATGAATTTCAATATCTTTAGCTACAAAAGTCACAAAGAGTGTATGGAACAATGCAATTGGTGGGAATTCGAGAAGAGAAAAGCAGAGTTGTAGGGAAATTCTTAGTGGGTATCTGATTTGAGGGCTCAAATGAGGAAAGAATATTGATGGATTGGGAATTGAGGCTTCGGTTGCTACTACTTCCATGACAACTCTCTGTAAACAAATAAGATACAAATATTATTTATTTATATATTTTTTAATTTTGTGGTTGTGATTTATTTTACACATGATCTCACACCACACAAATTCAATTACAATCACACAATTTCATTCAGATAGATTCAAGGAAGTTAAGAGTGGGTACCTAATTATTCTTTATTTAGGAAAAGTCTACAATGTGCACCTTCTAAAAGGGCATATGATAAGCACTTACTGTGTGGTCCATATTGTGCCATGTCATAAAAAGTAACTTGCTAAGCAGGTCATTTAACAAGTTACATGAAGAATCATAACTTTTTTTAAAGATCATAACAATTACTACAATAATCATAACATTGTCATAATATA
Source organism: Camellia japonica (assembly GCA_030407325.1). NCBI lineage: Eukaryota > Viridiplantae > Streptophyta > Magnoliopsida > Ericales > Theaceae > Camellia > Camellia japonica. The sequence continues at coordinate 125,975,820 of JAPPVO010000031.1, forward strand.
CACTACGGTGTCATAACAAAGACACGATCAATCAAAATAATATGACGACGACTCATAACAAATGTAGTTATTTCTAACAAATTATCGTAATATTTGAGTCATAACATTTTTTATTATGATTCACCACAACAAATCATAACTTTTACTAATGAATCATAACCATAACACATTGACTGTAACTTCTTTTTCCACAATCATAACAACATTAACAAAATATCATAACTTTTACCAATGAATCATAACATAGCACGTTGATTGTAATTTTGTTCCGAAAATCATAACATTAACAAAACATCATAACTTATAAACTTTCAAACACAATTAATTGTGTAATCAATTGGTATAGCATATAAGAGTGAATGGAAAATCCTAATTGATTGCAAAATCGATTGGATTCAAAGACCACAATTGATTATACAATCGATTAGTAGCCAGGGTTTTGAACAATCACAATTGATTATACAATCCATTGGTATGTGTTTATACTATTGTTATTTAATCGATTGTACAATCCATTAGAATATAAGAGAAATTCAAATATCACAATTGATTGTAGGGATCCTTGATATAATAAGCATAATTTATTCAATAATCAATTAGTTTCCATAAGCCACACTAAACCAATTAATTCCTAACTTATTCATAGTTCCCAATCAATTAGTAAAAGCCTAACCATTTCTATCAATTTAGTCAAGATTCAAATAGTAATTGATCGGTCACCATTTTTATCTAATTATGTTGTTGTGTTGCCATTACCTCAAACATTATCACTAACAAAAACGCATGACACTCCAACTACGTCTCTCTCTCTCTCTCATTATCTTCAATGTTAATGTTACCTGAAATGTTGTTGCTATGACTATCTCGTCGACTCTCACTCTTTCTTTCTTTTCCATTATTAGTTGAAAAATCTAGAAACCCTAGATGTTGATTTGTGATTATGTACCAATTTTAAGCAAAATATAACAATCCCAATCAAACAATCAAGAGAAAGAGACACAAAGATTTTACGTGGAAAAACCACAATTGGACACCTTCCAATTGTGATCAAAAAACCACGGGCAACTGCCACAAGAACAATCCACTAAGAAGATTTAAAGGAATTACACAGGTATACTCTCAATTATCTAGCGAATTCACAACGCCTAATTGAACCAACCTCTATGTGCCTCTTCCAACCCCATCTTCAGCACGGAATTGTCTTTCTGATGAGCCACTCCGGATTCCACCAAAGCTTCAGGCTCGAATTCTTCAGAATTCACAACTGAAGAACAACTCTCTCTTTTGTGTATAACAAACAAACCTTTGATGTACTCTCTTTAAACCATGAGTTGAATACTCAATAAAACATCAAAGAAAAAATAACAAAATATCCCCAGATATAAACCTTTAAGAACCAAAAAGAAGATCTGGAGGACTTCAATGAATTACTTAGTTTTGGGAGAAAACCAAGTATTTATAGAGAACCAAAAGTAATCCAAGATTGGGAAGAAAACAAACTCCTTGAGAAATCCGGATTCTGAGGCTCGCTCGAGCGAAGCTTTCCTGGCTCGAGCGAGGAGAGTAATTTTCATGATTTCTACTAGTGCCTTGGCTCGAGCGACGGATCCTTGGCTCGAGCGAGGAATACACTTCTTCAGGTTTTTGTATGGACGCAATCCTTGGCTCGAGCGAGCATTCCTTGGCTCGAGCGCGAAAGTCTTAGCTCGAGCGAGCACTCCTTGGCTCGAGCGAGCAACGGCTGATATGCAATTTTGAATGCAATTTTGAATTTTGCTTCGGCCGCGAGCTCGACCCCCGTAATAATCAGCGAAGTGGCAATCTTGAAAGCATTAACATCACAAACTTCTCCGCAAAGCTCGATTCGGGTTGGATTCGCATCTAATAAACTCATAGCCTCACTGAAATAAAAATGCGAATAAAATTACAACTCAAAAGAGTTTTGTCAAACGGGATTGCCAAGAATAAAAACCTAACATTAGTGAATTAGACAACAATGTTATTGTTACCAACTTCGATTAATCACGCCATTTGATCCACTGAAACACAACCATCATCATCGACTTAGATCACTATAATAGCATTGTTGCCGCTACTAGTGTCATGTTGTTGTTATGTCCAAATGATGACGTTGGCTATAAATCACTTTGACACATTTATGACTAGCACATACCACTATTAGTCCTTGCCTAATATTTCGTACTCGGTCACTACCATTTTACGTCACTCCTTTTTAAAATAATAAATTGTATTTTCATTCTTAGATATATATTGTTTGTCATTGTACCCACCTTAGTCCCTATATTATTTCTCTTTTCTTATTTTGGTCCAATTGCTAACTTTTGAGGGTAACTTTAGAATTTTAAAAATTAACTTTCCTACTTTGATCACTTAGAAAACTTTGTTTTCCCACTTCAAAATAGATAGGTCATGGCAAGCGGTAAATGAAAGTGTTCTACGATGGAGGATTGAATGTTGAGGTGGTCTATAGCGGAGGTTTTCGTACAAATGAAGGTGAACTTAACCCATGCCGCATTTTCCGTCACAAAAGTATAACATTTGTTACAATTTGGACCAAAGTGAAAAGAATATAATAGTTTTGAGACCAAAGTGAGAAAGGATTCATAGGTAAGCGAGGTGAAGGTGTTACCATTTTACAAAATGTAAACCATGCCCTAATTTGTGAAAAAATTATTGATGTAAGTAATATCATAATAATTAATATTTATTATTAGAAAATATGCTAACATAATTTAATATGAAGATTTAATAATTTTAATAAAGGTAAAAGAGGAAATATCATTTTGCCTCTCATACTATCATTGAAAAATTAATTTGACCTCTGTTATTTTAATAATATGAATTTTACGCTTAGTTTATTTGATTTTGAATTAATTTTACCCTCGCTATTAGCTTCTATTTATAATCCAACGAAAGTCGCTGACATGACACTGAAATTTGAAATTTCATTTTACCCTCCAAACTATCCATAAAATATCAATTAGACCTCCAAACTTCATTTTATTCAAAGAACTAATTGATATTTTGGGTGCCACATGAGCAACTTCTATTTGATTATAGATCGTAATTGATGGTAGAGTAAAATTGATGCAAAATCGAATAGTTTAGGTATAAAGTAAATATTATTAAGAGAACAGTGGTTGGATTGCTTTTTGAGTTAGAGTTTTAGGGAAAAATGACATTTTCACCCACTCAAAAAAAAAAAAAAAAAAAAGATATTTTCTCAAAGTGAAATTTCAATAAAATTTTTAAATAAAATATAGTTTGAGGAAAATAAAAAATAAAAAGATATTCATAAATTTGCATAATTATTTGACCTCGCCAAATTTAAAAAGGTGGATTACCTCGAGCCCCAATAATCTGGTTTTGAGGGCACTATTTGGGCCCGTGGGGCCCATGATGGGTTCTATTTCGAATCCAAACCATTAATTTTGTTGGGTGTATTGTGTATTTCAATTACACAAAAAGATAGCACAATCTGATAATCGTAACATATTCAATTTATAGTGTTTGTCACCCAAAAATGAGCAAAATTGGTGTTTTTAAAATTTAATCATCAATTTTTGTAATGACAAATGCGATAATTTGAAAAGGTAATCATTATTTGATCGACCTAATTCTTTTTGTGAATAAAATACACAAAAATAAAGGGTTTAGATTATCAAAACGGGATCTATGGTGGACCCCTAAAGGTTCAAATAGTACGGTCCAGTCCAGATTGTCATGCCCCGTGTTTTATTACTCGGACAACATTACCAGTATTCATTCATTAAGTCAATTTACAAATGACAATTCATCCTTGGATGAAATGATGAATAATTAAATATACATGCTCCCTCTCGTTATATAACAATGACATTTACATACAAATAAAGAAATGCCCTGAGGCTTACAATAAAAGAGAGGACACTACTCTTTACAAAAAATAACACTCAGCCAAACAAACAAATGAAGTAGTACAAACTATCACTACATTACACTTATGGAACGGTAAAACCCATTGTTTGATCTTTAAATCCGAAAAGCATTTCCTGTACACATGTACAGGCAGGGGGTGAATAACCACTAGCTCACCAAATAATTTCATATTAAAACATTAAGAGATATACGGTTACAAAGATAATCATACATATACTTGAAATCATACCATGTCAAAAACTATACAATTTTATTACATCATCTCTTAAATCCCATTTATTTAATTAACCACAACTAGTTAACTTAAATAAATAAACATGTTTCAATGGCAATAGGACATCCTTTTTAATTCATTCAATTACCTCATTGTCAATTGAATCAAATAATTAAACAATTCATAATGACATATAACAAGCATCAAATACATTTTATAGAGTCTTATGAGGTGAATGCATATACCATGTCATGCTCACAATATTTTTCTCATCTTTTGAAAATCTTATGCACAATGCCAATTTGAAAACACATTAATCTAAAAATTTCAATAAATTCCAAGGTGGTAAATACGACTCAGGTAATCCCTAGGCTAGTGTCTGCAAGTAGACTATACAAGTACTACCAAATTGTCATTTTTACTAGTAATATAGTGTAACGCCCTCAAAATAATAACATTAAACCCACAATATTGACATATAAAAGATCAACATCCTTCTATTCATCAGAGTCATTACATAAAGTATTACATCTTAATAACATTAAATGCCATGTAGGCTTTCATCTTTCCAAGACATTGCTTGGTTACACAAATAGAGTCTCGCTCATTACACATTAAGCCCTTAGCTTGAATCTACATGTAATACATCAAAAAGAAGGAAATGCAACAAAAAGTCTGTCCGCCTCTAGCCTCCCAAGCTATGTCCTTGGAGGTGGCATGCTACCTGTACCTGAAAATGATGTTCCCGTATAGGGTGAGCTAACAGCCCAGTAGAAATACACTAAACCAGCTATGAACAATGACTAAAAGATTAACAGTTTGATAGATGGTTAACACTTTTACATTCTTTCATAACACTTTACAGTTTCATGACATTCAAGTCCATGGTACATTTCATTTTCCATTTTCTTTCAATTCTCAATTCATAATTATGGCTCAGAACCTGACCAAACAATCTATATGAGACAGCAACTCATATTAAACATTTTCCCATTTCACAATAGATAAGCATACTAGCTATATCAACACATCAATGAATAAGCATATAAGCTATATCAACACATCAACAGATAAGCATATGAGCTATATCAACACTTCCACTGATAAGTATAAGAACTATATCACACTTCCAATGATAAGCATATGAGCTGTATCTACGGAGTCCATCCCCTCTCTTCTCCCACACAACACCCGGTTTAGAGGTCCATCACCTCTCTTCCCCTAAACCGTGGAGTACATCACCTCTCTCCTCCAACACAACACAATGCATATAAACAATTATTATACACATCATCAGTCAATACATAAAGTTAATGTATTCTTTCAAACGTCATACTCAATGACACATTCTAGTGATTAGTTTTAGTTCGCCTAATCATCATGCATTGTCTACAACAATCAAGACTATCCTCCACCGATAGCCCAAAGCAGTTATTTCTAAACAGAAAATAAATGCACAAAATGAATATAAAATCAACATTTCAACTAGGTGAGCAATAAATAATTCAACTACACCCTTTAATCCCATACATTCCCAATTCACTTCCTCATTTCTCACAATTAATTATACCAATTAATTAACCAATGTAATTAGGGCATTTTCCATAATTAACATTATAACCCTAAGGTTCCATTTTCATCAATGTTTCAACATTAATCCCATTTCTTCATGCTAAACATGCATATATGTTTTATATATTTAAAACCCCAACTTTTGTAAAATTACACAAAGGCCTAAACTTTCTCAAATTACCCAACAACCCCCAACATATCAAAATGCTAAACTTTAAAGACAAAGCTCATAAAGAGGAGTAGGATATCCCTACCTCAAGCTTGAAGAAAAGCTAATCCGAAAATGCAAATATCACCCGATCATGGATCCGAGATCATCATTGCGAAGAACACGACAAGCCCTCCGACTTTCATGTAAAACACTTTGACGAAATTTCACTCTAAAAACTCCCAAAAAGAACCCCGTGGGTCAAACCCACTAAACATTTTGTTGAAATTTAAATATCCCTCTTACCCCTCCACGTGAGAACCTACAGCAAACAGGAACATCACATAAAATAATAGTGTGCATCAACCCACTGATTTCATAAACAAAACGCACCCATGTGCAAAACCGAGGACTACTCCAATAATAAAAATAACTAATGGAAATCCCCCTTTTTCTTTTGTTTTAAACAAATGAATATAATTCCAAGTGACCACTCATGCACAGTGATTACATCTTTTAAGCTAAAGCACAATACACATGGTCTGTTACCTTCACACGGCTGACATCAGCTCAGCACCGACCTCTGAATCACGCACAAGAAGCAGGCCATGAGGCACACACACATCTCATGTCAGCATAGCCATATTTCGTTCACAACAATGAACAAATATTTTTTGTCTCCCATTGATAAAGATCCATATCCATAAAGGCTGCCCGAAGAAAGCATGCCTGAGCCACTCCCAGATTCAACTCTCTATTCATAACCCATTATGTTTCTCCATCTTCAATGCTGGATCTACCAGTGGCGCGATCAACTAATACTGAGAATTCAGATCTCTTAACCTTTGTCTGTACTCATATTTTCTATCATCCTTGAAATGACCTCTTTTCCTACACCATCTTCCGTGGATATAGGACCAATCGTATATTCAACTTCAACAAAAGTCTAACCACCTGATAGATTCATGAGTTGAACTGCTGATTAACTTCATCTGCTAAAGGTCCATACACAACCTTCAGGGCCACTGATCTTGTAATCACTTTGGGACGAGATCCATTAGGCCGAAAAAAGTATGCACTAGAACTCTGTGGATTGAAGTGGTGTTCCTGGCAACACTTTCTTGCTGAGTGTGAATGGGTCAGCCATGCATGTTTAATGGCCAACAAAACAAATAAATAAATATATCCTACACATGCTGCCCTTAACAACCTCACGCACTATCTCACTATTTTAAGCCTTTCTCCAGTGGTAGCATTACAGCTGTTCAAAGCCCTTTGCAATCTTGCCACAACAATTAGCCAGCGCATTAACTTCCTATGTTTGAACCACACACATTATCATATAATATATTCCATTGGCCCATTCCAGCACCTCTCCTTTTCTTCCTTTATTATTATCATTGTTAATCTTTTCCTTTATTCCTTATGTCCCAGCACAAAAGCCTTAATCATCTCTCCCATATTAAAAACAAATTGACAGCCCCATAGTCCACTAGTATTATTCCTCAAAGAGATATATAATATCACCCATATACATGAACCCCACTTCCACCGATTTGAACATACAGCTTTTTATTTTAATTTTTATTTTATTTTATTACCTCATTGTCAATTGAATCAAATAATTAAACAATTCATAATGACATATAACAAGCATCAAATACATTTTATAGAGTCTTATGAGGTGAATGCATATACCATGTCATGCTCACAATATTTTTCTCATCTTTTGAAAATCTTATGCACAATGCCAATTTGAAAACACATTAATCTAAAAATTTCAATAAAATTCCAAGGTGGTAAATACGACTCAGGTAATCCCTAGGCTAGTGTCTGCAAGTAGACTATACAAGTACTACCAAATTGTCATTTTTACTGGTAATATAGTCTAATGAGGTGAATGCATATACCATGTCATGCTCAAAATATTTTTCTCATCTTTTGAAAATCTTATGCACAATGATAATTTGAAAACACATTAATCCAACAATTTCAATAAAATTCCAAGGTGGCAAATACGAATCAGGTAGTCCCTAGGCTGGTGTCTGCAAGTAGACTATACAAGTACTACCAAATTGTCATTTTTACCGGTATTAACTGGAAGGCTCGACACCTATCCGCGCGGGTTTCTAGTCTTTTACCATGGACACTCAGGCCAACTTAACCAATACCAACTATACCCTCTATCCGGACTTACCAACATATTTACCAAAAACAAAACAATAGATCTTGTTTCACAAAACAATTTCTCTTTTAAAACCATAACCTTCCAATGCAAGATTAAAAATCAATTTCAATAGTGGTTCGATAAAATGATAATGCAAAATATACAATCCTTCATATGATTCCATTTCCAATTTCCTCCACACAATTCTCCATTGTGATCAATTTCCATATCCCTATCAATGTAATATCATGATACAATCCCAAGAGATAATATAACAATGCCAATGTTCATGTATTTACCACATGTAAATCAACAACTTCCAACTTAGTCTTTTCAAGACAATTCAACAATATTCCTTATATGAAATAAACTTCCAAAGTCAAACATTTTCTTACCTTTCCAAAAATCTCCTCATTTAAATACCAACATGGCAATCCCCTACCAGTTATCAAAACTAAAACTTCTAAGTAATAGGTTCATCAATAGCAATAACATATGACACCAAAGTGGGTTCAAGTTTTCATCGATTTCTAACTCACATACTTTATCAATGAAATGTAATTACAATCTTTTCAAAACTCATCCCCATTCCAAACATTAAATAGAATCAAATTCTCATTTTTCTCATGCAAGTGAAATCTCAAGATCTTCAAGTTCAATCATAATTCTCAATAAGCATAAGTGAATATTCTAACATTTTATCAATTATATCAAAATCATCTCTTGACTATAAATATAAAATATAACGGGAGTGTTCACTTTCCGATTAATAACATCAATCGCATCAAATTAAACCAAGGAAAAATAAATAAATAAATAAAAGTTTTGATAACTCATTCTTGTTTTAATCCAATTCATCCATTTGCTCCAAACGAGCTAAAATCATATTCTTTTCTTTTATTGTCAAAATCCGCCAAAACAATTCGAATATCTCATATATGAATTTTAGGTATTATTATGATAACATAACTCAACTAGTAAAACTATGGATCAAATACCATATCACATCAACTTAATCTCGCTTATTTCCCCAAATCTCATTCTTGGTCAACATCATCACTTTTAATCTCGTAATATTAAAAGTTTGGAATTTAAACCCAAAAACACCCCTTTAATTACGAAGGATTTTAAATATTAACCAAACTAATTTAATTCATCAAATTAGTAAATCCATTAAGTTCACCATCTTCCAAATTAATAACACCAAACATAAATTCACATGTCTCATCACTCAAAATACCCCCACATTTCATGCCTAGCCAATTTTTCCAAATCTCTACAAACCACAATTTCACAACTTTTCTAAAATTAATAAATTAACATTTATAAAACATCATGAATATCACACTTTTAGAGTCTTAAATCCCAAAATCACTCTATAATCTCAACTTAACAATTCACACCATATTCATCAATATCAATTTATTTTTCTTCTCAAAAATAAATTCCAAAACTTAAAGATGAGATAAATATTTCAACATTATTTTTCCCAAAATAAATTATCTAACCATAATATGAGGTAGATACAACTCATACAACTATTTATTTTATTTTATTTCCGGATTTTTAACAAGTATTTCCAACACAAGATGATTTTTCCAAATCAATTTCAAAACAACAATATTCTTAACACTTCAACCTAGTTTTTCTTCCAAAAATTACCAAACAAAAATCTAAATATATATATATATATATATGCAATACCTCTTATAATAATATATTTTCTTAAAATAACCCTAACATAGCTTTAATGTAAGAATATGAAGAAAGTCCTTACCTCAAATATGAAGAAAAGCAAATCGGAAAATCAAAATTTTCCCGATCATAAATCTGAGACCACCATTGCGAAGATCACGACGAGTGCCATTTCAATCTCAAAGATTGAGCATCAATGGAGAAATAAAGAGAGAGAGAGAGAGACGCCTCTGTCAACAAAACAAAACAAAATGAAGAAGGAAGGAAAGGAAGAGGGGCGTGGGGACAACCCCACGTGGGTTTGGTGGCTTCCCAAGAATTCTCACCCAATTTAATACATAAATTAATATAAAATATATTATAAAATATCTCAAAAATTTGTAAGATAAATTATAAAAATGATATAATTTTTCTAATTACAAAAATATAATATCTTTGTACACCACAAAATATAATATTTTGCTCACCACGAAATATACACCCATTTTATTCACTTTAAAAAAATATATAATTTTTCACCATATGGTACACACCATAAAATTAACTATCAAATATTTATTATAATCCTATATAATATATAACAACAACTCCCAATGTGGTTACTACCAATCACCTTATAAAAAAGGACCAAACAGTTAAGCATGAGTCATTAAACAAACTCAATTTAAATTAAATTTAAATCATGAGTCTCACCCGTAAGTCATCTATGGTCTAATTATATACCAAAATAGACCCAACAATTTATCTCGAATCATGGTCCAAACACCCAAAACTCAATTTCAAATTCTGCTATAAATTAAACTGAATCAGTCTGCGAATTTTCATAAAAATAAATACTCATCATTAAATTCCAAAATTTTTATCCAACATGCTAGACTCTTGTAAGAACAACATAATAAAAATTTCAAAATTTCTAAGATCGAAAATTATATTTAAAAAAAAAAATTATTACAAAATTGAACCATTTTCGCACATAACTTTACAGAACACTCCAATCCAAATTTCACTTAATTAATTTATGCACTGACTATTTTGAAAAAAAAAATATTTTGGGTCATTACACAGATTGTGGACTGGAGACAATCCGTCTCTCCATTAAAATAATCATATATTTTGTTTCCAAAAAAATAATTTAAAACTTCCTAAAAACTAAACACATGCTTAATTTGGCCACCCAAAAACTCCCACCCAAACACACATTTTGGAGTTTTGGAATGACACTCTTGTCTCTCACGTTGCTGGTCTCATATTATAGCGATCCTGGTTTCCCTTTCTTTATTTGTTGTATCCGGACCTTGGTTCCGTAGAGTTGGTAGTTGTATATCTTGTTGTCATCCTTTAATCCCATTTGATTGAGTTTTAGGATGTGTTGGGCATGTTTCGAGCAGGTGGGTTGAGCCTTGGTCTATTTTCTTGTTGCCCAGCTTTTGGTCATTCCGCTCGAGCGGGTCTTCCTACGCTCGAGCGGGGTTTACACCCTTCCAGCATTTTGTGTCCCTGCAAAACTTTTGCAGGTATGATTTCTACGATCGAGCGGGTTTCCTACGCTCGAGCGGACTGGTTTTTCGCGCTCGAGCGGATGTGTTTCACTCTTGTGTCTTGAGCTCGAGCGGGCCTTATTGCGCTCGAGCGGACCCAGCTTTTTGTTCTTGACGCTCGAGCGTTGTGTTTTACGCTCGAGTGGACCTGTCGTATATCAGATAACAGTTAGGCATTTTTGAATCACTTTTCGCATTCACTCTCTCTCTTACTTTCTGAAAAGATATTTTGAGAGCTTCTCTCTCTAGAAACCTAACTTCTCTCTAGGGTTTGATCTAGTTAGAGTGTTTTTTCTTTCCTTCGGCCTTTGTAAGAGTTGTGTTGATCGTCGAGGGCTTCATTTTAATCTGAACAATCTTGGATTTGGAGCACATTGGGTTTTCGTCATCTTCTCCATTTGAGTTCTTCACTTCAAGGTAGGGATACCCTACTCTATCTTATAGGTTTTGACATGAGTTTTGGTCATTTTGATATGTTGGTATTGTTGGGTAATTTTGGGAAAAGCTAGGGTTTGATTTGTAATTTGAGCTAAAGGAGGTTTTTCATATATTAAACTCCATGTGTTTGTAAGACTTGAAAAATGGCATTTATGGTGTCAAATTGAGAAAATTGGACCTTAGGGTTGATTGTTGATGAAAGGGGGAAAAAATGCCCTAGTTGTTGTAATAAATTAATTGGTATAATTAATTTAGGGAAAAGTATAGGATTTTGTTGAAATCCATAAAATTGGGAAATTATTGGTTAAATGGTGTAGTTGGATAATTTAATCACTTACCTATGAAAATGTTGAGTTTATATTTGTTGATACATTTATTTCCTGTTTAGAAATAACTGTTTTGGGCTATCGGTGGAGGATAGTCGTGAGTGTTGTAGACATTGCATGTTGATTAGGGAAAACTGAAACTAATCACAGTAAATAAGTCATTGAATATGACGGTTGAATTAATACAGCAAATACGTGTATTGATTGAATATGGTATATGTCATGTGTTAAATACATTGAATATGCATATTGTTTGGGAGAAGATATGGGATGTACTCCATGGTTTGAGGGAAGATAGGAGATGGACTCTCAAACTAGTTTGAGAGGAGAAAGGGGATGGACTCCGTTAGTACAGCAAATATGTGTACTTATTGATTTATGGAAGTGTTTTAGTACAGTAAATGTGTGTACTTATTGATTTACGGAAGTGCTTTAGTATGAGCCTTAGTCTCATTTGAATTGTTGATATTGGAAGTAATGTTGATGTGAGATGTAGTCTCATTTTATAGTTTGGCCAGGTTTTGAGCCATGTCTGTATAATTGGAAAGTTGGATAATAACGTAAAGTGAAACATGTCATGGACTTTATTGTCATGAAGCTGTATAGAGATATAATGGATTTAATAGTGTTAACCATCGATTGAATGCTAATGCTTTAGTCAATTCTTATATTTGGTTTAGTATATTTCTGCTGGGCTGTGGCTCACCCTATACGGGAACATCATTTTCAGGTTCAGGTGATATGCTACCTCCAAGGACTTAGCCTGGAAGGGTTTGGATTTGAAGATTCGTTTTTAGTTATTTGTTATTTGATATTACATGTAAACTCAAGCCGAGGGCTTAATTTGTAGTTGAGTTAGTACTCACATTTTGTGTCCAAGTGTTGGCTTGGAAAGCTGTAAGCCCGTAGGGCATTTATTTTCGATGTTACATGTAATGTCTTTCAATAAGAATACTCTGATGAATGGAATAATGTTTTGTTTTCTTATATCAATGCATGTCCATATTGTGTATATTGTGGGTTTATTTTGAGGGCGTTACACATATTCTCTCATTCTTGTCTCATATTCTCTGTGTCGGCCACTGTTTGATCCCACGACAGAGCTGCTGCTGCCACCACAACTATTAGCCAACACCTTTATGCTGTGGAGACCTAGGGTATGTTTTTATTGTTGATATTGTTTAAGTTTGTTTTGGTTTTACGTTTTTTTGGAGACTTGGTTGTTTTTGATGAGTTATATATTATAAAATACTCATGTTTTTGTTCACATTGTATAAACAATACCCATTCGATTAAGAAAATTTTGAACTTCAAAATCGTCTACCATTCTTTTCTTTCTTTCTTTTCTCAATAATAGGTAGGTTATAGTTTTATATTTCTCTCCCATTAAAAAGTGAAGGGAATTTCAGTTTGCGCACTAAAAAAAACAAGGGAAAACAAAGAAAAATGAAAAAAAAAAAAAAATTCACACAAAAGGCAGGAAAACAGAGGAAACAAAATAATCCTAATTTCTGCTACGAGAGTCATTGATTATAGTCTTACCTCATCTCGTGGAATCTGTCACAGTATAACTACAAACTCTCAACTCAAGAAACAATGAAATCACTATATATTTCTAATTTTTAGCAACAAAATGGAAAAATTCTTATCTTCCACTAATCAGTAGACTTAGAAAATAGAATAAAAAAATGAAAAATAAAAAACGTTGTAGTACTTGTACCCTTTTAAAACTTTTGGAAAGTGTATTTGAATCATTTATTACGTTTTGGGAATCTTTGGTGTTGTCGTATCTTGGTTTTGGATGAGTGAAAATTGATTTAAACTTGTTGGGATTGTTCGTTCACGCTTGTTTACGTTGAAAAGTTGTTTGGGAACTTAAAAATCATGTTCTGGGGTCGACACCGGTCTTGGTGGTGTCAACACCTTCTCTTTAAGTTGGCCACAAGGTCGACCCTTGTTCTGAAATTGATCACTGCATTTTGGTGTCGATACCAATCTGGGGAGGGTCGGCACCTTGCCTGTTGCACTCTTTGCTTTTCTGCCTGAAGGGTTGACACCTCTGCTGTAAGGGTCGACCCTTGTCCAAAATTTGCTTGCTGCTTTTTGGTGTTGACACCAGGTTTTGGGGGGGGGGGGTCGACACCTATGTTGCTGTCAAACAAAGTGTTCCAACTTTCTTCATAGGGGTCGACACCTACATGTTTTTTTCAGATTTTTTCAGTCCGGTTTGGGCCCTACTTTTTGGGGATTTTGACTTGATCTTTTGGGTTGACTTTGGGACTTCATTTTACTTTGACCTAGCACTATAAATAGGTCCCTCACTTAACCTTTTCATTACTTTTTCTTTTCTTCTCCCCTCTCCAAACCGTGAGTCACTCTCTTCTTCTTCAAAATCACTTTTTGCTCAAAGATCTCTAGATCTACTCACCTAGAGTGATCTTTTCACCATAGTCCTTTGAGAAAGATTGTAGATCTCGTCAAGGGCTTCCTTTTGGTCCAAGTGGTTCGTGGTTTCGTCGCCGGTGATTTTTGGGTTTTTTTCTCTTCGCTTCAAGAGGTAGGGATTTCTTTGCTCATTTCCAATACTTTATCTATGGATAGACATGTGGTAGTTTTTATTGCATAAAAATCATATTCATTATGGATTTTCTTGAAAGCTATGAAAAGGGGATCTAGGGTTTGATATTTGTGAATGGTGTTGTTAAATTGTTTGTTGTTGAGTAATTTGGGAAAATGATTTACTATGTTTATGAAGAAAGGGAGAAGGCCCTAATTTGATATTATTGATATAATGGGTTTAAAAGAGAGGGAGTTGAATAATCTTCATATTTTGCTTACATGGGTTGGATGATTGTATTTATATCAAAAGAAAATAAAAAGAGAAGTAACTATGGTGTTGGTATTGTTTTAAACTAATCACGTGAAGTTGAGTTGAGTTATGGTTTTGATGCCAATGGGATTGGTTTTGTAAAATAAAGAGAATATGGATTTGGTTTTGGTTTTGTAAAATGACGAGAATGAATTCTAAGAGAATGGTTGGAGTTGTGTGGATTGGAGGAAAAAATAAAGAAAAGTGTTCTTTTTGAACGAAAATGAAAGCATGACCCTTTGTAAACGAATAATGAACTTGAGGTCGGATCTTGGATCCTTCACATATTATCATTGTTATTGGACTGAAAGTCATGCGAGAATTAGATTTTTGTTTTTCCTTTCGTATTAGATGCAGAAATGGATAGATATGAATGTAAATGGTGGGATTGGATATTTGAGAGCTCTCACCTATGAAAATATGGATAGTTTATCAATTTGGAGATTGTATATATGTTTAGAAATATATGTTTTGAGCTATCGGTGGAGGATAGCTGTGACTGTTGTAGAAATTGCATGTGGACTAGGAGAATTGAAATAAATCCTTCATTGGTTGTCATTGAATATGATGATATGATTGAGATGTTGAATGTGTCATAGATAGTCATTGTATATGATGATGCTTTTATTACATTGCATATGTACCATTGTTTGGGAGGAGATAGGGGATGGACTCCATTTATAATTAAGTTGGTTGGAGTGTCCAGGGTGAAAGTTCGAAATCTTGTGCATATATGGGTGCCGGTTCCCTCAGATAAAAATTCTGTAAAATGCCAAATCTTGAAATCATGTGCATATATGGGTGCTGGTTCCCTCGGATGAAAGTTTCGTAAAATGGCAAAATTGAAGTGTTTGTGTAATAATTGTGTTGATTGAGAACCCCTGAGTTGTAGCCTCAATTGATTGTCTAAAATGTAATGAATTAACTCATGAATTGAGATGAAATAAATTAACTTGAAATGAATTGTCATGAAATGAAGTAAGACTAAATTGACTAAAGGTGTATCCTTGGCTTACCATGCTTAAGGCAGGTAGAGCAGAATTTATTTATCTTTATTGTCTCAGTGTATCTGGGTATATCATGGGTTTGATGGTATTGTTCTAGAAGGCCGTGTTACCTCAATTGTTGAAGCAAATAGTTATTGACGACTTGTTGTTTTCTTTTTGTATTAAAGGCGTACTTGTATAGTTATGAATGTGTTGGAAACGAACGTAAGTATCGTGTTGAGATTGTGAAAAATGTGGAAGACTTTGAATACTTGTGAACATGTTTTCAAAAGGCAAATCAGGTGTAAGTCTGGAAAGTGAGAGAAAACATAACAGGCTTCGTAAAATTGTTTTCTTCAGAAATTTGTGATAGTCATATGAATTTTGGAAAAAGGTAACAAGAAGAAAGAAAAGTGAATTGCTTATGTCATCGAATGAAATGAACGATTTTGAGAAAAGTTCTTATATTCGTATATTTCTATATAAACCGTCACATTATTTATACAGTATGAGACTAAGCATTAATGATCATAGCTATCTGTAAGTTGTTATTGTTTAGGATCATGTTGAGATCCCTACTGGAGTTTATGTTCATCCCACGTTGCTAATCCTTTTTTCAGGTGAACATCGAGAAGTGTTTCAAGGTCATGGATCTTCTTTACCTATTGGCCACGGGGCCTTTTATTTGTGGGCGGAATGCCATTGATGTAAAAGGGTTAAACCCTTTCTTTTATTGTTAAAGATGTAAGCCTACAGGCAATTTATGTAGTTATGCTCATGTTGTACTTAATTTTTATTCGGATGAGGGAATCTTTATTTATTCTCACTAGTTGACGTAAAGAGTTTCTGCATGTTATCTCTGAAATTGAATAAACTTAATGAATTTGGTAATGGATTCCGAGTAATAAAATGTGGGGCGTGAGACGCTACTAAGGGAGAGACTAGTTTACAGAGAAACAAAACCAGATCGCAAGTAGAACTCATGGTCGCTGGAATACTTGTTTTTTAAAATTTTATTTATGAAACCCATTAATCTGTACAATCCTTGAATTGGAAGAGAATGATTTGGAGTTCAAAAATGAGAGCAAGAGAGGACCTTAGTAAAGGGTATGGGGTGATTGGTAAATTTGGTTGATTGCTAATTCAAATGGGGGTTGAAATGAATGACTATTTGCTTCTATGATTTCTCTCTCTCTCTCTCTCTCTCTCTCTCTGTGCAATATGTAGGTAATTAAATGAATAACTTAATATATTTAAAATTCAAGGGTTATATCTTCAAACAGTCTATATGTTCAATCAGGAATAAAAATCCGTATAATTTATTGATGTAATATCACCAAAAGAAAGACTAAAACCTAACAAGAAACAACAAGTCAACTAATAACATCACCGATCAGATTCATCATGTCACGCCCCAAATTTTAACTACTCGAAATCATTACCAAAGCCTTTAATTTAGGTCCATTTTTTTTTTCATATATATATACAACTATCTATTACACTTGAGTAATAGAAACATACTAATACTTGTTCCTTCTCTCAATGAATACAATAATAACAATGATACATGCCAATCTCTTACTGAGAAGCTACAAATAATTAAATACAAATATCAAAATACAACAATTACTTTCTTCACATCCACAACGAAATTACACACACAGACTTATAGACCTCATAATTCTTCGACTACAAAATCCACACTCTCTTCCTGTAAAAAGATAAAAACAACAGGGGTGAGCACGAATGCCCAGTAGAAATCTCATAGTTCCAAATCAATAACTAACACACAGATAGAAATAATCATGCATACAGGGCGATACCATATAGTAGGTGACGTTTTATAATTTCAAAATACCATACACAGAGTATCTTTTTCTCAAAATTCATGTGAACATTTATGGAAAATCTTCAACCATAAAAACTATTCCTTTTCATTAGAAAATCATAAATCTTTTTTTTTTTAAAAAACATTTATGTCTAAGAAACCACATCATTTATATTTATTAACTCACTCCAAAATATTTCTCTTTTAATTTTCCATATTTAATATTCCACTTTTTCTTTCATTTTTCTTTCATTCTCATTATATTTAATTAGACTCCATCACTTCAAGTTCAGTTTCCCTTTTTAAATTTATTAACGATTTTCCTATATTCAATTTACACCGCTAATTACACCCTAAAATTTCATTTCCAGATGACACAAGATTAATAAACCCCTTCCTATTCAATCTCATGTTTATTTACAGAACGACACTCACAATTTGCCTTTGTTGTCACAACTAATTCATTGTATTCACCATCACCAATCCATAATCCCCTTACTCATTTTTGGGTTCCATACATTGCAAACAATATCTATATACATTTCCCCTTTATATCAATATACACATCAATCTACAATTTCACAGGTTCATCACAAGTCACAAATAGCATTATCAACTTAACACATATATCAACACAATCCACCTTTTGCCGACTTACTACGGCGGGATAGCGGGCACCCAATCCATAACACTTTTCACCTTTCGCCGGCTACTATACGGCGGGAAGTGAACTCCCAAAAACCTTTTTCTCAAAAGCCATTTCCTTCCAAAAACCATATTTTTCCGAAACCATTTTTCAACTTTTGAAAACCATCCCTGTAACGCCCTCAAAATTAAACCCATAATATATAATATCAACATGCATTATTATAAGAAAAGGAAGAATATCATTCCATTCATCAGAGTAAACTTATTAAAAGACATTACATGTAACAAAGAAAGTAAATGCCCTATGGGCTTACATCTTTCCAATCCAACACTTGGATACAAGAATATGAGTACTAACTCATTTACAAGTTAAGCCCTTGGCTTGAGTCCTTACATGTAATATCAAATAAAGCAAATAACAACTAATCTAAATGAGTCTTCAACTCTAAATCCATCCAAGCAAATTCCTTGGAGGTAGCCCATCACCTGAACCTGAAAATGATGTTCCCATATAGGGTGAGCCACAGCCCAGTAGAAAAATACTAAACCAAGTATAAGAATTAACTAAAGCGGTAGCAATCGATAGATGGTTAACACAAGATAGTCAATTACATCATTTTACAAGTTCATGACACTAATGTTTATGACACATCTCACTTTCCATTTATACAAATATGACACAGAGCCTGGCCAAATAACTCAACAGGGGTTTCATCTCTTATTAACAATATTTCCAATTCAACAGGGATAACAAATCAAGTTACACTTTTCTTATATCATAAAGGATACACATGTTGGTGTTGTATCAAGATCACATAAACCACTTCCGTACTTCACAAAAAAAAATAATGATATACATTTTAGTGCTATATCAAATCAAATAAACAAACACTTCAGTGGACAAGCATATGAGCTGTATCACACTTCAATAGATAAGCACATGAGCTGTATCTCTGCTATAGGCGCGCATATAAGCTGCAACCCTGGGTTCATCCCCTATCTTCCCATAATCATTAACCGGTTTAGAGGTACATCCCCTATCTTCCCCTAAACCGTGGAGTACATCCCCTATCTCCTCCCATACACAAGTAATGCATATAAACACAAAGTCATATACACAATCAATCAATACATAAATTTAATGTATTATTCCAACCTTTATACACAACGCCATGGCCAATTGATTTGTTTCAGTTTTCCCTAATCCACATGCAATGTCTACAACAATCATGACTATCCTCCACCGATAGCCCAAAACAATTATTTCTAAGCAGGAAATAAATGTATCAAGACATATAATCTCAATTTCAAAGATGAGTGGTTAAACTATCCAACTACAACATTTAATCACATAACTTTCCAATATTATGAATTAAACCAATTTCCATACCTTTTCCAAAATTAATTATATGAATTAATTTTATTACAACAATTAGGGCTTTTAAAAGTATAAAACAAACCCTAGCTTTTCTCAAGATTTCCAAACAACCCCAACATATCAGAAATACCAAAACTTAGGACCAAAACCTATAAGATGGAGTAGGAAATCCCTACCTCGAAGAAATAACCCAAAAGAAGAAGACGGAGATGAGAACCCAAAATCAAAAGTGCTCCAAATCCTAGGTTGTTCAGATTAAACAAAAGCCCTCGACCCACACTATCTTTTTAATAAAGGATCTAGGGTAGAAACACCCTAAAACTAGATGAAACCTAGGGTAGAAGGTGTATAGAGGAAGAGAGAAGTCGGACCTAGGGTTTGAAACAAAAAGAGATAGAAAAACTAATCAAAAACCCGCTGCTGCCTATTTAAACTGAACAGGCTCGCTCGAGCGAAGACATGGTCGCTCGAGCGACCAGACACAAGAAAGCCTCGCTCGAGCGAAGAAAAACTCGCTCGAGCCAAAAACTCGATGCTTCAGGTCTGCAATCCAGAAGCTCGCTCGAGCGACGAAATGCTCGCTCGAGCGAAGAACTCGAAAACATACACCTCGCTCGCTCGAGCGAAGGAAGCTCGCTCGAGCGAAGAAACACTGCTCTTAGGTCTATACTAGACGCAATCGCTCGCTCGAGCGAAGAAACACTGGCTCGAGCCACCATACACAAAAACAACACTCGCTCGAGCGACCAAACCCTCGCTCGAGCGACCAACCCAAAAACTGGACAGCAATACTTGGTTCCCGAATCCAACCAACCTGTAACAAAACCTGCCCAACATATCCTATAACTCAAAACTAAGGAATTAAAGGACAACAAAAACAATATATAACAACTGAATCTACGGAACATAAGTCCGGATACAATAACCAAATGGGGAAAGACCGGGGTCGCTATAATCCCCCCACATTTGCCGGCTGTTATACGGTAGGACGTGGGCACCCAAAACATTTTCGAAAACCATCCGTTTTTCCACTTTTGCCGGCTACAATACGGCAGGACTGTGTGGACACCCAAAAACCATTTTCCACTTTCGCCGGCTACAATACAGCAGGACTGTGTGGACACCCAAAAATCATTTTCCCACATTCGTCCAGCGATAAGCCTAGACAGGGCAATTGGGCACCTTGAATTCAAACCACCCCCATGTTTACCGGCTATTAATACGGACGGTCATGGGCACCGAAAAACCATTTTTCTCAATTTTCAAAACCATCCCCCACATTTACCAGCTATTAATACGGATGGTCGTGGGCACCGAAAAACCATTTTTCAACTCCCCTCGCGGGTACCAACACAATACCACCCAAAACAACACAACCCAAACTCAACACAACCCAACACAGCACAACTCACAATGATTCAACACAAATCAACATAGCCAACACACTTTAACAC
Source organism: Camellia japonica (assembly GCA_030407325.1). NCBI lineage: Eukaryota > Viridiplantae > Streptophyta > Magnoliopsida > Ericales > Theaceae > Camellia > Camellia japonica. The sequence goes on from JAPPVO010000031.1 coordinate 125,997,020, forward strand.
AATCAACACAACTTAACATAATCAACATTATTCAACATGATTCAACTCAACACTATTAAATGTAATTCAACATGATTCAAGAGAAATTATTGAATCCTATTTCAACATTCCAAAACCAAGTTCATGTCATCCATATCATTAATAGATTATTTCCCTAATTTTCCTTTCACATTATAGCATGAATTACAATATTCAAATTAAGAGTTCAACCGCTAATTTTTAACATAATTTCAAAACATCTCAAAAATCCAATTAAACTTGTACACATATAATTCAACCCACCAATTTTATGGTTCTACTTTCAATTTGGGCAAAATCATTATTTATCATCATAAATCAACTTAGGGTTTTTAAGAGACATCAAGAATTTCAAGATAAATTCAAACTTCCCAAACCATTACTTTTTATTTCAATTTTCCCATTGATTACACACCTAAGGTTCATAATCCATCATTTTAACCCAACAATTAAACCTCCAATACTTCAAACCCTAAACCCCCAAATCTCATGTTGTACACTATATGCTCAAAAATATAGATTTTATATTTATATAGTCAAAATACCACAAATCTATCTATTAATGTAAGTATTGAAGAGAACTAGAACCCCTACCTCTTGAAGTCAAGAGATGACGATCCAAACATCAATAGTGACAAAACCATGAACTCTTCGGACCAAAAGAGAGCCCTCGACAAGATCTTCAAGTTTCCTCAAGGGATCAAGGTGAGGAGACACCTCCAAGAGTGTTGATCTAAGGATTGAAGTGGAAAAAGTGGGTTTTTGAGAGAAAGAGAGAGAGACCCTCGGTTTAGAGAGGGGAAAAGAGGGGAAAAATTATGAGAGATGTGGGGTTTAGGTCTATATATAGTGTTAGATGATAGCCCTAGGGTCAATGAAAAAAGTAAGTCCAAAAACCGAACCAAAATCTGGGAAAAAATTCTGCAGGGGTCGACCCTTGTAACACAGGGGTCGACCCTATTTTCCAGCAACCAACCCACATAGATTTTTCAATATACAAGGGTCGGCCCTTCCCAGACTGGTGTCGACCCTTGTGGACAGCAACAAGAGGCAAGTGTCGACACCACCAAGACTGGTGTCGACCCTATTTTCCAGCAACACCTCCAGAAACATTACAGCATGCAAGGGTCGACCCTTAGGAAGGCTAGTGTCGACCCCAACGCAAAATTTCTAAGTTTCCAAGGAACTTTTTACAATGACAAACATGAACGAACAAACCCAACGAGTTTAAATCGGATTGTACTCCTTCAAAACCAATAGACAACAATTCCAAAGACTCCCAAGATAAAATATAAGGATATTAAACACTCTCCAAAGGACTAAAGGATGCGGGCATTACACATCACATCATTCCAAAACAGAAGCAACCTACACAATAGTAGCAACCACCACTAGGATCGTAAACAGACCTTCAATCTATGGTTTTCGTGTTGCATTCTTTGGATTTTGTGTGCTTATTTGTTTGACTCATTTTAATTTTTTTATTTATTTATAATCAATGTGTAGGTGAACGGTTTGTGTTTATTATTATTATTTTTCTTTTGGTGTGTATACTTTTCTTGCACTGACTAACTTGATTTAATTTTGTCTCATATGATTATTTCATTTTGCTTATGTAGATAATTTATAACAATACACAATGAGCAAAGGAAGCAACAAACCTTGCATACACAAATGATTTACTCCAGCATTCTTCTTCTACAAGTATTATTTCTTCACACTATTCAATGTATTATTTTAGTTACATGCTTTATGTTGGGTTTAAATATTAGCCCTTATTATCCATTTGGTTGAACCTATAGCCAAGATGAAAACAAAATCATGCAGGAAGCATAAATAAAAGTTACCGACACATTGCCTACCTACCACATATTGTTTTCATATTTTATGTTCTCTTTATCTTTTATGTTCTACTTGCATCACTTATATTTACTTTTGAGGCAATGTAGATGAAGGACACAGGACATCAATGGAGAACCCGATGGAAGGAGGACAAGGAGTACAAAGAGATGGATAGATGGAGTGTTGATAAGCAAGCCAAGTTGAAAGGTCCCCTTCCCACAAAACCAAGAAAGGTAAAATACAAAGAGAGCAAAAATTTATTGTTGTAATATGACATATTTCATACATTGTAATAACTTGTTTGAATTTGCATATTCTCACATAAATTGATTCACACACTATTGTTAAGTTATTGAAAGTGTCTTTCTTAAATTATTCTAATACCCACTATATTCTTTTTCAGTGGCATTTCCAAACACGAATTGCCTTGAGATCAAATGATAAAATATTAAAAAGATTGAGTATGGAACAATGTGATGTAGTTACTAGTAGTGGGTTAGAGGGGCTCTTGAATCTCAAATGTACAAAGCTTGGTCATGACCTCTGCGAATGGTTGGTTCATAAATTTGATCCCAAAACTTGTTCCTTGAATGTTCATGGGCGATGACTCCTCATTACTGAACTAGACGTTCACAAGTTATTGGGCATTCCTGCCAAAGGAAAAACCATAGAACTAAAAAAATCTTCACAAGAATTTCCCGAGCTATGTGAAGAACTTAGAGTTGTCCAAGGAGCTATCAAATTGAATGCTTTGAGAGAGTATTTGACCAAGAGAGAGCTGGAGAGGAATTTATGAGGATATTTGCCCTATACATATTAGGTTCCTTCTTATGCCCAACCACAAAGGATGTTGTTAAACAATCCTTCATTCACCTCGTTCAGAATGGGGATGGCAAGAAGGATAATAATTGGGCGAAGTTCACTCTTCAATTCTTTGTTCGTGGTTTATGCAAGTACAATTCAAAAAGTCACTCACAACCAAATGGATGCTTATTTCTTATAATGGTATACTTCTAACCAATTACAAATTGTTTTGGTAGAAATACTTGATTTCAATGCTTTTTTCATTACATAGTACACGTTAAATTCATACATTTTTGTGATAAAGTTGTTTTATTTTGATCATGTTGCTCCTAGTGGTTGTCATGTTGCTCGTGCTCGCTCGGTCCCCTTGCTTGGCTAATTCTACATTATTTTTTCTTATATATTTGAAAGAAAATTTATGTTATTATTTAATACTATAATTTATTTTTCGTTATTTGTTTGTGCCCGAGTATAGCACGGATATTATGCTAGTACAACTCTAAAAGAAATCAAAACCAATGATCAATAGTAGTAATAATGAGCAAAAATTTCACCATAGTGTTATAAATTAAAAGAAAATGAATAAAAAAGCACACCTGCCAGCGCCCTGTTATCAATTAAACAAAACAAACTACAAAACCCCACCCACCAGTACCTTGCTATCAATTAAATGCAAAACATAAAAAATAAACACACCCGCCAGTGCTCTAGTATCAATTAAATGCAAATAATAAAAAAGCACACTAATAAGTACCCTATTATCAATTAAAATCAAACAAATCAACAAAAAAACATGCCTGCCAATGCCCTGCTATAAATTAAAATCAAACAAATAAATTAGAACACCCGCTAGTGCCTTGCTATTAATTCAAAAAACACGTCTACAAGTACCCTACTATCAACTAAAACCAAACAAATAAATAAAAAAGCACACCCGCCAATACTTTGCTAGCAATTATTAATTCTTTAAAAAAAAATGAACAAATAAGCACACCAGCTAGTGCTCTGCTATCAATTATACGAAAATAATAAAAAAGCACACTTGTAAGTACCCTACTATCAATTAAAATTAAATAAATAAATAAATAAAGCACACCAGCCAGTGCCCTGCTATAAATTGAAATCAAACAAACAAATAAGCACACCCGCTAGTGCCCTGCTATCAATTCAAAGCAAATAAATTCAAAAACACACAAGCAAGTACCCTACTAGTAATTAAAATGAATCAAATAAATAAAATAGCACACCCACCAGTGCCCCTGCTATTAATTTTTTTTTTAAAAAGGAAGAAAGATAACACACCCGCAAGTATCCTACTATCAATTAAAATAAAAAAATAAATAAAAAAAAGCACACCCACCAGTGCCCTGCTATTAATTAAAAACAAATAAATTAAAAAGCACACCTGCTAATGCAACCGCTAGGAAGGAAGGGATGGAGGAGGTATAGCTTTACTTCTACGTTAACATGGAGAAATTGAGGACCTATGACAAACAAAAACAGAACATCGAAACAGAGTTAGTGAAGAAGACAATACTTAAAGAAATTAATGATTATAGAGAGAAAAGAAAGAACCTATATACGAAAAATATTCTTTTGCACATCTTTTGACATTAACAAATTGCATAAGCAATAACAGAGATGAAATTCTACTACCTTTGTTCAAAGTATCAACAACCATTACATAAATAAACACTTAAACCAATGTACCAAAACCAACCGTTTGACCACTTCAAAAAAAAAAAAAAAAATTAAATAAAAATATCTACAAAAAAAATTATTTAATTGGATGAACTATTGGATTATTTGACAGATCATAACTTGGTTAATTTCCTAATAGTTTCCTGTGTCAAAGGTGAAGCTGAGTAGCTTCTAATTGGATGGAGTATTGGATTATTTTTTTTTGAAAACTTGGTATCCGACCTATTGAACTATTGACTATTGAATTTGGATTATTGTTATGCGATTTTCTGATCTTGATAGAACCTTTATGTTGTGTTTGGATCATGAATATAAGTAGAGATTTGAAAAGGAAATGGGAAAATGTGGGTGAAATGTTAATGAAATATAATTGCATTCAACACACCTTTTCCCTTTCTATTTCCAAATCGCTAGCTAAATCCATGATCCAAACATAACATTAAGGAAATATGATGGTTCAAGCGTCATAGAAAGCAAAGCACATTCACATAATTTTCTTCTTCTGTACTAGTTTATTATTTTCCAAAAAAATTAAAATAAAATAAAATTGTGGGAGTGTATTTTCCAAATGATTTGAGCCAACATCAGTCCATACGTCATAGTTACATGAAGTTATATATCATAAAGTGAGTAATTATAAATGACAACAACTATGGCTTTGGTTATAATTCATGCTTAACATAAATGATATGTATGTAGAAAAGTTCCTAGAATTTGAATGTATGGTATAGATTTAACTTGATGTGATGTGGACCACAGCCTATATCAATCTGATCCACCCATTTAAAATTCTATACATTTTTCTAATTATTTTTTTTGGTTATGTAGAATTCTTGTTGTTAGGTTTTTATTCTTGGCAATCCCGTTTGACAAAACTCCTTTAAGTTGTAATTTTTTTCGCACTTGTATTTAAGTGCGGCTATGAGTTTTTAGATGCGAATCCAACCCGAATCGTGCCTTGCAGAGAAGTTTGTGATGTTAATACTTTCAAGATTGCCACTTCGCTGATTATGACGGGGATTGAGCTGCCCGGTCAGCTCGCGGGGGTCCAAGGGGCAGCGCCCCTTGGCGGGTCCGGGGCAACGGCCCCGAAGCAAAATGCAAAATTGCATTCAAAGTTGCATGTCCGCCCTTGCTCGCTCGAGCGAAGGAGTTCTCACTTGAGTGAAGGCTGCGTCTGGCAAAAAACCTGAAATAGATGAATGTACGCTCGAGCGAAGGGTGCGTGGCTCGAGCGAAGCCACTTATGGAAAACACACGTTTTTGGTTCCTCGCTTGAACGAAAGAAGCTTCGCTCGAGCGAGCTTCGCAGTCCCAGATTTTTATAAGTATTTGTTTCAGTCCAAAACTAGGATTACTCTTCCAGATCTTCTTCTTGGATATTAAGGTTTATATCTGGGGATATTTTGCTAGTTTTCTTTGATGTTTCATTGAGTATTCAACTCATGGTTTAAGGAGGATACATCAAAGAATTGTTTGTTCATTCTATACAAAAGAGAGAGTTGTTCTTCGGTGGATTCTGAAGAATTCGAGCCTGAAGCTTTGATGGATTCTGGGGTGGCTCATCGTCAAGACAATTCCGAGGTAAAGACGGGGCTAGAAGAGGCACATAGGGGTTGGTTCAATTCGGGCGTGGATTCGCTAGGTAATTGAGAGTATACCTATGTAATTCCTTTATGTCTTTTTAGTGGATTGTTTTGTGGCTTTTGCCCGTGGTTTTTTTATCACAATTGGAGGTGTCCAATTGTGGTTTTTTCACCTAAAATCGTTGTGTCGAGTTGTCTTGATTGTTTGATTGGAATTGTTATATACTGCTTAAAATTGATACATAATTACAAATCAACATCTAGGGGATTTCTAGATTCTTCAATTGGTATCAGAGCAGGTTGCTCTTTTGTTTTTTAAAACTTTTGAGCGAGATCTTCAGGGCCGGCCCTGCCCTAACGCAGGTAAGGCTTGTGCCTTAGGCTCCATATTTTGGCCCAAAAATAGGGCCCCCAAATTTAAAAAATTGTTATAGGTCCAATCTTCTTCTTCTTCTTTTTTTTTTTTTTTGGATCAATTTAAAGGGCCCCAAATGTTTTATTGGGCCCATGTATAATTTAATCCATATTTATTTATAAATGTGTTTGGCCCATATTTATTAAAATGAAAATATATAACTAAATAAAAAAAAAAAACAATAGGGCCCCTAAATTTGGTAAAACATATAAACATATATAACATAGGGCTCCTAAATTTGGCCCAAAAATAAGGCCCCTAAATTTGGTAAAATATTATAGGCTCAATGTTTTTTTTTTTTTTTTTTGGTTTTAGGATCAATTTAAAGGGCCCCAAAATATTTTTTTGGGTCCATGTATGATTTACTCCATATTTATTTATAAGTGTAGTTTGGTCCATATTTATTAAAATGAAAATATATATTAAAAAAAAAAAAGTGTTTAGGCTCAAGAAAAATAATACATACAATATATGGGCCCTATTTTTTTATTTTTTATTTTTACCTTCTTTATCTATTAGATTTTAGTGGAATAAATAATTTTGCTCAAATTTTTTTACCTAGGTCTTTATCAATTTTAATTGAATAATTTTTTCCTAATTTTTTTGTTCTAATTTTGTTTTATTAAACTGTTTTGTTTATAATTTTAATGATTATATGTATAAGTAAATTTTGTTATAGCTACAAACAAATAAAAAAGTTGTAATTTATCATTTTATTCATGAATTTTTTTTTCAATATAAAAGGGCCCCAATTTTCGAAGTTCGCCTTAGGCCCCGACGAACTCAGGGCCGGCCCTGGAGATCTTGTTTGATTTGTGATAATGGATTCAATTCGTGAGTGAAATTCTATGGTTCGGCCACCCCTACTTGACGGATCCAATTATTCGTTTTGGAAAGCTCGGATAAGATCGTTTTTAAAATCTATTGATGAAAAAGTTTGGCAATCTGTCATGTATGGGTGGACTGAACCAACAATTACCGTTGATGGAGTAACTTTCCCTAAACCAATTGATAAGTGGGACAAAATTGATTACCAAAATAGTAGCTGGAATAGTAAAGCTATCAATTCTCTCTTTTGCGCTGTCACACCTAAAGAGTTTAGTCGAATTTGCAATTGTGAAGTCGTAAAAGAGGCTTGGGATATCTTACAAACTATTCATGAGGGCACTCCTTCTGTTAAATGCTCAAAACTTCAAAGGCTCACGTCTAGTTTCGAAAACCTTTCAATGAAAGATAGTGAGACATTTGATGAATTTTATGCGAAGTTGAGTGACATTGTAAATTCCAACTTCAATTTAGGTGAAAAAATACCAGAATCCAAAGTTGTGGGAAAAATTTTGAGATCCTTGCCCGATCGGTTCCAACCAAAAGTTACGGCTATTGAGGAGGCTCAAGATGTTGACAACCTCAAGCTGGATCACTTGGTTGGAAATCTCCAAACTTATGAGGCACATAGGAATTTCAAAAAGAAACAAAAAGATGTTATTACTTTTAGTAGTGCTCATAGAGTTGGAGAGGATTCTGATGAGGATTGTGAGATAGATTCCAAGATTATGGCTGCTTTTGTTAAACAATTTAAAAAATCTTTTTAAAAAGAATCCTAATCTTTTGGAATCTACTCATACTCATAAATCTAAAGGCAAAGATAAACTCAAAATTAATTCTATAGCCAAGAAGGAAAAAGGAAAGATACAAGGGACTCTGAAAGAGTCCAATGCTATGAATGCCAAAGATTTGGCCACTTTGCTTTAGAATGCCCCACTCGTTTGAAGAAGAAGAAAGCCCTCGCTATCACTTGGGATGATGAATCAGAATCTGATGAAGATGAAAGTGACAACGAAAATCAAGGCGAAGAGGGACATAAATAATTCCTTACTTTCATGGCGGCTTCTGAAACTGATAGACGAATAGAGTATCCGAAGAGCCCGATTGAGCATGCCACTGATGATGAATCCTCGGGGAGTGAAGATGAAGAACTTCAGCAAGCATATCAAAAGTTGTATAAGGAATCTCTTAACTTATCCAAATTGAATGACAAACTCACTACGAAACTCAAAGCTTGTGAAAGTGAGAATGTCAAATTAAAGAAAGAGATTTCCGATGCTAGGAATGATGCCCTTAAGATTTCTAATGATCGACAAGCTCTTTGTGCAAAACTCGTGACTTGTGAGATAGAGAGGAATGAGCTACAGCAAATCTATGCAATGTATGAAGAAAAGATTGAATCTCTCGAGATGTCTCAAGTTGCCTTGGAAGAACTAATGATCAAGAAAGAGGAAGAGCTCAAGTGTGCTATGGCTACCATTGGTCTTTGGAACAAAGGATCAAAGACTTTGGAGGATATCATTGGGTCTCAACAAATGTGTTGTGACAAGAGTGGCATTGGCTTTGGTGATAACAAAGAGCAAAAACAGAGTGCATCTACATCTCATGATACAAGAACTCAAGGAAAGGGAGAACAAAAAATTCAACCTAAGGATGGACTTCTCAAACTTCCTAGAGTTGATAAGGTAAAAGAAAAAAAGGTACACCCTGTGCACCCTGTTTTTATTTGTCATCATTGTGGTATGCATGGTCATATTTGCCCTCATTGTTATAAGTTGCATGGGAGAGTGTTTAATAGAGATGGAAGAAATTCCAACATCTCGTGAGGTAGGAGACACTTCATTGGTAGTAATGAGGTTAAATGTCATATTAGACCTCGTTATTTTGATCAGCTTGAGACCAAACATGGAGCGAGTTTGTATTTGCCTAGACCTAGAAATAGGAAGTTGGAAACCAAGTTGAGACGGGTTCCCATTGAAAGCAAAGGGAACCACAACGTCAAGACACCACCCAAGAACCGCGGTGCTCACAACCTTGTTTATACTAAAGCGGTTTGGGTGAGAAAACTTGTCTTGTGTTGATTTGTTTATTTGTTTTAGTTTTTTTTAGGGTTTCTGTGTGTTTTTTTTAATGAGAAAAAAAATGCGTGCATGTTCGTTTTCTGTCTTGCTTTGTTTAGATTTTTCAATTGAAAAGAAAAAAATAATTAAAAAAAAATCCAAAAAGATTTTCTTAGTATGGTTTAGCAAGCTTGAAATTTTTGAGTGGTCCTTGGTGCATATTGGAATTGATAAGAATATCCATTACATGTTAATATGTGTGTGCTTTCTATGGTCATTACTCATTTTGGAGTGTGTGTTTTTTGATTAGTATGTCCCATTCTGTACACACTCTTGGATTAGCAAATATCGGTGTCTTCCGCCTTAGTGATTATTTTTTTTATGGACTTCTGGCATTGTATCTTTTGCTTTTCTAGAGGAATTGACCTATACTAGCATATCATGGGTGATGTTGAGTCTCTTAACCACCTTCCATCTTTTTGCATCTCCACGACTTTTCCCTCTGTTCTTTGGACTCCAGCCATGAGGAAAAGGCTACCTCAGAGTCCCCAACCAGGCTATCCTTATTATATCCATGCTTCTCTGGTTCCGTTTACATACTCTTGAGCGTGTCAGCCACCAATGAGTGTGCAAAAGAAAGAAAAAATGTGCAAAAGAAAAAATGTGAAAAAAAAAGGATTCATTGATTGAAGGGGAGCCTCCGCCTTTACTCACCAAATACCCCTTGATTCCTAGTGGTTTGACTTTCCTTTGTTGTGCTTAGATTCTCATACCGGAGGTCCAACTATCTAATCACTACTAGGATTTGAATCTAGTGTTTGTCGAACTCCAAGAGTCACACACATACTTTTATCATGGGATCTATGCTTTTCACATAATGCATCACTTTCTTTTATGAGGAATCTTCTAGAGGCTGTGCACATTGTGTTTTCAAGTAATTATGCTTCTTGGATAATCTTGTGTGTTCTAAGGTACAAATATGAGATTTCTTGCTTGCTCCACCATATTATTTTTGTTGGTTTCTTCTTGTTCATTGTTTTCTGTACAGTGTTTGTGGTTGCTTTGAGTGAAAGAGAGATTGGCTTTAGTTGGTTTGCATGATGCTATGCACTGCTTCTTTATTATTTCCTTCTTGCATGCTCCTGATATTTACATAATCTTATCATTGCTTGTGTGGTTTCTGATCTTGCTTTAGTTAATTGAGCTTCCTTTGTCAATTCGTGCCAAAAGGGGGAGTAATGTTGTCCGGTGCATGTGTCTTAGGATTTCATGTATTCATGCCATGTGTCGGGTGCATGTGTCTTAGTTTTCAGGTTTTCATGCTACATGTTCTTAAATCTCCAAGTCGCATCTATTCATGTTTTCCATCTCATGCTTCAAATGCTTCAAGATAATCTAGCCATATGTTTATTGTTTTTTTATATACTCTTGTGGGACTAATAGTTGTTTTGGAGATTGTGGCACTAATAACTGTTTTGCAGATCATGACCTTGAGAAAGAAGTTGGCTTTTGTTGGCTGTAATGGGTTGGGTTGTTTAGGATTTTATTTGTTAGGTGTGTTTTGTTACGGCATTGCCAAAAGGAGAGATTGTTAGGTTTTATTCTTGGCAATCCCGTTTGACAAAACTCCTTTGAGTTGTAATTTTATTCGCACTTGTATTTAAGTGAGGCTATGAGTTTTTAGATGCAAATCCAACCCGAATCGTGCCTTGCAGAGAAGTTTGTGATGTTAATACTTTCAAGATTGCCACTTCGCTGATTATGACGGGGATCGAGCTGCCCGGTCAGCTCACAGGGGTCGAGGGGGCAGCGCCCAGGTGGGGTCGAGGGGCAGCGTTCCCAAAGCAAAATGCAAAATTGCATTCAAAGTTGCATGTCCGCCCTTGCTCGCTCGAGTGAAGGAGTTCTCACTCGAGCGAAGGCTGCGTCTGGCAAAAAACCTGAAAGAGATGAATGTATGCTCGAGCGAAGGGTGCGTGGCTTGAGCGAAGCCACTTATGGAAAACACGCGTTTTTGGTTCCTCGCTCGAGCGAGAGAAGCTTCACTCGAGCGAGCTTCGCAGTCCCAGATTTTTATAAGTATTTGTTTCAGTCCAAAACTAAGATTACTCTTCCAGATCTTCTTCTTGGATATTAAGGTTTATATCTGGGGATATTTTGCCAATTTTCTTTGATGTTTCATTGAGTATTCAACTCATGGTTTAAGGAGGATACATCAAAGGATTGTTTGTTCATTCTATACAAAAGAGAGAGTTGTTCTTCGGTGGATTCTGAAGAATTCGAGCCTGAAGCTTTGGTGGATTCTGGGGTGGCTCATCGTCAAGACAATTCCGATGTAAAGACGGGGCTGGAAGAGGCACATAGGGGTTGGTTCAATTCGGGCGTGGATTCGCTAAGTAATTGAGAGTATACCTGTGTAATTCCTTTATGTCTTTTTAGTGGATTGTTTTGTGGCTTTTGCCCGTAGTTTTTTTTATCACAATTGGAGATGTCCAATTGTGGTTTTTTCACGTAAAATCGTTGTGTCGAGTTGTCTTGATTGTTTGATTGGGATTGTTATATACTGCTTAAAATTGATACAAAATCACAAATCAACATCTAGGGGATTTCTAGATTCTTCAGTTGTTTACTTAAAAAGCATAACTTAGTTTCATTCCTAGTAGTTTTCTATGTCAAAGAGGAAGATGAATTGCTTTTAATTAGGTTGACTATTTGATTTTTGTTATTGGATTTTCTAATCTTCATAAAGCCTTTTTGAAAATGGGATGTTTTGATTTGAGCATCATAGAAATCATATTCTTATAAAAATCCAGAATTTTATTATGAAGATCATTGATGATGCTAATAATGACAGCTTATAAAAACTGTTAAATTCTAATATTTTGCAAAAAATATTCTAAGACTTTTTTGTTGTATCTATTCAATTTTCTCTTCATAAAGCCTTTTTGAAAATGGGATGTTTTGATTTGAGCATCATAGAAATCATATTCTTATAAAATTTTTTATTATGAAGATCATTGATGATGCTAATAATGACAACTAATAAAATTGTTAAATTCTAATATTTTGCAAAAAATATTCTGAAACTTTTTTGTTGTTATCTATTCAATTTTCTCTTCTCCGGTAATGTGATTTACATTTTATCATTGTTCTATAAATTCTTCATCTCTTACTCTTCATCTGGAACAATAGAAAGCCATTGGATTTTTTTATATTATACATTGGGTGTATTGCGCATGTTGGTATAATAAAGAATATTTTTTTTCTAAATTTATATAGAAACTCATTGGTTTTCCCATTCATTCTATATTACATTGAGTTGAATGTTAAGTAGACCCCTACTCAATCTAATGGAATTCCAAACAAATATAAAATTAATATTAAAATAATATGTGCATAGATAATGTACCAACAACATCCAAGCATGAGAAGAATTGTATATCAATCAAATAAAAATCCTCACATGCAGAGGTAAAATATGCAACTACTAATCTAGAAGGGGAATATTACATTCAACCATAACCCAAAAGCACCAATACTAGAAGTATAACATAAGAAGAAACGAAAAATTATAGACATAAATAGATTTCTACAAATAAATAAGAAATTGCAGTCTCATATCAGTTTCATGTGTAGAAAATTCAATTAACCACACAACAGATTTCACAAACCCAAGCCAAATTTGAAGTATATATCTATATATATGGAATCAAAACAACTACCAAATCAACAAACATGAAAAACAAAAGCTATTCATATCATATTTTCCTAAATTTAGAAACCAACCACTCCAAGTGAGGCAATTTTGAAGAAGGGGAAACAAGAATCGTGAAAGGAAATAGGGCTAACAAAAGAGGATTCTGGTCTAGGGTTTCATAGAATAGGGTTGAAGAAAGGAGAGAGAAACGAGTTGCAGAGAGAGACATAGTGAGAGATTCAAACCTTCAAGCAAAGTTTTCACATGCAGAGACTAGATATGGAACAATCAGTAAAAAAGATGCACTTCGCGGGATGGTCTTCTAGGGCGGACAAGATCGCCGGAGTTGTGTCCGAAAACGGGAGGTTTTCGGACAATAACATGAGGGTTTTGGCAAAACAACTTGAGCCTTTATGGGGAGGGGGGAAGCAGAATCAGTAAAAGGGAGAAAAAAAAAAAAGTAACTGGTTGAGAAAGTACTCAATTTTTTTAATTAAATTGTGGTTCAGATTAATTTATAGATATCTAATGGTTTAAAAGTAAGGTGTACATGATATGCACATTTAATGAGGTGCACAATCATTAATACTCTGATAATTGAACATAAAATCATTCATAGAGAAGACTTTCAAATGTTTATTGGATTTAAATCATATAGGCATATTTGAAATAATTCTTTCCTGAACATTGATCCAATATGGATGACCATCATTACACAACCATTCATTTCTCACTTTCTACAGTCCCCAGAAAATTGCTGAAGGTATCTTATATATAACAATTCTTGTGTCTTCTTGGATAATTAACTAACTCAATTAGTTCCATGAAATAAGTTGGCTCTACAAGAACAAATATTAACCATTCCAAATTGAATTGCATCAACTTCTCCGAATGCATCTTGATGAACTTACAATATCCAATTGTTTGTCTGTGAGCTTGTGAACTATAAAACCTTAATGGATTTATACAGTAACATCAAAATATCCATTCATTTCTCACTTTCCACAATTCCCAGAAAATTGCTAAAGGTAATACATCCCAAACCACTTTAATTTTCTTTCTCATAGGAAAATCAAGCCACCACAAGAGTAATTGTTAGAAACATAAACAGATTTCAATAGACAAATAAAAAATTACAGTTTCATATCAGTTACATGAGTACAAAATTCAATTACCCACACATCAGATTTCACACACTCAAGCCAAATTTCAAGTATATATATATATATATATATATACGGAATCAAAACAACTACCAAAGCAAACAAACATAAAAAACCTAAACCTATTCATATCATATTTTCCTAATTTTATAAACCAACACAGTGAGTTCACAAAGGTGAAAGGGACAGTTTCGAACAAGGGGATTTTGGTCTAGGGTTTCATAGCATGGAGATGGAGAAAGGGAGAGAAACAAGTTGCAGAGCGAGACACAGAGAGAGAGAGAGAGAGAGAGAGAGAGAGACGTTGAGGCGAAGTCGAGGGCAGGTTGTGTTCGCGGGATAGTCTTTAAGGGATGGTCTTCGAGGGCGAAGAAGAGCGTCAGAGTCGTGTCTGAAAAACAGAAGGGTTTTGGGAAAACAACGTGAAGAGGGTTTGTGAAAGACAACAATCGGTGAAGAAAATTATAACCGGTTGAAAAGGCATTCACTATTTCTAATCAAATTATTTAATGGTTAAAATTAATTTGTAAATATTTAATGATTTAAAATAAATGTGTATATGATGTGAATTATTTAATGGAGTGTACATCTTAACAGCTACGTATTAGAAAGCAAAGTAAATAGAAGACATGGAAGAGAGAAAATTTTCCAAGTCATCCAACCAATACAAGGTCTAGCCCCTGGCTATTTATGTCAACTTTATACAAACCTTTCCCATCATCACATCATAATTTTTTCCATTTCAATTTTGGTTAAATATTGAGATATGATCTTATATACTCATTTTTTATGACAAGAACTTGGCTATTTTAATAGAACACTTTTTTTTTTTTTTATAAATCTCTTTTCATCTATCTATGTTTCATTTAGTTCACATTATTTTTTTATATTCCAATAAGTCCTATGGGTGACATAGTTACCAAAATACTCCTAATAATATTCACATTTATAGTGTGAATGTTCCGTAATGTGAATGTTTACACCGTCAATGTGAATGTTCACACCTTTTACTTGATTTGCTTATCAAAATAATTATTTACAATTAATTACACCCAAACAGGTTGCTTTCTGCAGCACTTTAATGAAATTAATGGTTCTCTTAGTATACGCGAGCAATCAACACAAGGCCAAAAATGTAAGAAACTAGACTCGTAACCAGTTCTAATGACGCTGATTTGATAATTATCGGATTTATACCCAAAGATAATGACACTTTCGAAGTTACTGTTTTAAATTCTGGACAGATTTGAACGCAACAGTTAATATAGATTTTGACTCCCAAAAATTATGAGAAAATTCAGATATGCAATTCAATATGTAATTAATTTACTGTAAAAATTTTAGTTCAAAATTCATTCGTTTGATATGGTATCTTGATTTTTAAAGTTTGTGATTCTGTACATAATTTTTTGTATTAAGAAACCAATCACTGATTTGGCACCCAAACAACACACCCGTTTCTCCTATTCCTTCCCAACAACAAGCAGATTACACATATGAACCATCACAATATATAGATATAATAAAATAGGACAATACCTTAGAGTTGTTGACCACCAATGTTGCCAAAAGTTTCTCTCAAATCACTTCTCTCTCTCTCTCTCTCTCTCCCCCTCCCTCCCTCCCTCCCTCCCTCCCTTCGTCATGGCTGCTGTGAAGAACAAATAAGAAGGTAGGGTTTTGTATATATTTTATTTAATACTAGTGGTTGGGTACACCTAAAGCATGGGCAGATCAAATAAATAAATAATATACAAAATGTTCAAATATGTTGTAAGCACCTCAAATGGTAAGACCATTATTTATCAAATTGTGGTCTAGAGTTCAAGTCACACCCTCTTCTCTATTTATTTTATTTTATTTTTAAATAATAAATCTTACCTCTAAATTAAAGACTTCCACCATAAATTTATTTTAGGTTTTGAAATTAATTAAAAGATCCTCCAATAATATTTAGTTTGCACTTAAAGATTCACAAGCAAAATATTTGAGATTGTAAAATAATTATTACTTAATTATTTACTTTATTTTTATATTTGGGTTGGAATCACAAATCATAACATTTAATAAATATATAAAACTATATATTATGTGCATGTCCACACATGTCGTGTCCGACATTTTTTAAAAATTGCGGTGTGCATGTCGTATTTATGTCATGTCACATGTCAGTGATTTTTTGGTAGGAAGAGGTAGTTGCCGCATTGCTAGTGATTATCGTGATACTGATATGCCATGATAATGTTCATATAGGTTCCATCATAGTAATATTGATTAATTATTCTCTCTAAAAAGCTGTTTGGATTTGGTCCTAGCGACCTTGCTTCTTGTTGTTCAACCTTGGCTTTGCCCTTGGTTGTCTTACCCTTGGTGGCCTTTGCTTGCCTTGACCTTGGGGTGGCTTTAAACTTCCTTAGCTTTGCCTTTTGGCTTTGTCCTTGTGGTGGCCTTGCATTTCCTTGGGCTTGGATGTGTTGGCCTTGGCTTGCCTTTGCCTTTGCCTTTGTGTTGTCTGGCCTTGGTGTGCTAAAATTTGTTCATTTGCTTTTGCTTGCTGGATAGTAAAGCATTTGTTAAAACTTTGTATAGGTTTGGAATATTCATTTGTGATCCAAGGTTTACTTGATGATTCCAAGATATGGTCTATGCTTCACTTTTGGCTTTGGATCTTGATTTTCTATTTCAGTTGTTTGATATCTTGTTATGGCATCAAATGAGTTTGGATAATATATACAAATGCATCTAATATGACTTAATAGTGCTTTCTTTCAGGTACAAAATTTTAATAGGAATTCTTTTAATAGTACTTTCTGTTGTGTTTGTGAGAGGAATGTAAATTTTGGGCATGGTATAATGCCCCACACAGCCACACTAGAATCAAGAAGCTCTTTAATTCTTATAGAGACTCTTCAATTGCTTGGTCTAACCTTTGGTTATGTTTACAGGCCTTCATGATTTGTGGGCATTAGATCTTTGCTCAAATGTGTTTGTCTACTTTGTTTTATCACATACCTTTAGATTTGAGTTTTGAACCCTTGCTTTAGAAAATCAAAGGAAGCTACCAAGGAGAGTTACTGATTTTAAAGAGGGGTTAAAGAGAAAAAATAATAGTTGGCCAAGGTTGGTGGTGTGTTTTCGTATACCTAATATGAATCTTCTCCTTGATATATATATATATATACATATATTTAATACTGGTTTTGGATCCTAAAACTTTGTTTTCGTTTACTCTAAAACTGAACACTTAACCAAATGCATTTAAAATTAAAGATAGTCTGTCGCAGGAAATTCTTCCTGTTACATCTAGTCACAATGATATTGAGGTAGATTTCTATTCCATTTGCTATTTTAATTATATCTGATTGTCATTCACAAACCTTCACCATGAAATGTGAATGCATAATGTAGAACTGTCTTTGATGTTATTAAACTGTTGACTCAAAAGAAACAAATAAAAAATAGCTTTTTTTAAGTTCAGGTGTGAAATATTGATTCACAAGTGATGTGAAATGGAGTTTTGACTCATGAGTTTAATTTGGAGAAGCATTTGTTGAATCCTTTTCATTTCTTCTTTGTTCTGTTTTTTTCATATTTCAAATTTTTTTTTTGGCACTTCTTTTATTTAGTGAAAAAAGGATCAATAGTGATGAGTAACTAGACCTTTCTTTTGTTATTTATTTATTTATTTTTTTTTATCAAATGCATGTCTTAGAAATCCCTCCATTGATTTGTGGTCAGGTTGTTTAAAGTTCTTGATTTTTCTAATAACAGTTTGAGTGGTATGATTCCACAATGTTTGGGAAACTTCAGCAATAGTCTCTCGATGTTGAATTTACTAATGAATAGCTTTCATGGCACCTTTACTGCAATATTTGCAAAAGGCAGCGCGCTGAGGAATCTTAACTTGAATGATAACCAGATTAAAGGACAAGTTCTGCGATCTTTGCTCAATTGTGGACGTTAAGAAGTTCTAGATCTTGGAAGAAACAAGATAAATGGTATGTTCCCCTACTGGTTGGGAACTCTTCCAGAGTTGTAGGTTCTTGTCTTGAGTTTTAATAGGTTTCATGGTCACACAGACACCTTCAAGACAAAGAGCAAACTTCATTTCCCTAAGTTGACGATTATCGACATATCTTACAATGAGTTTACTGGCCTTTTGCTAACCAATTATATCTCACGATTTGAAGCTATGATGAACGTGGATGAACATGAATTGAAATTGAAATACTTGGGTGATATGTATTATAAGGATTATGTGGTGGTGATTTTAAAAGGACATGAGATTAAATATTCAAGAATCTTAAGAGTTATCTCGATCATTAATTTATCAAGCAACAAATTTATAGGAGAGATTTCGAAATCCATTGGGAGGCTTAATTCACTCCCGGGTCTTAACTTATCTCATAATAACCTTAAAGGCTATATCCCAACTTCACTTGGAAACTTGAGCAACCTTGAATCATTGGACTTTTCCTCAAACCAGCTTGTTGGGGAGATTTCTTAGCAACTGACAAGTTTGATGTTTTTGCGGTACTAAACCTTTCATATAACCAACTAGTGGGACAAATTCCTCAAGGGAGATAGTTTAATACATTTGGAAAAGATTCATACAATGGGAATTGGGATTTATGTGGATTTCCCTTATCCAAGAAATGCAAGGAGCTACAGCCACTGTCACCTCCGCCAATGCTCCACCAAGATGAGGATTTAGAAAGGTCAAGCGGATTTAGCTAGAAAGTTGTAGTGATGGGGTATGGATGCGGATTTGTGTTTGGAATGGTTATGGGATATCTTATGTTCGTAACTTGAAAACGAGAATAGCTTATGAAAACTGTTGAAGGAAAACAGTATAAGAAGGTGAAAAGGTCCAAGAAGGGTGCCCACTAATGCAATGAAAGAAGAAATCCGCAAAAACAAATGGTGTCATTTAGGTAAGTAATTGATCTTTGAAGCAATACTTTGTTGGATTGTCTTTTATGGTTTCTAATGTATATGTTATATTTGAGTTACTGATGTTTTATTTCAGTACTAGATCTGTTCGATTAAGTAGCACAACAAAGCAATGGTATCTAGATGAGAGAACTTTGTCGTACAATTTTGGAATCAAAATCTCCGCCATGTTCAATGTTAATATCCAAAACAACAATTGTGGTCCTTGAGGCTCGCTTGAGGTTGAAGGGCGAATAGAAGATATGATGTTGCTGTAGTGGCTATATCAAGTGTAGCACTTGCACCCTTTTTAATACTTTTAGGAAGTGTATTTGAATCATTATTATGTTTTGAAAACCTTTGGTGTTGTTATGGGTTGGTTTTGGAGGAGTATAATCCGAATTAAACTTGTTGGGTTTGGTTGTTTGCGCTTATTCTTGTCAAAAGTTCCTTGGAGACTTAGAAATTCCATTCTAGGGTCGACACCAGCCTTCCTAGGGTCGACCCTTACCTGTTGGTGAAGTTCTGGAGGAGTTGCTGGAAAATAGGGTAGACACCAGACTGGGAGAGGGTCGACCCTCTTCTGTATGTGTGTTGGTTGCTGGAACATAGGGTAGACACTAGTCTGGGGTAGGGTCGACACCAGCAGTGCAGTCAAGCTTAGTTTTCCCAGATTTTCCTCTTTGGTGTCGACACCACTGTTGCAGGGGTCGACCCCTGCAGAGTTTTTTTCAAATTTTAGTCCGACTTTTGGCCCTACTTTTTGGGGGTTTTGACTTGATATTTTGGGTTGACTTTGGGGCTTATTTCTAATTTTACCTAGTCCTATAAATAGGCCCTCACTTGACCCTTTTCTTTATTTTTCTTTCTCTCTTTTCTCCCTCTAAACCGTGGGTCTCTCCCTCTCTCTCCAAAACCACTTTTTGCTCAAAAGTCTTTAGATCTACTCTCTTGGAAGCATCTTCTTGCCTTACTCCTTTGAGAAAGATTGTTGATCTCGTCAAGAGCTTCGTTTTGATCCAAGTAGAAGTTGGTTTCGATAACTTTGGGGTTTCAACCATTTTGCTCATCTTCTCTTCCAAGCTTGAGGTAGGGACACTTTTACCTTAGTATTTCTTTATTTTGAAGGGATTTCATGGTATGGTTGTGATTTGTAATTAATTGGAGAGTATTGTTGGATCAATTTCATGTTTTACATAAATAAACCATTTACTTGACTTTTGCTTGAGATTTCTTTACTCCCTCTTTTCAAAGCATGTATATAAAAGTTATTACAAGCCATATCTATAATAGAGGAGAAAAACCCCCAAATTTGGTAAAAACCCTTGATTCTTCACTTGAGTTAAAAACACCACATTGAATGGGGAATTTCCTTGATTCATGAAATATTGTGAAATAAAACAGATGAAGGATTTGGATGCTGATATAGTAAATGAATTGTGGCTTGAATGTTATTTGTTTTCTTTGAATCTTGTGTTGTGTTTAACTCTTGGGTAATGTTGGATGGGTGTTGATGGAATAAAATATGAATGAATTGTTAATTGTGCATGAGTTCGGGTAAGAGTCGGTTTTCCAAGTGTGGTGTTGTGTTGGTACCCGCGCGAGGAGTTTAAAAAGGTGCCCAAATGCCCTGTCTAGGCTTATCGCTGGACGAATGTGGGAAAAATGTTTTTGGGTGTCCACACAGTCCTGCCGTATGATAGCCGGCAGAAGTGGAAAACCGGATGGTTTTCTTTGGGTGCCCACTTCCTGTCGTATGATAGCCGGCAAATGTGGGAGTTGATTTTAAAAACAAAAGTAAAGGGTGTTTGAAATTGGACTCTTACAGGTGGACTCATGGTTTACATTCTATGGTTGTGAATGGTTGATTGTTGTGTTTGATGACATGAATAGGCACTGTGATTATTTGGTTGTCAAGGATTTGTATGTTTGTTAAGGATTACATGTAAAGAAAAATTTCCATGAAATGTTTGGTCGCGAAGATACTATAATCTTATTCAAAGAATTAAATACTTGGTTAAATGTGTTCCTACTGGGCATATAGCTCAACCCTACCTTATTTTTTTTTTCAGGAAATGATGGAATTCCACCTCCTTGAAGGATAGGTCCGACAATAGCCCCTTTTGAGAAATTGGTCCATGTGTATTGTGTTATTTCGAATTAAGATTTTTGTAACAAGACTATTTATGTATTCTATTGTAATTGTATGCCCTAGAGGCTTATATTTTGTAAGGCCAACTAGTTCGTTGAATAGGAATACGACTTCTAAACATTATGGGAATGTATATGGTGAATTGTAACGTTTTATCTCTTAGTTTAATGAGAAGGTGGACTGTTTGGGTATATTGTTGAATTTGTTTGGGCATAGTCTGGTGTGAAAATTTCGGGGCGTTACAAATGGTATCAGAGCTACCGGGTTTGAATACTTGGGGCTCGCGGGAAGTGGTTGTTATACCACAATGGGTTCACTTCGCATGATTAGGAAATGTTTTGTTTATGTGATTATGTGATAGCATGCTTATGTGACTATGTGGGTATGGGATTAGACTTTTGGGATGTTATTTGCGCCTATTAGATTCCTTGAGGTCTTATTAGAAGGGTACCTGATCGATACTCATTCTACTAAGAATTCTTGGCTTCTCATGGGACAAATCTCATCACTAAAGGATAATTCGTATGTGCTTGTGTGACTACGTGCTTATGTGGAGTGAAATGGATTGCCTATGTGCTAGAATATGTGTAATTGTATTAGTTTTACGTGTGAGGCAAGTCACGAGTACATTTGGAATTATGTGCCAATTTATCTATCTTGTTCCTTAATTAGGATGTCGGGAAGGGTTCAAGGTCGTGGTGGTGAGGGTGTGTGCCTCGGGGAGGTTGTTGCGTCGTGCACTTAGTTGATTTTGTTTTTGAATTTTATAGGATGTCTACACGAGGAAGTAGAGGACGGATGAGTAATAGGAGTGTCAGTAGGGGCATGGCGGTTCCCCTAGCACCTGTTGTTACAGCATCGGCTGTCAGCGAGGAAGTTGCACGCGAGGTTGTGAGAACGGTGCAAGATGCTCTAGCTCGCAATGAGGGGGACAACGGGCGTACCCTCAAGCTTACTAAGGATTTCTTCGCTCCAGCCCACCAGAGTTTTTAGGAGTGGAAAGACTGCTGGAGGTGGAGAGTTGGTTGGAACAAATTACCAAGACTCTTGACATGCTCAGAGTCGAGGACGAGGGGTTGAGGGTTTCTTTGGCAACCTTCCTATTGCAGGGGAAATGCGAGTTATCGGTGGAAGTATATGGAGTGTACCGTAGGTGCCACGTGGGTTGCGTTTACTGAGGCCTTCTGGGCCAAGTATTCCCCTCCTTCTGCTCGGGAAAGGTTAGGCAAACAGTTTGTTGAGTTGCGTCAGGATGTTACTCCTTTGGCTCCGTTTGAGATGAGGTTCACTAGTTTGTCAAGATTTGCTCCAGAATTGGTGGTAACAGAGGAGCGTCGTTGTTATGAGGTTGAGAGGCGGTTGCGTAATGATATTCGGGAGAAGGTGGTTAGATCTAAGTGGAAGAATTATTTTGATCTAGTTGAGGCGGCGACCCATACAGAGGCAGTGGTTAGCAGTGTTGGTCGAGTCAGGGAGGAGGCCATTTCGGTAACTCCTACAGTTCATAAGTACACTGGACTTAGCAAGAGGTGGAGGCGAGCGCATGCTCACTCTTAGATTTGATTTTATCAGGGGTTTCGAGTTTGTCCGTTGGGGGATCCAGTGAGGTTCAGGCTCCAAATCGGGTTCAGAGTTGGGAGGCCGTTGTTTGTTTTAATTGTGGTCAGAGGGGCCATGTTGGACGTTTTTGCCCTTTACGTGTAGATCTTTCCGGTGTTTCAGAATCTAGTCAGACTTTGTCCCATCAGTCCAGTCGGGGGTGTTATCGGTATCAGGACCAGAGAGGCCAGGCTTTGAGAGCTTCGCGAGGATCGACTTTTCAACCAGCACAGTAGTACCACCCTTTAGGAGGGGACTTTTGTTTTAGAGATCGATGTTGTTAGCTGTGAAGCTTTTGTTATTGGTCAGTGTGCTGTAGGGTGCTAGGGCACCATGGTTATGTGTTGTATATGTATATGCATTGTTGTTTGTAGACCCTTATGTGTTGGCCATGCAATGAGCCTTGAATACTCTTTTTGTATGTGTACTGAAAGGTTGTTAAGGATATTGATGATCCTAGTGTGGTTGTATAATGAATGTTAAACTTTGTGTTGGTCGTGCGATGACCTTTAAATTCTTAATTAGTTTGGAACTTGTTTGTGGAAAATGAGAGATTCGCGGAAAATCTTTGTGACTAGCGTACTATTGGAATGAGGGCCAAAAGTTTAAGCTTTTTATTTTGGTAAGTTTGAGGAAACGTGAGACCTTAGAGTCTAGTGAAGATTGGTGGAAGTGATGTGGGAACGTCTAAGGGATTGTGAGATCCATATCTTGGTATAATGAGAAGAGTACTAGTGTGTGTCGCTTAGTGCGTTGAGTTGTTGATTAGTGAGTTAGTTGTGGTCTTGTCAACCGTAAGTGGGGTCACTATCATGCCTTGGTCAGTTATGAGTATGGGACGTTATCAGATTGCGGGTAGAGAGTTGAGTGAGAAAAGAATTTCATGAGTAGATGCTTGAAGTATTATTAGTGTGGCAAACGGTTTGTGTTCTCAAGTGATGAGTGTACCATTGGAGAGATTTGTCATGGGTGCCCGGGATCGTGTGATCGCCTTTGACCTATTCGGTCTCGAGTTGAATGTAAGAGTGTGTTTGCCATCCTGGTGTATGAGTAGAATTTCTATGGGAACAATAGTGGAGTAGTCTGTTTTAGGGAGGCCAAAAAGACCCTGAAAGTATGTAGAATGGTGTTTGAAAACCTGTCCCTAGGTGAATGGAGTGGGAGTGGAAAAGTCTCGAGTGATTAGCTAAGTTGATTGGCATCAAGGTGAGGGACACATTGTCACTTTAGAATGGTTTAGATGTGGAGTGTAAGGTTGAACCTTTGGGAAAATTAGCATAGAATGAGCTAGAAGGCGGTGTTGTACCGTGCATTGTGTTTGAGCCTTGCTTGTGCGGGTAGTAGTCGGTGTGCACTTCCCGATGCGAGTTTTGAAACCCGAGAGTCGGGGTAAAGTGTTAGCGCCTTGGTTGGGAACGTTTGTAAGTCCTTTGGTATCGATGGTCTTCTTGGTTAGTGTTGTGTGGGTATGAAACCTTCGAAGTTTGGAAAGTTATGCATGTTGCATAGTTCTTTTGGCACCGTGCTTGTTTACTAACTTTTGTTGTCATGGAAATGTAATTTTTGCATTGTAAAAATCGTTGCAAGTGTGATGAATGTGATTGGGTGATGGTCGGGATTCACCGGTTATATATTGAGAAGATAAAATGAGGGGTGGTTTCCAACTTTTGAAAACTTTCATGACAATTCTATTTTAATTAAAACCCTTGGGGTGAGATTTTAAGACTTGTTTTGGGAAAATGTTTACAAATAATGAGTTTTACTCTATATTTATTACATGAAATTTCGTTGGAAAACGGTATGAATTTAAATGAATTTTGATAAAAACGTATAAATGAGGAAATGAGTTTTCATTCAAGATGATGTAAGCAATTTTGTTGAAACTAGTTTATGTGTCCTTTCGCTATCTTCTGTGGATGATAAACCACATAGTAAACATAATGACATTGGTTGAACGAAATGGTGTGATTGTGGTAATCTGTGTTGATAATAGTGTGGAAATGTTAATGAATATTGCGAAAATGATATGCTATGTTGGTTGTGGCATCGCCGTGTGGGTGATGGGCGTTATTGGGTGACGGTAGAGGTTCACTGGTTGTTATGTAAGAATGGTACTGGAAAAGAAATGAAATTTGGGTTTTACTTGTAAGGCAGAAAATGTATTTTGGCTAATGATCGGTGTGAGTTTTGGAACACCCTTGAGAAAATGTTTTATATGTAAAAGAAACAATTTTTACCAAGAATTGGGAAAAAGATGAAATTTTCTTTTGAGAATGAATTATTAATTATCATACCCTTATGATTGGGATGCTACAACCGCTTTAATGGTATTGCTAAATCTTGAATTTTGTATATTCGGTTATGTGAATGGTTGGGCGTTGTAAGAACTTGTTAGGTTGGAGTCTCGTCTTGAGCCGAGTTTTGTTGTAACCTTTTTCCTTTAACAAGGTAACCAAGGATCTTGTGGTGAAAATCTAGTCCCCATCTTGTTGGAGTGCGAAGTGTGGAGAGTGTTTGGGTTAGTGGTAGTGGATACCCAAGGCATGCGTGGGGCTGTCGCGGTTGTTTGTTGTTCTAGTCTCATAGACCCAGTTAGTGGTGTGAATCGAGGGGAAGTCTCTGACCCTTTCCTTGTGCTCTTGACTAATTCGGTATCCTTGGCATTCCTAGAGTCGGGGTGATATTCCAATTTTGGTTGTGACTGGAAGTTGGTGTTGTGTTTCCTTGGTTAGTTGGGAGGTTTTCCTTTGCACCGTTTGAGGCCTTGTATGGCCGACCTTGTAGGACACTAGTTTGTTGGGCTGAGGTGGGCGATGCACCTTTGTTGGGCCCGAAAATCGTGAGGGAGACAACCGGGAAAGTTGCTCTCATCAGAAAGAGGTTAGCTACGACCCCAAACCCGGCAGAAATGTTATGCCGATAAGAGTAGATGACCTTTATCTTTTGAAGTAAGTGATCACGTGTTCCTTAAGATCTCACCTAGGCGAGCTTTGATGAGGTCCGGTAAGAGTGGTAAGTTGTCTCCGAGGTTTCATTTCATTTCTAGCTTGAATGTTTGTGTTTTGATGGAATGGTGAGGAAGAATATAACCTATGATTAGTTGAGCTTTGATGTGGTGACTTGGATATATTGTTAAAATGATGGTTGTTGCTAGAACACTTTGATTTAATGGTTTGTTTAAATTTCGGGGACGAAACTTCCTAAGGTGGGCAGGTTGTAGCACTTGCACCCTTTTTAAGACTTTTAGGAAGTGTATTTGAATCATTATTATGTTTTGAAAACCTTTGGTGTTGTTATGGGTTGGTTTTGGAGGAGTATAATCCGAATTAAACTTGTTGGGTTTGGTTGTTCACGCTTATTCTTGTCAAAAGTTCCTTGGAGACTTAGAAATTCCATTCTAGGGTCGACACCAGCCTTCCTAGGGTCGACCCTTACCTGTTGGTGAAGTTCTGGAGGAGTTGCTGGAAAATAGGGTAGACACCAGACTGGGAGAGGGTCGACCCTCTTCTGTCTGTGTATTGGTTGCTGGAACATAGGGTAGACACCAGTCTGGGGTAGGGTCGACACCAGCAGTGCAGTCAAGCTTAGTTTTCCCAGATTTTCCTCTTTGGTGTCGACACCACTGTTGTAGGGGTCGACCCCTGTAGAGTTTTTTTTTTCAGATTTTAGTCCGACTTTTGGCCCTACTTTTTGGGGGTTTTGACTTGATATTTTGGGTTGACTTTGGGGCTTATTTCTAATTTTACCTAGTCCTATAAATAGGCCCTCACTTGACCCTTTTCTTTATTTTTCTTTCTCTCTTTTCTCCCTCTAAACCGTGGGTCTCTCCCTCTCTCTCCAAAACCACTTTTTGCTCGAAAGTCTTTAGATCTACTCTCTTGGAAGCATCTTCTTGCCTTACTCCTTTGAGAAAGATTGTTGATCTCGTCAAGAGCTTCGTTTTGATCCAAGTAGAAGTTGGTTTCGATAACTTTGGGGTTTCAACCATTTTGCTCATCTTCTCTTCCAAGCTTGAGGTAGGGACACTTTTACCTTAGTATTTCTTTATTTTGAAGGGATTTCATGGTATGGTTGTGATTTGTAATTAATTGGAGAGTATTGTTGGATCAATTTCATGTTTTACATAAATAAACCATTTACTTGACTTTTGCTTGAGATTTCTTTACTCCCTCTTTTCAAAGCATGTATATAAAAGTTATTACAAGCCATATCTATAATAGAGGAGAAAAACCCCCAAATTTGGTAAAAACCCTTGATTCTTCACTTGAGTTAAAAACACCACATTGAATGGGGAATTTCCTTGATTCATGAAATATTGTGAAATAAAACAGATGAAGGATTTGGATGCTGATATAGTAAATGAATTGTGGCTTGAATGTTATTTGTTTTCTTTGAATCTTGTGTTGTGTTTAACTCTTGGGTAATGTTGGATGGGTGTTGATGGAATAAAATATGAATGAATTGTTAATTGTGCATGAGTTCGGGTAAGAGTCGGTTTTCCAAGTGTGGTGTTGTGTTGGTACCCGCGCGGGGAGTTTAAAAAGGTGCCCAAATGCCCTGTCTAGGCTTATCGCTGGACGAATGTGGGAAAAATGTTTTTGGGTGTCCACACAGTCCTGCCGTATGATAGCCGGCAGAAGTGGAAAACCGGATGGTTTTCTTTGGGTGCCCACTTCCTGTCGTATGATAGCCGGCAAATGTGGGAGTTGATTTTAAAAACAAAAGTAAAGGGTGTTTGAAATTGGACTCTTACAGGTGGACTCATGGTTTACATTCTATGGTTGTGAATGGTTGATTGTTGTGTTTGATGACATGAATAGGCACTGTGATTATTTGGTTGTCAAGGATTTGTATGTTTGTTAAGGATTACATGTAAAGAAAAATTTCCATGAAATGTTTGGTCGCGAAGATACTATAATCTTATTCAAAGAATTAAATACTTGGTTAAATGTGTTCCTACTGGGCATATAGCTCAACCCTACCTTATTTTTTTTTTTCAGGAAATGATGGAATTCCACCTCCTTGAAGGATAGGTCCGACAATAGCCCCTTTTGAGAAATTGGTCCATGTGTATTGTGTTATTTCGAATTAAGATTTTTGTAACAAGACTATTTATGTATTCTATTGTAATTGTATGCCCTAGAGGCTTATATTTTGTAAGGCCAACTAGTTCGTTGAATAGGAATACGACTTCTAAACATTATGGGAATGTATATGGTGAATTGTAACGTTTTATCTCTTAGTTTAATGAGAAGGTGGACTGTTTGGGTATATTGTTGAATTTGTTTGGGCATAGTCTGGTGTGAAAATTTCGGGGCGTTACATCAAGAGCTATACGGATGATAATCTTTATTTTCTTTTTTTTGTAAATTTTTTTCAATGGATGATTTAATTGAAAATTAATGAATGTGATGTTTTGTTGTTGAAGACTGAATGTGATGAGTGATGAAGAATTGTAGATAGAGAATGGGAGAAGAAAGTGAAATTCTCTTTCAAATACAAAAAATAAAAAATAAAAAAATAAAAAATTCAAATTTCAAGTTTTGGGAGAGAATTTGAAAAGAGGTAACCATTTCGTTTTCAGTTTTCAGTTAATATTTACAAAAATTTTAAAAATTTCCATAAAAACTTGTTTGACAATTTTTTTGGTTTATAAATAGTTGTTTCAGTTTTTAAATTTGAGGAAAAAATGTAAACTCAAAAAATGAGGTTATGTTGGTTTTTAAACAAAAATTTAAAATTTTGACTAATAATTTTTTTTTTCAATTAATTTTTTTTAAATAATTTTTTTTTTCAATTATAATGTGTATGATCCTATTGTCATAAATAATAAAAAATAAATATGAATATTTTAGGCCTGAAAAAACATATTTTTTAGTTTATGTTTTTGAAATTTTTAAAACATTTTGTTTAAATCAAACACGTTTGTAGTTTATGTTTTTCTAAAAATAAACAAAAACCAATTTATAAAATTTTTGTAAACAAACCAAAAACGTAAACGTTACCAAATGTTGCCAAAGAAAGCAACTTTCAATGTTAAAGTTTTATTTTTGGAATAGAGTGTTAATGTCTGTTAACGTTGTTTGAACTAGTCAAACGTTTGTGAACGTGGCATACTCTCTGACATTATACTTGCGTGGCACTCTTATATTGGAATGGAGCACCACCTGATAGTGGTGAGGTGATGCTCCTGGAGCAACTAATAATTTCTCAAGAGCCAGTGGCTTGACCTTATATTGGTTGGATGACTTGGAAATATTTCTCTCCTTCATCCCACCAACCCAAGGTTGGTTTGTCTCCCATTTCTCTAACTCTTTCAGTCTCAAAATGTTCCATTCACTCTTACTTTCTATAGCGACCCCGGTCTTTTCCCTTTAGATTATTGTATCCGGACTTAGGTTCCGTGGATCCTGTCATTATATATTGGTTGTTGTTGTCCTTTAATCTCTTTGTATTTGAGTTATAGGATGTGTTGGGCGGGTCTGTTACAGGTCGGTTGAGTTTAGATGCCAAAACTAGTTGCCCAGATTTTGACCTGTCCGCTCGAGCGGGGAGTTTGACGGTCGAGCGGGGATCCTTTTGTTGCTTGTACGCTCGAGCGGGAATTTTGGCGCTCGAGCGGGATTATCACCCATCCAGTATTTCCTGTGCAGTGTGGGACGCTCGAGCGTGGGATTGGACGCTCGAGCGGAAGTGTGTGAGTGCCGCTCGAGCGGGGAGTTAGACGCCCGAGCGGGGACCTGGTACTGCAAAAGTACTGGAAGTGCGTATTCGACGCTCGAGCTGGAGTTTGGACTCTCTAGCAGGAATCTGTGAGTGACGCTCGAGCGGGGGTTTCCACGCTCGAGCGGGGAGTCGACTACATCAGTCCGAGATTTCACTTTTTGGATCACTTTTTGACCTACTTTGTCTCTCTTAACTTTTAAAAACCGCCCCTTGAGAGTTTCTCTCTCTACTCTTACCTTCTCTCTAAGATTTGATCTATTCCCAGTAGTCTTCTACCCTAGTTCCTTTGGAAGAAAGGTAGAGCTTCGCGAGGGCTTTCTTTTAATCTGAAAAAGAGAAGATTTGGAGCACTTTGGATTTTGGGTCATCATCTCCATCTTCTCCATTCGGGTTATTCTCTTCGAGGTAGGGATTTCCTACTCCAATGTATAGGTTTTGTTCTAAGTTTTGGTATTTTGATATGTTGGGGGTATGTTGGTAATTTTGGGAAAAACCCTAGTTGTCTTAATAAATTGATTTGTATAATTAATTTAAGGAAAATTGGGGAAATTAGTTAAATTCATGAAATTGAGGAATTTATTGATTAAATGGGGTAGTTGGTTAATTTAAATCACTCGCCTATTTAAATTGTTGATTTATTTATTTCCAGTCTAGAAATAACTGTTTTGGGCTATCGATGGAGGATAGTCGTGATTGTTGTAGACATTGCATGTGGATTAGGGATAACTGAAATTAATCATATTGGTTAAGTCATTGTTTTGACTATTGAATTAATACAGAAAATACATGTATTGATTGAGCATGCATTTGCATATTGTGTGGGAGGAGATAGGGGATGTACTCCACGGTTTAGGGGAAGATAGGGGATGGACCTCTAAACCGGATTTTGTTTGGGAGGAGATAGGGGATGGACTCCATTAGCATCACTTTTATGTGTGCTTATTGATATTGAAGTGTTTTTACATGTTATTGATACAGCACTAAAATGTGTATCAATCTGGAAGTATGAAGTGTTTTTGATATGAGCCTGAGTCTCATTTGTGTAGTCGTTATTGGAATTATTGTGAATATGATATATAGTTCACTGTTGTAAGTTTGGCCAGGTTCTGAGCCATGTTGAATAATTAATGGAAAGTGGAACTGATAATTTGTGGTATCCATCTATTGAATGCTAATGCTTTATTCAATACTTATATATGGTTTAGTATATTTCTACTGGGCTGTGGCTCACCCTATATGGGAACATCATTTTCAGGTCCAGGTGATAAGCTACCTCCAAGGACTTAGCTTGGAAGGATTTGGATATTGAAGATTTCCTTTTGTTATTGTTTGTTTTATTTGACAGTACATGTAAACATTCAAGCCTAAGGCTTTATTTGTATTTGAGTTAGAACTCATATTTTTGTGTCCAAGTGTTGGCTTGGAAAGATGTAAGCCCGTAGGGCATTTAATTTGATGTTACATGTAATGCTTTTAGTTAGTAATACTCTGATGAATGAGATAATGAATTGTTTCCTTTTAATATTGCATGTCAATGATATATATATATAATGGGTTTAATTTTGAGGGCGTTACAACTTGGTATCAGAGCCGACTCTCCAGAGTACCGAGTGTGGGCCCCTCGCGTCTCTCGGTGTATGTGGGCGAGCTTGCGAGCTGGCAGGCTACTGCACGGGGACGTGCAGCCTTATGGGGGGTGGATTGTAAGGCCCCGGTGTCCCACATCGGGAATGGAGGGGGAGTTCCTGGGCTATAAAAGTAAAAACCTAAACCCTTATATAGCATCGAGACCTTTTCCCTAGTGGTGAAATCCCTATTAGAACTCCCCAGTTAAGCGTGCTTAGGCTGGAGTAGTTTTGGGATGGGTGACCCACTGGGAAGAACAAATTCATGCAAGCGTGGCCCAAAGCGGACAATATCGATGACATGTGAAGGGTCGTCCCGGGTGGTGAGATCCTTATTAGAACTCCCCAGTTAAGCGTGCTTAGGCTGGAGTAGTTCTGGGATGGGTGACCCACTGGGAAGAACAAATCCGTGCGGGCGTGGCCCAAAGCGGACAATATCGATGATATATAAAGGGTTGGGGCGTTACACTTTCTAATAGCAACTCCAATTTTTTCTACACTTGTGACCAACCCTGAAGACTTGCTTTGGGATCACTATATTTAACGCGTAAAATATATTGGGCAAATTATTTGGACCACTAGTCTTTGTATTTTGATTTCTATATTATTTTGGTCTATGTAAATTTTTTAATAATAAATATGATTATCAATTTTTTCATGAAATGAATCGTGATTCATAAGACTCACTTTTAATGTAATATCCTAACAAATATATTTTTCAAACTTTGAGACAATAAAAAATGATGAATCTTAAACCTATGCTTTTGTTCAATGGACTCAATTTTAATTTGAAGTTGTGATTTTGTCTCAATTTAATCCAATTAATTTTAACTTTTAGTTCTTTTTGATAAAAAATTGGCACATGAGTGGCATGTGTCATGGTTTTATAGGCAAAAAATTATAAACTTGTTCAATTCAATGAGTTAACCTCAACTAATTCAGTAACATTTTTTCTTTCAAGAACCCTAATAAGTGTTATTAACTAAACCATATTAACACAAAATTTAAAATTAAGAATTCGAAATTGAAATTACTCAGACTAAAAATGACACAAGTAACAAAACATGAAGACTACCCATCTAATTTCCTATTGGTTAATGGAAAACCATTTCTAATAGCTTTGGGACCACCGGAATTAAAGACAGAGACTTACTGTTGTGAACTTGGAAGCCAGGATGGCTGATGATGGAAAAAATTACATAGTTACCGTGCTTGACCACCACCACTATAGAAAGACTTAGCAGTGTATAAGAATGAGTATTCCTTCTCCATCAACAAACTACTATCCTTCTTATACTCTCTTTTTCATATCTCTCTGAAGCCTCCTACCTATAAGAAAACAAAATGAGTTGGCTTATGTTTCTTCATCAATTTCTTCTACTATTTCTCTTGTCTTCTTTTTCTTCTTCTAGTTCTGCACACCATACCTGCCTTGAGGACCAGAGATTTTCACTTCTCTAATTTAAAACAACATTTACCATAACTACTAATGCCTTTTTTCTTTGCAAATCTGATTCTCATCCTAAAATGGTGTTCTGTAATGAGAGAAGTGATTGCTGCTCGTGGGAGGGGGTCATGTGCGACTGGTCGAATGGTTATGTGATTGGACTTGACCTCAATTGCAGCCACCTTCAAGGCACCATCCAACCCAACAGCACCCTCTTCCACCTTCGTCACCTCCAAACCCTCAATCTTGCCTTTAATGACTTCAATTTCTCTAGAATTTCACCTAATTTTGGCTCGTTTGCAAGTTTGACGCATCTCAACCTCTCTTACTCTAATTTCACAGGCCGAATTCCTTCAAAAATCTGCCATCTGTCCAAATTAGTTTCCCTTGACCTCTCTTACTTTGATTCTTATAATTTTTATAATAATCATTTATATGTAGGGAGACTTGAACAACACACTTTCAATATGTTGCTTTGAAATCTAACCCAATTAAGAAAACTACACCTTGATTGATTGAATATCTCTTCACCTTTACCTCATGCTTTGCTAAATCTATTTTCTTTGACATCTCTCAATCTTGTTGATTGTTAACTACATGGGAAATTCTCGGAGAACATTTTTCACTTTCCAAACCTACAAAAGCTCAACTTACAGTTTAATTGGGAACTCACAGGTAAACTTCCATACTTCAATGTCACTAGTTCCCTTCAGTTTCTTGTTCTCTCCGACTTTAGTTTTTCTGGCCAATTGCCTGAATCAATCAGCAATCCTAAAGCCTTGAATAGTTTGTACCTCTTCAATTGCAACCTTTCGGCGTCCATTCTAGCTTCTCTTTGGAACCTTACACAAATCACCAATTTAGACTTCAGGTATAATAGTTTCAGCGGTCAAATCCCTTCATGAATTTTAAACCTTGCAAAGCTTAATGACTTGTATCTTTCAAGAAACAATTTGAACGGACAAATACCGGATTCCCTTGGCAACATGAGCCAACTTACTAGCTTGTATCTTTCTGGAAACAATTTGAACGGTCAAATACCGGATTCCCTTGGCAACATGAGCCAACTAACTTCTCTCTATTTGCGTTATAATTCACTCAATGGGACAATACCGTCTCCATTGTTTGCTCTGCCTTCACTGGTTGGTATAGGATTGAGTAACAATAAGCTACAGGGACCAATTCTAGGATTAGTTTATGAACTCCAGAACCTAACATACTTGCTGCTTTCATCAAATAACTTAAGTGGTGTAGTGGATCTAGATAAGCTTCTAAAGGTTAAAAATCTGATCTATCTTGATCTCTCATATAATGGTCTCTCTTTGAGTATCAACAACAGTGTCAACTCTACCTTGACCAACTTTCACACTATAGTATTAGCTTCTTGCAACTTGAGCAAATTCCCAAACTTCTTGAGAGAACAAGCCAATTTGTATTCACTAGACCTTTCAAACAACAAAATGGTTGTTCAATGTGAGGAAAGATTCATTGCAAAATTTAAATCTTTCTCATAATTTCCTTACAAGTTTAGAGCATCTTCCATGGTAGAATCTACACTATATTGACTTGCACTCCAACTTACTCCAAGAACCACTCCCTATTCCACCTAACACCACAATTGTTTTCTCTATCTCAAACAATAAATGAAGTAGGGAAATCCCTTCATTAATTTGCAGTTTGAGTTCACTTCAAGTTCTTAGTCTGTCTAATAACAATTTGAGTGGCTTGATTCCATAATGTTTGGGAAACTTGAGCAACAGTCTCTCGGTGCTGAATTTAGGGATCAATAGCTTTTCTGGCACCTTTACTGCAACATTTACCAAAGGCAATTCACTAAGGAATCTTAACTTGAATGGCAACCAAATTGAAGGAAAAGTTCCGCGATCTTTACTCAATTGTGAATACTTAGAAGTTCTAGATCTTAGGGAAAACAACATAAACAATACATTCCCCTACTGGTTGGAAACTCTTACAAAATTACAGGTTCTTGTCTTGAGGTTTAATAGGTTTCATGGTCACATAGGCACCTCCAAGACCAAAGGCAAACATCCTTTTCCTAAGTTGAGAATTATTGACATATCTTGCAATGAGTTCACTGGCCTTTTGCCAACAAATTATATCAAACAATTTGGTGCTATGATGAATGTCGATGAACATGAAATGAAATTGAAATACATGGGTGACAACTATTATCAAGATTCTGTGGTGGTGATGATTAAAGGATATGAGATTGAATTATCAACAATCTTAACAGTCTTATCAATCATTGATTTTTCAAGAAATAAATTCCAAGGAGAGATTCCGAAATCCATTGGGAGGCTTAATTCACTTCGGGGTCTTCACTTATCCCATAACAACCTCGAAGGCTGCATTCCAACTTCACTTGGAAATTTGAAAAACCTTGAATCATTGGATCTTTCCTCAAACAAGTTTGGTGGGGAGATTCCTCAGCAATTGAAAAGTTTGACGTTTCTTGAGGTACTAAACCTTTCAGACCACCAACTAGTAGGACTAATTCCTCAAGGGAGCTAGTTTAATACATTTGGAATTGATTCATATGGTGGGAACTTAGCCTTATATGGATTGCCTTTATCAAATAAATGTAAGGAACTACTGTCACTACCACCTCCACCAACACTCCAACAAGATGAGAATTCAGGCAAGTCAAGCGGATTTAACTGGCAAGTTGTAGTGTTGGGGTATGGATTCGGATTTTTATTTGGAATGATTATGGGATATCTTGTGTTTGTGACTCGAAGACCATAATGGCTTAAGAAAATTGTTGAAGGAAAACATCATAAGAAGGTGAAAATGTCTAAGAAGGGTGCCCACTGATGTAGTGAAAGAAGAAATCAACAAAGACAAATGGCGTTATCCGATAATTGGAATTTATCTTTGCAGCATTACTTTGTTGAATTATCTTTTATGGTTTCTACTTATATGCTATATTTGAGTTAATCATGTTCTTATTTCAAAACTAGGTCTGTTCCATTAAGTAGCACAATAAAGCAATGGTATCCACTTGAAGGGGTGTTTCACCTAGCTACTACATTTGAGTGGGTGAGCATCTGGATAACAGCCATACAGGACCACTTCAAAAGCTTTACCCTTGCTGCTCTCTTGATTTCTAAAGCTTTGTTAAGTCGTTTAGTTTTCTTAAAGCATTGAGTTAAATAAGATTTTCATGTCATGACTCGTTCTTTTTTTTTTTTTTTTTTCTCGCATCGTTTAGCAACCTTTTGGAGATTTTCACTTTTGTATGTAGTTGCTTTTAAATTGGATTTCAGTCACAGAAGACTAGGCCTTGCCAAGTTTTTAACTCTGAAATGCAATCTTACAAGTTACAACTCAAACCATTCCCTTTGTTGCATTCTCAATCATTTTGAGTAATAGAAATGTTGGCTACTAGATAGAGAATTCACATTGAAAATAATGTTATATGTTAATCTTTGAGCAGTGCTTTTACTCGTTGCTATTGTAGTCTATTCTTTTCTTTTTTCAATCTTCAATGGCGATTAGGGGATCAAACTGGAGATATTTACTAGCACTTGTTCTATAGATGTGGGAATTTTGTGATTAATTGTAGTATGAAAATGGTGATATGGAGAGTATTGATTGAAAAGGTCACTCATATTATTTTTTTATGAAATTTTACTGGTGTAAGTGTTGTCATGAATAAGAACATATTAGATATTTTAAAAATTCGAGTTGTTGAGTTTATGCCAGGTTGTTTGATAAGTAAAAATATTGGCTTAGCAAATTCAAGTTTGAGTTTGGTATGTGTATCATTAAAAATATTAGTTACTCCATCAATGAGATAAAAGGATTTGTGTAGTTTTATTGGCTGGCCACAAGCTCGCACATCCAATGAAGATACTAATCTCCACATTTAAGAATTGTTTTGGGATCCTGCAACCCAAAACCCTGGTGGCAATAATTAGGGAGCTTGGGTAGCAGGTTATGTAGTTTAGGGACCAATGAAGAAGTAAATGTTACACACGAGACCATAGGATTTACATGCCTAAGGTTATATAGTTATCTTTTATGATTTGGCTTTGAAAAGGTGAAAGAAAGGTTCTAGACTTTCAAGCATTTGAAAGAGCTAGAAAAGACTTGGATTTAAAGGGGTGATACGCTGTTAAAATTTTATAATTGTGGCAAGAATTTTTTAAACAAAATTTTGGGATCCCAGTTTGTGTTCTGGTGGATGATGATTGGAATGACATGCGTTAATGCCTTCTTTCACTTGTGGGGGTCGCATTATGGTTAGCATTTGGATTTTGTCATGTTTTTCATGTGGCTTTGTTCTAGGAATCTTCATTAAATACTTTTATGACAATTTTTTTTTTTTGGTTGAAGTTGAAGTGGTGGAAATGAGCATAGGTTTGGTTGTCTCCACTATGTTTTTTAAATACTAAATAATACTAGGCGATACTCTAGTGCTATCAATATTTAAATGTTGGTCTAGCTTGTTTGAAAGGTGGTTGATAAAATAATTGTCATCCTTGAAGGTTGGATGATAAAAAAAATTCAGCTCAAATTTGTTATTAATTGGAGCATAGCCCAAGTTCAATTTATTGAGCTCGAGGCTTCCTTGGACACACAAAATTAGGTTAGAGGTCGGGCTTGAGGGCCTCAGGCAACTCTTAAAACAACTTGGATAACTCACTCTTCAATCTTACTGCACCCGCTCACGTTGCACCTCTAGTTACAAATTACAAGCTACCTTAATTTAAACCAAAATCCTAATTGAATTGCTAAAAGTTCATTCAAAAAAATTGGCCATACAAATCAATCAATTTTCATTGCAAATGTAACAAGATTTTATTTCCAAGTGTTAAATTGTTTTGTTTCCCAAGGCTGTGTTTGGATCATGGATTTGGCTCGGGATTTGAAAATGAAAAGGAGAGAAGTGAGTGAAATGTAAATAAAATATAATTTATATTTTCTTCTTCATTTCTTTTTCCAAGACTACAAATGTGCTATGACTATGTAATAACATGTTAATGCCTTGTCACATAACTGCTTTTTGTCATTGTTGTTTTAGTAAATATATGCTTTGACAGTCATGAAGTCTTTGTTAGAGTAGTAAATTACAAGCTTTTGAATGGAAATTGTCATCTAATGTAAATGGAAATGAGTTGTCAATTGAAGATAGTTTCAAGCTTCACTAATCTGTTAGTGTTCTGAAGAATCACCAGTTGTGTTATAGAAAAAAGAGGATTCTTGACATTTTTTTCTCTCCTTCTGGGAAACCATTCGATCTTTAGTTCCTTTCTCAAAAAAGAATTTGATTTGTACATGTAAGAAATAGGCTGATTCAGCCTTTTTTTGTTCAATTTCTCATGAAGTAAAATTCTTATCAGTAGGAGTCAAGGGATTGGCCCCTTGCCCTCAAATTTCCATTTAAAGGTAGATGTCGATGTCAATCCTCGAGTGCAAGTAACTTGTTGTTTCTTGGGAAATGTCATTGAGAGTTCAAAAAATAATAAATGTATAGTGATACCACGTGTTGATGATAACATGGTATAATTGTTACATTGATTTTTTTTTTCCTCTCTTGTTTGTGATTGTCATAATTGGAAAATGTGTGACAAGAAGAAGATATAACACATTAACAGACCTTATCCAATATGTAGAGATAAGGTTGTTTTATGATGGTTCACTCAAAATTAAGATTGTGGAGGAATTCTTTGATTGTTCAGCTTTCAAATTAGCTTTTCTCTGAATGGGAGGACATGGTTGATAATAGGAAGAGAAAAGAGATGAAACAAGGCATATGAGGGGTGAAATAAAAACTAGGCCATGAGTTGAATCTAACGACGCAAAAATGAGGTGAAACAAAGTCATGACGAGGGAGATACAAGAACTTGAATATGTGGATTTAAATATGAAAATTTTGCCCAAAGAGAGAAAAATCCTATTTTTGGCCAACTTTCGGAGCTTTGACGGTAAGTAAAAAGTTGTGGAACAAGGCGTATGAATAGTGGAATGAAAACTATGTCATGAGGTGAATCCAACGACACAAAAAATGAGGCAAAACGGAGTTATGATGACAGAGATACAAGTGTTTGAACATGTGAGTTTGAATCTGAAATTCTGCCCATATTTTAGTTAGTTTAATATGACGGAGATGGACGGAGGGGCCAGATTGAAACACGGATGAAACTCTAGAGTTTAATTTGT
Source organism: Camellia japonica (assembly GCA_030407325.1). Lineage (NCBI taxonomy): Eukaryota > Viridiplantae > Streptophyta > Magnoliopsida > Ericales > Theaceae > Camellia > Camellia japonica. Next base: position 126,035,798 of record JAPPVO010000031.1, read on the forward strand.
CAAAATTGAAATTCTGGAGTTTAAATTGAAAAACATATGAAATTGTAGGATTTTTTTTTTGGTTGTAATTAACCCTTAATATATTTATTGAAGGGTTTAATTGTATCATTTTATAGTTTAGGTAGTATTATACTTTGTGATAGTTTTAGAGGGGGGAGGTAAAGTGAGACTTTATGCTAGTTTCAGTGGAGAAGAGTAAATTGATACCTCATGATAGCTTTAGGAATGTCAAATAATATAGGGGGTGTGAGACATTTTTGTATAGTGGAATACAGACCTACAATGACGTAGAATTGCAGAAGAATCACGACTTCAATGAGAGAAAAGTATGTTTTGAATCCTTTGACAATTACCTCTACATATTTTAATTTTTCTATCAACAAAATAAAGATAAAGAGACATAAAGAGAAAGGTAGAAAAAAAATTGTGATGGATCTAAATGAGTGTCAGTAGATCTAAAATTTTATTGCCGCAACAATGGTGATGGACAATCACGAGACAGAGTTTGCATAGTGTTGAATTGTTATGAGATAGAGTTTATATGGTGATGGACAATTGTTATGGATATTCAATTATTTATTTATGACAATAAAAAATATATATATATTTTTAAATTTGAAAAACTAATACTATGTTTGATTTAAATTGCAAAAGTTATTTTTGAAATTTCAATACATTTTTTTTTATGTTTTAAGTGAATTTTATTAATATTTTAATTAAAAATTTTAATTTTTAAATTCAGTTCATCTAGATATAATTAAAAAGTAAAATATTTATAAAAAAATATATAAATACAAAAAAATAACAAAATAAATGATTTTTTTTATATTTTTATATTTGGTGTAATTTTAATTTTTTTAATAAAATTTATACTTTTAAATGTATCTAAATTTTGTACTTTTTTCCCCCTCAAATTGAGTTATAAAACTCCAATAAAATAAAAATTATAAAAAATAAATAATATTTAAAAAATATTAATTTAACAAGCATAACATATCTTTCACATCTAATAAATAAAAAATAAAAAAAAATTAGGAACAAATTGTTTCACGAAATTTTACCATAATTGGAAATTCCCTCTCAAATTTTAGGACCCTCAAAATTTTGCCCCTAATCCCTCCTACGTTTCTCGGGTCTCTTTCTCTTTCTCTCTCCCACACAACTACTTGCTCTCATTCCTCCTCCCTCACGGACGATTTTGTTGCTCCCATTCCACCCTTGTAGCGCCTGAAATTCAAAGTTGACACAGCCGATTCATGAACTTGGACTATTTCATTCTTACCAGGTAAGTTGATTTCTCTTTCTCTCTCTGGATCTTGTTCTCTGTTATTGACTCATTGTGATCTAATATATGACGCCGATCTTTTATGATCATTTTGCATGATTTCTATAGTATTAATCGTTTCACATGATTTTGATTGTATCGATCTATATGATATCTGCCCGTTATAGATGTTTTGAATAAAGTCGCCGAAGTAGGCGTTTCGCATAAGTGCGTCCTATATGGACGATTTGTACCAAGTCGTCCCAAGTGGACATTTCGCATAAGTCGTCCAATAAGGACGTTTTGTACAATGTCGTCCTATATGGGCGTTTTGCATGAAGTCGTCCTAGGTGGGTGTTTTGTATGAAGCCGCCCAATGAGGGCGTTCCGAATGTTTCGTTCCGCCGTGAACGTTCTGTGTGGTATTCCGACAAGTTTTAATACGGCAATTGGGTACTATGAATTGTGGAAAGATTTGATGATCCATATTAGTTATTATATGTTTCCGAAGTATGCGTTAATTATGTCAAGAACGTTATATTGTTTTGTTTAAGTTATGGATCTCATTTATTTAACCTCTTTACATCGAGATTTTCACTAGGTTCCAACTCACTGTATTATTTTTGTATGTAGGTGATCAGGCGTGTGACCAGGCCCAGAACTTCTGCCTAGACTCTATCCTGTCAACCAACCTATGTGTCTCCTATGGAGGTTCCGGATATGTCAAATGGTCAAAGCCATGTGATTAAAGTTTAAGTTTTGTTCATCCTGTATTTAGGGCTGAGTCCCTTTTTGTCTAGTCGGTATATATGATGATGTGATATATATGTATATATAGGAAATAAAAAATAAAATAAAAAAAGTTTAAAATTTTTCTGTCTCATGCAAGTCTACAAGCTCAATGGATATTGTATATTTATTATTTGCTTCCGCTAGCCCTAATAATTTGTTTTCTGATTAAGAGGCCTTCAGTAATCTACCGATTACTGGCCGGTTACGAAACTAAACATATGGGGGCGGGTTTGAGTTGTGACAAATTCTCTCCTTAAAAAAAAAAAATACTAATGTCATAACATTACCATACCCACACACACCAAGGAAAAAATCAAAATGAAATCACAAATAAAGGTAAACAAGTAAACTTCAAACTCAATAAATCAAACAAATACAACATATCAAAATAAAAAGGACAAATTGGTTTAATAAAAAACCCCTAAGACTAAATGAAGCAACATTTCCCCATATGGGATTTATGAGTAATTTTTCTTAAAAAATAAATAAAAAATATTCCAAAAAATTTGAAAAAAATATTTAAAATAAAAAAACAAAAAATATTTAAAATAAAATTTATATATTTAAAATAAAATTTTATATTTTAAAATTTTTTAAATATATAAAAAAATATTTTAAAAAATATAGCTCGCACATTAAAAAAATATTTACCCTAAAAAAATAAAGCAGAATATTTTTTAAATGCTTGATATTAAGATTTTATAAGATAAAGGATATACAATATTTTTAAAGTAGTTAAGGTCCATCAACATTTTCACAGAGAAAATTTGATTCAGAAAAATTTTGCCTGACCCATAGAGGAATTTCAAAATTTCTCTGTGAAATCAGATTAATTTCTTTGTGAAAATTGAAATTTATCCGAGTCGAGGTCAAAATTTCTCTAAATCAAGCAAAATTTCTCTAAGTCGAGCAAAATTTCTCTGAATTGAATTTTCTCCGTGAAAATGTTAAATTTTCTCACGATTACCTCTACGTACTTCAGCCCATCTTTTCCATAATCCCCATGATTTTAATCAAAAGTCAGAGTTAATACAAAAATGTGGCACCACCCACAATTTAGTGCATTTCATCGAACACCTTGTGGGCATCTCTTAAAACCACACAACTACATGGGACAGTGATGGTGCTGATAGAGAATAACAAAGAAGAGTTGTCAAGGTATAACCATGGTGGCCATTTCATCATCGGGGCATTTTGTCGAACACCTTGCCGGTCTTGAAAAGCATCGCTACCCGTCTTTACAAAACTGATGAAGACCATCACTACACTCATAGACACAACCAACCACCTCCATCGAGCACCAAAACAAGAGTGTTTGTTTCCGATTCACATCCACAATTTCTACAAATTGTTTAGAATTCTCATGAAAGTAGCACTTCTCAATCCATCCACATTCTTTCATGGATTAGAATACCTACTAAAAAGTTTCCTCAAATATTGTTGAATTCCCACCAATTGCTTCAAAATTCCAACAAGATGAGGCTTTTGTGGCTTAATATAGTGAGTTTTGTGGTGTTGAAGACTTGGTTACCAAGTGTGAAATTAGGGTTTCTGGAGGTTTTTGTGAAGCTTGGAATTATTGTGTTGGCTGCTACTGTTTTCAAAGAGCAAGATTTGGTTTTGGTTATGCTTCTGGGTCTCTCTGCATTTTTTCTCCATAGCTGAAACTTCAATTACCACACTTTGGCCTGGAAGGTACATGTTTTATACTCCAATTGGGATTTATTTGTTTGTAAAATTTTGCTGGTGCGAGTGTTGTCATGAATAAGAACATATTAGATTTCTATTTTGTGCTAGGAATAAACTCTTTAAGAATTCACGTTGTTTAGTTCATGCCTGGTTGTTTGATAAGTAAAAATATTATTGGCTTGGCAAAATTCATGTTTGATTTCCATGTGTTTGTCAGTAAAAATATTAGTTACTCCATGAAGGAGATCGAAGGCTTTGTGTAGTTTTATTGGCTGGCCACAAGCTCACACATCCAATGAAGATATTAATCTCCACATATAAATGTGGTTTTGGTTTCCTGCAACCCAAAACCGTGGTGGCAATAATTAGTGATGTCACGCCCCACTTTTTATTACTCGAAATCATTACCAAATTCATTACTTTAATTCAAGTTCAGAGATAACATGCGGAAATAAACTCAAATGTTCGTCTAGTAGAATTAACTAAAAATTCTCTCATCCGAATGCAAATTAAATACAACATGAGCATGCTAAATATACTGCCCGTAGGCTTACATCATTAAAGATGAAAGAAGGGGTTTAACCCTTTTAGATTAATGGCATTCCGCCAACACAAAAGAGGCCCCGTGGCCAACAAATATGAAGATCCAAAATCTTGTAGCACATCCTGATTATCACCTGAAAAAGATTCAACAACGTGGGATGAACATATAGTCCAGTAGGGATCTCAACATGCTCCTCAACAATAACAACTTACAGATAGCTATGATCATGAATGCCCAATCTCATACTAGAATAGTAATGTGACAGTTTATACAAAATATACATATGTATGAACTTTTCTCAAAATCAGCCATTTCATTCAACACTGAAACCGATTCACCTTTCTTTTCTTTTCATTACCCCTCTTTCCCAATCTTTCATTTCAATAACAATTCTAGAAAACAGTCCATTACTTTCCCCCATTTTCCGTTCTTACAACCAATTTCCCTTTTTCAAAACATATTCAGAAATACTCAATTCCTTCCCACTTTCCAAAATAACATAAAATATTATTTCTGTCGGTTCCCAACATATTCACATTTATACATGCATGCCTTTAGTAAAAAGGGAAATAACAAATCATCAACATATATATAATCAACAAATAAGGCAACTTGGCCTTTCAAAACCGTAACCATCGTAACTCATAGCATACTCAGATACACTGCCATAACCGTAACTCATAACTGTAAGCTCTACTCTAACTGCCATAAGCACGGTAAGTTAAGGATACACCTTACAATCAAATGACTGGCCACATTCTCCAAACACAAGCTGGAAGGTAATGGTACCTCGTCCACATTCTCCAGGCGCTAGCTGGAAGGTAATGGTACCCCTTATTCTAAGCACGGTATATAACACCAACCATCTCAATATAACAAAACACAACCAACTAGTGTAATACATACACATAAACTATTCAACAATGTTCAACCAACACAAGGGTAATGCATACACAACGATTCAACACAACAATGTCATCCTCCACCGATGACCAAGGACAAAACCTCTAGATGCATGTACTCAGTACATCTATTAAAAGAGACTCAACTCTCAAGCAATCTTAAACCAAACAACGACACTGATACGATAATTAAAGATAAAAACCCCCAAATGTGTGTATTCAACACTCATGATACAATGGTTCAATTCTCATATTTATTTTCCGAGACTCACATAGAGTTAACATTTCATTTTCCATTTTCAAGATCAACTTTCATAATTTTCCAAGCCAAGATATTCCACCATTTATTCCAAAACACTTTTCCTGTTACACAAAACCAATTTCATTCTTTTCATTTTCACAAACCAATTCCACGGATAATAAACTCATAACTCATATTAGTCCACTACATTCATTTCAAAATAATCCCACTACCATAGTTAAACCCTTAACCGTTAACACTTTTACACAACCCATATTAACAATGGTAAATTACAAACATTGCTAAAGCATATTCCATTTTAATTTATCAAATCAAATCAAAATATAATTTAGGGTTTTCTCTTCTTTCAACAATAACATGCTAGATTACTCTCCAATTTTTACCCAAACAACAAACAATGATAATAAACCCATTCTCAAACAACCAACCCTAGGTTCCCTCTCATGATTTTCAAACAAATCCAACAAGGCTATGATTTTTATGCAATACAAACTACCACATGTCTATCTATAGACGGAGTATTGAAAAAGAACAAGGAGAATCCCTACCTCAAATGGAGAACCCAAGGAGAAGAAGAGAGAAACTCGAAAGTGCTCCAAACCCAACCTTTCTCGGATCAAAACGAAGGCCACGCCAAACTCCACCTTTCTTACAAAGAAACTAGGCTAGAAACTCACTAGAGCTAGATGGATTTTTAGAGAGAAGATATGCAGAGAGAGAGAGAGAGAGAGAGAGCAGCCGATCTAGGGTTTTGAAAAGAAAGAGGATAAAAAATGAAGAAGAACGCCCCTGCTGCGAACTGATATGCACGATCCTCACTCGAGCGAAGGAGTGGTCGCTCGAGCGACTAGACACAAAGAAACCTCGCTCGAGTGCAGAAAGCCTCGCTCGAGCGAACAACATGAAGCTTCAGGCCTACAACCTAGAAGCACGCTCGAGCGAAGAAAAGCTCGCTCGAGCGAAGAAGTCCAAAACATACAGCTCGCTCGAGCCAAGAATCACAAGCTTCAGGTCAAAAAGAGACGCAGACGCACGCTCGAGTGCAAGAGTTCTCGCTCGAGCCAAGAGACACAAACTCAAAGCTCGCTCGAGCGAAGACACCAAAAATTGGGCAGCAACACTGTGTTTCCAAACACAACCAACCTGCTACAAACCTGTCCAATACATCCCAAAACTCAAATATAAGAAATCAAGGGATGGAAACAAGATACAGATAATAGCACACAACTCGGAACTCGAGTCTGGGATAGCACAAAGGACGGGGAAAAACCCGAATTGCTATAAGCGAGCTTGGGTAGCATGTCCTGTCGATTTGGGAACAATGTAGAAGTAAACATCACACATAACACCAAAGGATTTACATGCCTAAGGTTGTATAATTATCTTCTTGATTTGGCTTTGAAAAGGTTGAAAGAAAGGATCTAGACTTTGTAGTGTGTGGAAGAGCTAGAATAAACTTGGATTTAAAGGGGTGATAGGCTGTAAAATTTTATGACTGTCATAAGAAGTTTTTAAACAAAATTTTGGGATCCCAGTTTGTGTTTTGGTGGACGATGACTGGAATGACACGCATTAATGCCTTTTGTCACTTGTGGGGGTCGCATTATAGTTAGCAGTTGGATTTTGTCACCATTTTCATGTAGCTTTGTTCTAGAAATCTTAATTACATGCTTTATGACCCAAAAAAAAAAAAAAAAAATTAAGTTGAAGAGGTGGAAATGAGCATAGATTGGGTTGTCTTTGCTAAGATTTTAAAATACTAATTAATTACTTAGTTAATAGTGATACTTTAGTGCTATCAATATAAAATGTTGGTCTAGCTAGTATGAAGGGTGGATGATATAATAATTTGACTTAAATTTGTTGGTAATTTGAGCACAGCCCAAATTAGATGGCAAGCACTTGGTGCTTTGGAAGAGTGGAGAGGCTAACTCCCATAGGTGCTAATCTAACAACTAACAACTGACTTTTGCTAATAAAAAAAAATAAAAATAAAATAAAAAATTTTGAGCATAGCCCAAGTTCAATTTATAAAGCTTGAGCTAGCCTTGAGTACACAAAATTAGGTTAGAGGTCGGGCTTGGGGGGCTCATGCAATTCTCAAAACAACTTGGATAACTCTTCAATCCTAGTGTATCCACTCGAGTTGCACCCCTAGTTACAAATTAAAAGCTGTCTTTATTTAAACCAAAATCTCAAAAAACAAAATGCCGAAAAACTTGGCAATACAAATCAATCAATTTTTATTCCAAATCTAACAAGATTTCATTTCCCAATGTTAAAATTTTTTTCATGTGGTTTTGTTCTAGAATTCTTCATTAAAGAATTTATGACAAAAAAATAATTTTTTTTTTAATTTCAAGAGGTGGAAATGAGCATGGATTGTGTTACTAATTAATTGCTTGGTGATACTTTTGTGCTATCAATATTTAAATGTTGGTCTGGCTTGTTTAAAGGGTGGATGATAAAATATTTGTTGTCTTTGAACGGTGGATGATAAAAAAAAATTCAGCTCAAATTTGTCGGTAATTTGAGCATAACCCAAGTTCAATTTATTAATTACATAGTTGCCATTCTACCTAGTAGGTTATGAGCAAGGAATTGTTCTATTTTATGGGAATTTCACGTTGGCCGTGTGCCTACTGAATAGCGGCGGTTAAATAAATACATGGCTTAAAAAATAAGGAAATAGTTGAGAAATTATATAATATTATTTGATGGGCACATGGACACATGGTATTCTGAGCTTACTAGATAATTTTTGGTTGTGTGCCCATGTTATAACAATAGTCTCAAATGTAGGAGAAAATGTATGAAAATTAGTTATATGGCCCCATACACTTGGAAGGGAAAACCACATAGAATATAGGCCAATCCTAAAGAATAATTTCTTCTTATTTCGAATCACATTCCTTAGAAATCTCTCATCCACCCATATTGGTTTCTGTCCTATCCTATCTATAACAATTATCAAGGGGAGTTAGAGCAATGCAATCGTTAAAAAAAATAAATAAATAAAAAAATTATCAATAAATCTTATTTTAAAAGTATTAATGAGTCCTATTAAATTTCAATGCAGACAATCAAATCTTATTTTTTTCTAATTTATTCTAAAAGAGTTCACTTTTCCTTAATAATATCTTTTATTCCAATTTTACCATTCTTATTAAAATATGAACAGCAATTATATAAACAATTTTAATTTACTTACAAAAATATATTTTTTAAGTGCAAAAATTGAACGAACTACATCAAACAAAATCATACTCAACAATTTGATCAAAAGAACTATGTAGGATTCATCATTTTATGTTGCCTCAATCCAAAAAGTATATATTTTACAACATTCCACTAAAGAAATTGTGAAAAATAATACCCTGGCAAATTTATATATTTTTCAAATTGTGAGGAAACAAAAAATGATGAATCTTAAGCTTATGCTTTTGTTCAATAAAAAGCAAAGCAGTCTCACAATGTTTCATTACTTGCTTTGTAAATAGCCAGGGCGTTCTAAATGTTTAATTGATCAAGGCAAATTATATTAGTAGTCCTTATAATTTTGCTCTTCTATCATTTTTGTCTTAATAATTTCAATTGGCACGATTTTGATATGAATTTTTAATTTTGTTTCAATTTAGTCCAATTAATTACAAGTAAAAGTTCTTTTTGATGAAAAATGGATACATGAGCGACATGTGTCATGCTTGTATAGGTAAAAAATTGTAAACTTGTTCGATTCAATGAGTTAACCTCAACCAACTTAGTAACATTTTTCTTTCAAGAACCCTAATCTACGAATTGGACCAATTAACACAAAATCTATAATTAAGGGTTTGAAATTAGGCTAATTGAAATTACTTAGACCAAAATGACACAAGGGGTAAAATGTGGGGACTACCGATGTAATTTGCCCATTGATTTATGAAAAACCATTACTAAATGCTCTGGGACACCTGGAATTAAAGACAGAGACTCACTGTTGCCAGCTTGGAAGTCGCGATGGTTGATGGATAAAATTACATAGATGTCGTGCTTGATGGATGGGCTATTGTGCCGCCGCCATAGAGTGACTTAGCTCTATATAAGAATAAGTAATACATTTATTCTTTCTCCATCATCAAACTATTATCCTTCTTGCTCTCCTTTTGATATCTCTCTGAATCCTACCTATAAGAAAAGAAAATGAGTTGGCTAATGTTTCTTCATCAATTTCTTCTCGTATTTCTCTTATTTTCTCAACTACTTGTTATTACTACATGTTCTTCAATGTCATCATCATGGTCTTCTTATTCTACTTTTGCACGCGCCATACCTGCCTCGAGGACCAGAGATTCTCACTACTCTAATTTAAGAATTCCCTTCTCATAGTGTAAATCTTATTCTCATCCTAAAATAGTGTTTTGGAATGAGAGTACTGATTACTGCTTATGGGAGGGGGTCACGTGCGACTGGTTGCATGGTCATGTGATTGGACTTGACCTCAATTGCAATGTGCTTTAGGGCACCATCCAAGCCAACAACACCCTCTTCCACCTTCCTCAGCTCCAAAGGCTCAATCTTGCCTTCAATTACGTCAGCTTCTCTAGAATTTCATCCGAGTTTGGCTCGTTGGCAAGTTTGACCCATCTCAACCTCTCTTACTCAATTTTTGCTGGCCGAATTCCTTTAAAAATCTTCCATCTGTCCAAATTGATTTCCCTTGATCTCTCTTGTAATGAACTGGGGAGACTTGAACAACACACTTTTAATATGCTCCTTCGAAACCTAACCCAATTAAGAGAACTACACCTTGATTTGTTGTATATCTCTTTACCTTTACCTCATGCTTTGTTAAATCTATCTTATTTGACATCTCTTAGTCTCGCTTATTGTCAACTGCATGGGAAATTCGCAGAAAACATTTTCCACCTTCCGAACCTGCAAAAACTCAATGTACTGGATAATAGCGACTCACAGGTAAAATTCCAAACTTTAATGTGACTAGTTCCATTTAGTTTCTTGATCTCTCCTACACAATTTTTTCTGGTCAACTGCCAAATTCAATCAACAATCTTAAAGCCTTGAATAGTTTGTACCTCTTTCACTGCATTGAGTTCCATTCCAGCTTCTCTTGGGAACCTAATACAAATCACAAATTTGGGCTTCTCATTTAACAGTTTTAATGGTCAAATCCCATCTTCAATTTCAAATCTTTCAAAGCTTACTAACTTGGATCTTTCCAGAAACAATTTTAACAGACAAATTCCGAATTTCCTTGGCAACATGAGCCGACTTGTTGCCTTGGACCTTTATGAAAATTAGTTAACAGGTCCCATTTCTTCGTATGCCGTTGGGATTTCAAAGCTAACTAGTATCATACTGAATAATAACTCACTCAATTTGACAACATCTTGTTTGTTTGCTCAACCTTCATTGGAGTTTATGAACTTGAGTAATAATAAGTTGCAAGGATTAATTCCTGTATCATTTTATGAACTCCAGAACCTAACATACTTGAGCCTTTCATCAAATAACTTAAGTGGTGTAGTGGAGTTAGATAAGCTTCTAAAGCTTAAAAATCTAATCCATCTTGATCTCTCATTGAGCATCAACAGCAGTGTCAACTCTACATTGCCCAACTTTCACACTATAGGATTAGCTTCTTGCAACTTAAGTGAATTCCCAAACTTCTTGAGAGAACAGGATGCATTGTCTTCTTTAGACCTTTCAAACAACAAAATTCATGGTGTAGTTCCAAAATGGATATTCGATGTGGGGAAATATTCATTGTATTGTTTAGATCTTTCTCATAATTTCCTTACAAGTTTAGAGTGTCTTCCATGGCAGAAGCTACAATATATTGACTTGCAGTCCAACTTACTCCATGGTTCACTCCCAGTTCCACCTATCACTCAAATTTTTTTTCTATCTTAAACAATAAATAGACCGGAGAAATCCCTCCATTGATTTGCGATCTAAGGTCACTTAAGGTTCTTGATTTGTCTAACAATAGTTTGAGTGGCTTGATTCCAAACTGTTTGGGAAACTTGAGCAATAGTCTATCAGTGCTGAATTTAGGGATCAATAGCTTTCGTGGCACCTTCACTGCAACATTTACAAAAGGAAACATGCTAAGGAATCTTAACTTGAATGGAAACCATATTGAAGGACAAGTTCCGTTATCTTTGATCAATTGTGAACACTTGGAAGTTCTAGATCTTGGAAAAAATATGATACATGATACATTCCCCCAGTGGTTGGGAACTCTTCAAAACTTGCAAGTTATTGTCTGGAGATGTAATAGGTTTCATGGTCACACTGGCACCTTTAAGACAAAGGGCAAACATCCTTTCCCTAAGTTGAGCATTATTGACATATTATACAATGAGTTTTCTGGCCTTTTGCCAACAAATTATATCAAACAATTTGAAGCTATGATGAATGTGGATGAACATGAAATGAAATTGAAATACATGGGTGAACACTATTATCAAGATTCTATGGTGGTAATGATGAAAGGACATGAAATTGAATATTCAAGAATCTTAACAGTCTTCTTAATCATTGATTTATCAAGCAACAATTTCCAAGGAGAGATTTCAAAATCCATTGAGAAGCTTAATTCGCTTTGAGGTCTTTAACTTATCTCATAACAACCTTACAGGCCATATCCCAACTTCACTTTGAAATTTAACAAACCTTTGAATCATTTGACCTTTCCTCAAATGAGCTTGTTGGGGAGATTCCTCAGCAACTGGCAAGTCTGATGTTTCTTAAGGTACTAAATCTTTCAGACAACCAACTAGCGGGACCAATTCCTCAAGGGAGCCAATTTAATACATTTGGGAATGATTCATACAATGGGAACTTGGGGTTATGTGGATTCCCCTTATCAAAGAAATGTGAGGAACAACAGCCACTACCACCTCCACCTCCACCTCCACCTCCACCTCCACCAACACTCCAACATGATGAAAATTTAGATTGGGAGGGCGGATTTAACTGGAAAGTTGTAGTGATGGGTATGGATGAGGATTTGTATTTGGAATGGTTATGGGATTATGTTTGTAACTCAAAGACCAGAATGGCTGATGAAAATTCTTGAAGTAAAACAATATAAGAAGGTGAAAAGGTCCAAGGAAAGTGCCCATTGATGCAGTAAAGGAAGAAATCAGCACAAACAAAAGGCGTTATCAGGTAATTGGAATTTATCTTTGCAGTATTACTTTGTTGGATTATCTTTTATGGTTTTAATCTATATGCTCTATTTCAGGTACTAATGTTTTTATTTCAAAACTAGATATTTTCCTTTAAGTAGCACAATAAAGCAATGGAATCCAGTTGAAGGCATGTCTCACTTATCTACTACATTTGAGTGTGCATCCGGATAGCAGCTCTACAGGATCACTTCAAAAGCTTTACCTTTGTTGCTGTATTGAATCCTAAAGCTTTGTTAAGTTGTTTGGTTTTCTTAAAGCACGAGTTAAATAAGAGTTTCTTTTCATGACTCTTTCTTGTTTCTTTTCTTGGATCATGTACTACCTTTAGAGATTTGAACTTTTGTATGTAGCTGTTTTTAAATTGTATTTCAGTCACGGAAGACTAGGTTATGCCAAGTTTTTATCTTTAAAATGCAATCTTTCAAGTTACAACTCAAACCATTCCCCCTGTTACATTCTTAATCATTTTGAATGACAGCAATGTTGGCTACTAGATGGAGAATTTGCATTTGAAATAATGTTGTATGTTACTCTTTGAGCAATGCTTTTACTCATTGCTATTGTAGTCCAGTTGAGCTTTCGACATCTTTTCTCTTCCACATCTTTCTATCAATAAACAAAATTGATGATAATTAGTTTTCTTTTTCTTTCTTTTTCTTTTTTCATCTTTAATGGCGATTGGGAGATCAAACTGGAGATATTTACTAGCACTTGTTCAGAGACATGGGAATTTTGTGATTAATTGTAGTATGAAAATGGTGATATGGAAAATATTGATTGAAAAGGTCTTTCATAAGCAATAATGTTGTTGGGGTTGTGAAGTCTGTTGGGATTGTGAAGTCTGATTAGTACTGTACACTTCACTATACGATCACGGATGTGACCACATAATTTTATAGGATTACTATTTATCCCTACCTTTCTTCTTAGAACCCCCACCTCCTCAATTTTTTTTTTAATTCCAATTTTGTCCCAATATAAAATTTCACTTTTACTCTCATCTCTAATCTTCTAACCCTAATTTCCCAAACCCTAACCCCAACCCCTCTCAACTCCGGCTAACATCTCTACCCGTCACCAGCCAACCCTTTTCTGTCAATTGTAACCACCTAGCCCTTGTCTCCATTTGTAGCCACCCAGCCCTTCTTCGTCACTCCCATTCGCCGCTACAAAGTTGCTCTCTACTTCACCCTGCCACTTTAACCCTTTTTCGTTGCCCACATCTCCCATCGCCACCCTTCTTCTTCTCACTCTTCCCTCTCTTTTTCTTCATATTCTTCTGAAAACCCTAGGTTTTGATCTCTATATATATATATATATATATATCTCGCATAATGGATGGGGAGGTCACGATGGAGAAGTGGGTTCGATAACACAGTGTTGAACAAATCCTTTTGGTTCAGTAACAGTGCTGAATGGGTCAACGTCACAATCGTAATGGGTGATCACAATGTTCTTGGGTCAACATCACAATCGCGATCTTTATCCTTGCTGCAACTGCAATCGCAGTGCGCGCAAGAGAGAGATGGGGGAGGAAAAGAGAGGGGGAGGAGAGAGAGAGATGATGTTGGGTGGAGATGGCGATGGGTAGTAACGGTGGTGGTTGGGGATGGGTTGAGGGTAATGATGCGGTGGAGAAAGGACAGAGAGAGAAAGAGAGAGAGAGAGAGAGATCGTAGATTGATCTAGGCTATGGTGGAAGTGGGTGAGAATGGACTGATGAGTAGTGGGGTGGTGGATGAGGGTCAAGGGGAGCTAGGGGTTGGGCGGTGGTGAATGGCAACAGGAATGAGCTAAGGAAAGTCACCGAAGTGCACCGCCAGAGCTATAGTGGTTGAGGGTTAGGGTTTTGGGATTTTCAAAGAAGAGGGATATAATTGGGATTAAGGTGAGGACTCAAAGAGAAAATGGGAGGCACTTAAATTAAGTGGGTAGGGATTCAAAAAAGTGGGACGTCCAAAGAAATAAGGTAGGAGTCAATAATTGCCATCTAATTTTGATGTGTCATTTTTTCTATCCTCTTGTTTTGCTATTGTTTGTACACAATAAGTTTTTCTTTTTTTCCATTTTCAGGTGTTTATAGCTAACTAAGAAGTTAATTTTGTCTTTTTATATCGTTGTTGTTTCTCTGCAAACTCTCCCAAATACAACAAACTATTGATTGAATGACTGCTATGAGCATTAAGGCCTTGTTTGGTTTAGGCTTAAATAACAATTTTTTTTGGTTATTTATGAAATAAAAAAATTAACCCGTTTGACAATAGCTTTTAAAAAATACAAAATCTATTGATGTGAAGAGAAGGATAATACTCATTTTCGCATTCAAAATATTAGTTACTGCATGAAAGAGATCAAAGGATTTGTGTAGTTTTATTGGCTGGCCACAATCGCACACATCCAATGAAGATATTAATCTCCACGTTTAAGAGTGGTTTTGGTTTCCTCCAACCCAAAACCCTGGTGGCAATAATTAGCGAGCTTGGGTATCATGTCCTGTGGATTTGGGACTGTTGAAGAAGTAAACATCACACACAAGGCCACAGGATTTACATGCCTAAGGTTATATAGTCATCTTCTATGATTTGGCTTTGAAACTATGAAAGAAAAGTTCTAGACTTGGATTTAAAGGGGTCATAGGTTGTTAAAATTTCATAACTGTGGCAAGAATTTTTTAAACAAAATTTTGAGATCCCAATTTGTGTTGTGTGGACGATGATTAGAATGTCACGCGTTAATGCCTTCTGACACTTGTGGACTTTGCATTATTGTCAGCATTTGGATTTGCCACCTTTTTCTTGTCACTTTGTTCTAGAAATCTTAATTAAATACTTTATGACCAAAAAAAAAAAAATTTAAGTTGAAGTGGTGTAAATGAGCATAGATTTGGTTGTCTCCACTAAGTTTTTTTAATACTAAATAATTACTTGGTGATACTTTAGTGCTAATCAATATTTGAAGAGTTATGCTAGGGACCCTAAATAATTTATCAAATTTTTTACCAAATCTCTCACGTGAGTATGGGACCCAGCCATGTGAGATATTTGGTAAATTATTTGGGATACATAGCATTTTCCATATTTGAATGTTGGTCTAGCTTGTTTGAAGATGGATGATAAAATAATTTCCGTCTTCGAAGGGTGGATGATAAAAAAAATTCATCTCAAATTTGTTGGTAATTCGAGCATAGCCCAAGTTCAATTTATTGAGCTTGTGCCTGCCTTGGATTAATTACCATAGTTGCTATTCTACCAGGTGATTATGTGCGAGAAATTATTCTGTTCTGTAAAAATTTTACATTGATTTTGTGCCTGACAAATAGCATAGGCTAAATGAATACATGACTTCAAAAATAAGGAAATAGTGAAGAAATTGTATAATATTATTGGATGGACACATGGACCCATGGTATTCCAAACTTACTAGATAAGTTTTGGTTGTGTGGCCATCTTATAACAATGAAATACATAATTAGTTTGTCTCTAATGTAGGAGAAAATGTACTAAAAATTAGTTATATGGCCCAATACACTTGGAAGAGCAAACCACATAGAACATTGGCCCAATCCTATAGAATAAGAATAATGTTATATGTACTAATTAATGTACATACTAGTGTACTAACAGATAATGTAGCATTATTTGTATGGTTTTGGGTATTTGTAACTTGTATAATAAATGTGGTCAATAATAATATCATAACACGAGTTGGTATACTAACGTGGATACTAATTGATGTATGTAGCATCACCGATAGAATAATTTCTGCTTATTTCCAATCACATTCCTAAGAAATCTCTCATCCACCCGAGTTAGTTTTTGTCCTATCGTACCTATTACAATTACCAAGGAGAACTAGAGCGATGTAGTCCGTTCAAAAATAAATTTTAAAAAATTTATCAATAAATCTTATTTTCAAGAATATTAATGAGTATTAAATTTCAATGTAGACAATTAGGTCTTATTTTTTTCTAATTTATTCTGCAAAAGTTCACTTTTTCTTAATAATAACTTTTCTTCCAATTTTACAATTCTTAAAATATGAACAATAATTATATAAACAATTTTAATTTACTTGCAAAAATATATTTTTTTCATTTCAAAAATTGAACAAACTACATTAAACAAAATCATACTCAACAATTTGATCAAAAGAACTATGTCATAGGATTCACCATTTTATGTTGCGTAGTACTACGAAAAATATATTTAGTAAACAATCCAAAACTTATATATATTTTCAATATTCCATTAAAGAAATTGTTAAAAATAATACTCTGGAAAATATATATATATATATATATGATTGGCACTAGGGTATCCGGATCAAAACCTTACTAATTTCCAAGGGTGCACAAGCCCTCGGAAAAGAGTTTCCCGCAAGTGCGCCACGGTTAATTCAATGGTTTTCCTCTAGTTTGATGGCCCCAATGAATTGTTAGCACCTAAGAGGTTTCGTTTCCTGAACCTTGGAGGGAGCACACTCCCAAAACCCAAGGCCTTACCACTCGGCCAACCCCTTGGGATTTTGGTAATTAGAATTTATCTTTGAAGTTTTATTTTGTTGGATTATCTCTTGTGGCTTCTATTTATAAACAAAATTAGATTTACTTATGTTTTTTATTTCAAAACTAGCTCCACGCCTTAAATTACTCAATAAAGCAATCACTCTATTTGGTTACCATTTCCAGAATTCACTTTTTAGAAAATTTTATTTTTTGTTTTCACTAATTTTTTGTAATATTTTAAGCAATTTTTTTAAATTTTTAGGTACACCTAACATAAATACACTTAAAAAAGTGTAATATTTGTGAAAAAATCTTTAAAAAATTCACTAAATAAAAATATATATATGAAAATTCAGTACATTTTTTGTATTCTTGTGTATTTATTATTTTTAAAAAATATTTTTTCACAAATATTTTACTATTTAGATACATCTGCGTAAAGTGCATCTAAAAAAGTTAAAAAAAAAATTTGCTTAAGATTTTAAAAATATTCACTAAAAACAAACAAAACACCAAATACAAAAAACTCAATTTTCAGAAAATTGAATTCAGAAAATTAAAATCATACACACTGAAAAGTATCTACTTAAAGGAGTGTCTGTCTTAGTTATTGCATAATGAGTTTGGCCAGTTTGGGATATGGTTTTTTTTGACTAAAATAGTCAATAAAGACAAAATAAGTTAAAATAATTAATAAGATAAAATGTCACATTCAAATCATAATTATTTCACTTTTTCTCTCACAACTATCAAATCAACTATAAAAAAAAAGTCAACGATGATTCTAAATATAACTTTTTTAACCAAACTAAAATAGTCAAATAACCAAAAAAATCAATTAAAATAGCCAAGTTCTTGTCATAAAAATGAGTATATAAGATTATATCTCAATATTTAACCAAAATTGAAATGGAAAAAATTATGACGTGATAATGGGAAAGGTTTGTATAAAGTTGACATAAAGAGCCAGAGGCTTGACCTTGTATTGGTTGGATGACTTGGAAAATTTTCTCTCTTCCATGTCTTCCATTTACTCTTGCTTTCTAATACCAACTCTAGTAGCTGTTAAGATATGCACCTCATTAAATAACTCACATCATGTATACATTTATTTTAAATTATTAAATATTTACAAATTAATTTCAACCATTAAATAATTTTTTGATTAGAAATATTGAATACCTCTTCAACCGGTTATAATTTTCTTTACCAATTGTTGTCTTTCCACAAACCCTCTTCTTCACGTTGTTTTCCGAGAACCCTTCTGTTTTTCAGACACGACTCTGACGCTCTTCTTTGCCCTTGAAGACCATCCCTTGAAGACTATCCCGCAAACACAACCTACCCTCGACTTCGCCTCAAGGTATGTCTCTCTCTCTCTCTCTCTCTCTCTCTCTCGCTCTGCAACTTGTTTCTCTCCCTTTCTTCATCTCCATTCTATGAAACCCTAGACCGAAATACCCTTGTTCGAAACTACCCCTTTCACCTTTGTGAACTCACTGGGTTGGTTTATAAAATTAGGAAAATATGATATGAATAGGTTTAGGTTTTTTATGTTTGTTTTCTTTGGTAGTTGTTTTGATTCCATATGTATATATACTTGAAATTTGGCTTGAGTTTGTGAAATCTGATGTGTGGGTAATTGAATTTTGTACTCATATAACTGAAATGAAATTGTAATTTTTTATTTGTTTATTGAAATCTATTTATGTTTCTAACAATTACTCTTGTGGTGGCTTCATTTTCCTATGAGAAAGAAAATTAAAGTGGTTTGGGATGTATTACCTTTAGCAATTTTCTAGGAATTGTGGAAAGTGAGAAATGAATGGATGTTTTGATGTTACTGTATAAATCCATTAAGGTTTTATAGTTCACAAGCTCACATACAAACAATTGGATATTGTAAGTTCATCAAGATGCATCCAGAGAAGTTGATGCAATTCGATTTGGAATGGTTAATGTTTGTTCTTGTAGAGCCAACTTATTTCATGGAACTAATTGATTTATTTAAAAATCCAAGAAGACACGAGAATTGTTATATATAAGATACCTTTAGTAATTTTCTAGGAACTGTGGAAAGTGAGAAACGAATGGTCGTGTAATGATGGTCGTCCAGATTGGATCAAGGTTCAGGAAAGAATTATTTCAAATGTGCCTATATGATTTAAATCCAATAAACATTTGAAAGTCTTCTCTCTGAATGACTTTATGCTCAATTATCAAAGTATTACGGATTGTGCACCTCATTAAATGTGCATATCACGTACACCTTACTTTTAAACCATTAGATATCTATAAATTAGTCTGAACCATAATTTAATTAAAAAAAATTGAACACCTTCTCAAATGGTTACTTTTTTTTTTCCCCTTTTATTGATTGTGCTTCCCCCCTCCCCACAAAGGTTCACGTTGTTTTTCCAAAACCCTCATGTTATTTGGACCGAAACCCTCCCATTTTCAGACACAACTCCGGCGATCTTGTCTGCCCTAGAAGACCATCCCGCAAAGTGCATCTTTTTTACTGATTGTTCCATATCTATTCTTTGCGTGTGAAAGCTTTGCCTGAAGGTATGAATCTCTCACCATGTCTCTCTCTGCAACTCGTTCCTCGCCTTTCTTCAACCCTATTCTATGAAACCCTAGACCAAAATCCCCTTTTGTTAACCCTATTTCCTTTCACGATTCTTGTTTCCCCTTCTTCAAAACTGCCTCACTTGAAGTGGTTGGTTTCTAAATTTAGGAAAATATGATATGAATAGCTTTTTCATGTTTGTCGATTTGGTAGTTGTTTTGATTCCACATATATAGATATATTCTTCAAATTTGGCTTGGGTTTGTGAAATCTGATGTGTGGTTAATTGAATTTGCTACACATGTAACTGATGTGAGATTACAATTTCTTATTTATTTGTTGAAATCTGTTTATGTTTATAATTTTTTGTTTCTTCTTATGTTATACGTCTAGTATTGGTGCTTTTGGGTTATGGTTGAATGTAATATTCCCCTTATGGATTAACAGTTGCATATTTTACCTTTGCATTTGAGGATTTTTATTTGACTGATATACAATTCTTCTCATGATTGGATGTTGTTGGTGCATTATCTATGCACATATTATTTTAATATTAATTTTATATTTGTTTGGAATTTCATCAGATTGAGTAGGGGTCTGCTTAACATTCAACTCAATGTAATACAAAATGAATGGGAAAACCAATGACTTTCTATATAAATTTAGAAAAAAATATTCTTTATTATACCAACATGCGCAATACACCCAATGTATAATATTAAAAAAATCCAATGGCTTTATGTTGTCCAAGATGAAGAGTAAGAGATGAAGAATTTATAGAATAATGATAAAATGTAAATCACAGTACCAGAGGAAAAAATAAATAGATAACAACAAAAAAGAGTTTCAGAATATATTTTGCAAAATATTAGAATTTAACAATTTTATTAGCTGTCATTATTAGCGTCATCAATGATCTTCATAATAAAATTCTGAAATTTTATAAGAATATGATTTCTATGATGCTCAAATCAAAACATCCGATTTTCAAAAAGGCTTTATGAAGATCAGAAAATCCAATAACAACAATCAAATAGTCAAACTAATTAAAAGCAACTCATCTTCCTCTTTGACATAGAAAACTACTAGGAATGAAACTAAGTTATGCTTTTTAAGTAAACAACAATTCCACATAACCAGAAAAAATACTTAGAAAAATGTATAGAATTTTAAATTGGTGGATCAGATTGATATAGGGTGTGGTCCACATCACATCAAGTTAAATCTATACCATACATTAAAATTTTAGGAACTTTTTTACATATATATCATTTATGTTAAGCATGAATTATAACCAAAGTCATAGTTGTTGTCATTTATAATTACTCACTTTATGATATATAACTTCATGTAACTATGACATATGGACTGATGTTGGCTCAAATCATTTGGAAAATACACTCCCACAATTTTATTTTATTTTATTTTAAATTTTATGGAAAATAATAAACTAGCACAGAAGAAGAAGAAAATTATGTGAACATGCTTTGCTTTCTATGACGCTGAAACCATCATATTTCCTTAATGTTATGTTTGGATCATGGATTTAGCTAAGGATTTGGAAAGGGAAAGGGAAAGGGAAAAGGTGTGTTCAATGCAATTATATTTCATTGACATTTCACCCACATTTTCCCATTTCCTTTTCAAATCTCTACTCAAATCCATGATCTAAACACAACATAAAGGTTCTATCAAGATCAGAAAATCCAATAACAATAATCCAAATCCAATAGTCCAATAGTTCAATAGGCCGGATACCAAGTTTTCAAAAAAATAATCCAATAGTCCATCCAATTACAAGCTACTCAACTTCACTTTTGACACAGGAAACAACTAGGAAATTAACCAAGTTATGATCTGTCAAATAATCCAATAGTTCATCCAATTAAATAAATTTTTTTGTAGATATTTTTATTTAATTTTTTTTGAAGGGGTCAAACGGTTGGTTTTGGTACATTTGTTTAATTGTTTATTTATGTAATGGTTGTTGATACTTTGAACAAAGGTAGTAGAGTTTTATCTCTGTTATTGCTTATGCAGTTTGTTAATTTCAAAAGATGTGCAAAATAATATTTTTCGTACATAGGTTCTTTCTTTTCTCCCCATAATCATTAATTTCTTTAAGTATTGTCTTCTTTACTAACTTTGTTTCGATGTTCTGTTTTTGTTTGTCATAGGTCCTCAATTTCACCATCTTAACGTAGAAGTAAAGATTTACCTCCTCCATCCCTTCCTCCCTAGTGGTTGCATTAGCAGGTGGTTATTTTAATTTATTTTCTTTTAATTAATAGCAAGGCACTAGCGGATGTGTTTTATTTATTTATTTATTTGTTTATTTTAATTGATAGTAGGATACTTGCGGGTGTGTTGTCCTTTTTTTTTTTTTGCAGGGCACTGGTGGGTGTGCTATTTTATTTATTTGATTCATTGTAATTGATAGCAGGGCACTGGCTGGTGTGCTTTTTTATTTAATTTAAATTGATAGTAGGGTACTTGCTTGCGTGTTTTTGAATTTTGCTTTAAATTGATAGCAGGGCACTGGCAAGTGTGCTTATTTATTTGTTTGATTTGAATTTATAGCAGGGCACTGGCGGGCGTGCTTTATTTATTTATTTATTTATTTAATTTTAATTAATAGTAGGTTACTTACAGGCATGCTTTTTTATTATTTGCGTAT
The DNA here is from genome assembly GCA_030407325.1 of Camellia japonica. NCBI lineage: Eukaryota > Viridiplantae > Streptophyta > Magnoliopsida > Ericales > Theaceae > Camellia > Camellia japonica. Next base: position 126,058,203 of record JAPPVO010000031.1, read on the forward strand.
AATTGATAGCAGAGCACTGGCTAGTGTCCTTATTTGTTCATTTTTTTTAAGAATTAATAATTGATAGCAGAGTATTGGTAGGTGTGCTTTTTTATTTATTTGTTTGGTTTTAGTTGATAGTAGGGTACTTGCAGACGTCTTTTTTGAATTAATAGCAAGGCACTGGCGGGTGTGCTAATTTATTTGTTTGATTTTAATTTATAGCAGGGCACTGGCTGGTGTGTTTTTTTGTTGAATTGTTTGATTTTAATTGATAACAGGGTACTTACGAGTGTGCTTTTTTATTGATACCAGAGCACTGGCGGGTGTTTATTTTTTATGTTTTGCTTTTAATTGATAGCAAGGTACTGGTGGGTGGGGTTTTGTAGTTTGTTTGGTTTAATTGATAACAGGGCACTGGCGGGTGTGCTTTTTTATTCATTTTCTTTTAATTTATAGCACTATGGTGATTTTTTTGCTCATTATTACTACTATTGATCATTGGTTTCAATTTCTTTTAGAGTTGTACTAGCATAATATCTGTGCTATACTCGGGCACAAACAAATAATGAAAAATAAATTATAGTATTAAACAATAACATAAATTTTGTTTCAAATATACAAGAAAAAATAATGTAGAATCTGCCAAGCAAGGGACCGAGCGAGCACGAGCAACATGACAACAACTAGGAGCAACACGATCAAAGTAAAACAACTGCATCACAAAATTGTATGAATTTAACATGTACTATGTAATGAAAAGGCTGAAATCAAGTATTTCTAACAAAACAATTTGTAATTGGTTAGAAGTATACCATTATAAGAAATAAGCATCCATTTGGTTGTGAGTGACTTTTTGAATTGTACTTTGCATAAACCACGAACAAAGAATTGAAGAGTGAACTTCACCCAATTGTTATGCTTCATGCCATCCACATTCCGAACGAGGTGAATGAAGGATTATTTAACAAAATCCTTTGTGGTTGGGCATAAGAAGGCACCTAATATGTATAGGGCAAATATCCTGATAAATTCCTCTCCAACTCTCTCTGTTTTGGTCAAATACTCTCTCAAAGCATTCAATTTGATAGCTCCTTGGACAACTCCAAGTTCTTCAAATAGCTTAGGAAATTCTTGTGAAGATTTTTTTAGTTCTATGGTTTTTCCTTTGGCAAGAATGCCCAATAACTTGTGAACGTCTAGTTCAATACTGAGGAGTCGTCGCCCATGAACATTCAAGGAACAAGTTTTGGGATCAAATTTATGAACCAACCATTCGCAGAGGTCATGATCAAGCTTTGTACATCTGAGATTCAAGAGGCCCTCTAACCCACTACTAGTAACTGCATCACGTTGTTCCATGCTCATTCTTTTTATTATTTTAACAATTGATCTCAAGGCAATTGGCATTTGGAAATGCCACTGAAAAAGAATATAGTGGGATTAGAATAATTTAAGAAAGACACAACTTAACAATAGTGTGTGAATTAATTTATGTGAGAATATGCAAATTTAAACATGTTATTACAATGTATGAAATATGTCATATTAAAACAATAAATTTTTGTTCTCTTTGTATTTCGCCTTTCTTGGTTTTGTGGGAAGGGGACCTTTCAACTTTGCTTACTTATCAACACTCCATCTGTCCATCTCTTTGTACTCCTTGTCCTCCTTCCGTCGGGTTCTCCATTGATGTCCTGTGTCCTTCATCTACATTGCCTCAAAAGTAAATATAAGTGATACAAGTAGAACATAAAAGATAAAGAAAACATAAAATGTGAAAACAATATGTGGTGGGTAGGCAATGTGTCGGTAACTTTTATTTGTGCTTCCTGCATGATTTTGTTTTCATCTTGGCTATAGGTTCAACCAAATGGATGATAAGGGCTAATATTTAAACCCAACATAAAACATGTAATTAAAATAATGCATTGAATAGTGTGAAGAAATAATACTTGTAGAAGAAGAATGCTGGTGTAAATCGTTTGTGTATGCAAGTGTAGACGTCCCCGAACGCCCCGGGAGGGTGAATCCCGTTCTGTTCTTTTGGGTTTACTACAGTTCGGACTCAAATTGTCACGGTTCTAAATCTGAACCAAAGAGTCCAAATCCGGCAAATCGTTTTGAGAAAAACAAATTTTTAGAAAAGAAGTGCCAAACATGGACTGCTTTGCCAGATATAGAGTCGCCACCTAAATATTTTTTAATGGGGGAATTTAGGAAACCCTGACTCGGTGCCAAAGGCCACGCGTCCGTCATCACCAAAGTTGCCTAGGCTCGGGAACTTGGGTACGATTGGGGAAGGTCAGCTATGAGCACCCCCTCTCGCCCGATCCGAAGATCGGCCTCTACTAACCATGATATCTGATTTTGAAAACGTTATGTGTTCTTATTCCGGTTATTAGCCTAGATTTACTATGTGATGTGCACAGCAAAACAAGTATAGACTAGATCGCCTAATTTGGAACAAAGCATTGCATATCCATTTGTTTGGAAACGTTTTGAAATTTGCTACTCGCAAGTAGGCTAAAATACGAATTTCAATGAATTATTCTAATTCAAGTAATCCAACCTTCACCCACAGGCATTCAGGTAGTTATATCACATAAGCATATAGCCACATGGTAAGCATGCTGTCATGTTAACATTCACACTCATGTGAGATGCTAAACATAAAATACTTACATCGTACTCCGTGCCAAAACAATGAAACTAGTTAGCAAAACATGCATGACCCTAATTCATGTTAAGTGGCTAATGTATCGCATACAAAATGCAGTCTAGAATAGGCTCGACTAATCCTAGGACGGCATGTGAAATGCAACAGATAACACGTATTCAAGTTAGATTTGAAATACTATGCAATTAGTATGATGCGCCGAGCCCGGTGCATGCAATACAGATGGATGAATGCACGCATGCATAGCATAAGGTATGCTAATTGAAATATGCCCTAAATCTAACCATTATAAGCGGTTAAATAAAAGGGAGAAAGAAATGGGGTTGGAAGACATGTACACACGCACCCACACTTATTACAAATTGTGCCCTCACAGGGAGGGTCCGAATAAAAGAGTCCGAATGTCCAAGATAGGTACAGTCCAAAGCAAAAATAAACAACTAACTAATCTAAGCTAATTACTTATTACATCACAAACTAATTTAATTAACCATCTAAGCTAATTAAATAATTACAAAAACAAATGAGCCAATTAACAAATTAACTAATTTTAACTGAGCATGCATCTAGCTAGCTACTGAAGCTAATTAATCTAAGTTATTACATAATTTGAAACCTCGGGACACGAGGGATGCACATGCTCGCTTCGGTTCCTTGCCTTGGAATGCCTTCTATTTGCTCTTTGGAGGCTCTGTTTGCAGGGTGTCCTCCAGTTTGGGTGCTGAAACTTACCAAAACACTGCTGGGGGAGCTACCAGTGGCCTGCCGGCCAGGAGAGGAGTACTGCCGGCCAAGGGCAGAGCACTGCCGGCCATCAATGTCAGGCTGCCAGCCACTGGTGTACTGTGACACCAAACTGCAACGAAGCACAAAATAGAGAAAATGGAGGATTTCCCAAGGACATGTACACACCATGGCACTCCAAATCACCTCAAAACATCAAGGGAGAGGCCTAGTCGGATCCACGACCATCAATCATGCATCCCGATGCATGATGGCCAAATATCCAACTTGTGCAAATCAATATGAAAATGAATGCACAGATAAAGCAAGTAAAGCCTAGAACTCTATCATGAATCATCAAGAGCTTCGGCGACCAAGAATTGAGACGCGTTCCATCACTTGAAGTATGAAACGCCCCTCGTTCCTCATGCTCGGATTAACACTTAATCCAAGCAATACAACACATAAGCATGGCAAACATGCAACATGACCTAAGTATGTAAACATGCAATCAAACCGAACATGCAACAAGCATATGAGCATAATGTGAGGCAACAACCTATGACAAAATGCAATATGAACATATGAACATGCAAGGCATGTAAAGCTAAGCGAGTATGCAACAACATACTACATGTAACGAGCATGTGACAACATGGCAAAATGGGCTTACACCAAAGATGGACAACTCTCAACTAGGTCCAAATTAGTAGCCAAAGCGATGAATTAAGCCACTCAAAAACACTCAAGCATGCAAAATGCGAAAGGTTCAACAAAGGGGGCCTAAAAGGGCAACTCTCAAAAGTGCCTAAGAAGTGACAAATGTGCAAGTGTAACAACACTATATGCACTGAAATGAGATGATAAATGATGCCAAATCATTTAAATAGCACAAGCAAAGCATGCGAAGGTCCTAAGTCATGAAAGCTAGCAAAGAGCAATACAAATGAGGCATGCAATACATGGCATGAACACATGAACTAAGCATGGACAGAGCTTAATTAGGCCTAAACAAAGACTTAAACATGCTGGAACGAAGGCTCAAATACCTAGGCATGCAAGCACACAAGCTAAGCCTTAAACTAGGCAATAATGCACGACATTCCAAGACACTTGAAGCATGGATGAAGTGGGAATTTAACAATGGTACATGCTCTGAAATGAAGCATTAAATGATGCCAAATCATCTAAATATCTCAAAGATAACATGCATGCATCACCGAAACACAAAGCTTGCAAGGTCAATTACACTATAGCTATACAAAGCATGCATTATTTGACTAAGAAGCATAAATACAGAGGCAAGGCAGCCCCAAAACATGAACATTTCTAGTTCAAAGCATGGCCAAGAGATGCTAGCATGATGGACTAACATAACATGCAAGATTGGCTAGTAGGCATGAGTTGTATGACATGTATATGAAGCAGGTAAGAACTCATCAAACCAGCAAAAATCAGTGAAATAAACATGTGAAATTACCCCCAAATAATCATGAAAGACCACCAAACAAGACAAGGAGAGAGGGGGTCACCCCCCTCTAATTTTGGCCTTCAAGAACACAACAAGGCCACTAAAAATCTACTGGATTTCAGTGGCTAATAGGCCAAAACAAGGCCAATGCAAATACTCACATGTATGGCTCTAAACATGAAGAGATGAAGCATGCATGGGGAAAGATGACCCCAAAAAGCAAAGAGACCTCAATCAATCTTAAAGAGGAGGTCAAAACAAAACTTTTTCCAGTTTATATCAAATCTCGAAAATAATCACAAGTAGAGCTAATCTATCATGCAAAAATGGCCCTAAAAGGAGAGATAAAGCACAAGGGACAGTAGATGGCCTCAAACAGAGGATAGCCCTTCAACAAAGTTGAAGGGGCTCAAAATAATGCACTTTGTAGTTTGGCTCAGAGCCCAGAAGTGCTCACAAATGAGGCTAATACATCATGCAAACAAAGGCCTACAAAGAAGGATAAAGCATGCAAGGGGGGGAGGAGACCTCAAACAGCAAAGAGTCCTTGATCAAACATATAGAGAAGCTCAAAATATGACCTTTTTCAGTTCATGACAAAGTCCAAAAATGCTTGCAAGTAAGGCTTATAGATGAAGCAAGAAAGTGCAAGTTTGAGGAAAATAGGCACTTACCCTAGAAGAGCAGCTTTCCAGCAAGTTTTGGTCTAGAATTCTGAGCTTCCAACCTCCTCAAATGGCTTCCAAAGTGCTGGAATGGAGGATGGAGGTGTATATCTAGGTGTTGTAGTGCAAAAGTGCAAAGAAATCCAACTCTAAGGCACAAAATACACACAATATAGAGAGAGACAGATTTTTTTCTCTTCAAAACTCAGAACCCCTGCCTAAGGAAGACTCTTCCTTATATAGAACAATGCAAAGCCAAAGCTTCTTGAACAAGTTTTTCAAGGCTTCCATCCCTCCATACACGTGTATAGAGGGGAGCAAATGAAAATCCAGCTGGCTCAAAAGATCTGCCTGAAAACCAGCTGAGATAGGGGGGGTGCCGGCCATCAGTAATGGCCGGCAGTGCCACACTGATGGCCGGCAGGGCTTCATCAGTGGCCGGTAGGGGAAAATCCATGGCCGGCAGTGCACTATGAGGGCCACTCTAACAGGACCTAGTCAGGGTCCAAAAATGAGGCAGAAAGGATACAAGGTCCGGGAAACTCGAACCGGTGCCGTTCTGCCGCGACAGTCGAATGCTGGGTGAGCAATCGAACCAGTTGTTGGGTGTACCTACAAGCACAACCAAGTCTTGAGGACGGTCAAAAATGGGGTGTCTACAGCAAGGTTTGTTGTTTCCTTTGCTCATTGTGTATTGTTATAAATTATCTACATAAGTAAAGGTGAAATAATCATATGAGACAAAATTAAATCAAGTTAGTCAGTGCAAGAAAAGTATACACACCAAAAGAAAAATAATAATAAACACAAACTGTTCACCTACACATTGATTAAAAAAAAAATTAAATGAGTCAAACAAATAAACACACAAAATCCAAAGAATGCAACACGAAAACCATAGATTGAAGGTTTGTTTACGATCCTAGTGGTGGTGGTTGTTGTTGTGTAGGTTGCTTCTGTTTTGGAATGATGTGACGAATCCAATCGGTGATGTTATTGGCTAACTTCTTGTTGTTTCTTGTTAGGTTTTAGTCTTTCTTTTGGTGATATTACATCAATAAATTATATGGATTTTTATTCTTGATTGAATATATATAACCCTTGAATTTTTATTCCTGATTGAATATATAGACTGTTTGAAGATATAACCCTTGAATTTTAAATAGATTGAGTTACTTCATTTAATTACTTACATATTGCAGAGAGAGAAGAAATCATAGAAGCAAATAGTCATTCATTTCAACCCCCATTAGAATAAGCAATCAACCAAATTTTCCAATCACCCCGTACCCTTTACTAAGGTCCTCTCTTGCTCTCATTTTTGAACTCCAAATCATTCTCTTCCAATTCAAGGATTGTACAGATTAATGGGTTTCATAATAAAATTTAAAAAACAACTATTCTAGCAACAATGAGTTCTCCTTGTGATCCGGTTTTGTTTCTCTGTAAACTAATCTCTTGTAAGGCCCTCAAAATAAACCCACATTCAAACATTCAAGACATGCTTAGACAAGAGAGAAGTAAGCATAATTACATTTCATCAGAGTATTCATTACAAAATGTATTACATGTTGACAACAAAAGTAAAGGCCCTATAGGCTTACAACTTTCCAAGTCAACACTTGGTTACAAAAGAGAGTACTAACTCTACACAAAATAAGCCCTTGGCTTGATATACATGTAATACAATCAAAAATAACAAAAGAACCAAACAGCCTCAAGCCTCCCAAGCTACGTCCTTGGAGGTGGCATACTACCTGTACCTGAAAATGATGTCCCATATAGGGTGAGCCAATGCCCAGTAGAGATATGCTAAACATAATATGAGCAATAACTAAAACATTAGCATTTGACAAATGTTTAATCCACATGAATCAATTCATAACCCATTTCAATTACATGACAAATGTGTCCATGTTTCACTCCATTTTCATTACTTATCCAATTTCTCAATTCATAATCCTGTCTCAGAACCTGGCCATATGCTTTAAATGAGATTATATCTCATATCAATAACTCTTCCATTTCAACAATTCAAATGAGATAACAACACATATTATACACCTCACACTTAACCAAAGATACACATAATTGCTGTATCAATCTCAAACCAAACACTTCCATACTTCATATATGATATACAAATTTGCTATATCAATACTTCAGTAGATACACAAAATTGCTGTATCAATGGAGTCCATCCCCTATCTCCTCCCAAATAATATCCGGTTTAGGAGTCCATCCCCTATCTTCCCCTAAACCGTGGAGTACATCCCCTATCTCCTCCCACACAACACAATGTATATAAACGTTTATCATATACACAATCATTCAATACACAAATTTGATGTATTATTCCAACCGTCATATTCGATGACATATTCAATTGATTAGTTTTAGTTCGCCTAATCATCATGCATTGTCTACAACAATCAAGACTATCCTCCACCGATAGCCCAAAGCAGTTATTTCTAAACAGATAATAAATGCAACAACAGATAATTTATCCACATTTTCAAAGGTGAGCGATTAATGAATCCAACTCCACCGTTCTACCACATAATGAGCCAATTTCATTATTTCTAGCTCAATTTCATATTCCCATAACAATTGTCATTAATTACACTAATGACCCCAAATATACCCAAACATGGCATTTTTTCTCTTTTTCCCAATATTGACCCAAAGGCTCAAATATTAAAAAAAAACATCAATAATCCCCTTTTTAAGACCCAAAATATATACATGAGCCAAAAGGACAAAACCCCTCTTTTCAAATAACACATTTCAAATCCTAACTTCCCAAATCAATCCATCTATACAATTAACTCAATATTTATGTTAAAACACATAAGAATGAGTAGGAATCCCTACCTCGAAGTTAGAGCTCAAACGGAGAAGAAGACCAAACTCAAAGTGCTCCAAACTTCAAACTTTTCGGATCAAAATGTAGCCCTCAACGATTAACACACTTTTTACAAAGACACCAAGGAAGTGAAACACTCTAGCTAAATCAAACCCTAGAGAGAAGGGAGATTCTAGAGAGAGGAGCTCTCAAAATCGATTTTGGGAAAGTAAGAGAGAGAAAGGGAAATGAAAAAGTGATCCAAAAAGGTGAAATCCCAAAGTTATACCAGTTGCCCCGCTCGAGCGTGGAAACCCCCGCTCAAGCGTCAGACACAGACTCACGCTCGAGCGTCAAAAGCGCCGCCCGAGCGTCGATTGCACACTTCCAGAAGTTTTGCAGACATGGTCCCCGCTCGAGCATCAAACTCCCCGCTCGAGCGGAGGAACAAAATCAAAGGGTCACGCTCGAGCGTCAAGACTCCCGCTCGAGCATCTGAAGACCTGCAAACAAAAGTACTGGGAGATGGAAAATCACGCTCGAGCGTCAAAACGCCCGCTCGAGCGGAGAAGCAACAACGAAGGGCCCGCTCGAGCGTGAAGGCCAAATTCTGGGCATCAACCAATGGTTCCAAAGCACAACCAACCTATTTCAAACCTGCCCAACACAACCCAAGACTCAAATACAAAGAGTAAGGGAAGGAAATGGGAATGAGACAACAACACAACCATGGAACCAAGTCTGGAATACAATATACAAAGGAAAGGAAAACCGGGATCGCTATATCACTCCCTTCGTAGCGTTTTTTATTTTTCATTTTTTTATTCATTTTTTTAAGTCTACTGATTAGTGGAGCATAAGAATTTTTCCATTTTGGTGCTAAAAATTAGGAAAATATGGTGGTTTCATTGTTTCTTGAGTTGAGAGTTTCTAGTTATACTATGACAGATTCCACAAGATGGGGTAAGACTATAATCAATGTGGGTGTTTGGGAAGTGAGTTTTTATGTAGATTTTAGGAGATGTAGGTTTTTATGAGATAAAAAAATTTTAGTGTTTGGGAAGATAGTTGGGTTTTTATGTGGTTGGATGTGATGTTTGTGAGAGAAAAAGTGAAATGATTATGGGGTTGGATGTGATATTTTGTTTGGATGTGTTTTTTTTGGTTTTGTAAAACTTTTGTCTTTTAGTGGAAAAAATGAGATAAAAAATTTGGGTGGTGGCTTCCCAAACACCACCAATGACTAGTAGCAGAAATTAGGATTATTTTGTTTCCTCTGTTTCCCCATCTTTTGTGTGGAGTTTTTTTTTTTTTTTTTCATTTTTCTCTGTTTCCCTCTTTTTTTTAGTGCACAAACTGAAATTCCCCTCACTTCTCAATGAGAGAAATTTCAAACTATAACCTACATATTATTGAGAAAAGAAAGAAAGGATGGTAGACGATTTTGAAGTTCAAAATTTTCTTCTTCGAATGGGTATTGTATATACAATATGAACAAAACATGAGTATTTCATCATATATAACTCATTAAAAACAACCAGGTCTCCAAAAAAACATAAAACCTAGACGAAAACAAACTTAAACAATATCAACAATAAAAACAAACATACCCTAGGTCTCCACAGCATGAAGGTGTTGGCTAATAGTTGTGGTGGCAGCAGCAACTCTGTCGTGGGATCAAACAGTGCCCGACACAGAGAATATGAGACGAGAATGAGAGAATATGAGATGTGTAACGCCCTCAAAATAAACCCACAATATACACAATATGGACATGCATTGATATAAGAAAACAAAACATTATTCCATTCATCAGAGTATTCTTATTGAAAGACATTACATGTAACATCGAAAATAAATGCCCTACGGGCTTACAGCTTTCCAAGCCAACACTTGGACACAAAATGTGAGTACTAACTCAACTACAAATTAAGCCCTCGGCTTGAGTTTACATGTAATATCAAATAACAAATAACTAAAAATGAATCTTCAAATCCAAATCCTTCCAAGCTAAGTCCTTGGAGGTAGCATATCACCTGGACCTGAAAATGATGTTCCTGTATAGGGTGAGCCACAGCCCAGCAGAAATATACTAAACCAAATATAAGAATTGACTAAAGCATTAGCATTCAATAGATGGTTAACACTATTAAATCCATTATATCTCTATACAGCTTCATGACAATAAAGTCCATGACATGTTTCACTTTACGTTATTATCCAACTTTCCAATTATACAGACATGGCTCAAAACCTGGCCAAACTATAAAATGAGACTACATCTCACATCAACATTACTTCCAATATCAACAATTTAAATGAGACTAAGGCTCATACTAAAGCACTTCCGTAAATCAATAAGTACACATATTTGCTGTACTAAAACACTTCCATAAATCAATAAGTATACATATTTGCTGTACTAACGGAGTCCATCCCCTTTCTCCTCGCAAACTGGTTTGAGAGTCCATCCCCTATCTTCCCTCAAACCATGGAGTACATCCCCTATCTCCTCCCAAACAATATGCATATTCAATGTATTTAACACATGACATATACCATATTCAATCAATACACATATTTGCTGTATTAATTCAACCGTCATATTCAATGACTTATTTACTGTGATTAGTTTCAGTTTTCCCTAATCAACATGCAATGTCTACAACACTCACGACTATCCTCCACCGATAGCCCAAAACAGTTATTTCTAAATAGGAAATAAATGTATCAACAAATATAAACTCAACATTTTCATAGGTGAGTGATTAAATTATCCAACTACACCATTTAACCAATAATTTCCCAATTTTATGGATTTCAACCAAATCCCATACTTTTCCCTAAATTAATTATACCAATTAATTTATTACAACAACTAGGGCATTTTTTCCCCCTTTCATCAACAATCAACCCTAAGGTCCAATTTTCTCAATTTGACACCATAAATGCCATTTTTCAAGTCTTACAAACACATGGAGTTTAATATATGAAAAACCCCCTTTAGCTCAAATTACAAATCAAACCCTAGCTTTTCCCAAAATTACCCAACAATACCAACATATCAAAATGACCAAAACTCATGTCAAAACCTATAAGATGGAGTAGGGTATCCCTACCTCGAAGTGAAGAACTCAAATGGAGAAGATGGCGAAAACCCAATGTGCTCCAAATCCAAGATTGTTCAGATTAAAATGAAGCCCTCGACGATCAACACAACTCTTACAAAGGCCGAAGGAAAGAAAAAACACTCTAACTAGATCAAACCCTAGAGAGAAGTTAGGTTTCTAGAGAGAGAAGCTCTCAAAATATCTTTTCAGAAAGTAAGAGAGAGAGTGAATGCGAAAAGTGATTCAAAAATGCCTAACTGTTATCTGATATACGACAGGTCCGCTCGAGCGTAAAACACAACGCTCGAGCGTCAAGAACAAAAAGCTGGGTCCGCTCGAGCGCAATAAGGCCCGCTCGAGCGCCAAGACACAAGAGTGAAACACATCCGCTCGAGCGCGAAAAACCAGTCCGCTTGAGCGTGGATTATCCCATCCCAAAACTTTCACCAAGAATGTACTACCCGCTCAAACACCGACAAGCCCACTCGAGCGCGCCTCGCTCGAGCGTAGGAAACCCGCTCGATCATGGAAATCATACCTGCAGAAGTTTTGCAGGGACACAAAATGATGGAAGGGTGTAAACCCAGCTCGAGCGCAGGAAGACCCGCTCGAACAGAACGACCAAAAACTGGGCAACAAGAAATTAGACCAAGGCTCAACCCACCTGCTCGAAACATGCCCAACACATCCTAAAACTCAATCAAATGGGATTAAAGGATGACAACAAGATATACAACTACCAACTCCACGGAACCAAGGTCCGGATACAACAAATAAAGAAAGGGAAACCAGGATCGCTATAAGATGAGAATGAGAGAATATGAGACCAGCAACGTGAGAGACAAGAGTGTTATTCCAAAACTCCAAAATGTGTGTTTGGGTGGTCAAATTAAGCATATGTTGAGTTTTTAGGAAGTTTAAAATTTTTTTTTTGGAAACAAAATATATGATTATTTTAATGGAGGTGGATTGTCTCCAGTCCACAATCGGGACTGGACCGTACTATTTGGACCTTTTGGGGGCCACCATAGATCCCGTTTTGATAATTAAAACCCTTTTTTTTTTTTGTGTATTTTATTCACAAAAAAAATTAGGTCGATCAAATAATCATAACTTTTTCAAATTATCGCTTTTGTCATTACAAAAATTGATGATTAAATTTTAAAAACACAAATTTTGTTCATTTTTTTGGTGACAAACACTATAAATTGAATATGTTACGACTATTAGATTGCACTATCATTTTTTGTAAATGAAATACACAAAATACCCAACAAAATTAATGGTTTGGATTCGAAATAGAACCCGTTATGGGCCCCACGGGCCCAAACAGTGCCCTCAAAACCAGATTATGGGGGCTTGAGGTAATCTACCTTTTTAAATTTGGCAAGGTCAAATAATTATGCAAATTTATGAATATATTTTTATTTTTTATTTTCCTCAAACTATATTTTATTTAAATTTTTTTATTGAAATTTCACTTTGAGAAAATATCTTCTTTTTTTTTGGGGGGGTGGGTGAAAATGTCATTTTCCCCTAAAACTATAACTCAAAAAACAATCCAACCACTATTCTCTTAATAATATCTACTTTATACCTAAACTATTCGATTTTGCATCAATTTTACTCCACCATCAATTACGATCTATAATCAAATAGAGTTGCTCATGTGGCACCCAAAATATCAATTAGTTCTCCGAATAAAATGAAGTTTGGAGGTCTAATTGATATGTTATAGATAGTTTGGACGGTAAAATGAAATTTCAAATTTTAGTGTCATGTTAGCGACTTTCGTTGGATCATAAATAGAAGCTAACAAAGAGGGTAAAATTAATCCAAAATCAAATAAACTAAGCGTAAAATTCATATTATTAAAATAACAGAGGTTAAATTAATTTTTTAGTGATAGTATGAGAGGCAAAATGATATTTCCTCTTTTACCTTTATTAAAATTATTAAATCTTCATATTAAATTATGTTAAGCATATTTTCTAATAATAAATACTAATTATTATGATATTACTTGCATCAATAATTTCTTCACAGAATAGGGCATGGTTTATATTTTGTAAAATGGTAGATTACACCTTCACCCCTCTTACCTATGAATACTTTTTCACTTTGGTCTCGAAACTATTATATTCTTTTCACTTTGGTCCAAATTGTAACAAATGTTATACTTTTGTGACAAAAAACATGGCATGGGTCAAGTTCACCTTCATTTGTACGAAAACCTCCAATATAGACCACCTAAACATGCAATCTTCCATCGTAGGACACTTCCATTTACCGCTTGCCATGACCTATCTATTTTGAAGTGGGAAAACAAAGTTTTCAAAGTGATCAAAGTACGAAAGTTAATTTTTAAAATTCTGAAGTTACCCTCAGAAGTTAGCAATTGGACCAAAATAAGAAAAGATAAATAATATAGGGACTAACGTGGGTACAATGACAAACAATATATATATATATATAAGAATGAAAATACAATTTATTATTTTTAAAAAGAAGTGACGTTAAAAAGGTAGTGACCGACCACGAAATAATAGGCAAGGACTGTAACGCCCCCAAAATAAGACATAAATTGCTTATTCATAAGATCCATAAAGCATAGGAAAAGCATTATATTCCATTCACTAGAGTGTTCTTTACAAAAGATATTACATGTTAACAATCAAAGTAGATGCCCTACGGGCTTACAACTTTCCAAGTAATGACTTGGTTATAACAAAAGAGGAACAGAAGTCCTTTACAATTAAAGCCCTCGGCTTGGAAAGACAAACATATAAACATAAAATGGAACCACAAAACGGAAACTTCAGCCCTAAAACCTCCCAAGCTATGAACTTGGAGGCGGCATGTCACCTGTACCTGAAAAATAGTGTCCCAAGTAGAGTGACCCAAAGCCCAGTAGAGATATGCTAAACAGAATATGAGAATTAACTAAAACATTAACATCTGATAAATGTTTAACACGTGTAACTAACTTACACTCCTTCCATAACTTGCCAGTATTTACATCCATATTCCAATCCATTTCCCTTTTTAATTATCCAAACAATATTTGTCATAATTCAAAATTAACCAAACAATTCAAAATGAGACTACAACTCATATTATTAATACTTCAATCACAAACATATCTCATACACTTCCATTCACTTGCCATTTTACGGAACTACATCCGAGGGAACTAGCACCCATAAATAAATAAGATTTCAGAACTTTCATCCTGGACACTCCAGCCAACTTAGTTATCAATGGAGTCCATCCCCTATCTCCTCCCAAACAATGGAGTACATCCCCAATCTCCTCCCACACAATATACATATACAATGTATTTAAACATGTAGTCATATACAATGACCCAACAATTCACATATTCAATGTTTATACTCACCCGTCATATTCAATGACATATTTCAACTGATTAGTTTCAATTTACCTAATCATCATGCAGTTTCTACAACAATCAAGGCTATCCTCCCCCGATAGCCCAAGACAAATATTTCTAAACAGATAAATATATCTATCAAACAGATAATTTATTAACTTTTCCATAGGTGAGTGATTTACCGATCCAACTACACCATTCAATCTCATATTTTCCTAGTTCCATAATTTCTAAGCCAATTTCATATTTCCCCAATGTTTTCATAATTTACACAAATAATTTACATAGCTCAAATTGGGACATTATTCTCCCTTTCTCAAAAATTGCAACCAAGGCCAAATTTCACCCTTTATATACAATAACCCCATTTTTAGGACCTCATATACACATGTATAGCTCAAAATAGGAAACCCCTCTTTCACAAGTTCAAATTCAAACCCTAGTTCACCCAAACTTCTCACATCTCATCATTTATACAAGATGACTAACATTTATGTCAAAACTCATAATAAAGAGTAGATTATCCCTACCTCAAATGGGAAAGCTCAAGGGAGAAGAAGAGAGAACTCAAGATGCTCCAAATCCATACTTTTTTGGATCAATGGATAGCCCAAGCCAAGCTCTAACTTTTATACAAAGGGACTAGGGTAGAGAATCTCTAAAACAAGGTGTATTTGTAGAGAGAGAGAGAGAGAGGGGGTGTTGGATTTAGGGTTTGGAGTGAAAAGGGGATGAAAAAGTGATGTGAAAACCCGCTGCTGCGAACTGATATATGCAGGGCTCGCTCGAGCGAAGGAGTGGTCGCTCGAGCAACCAGACACAAAAGAACCTCGCTTGAGCGCAAGAAGCGTCGCTCGAGCGAACAATGCAAAACTTCAGGTCTGCAATGCAGAAGCACGCTTGAGCATAAGAGTGCTCGTTCGAGAGAAGAATACCAACCCTTAAGTCTAATAGAGACGCAGACGCACGCTCGAGCGCGATACTTCTCGCTCGAGTGAAGAGACACAGGACACTTGGCTCGCTTGAGCGCAAGAAAGCTCACTCAAACGGAAGCTGCGTCTTAAAAGGAAACCTGAAGACCTCCAACACTCGCTCGAGCGTACACACCCTCGCTCGAGCGAAGAAGCAAACACCCAAGGCTCGCTCGAGCGCAAAAAGCCTCGCTCGAGTGAAGAAGGAAAAACCTGGGCAGCAACCATTTGTTTCAACAAACAACCAACCTGTTCCAAACTCGCTCAACACATCCCAAAACTCAAATGCAATGAATTAAAGGATGGAAACAAGGCATAGACAACAACTAAAAATCACGGAACTCGAGTCCGGAATACAATAAATGATAGGGAAAAACCGGAATCGCTATAACCTCCCCCCTTCCCTTAAGGAATTCCGTCCCCGAAATTTTATACAAGTTTCAAAATGATGATCATTCAATTCTCAACAAGATTATAATTCAACTTTCACCATCATGGCCCATCCACCGATCATTTCATCTCTTCTCAAGAGAACAATTGTACAAATATAGCTCAATATACATTATCAACATGCATTCCTTCGAAATTCAACTAATTTTAACACATATATCTCATGCTTTCCAAAACATATTCAATGTTAATAACATATTTGCATTTCTAAAACACATTCAACATATACAATGCTTAAATTAAACTCGCATTTCCAAGACATATTCTATAATTACAATACCTCCATAATCCAAAACATATACAATGTTTTACAACCCAAAACATATTTTCATTAACAAAACAAAATTTCTAACATATACTCAAACATTAACAAACAGATCCGAATATTTCTCTCAGACCTCTAATTCACGTTCCCAAGTGGCTTCCTCGACTCTGTGATGTTTCCACAATACTTTGACCAAGGGAATCGTCTTGCCTCGCAATACTTGATCTCGCCTATCCAAGACCTTCACCGGTCTCCCCTCATACAAGGCATCCTCATCAACCTCTAAGTCAGTCCAATCTAGTACATGTGACGGATCTGGCTCATACTTCCGAAGCATACTAACATGAAACACATCATGCACTCCGGATAGTTGCGGTGGCAATGCTAAACGGTAGGTAACCTCCCCAATCCGCTCAAGGATCTCAAAAGGGCCAATAAACCGAGGGGACAACTTCCTACTCTTCTCAAACCTCATCAAACCCTGTCTAGGTGATATTTTCAGAAAGACGTGATCACCCACCTCGAACAACAAGGGCCTCCTCCTACGATCGGCATAACTCTTTTGGCGACTCTGGGCCGTAACCAACCTCTTACGGATAAGTGCTACTTTCTCTGTCGTTTCTCGCATAAACTCCGGGCCCAACAAAGGTGCATCACCCATCTCGGCCCAACACACTGGAGATCTACACGGTTGGCCATACAAGGCCTCAAACGGTGTCATACCAATGCTTGATTGGAAACTGTTATTGTAGGCAAACTCCACTAAGGGTAGGTGTCTCTTCCACGACCCTTTAAAGTCAAGGACACAGCCTCGAAGTATATCCTCAAGGATCTGAATAGTGCGCTCAGACTGCCAGTCAGTCTGAGGATGGTAAGCCGTGCTAAAAGTCAATCTAGTGCCCAAGGCACTCTGCAAACTCTACCATAACCTAGCAGTGAAACGCGGATCTCTATCTGAGACAATCGACATTGGGACCTTGTGCAACCTCACTATGTCCCAAATATACAAGTTGGCAAGGTGATCTACCGAATCTCTCACGCGTATAGGAATAAAGTGCACTGACTTAGTCAACCGATCCACTACCACCCAAATGGCATCACTACCCTATTGAGTCCTTGGAAGACCCACGACAAAATCCATCATGACGTGCTCCCATTTCCACTCGGCTATAGGCAAGGGTTGTAACAAACCTGCTGGCCTCTGATGCTCAGCCTTCACTTGCTAACAAGTAAGGCATTTTGACACAAACACCGCCACATCTTTCTTTATACCCCTCCACCAAAACTGGCGACTCAAATCATGATACATCCTTGTGCCTCCCGGATGCACCGCAAGGTGTGAATGGTGAAACTCTCGGAGTACTTCCTCTCGGCAAGACTCCGGCACAAACAAGCGGTCTCGGTACCTCACACTCAGGTCGAGGCACAAAGCCAAACCCTTCTCTACCTTTCCACTAGAGATCTTTTCCCGGAGGGATTCTACCTCAAAGTCACCCTTCTGTGCCTCTAACACTCGATTCATAAGCATAGGTTTTGCAACTACATAAAACAAGGCCGCAGACTCAACAGACTCACCCAGATGCAAGTCAAACTCGCCAAGTGCACCTAACATTTCCCATTCCCGGATAGCAATACAAGCCACATCATTCATGGACTTCCTACTTAGGGCATCGGCCACAACATTGGCTTTTCCTGGATGATAATGCAACTCGAAATTGTAATCTTCCATAAATTCTATCCACCTTCTCTGCCTCAAATTCAAGTCTTTCTGTGTAAACAGATACTTCAGACTCTTCCGAAAACACCTCAAATCTCTCACCATAAAGATAGTGCCTCCAAATCTTCAAGGCAAAAATCACAACTGCTAACTCTAAATCATGAGTAGGGTAATTCCTCTCGTGTGTTTTCAATTGATGTGAGCCATAGGCTATCACTTTCCCTTCCTGCATCAATACACAACCCAGACCCTCTCGTGAGGCATCACAATACACTGAATAGCCCAAACCCCTCTCCGGAATAATCAAGACTGCAGCGGTGGTAAGTCTAACCTTAAGCTCTTAGAACGACTTTTCACAAGTCTCACTCCACACAAATTTGACCCATTTCCGCGTCAATCTAGTCAATGGCGAAGCTAGCCTGGAGAAATCTTTTACAAACCGACGATAATACCCGACCAATCCCAAAAAGCTACAGATCTCAAAGACATTCTTAGGTTGTGCCCAATCCTGCACTGCCTCAATCTTGGATGAATCTACAGCCACCCCTTCCCCGGATACCACATGGCCTAAGAATTTAACCTCACTTAGCCAGAACTCACACTTCCCGAATTTAGCATACAGCTTATGGGCTCTAAGCAACTCAAGCACCACTCTCAAGTGTTCTTCGTGCTTTTCCTCAGAAGGTGAATAAATCAGAATGTCGTCCACAAAGACGACTACGAAGCGGGCTAAGAACTCTCGGAAAAAACGGTTCATCAAATCCATGAACACAGCCGGTGCATTGGTGAGCCCAAAAAGCATCACCAGAAACTTGTAATGGCCATACCGCGTAAAGAATGCCGTCTTCGGGATATCCTTCTCCCTAACCCTCAACTGATGATAACCCGATCTCAAGTCTATTTTAGAGAAACAACGGGATCCTTTCAACTAATCAAACAGATCGTCTATATGTGGCATAGGGTACTTATTCTTAACCGTAACCCGGTTAAACTTTTGGTAATCAATGCAAAGTCTCAAAGCCCATCTTTCTTTTTAGCAGAGAGGGCCGGTGCTCCCCAAGGCGAAGTACTAGGGCGAATAAAACCCTTATCTAGCAACTCTTGGAGTTGAATCTTCAACTCACTCAACTCGGTTGGGGCAAAACGATACGGTGCCATGGAAATCGGTGTCGTGCCAGGCACTAAGTCAATAGAGAACTTGATCTCTTGATGGGGTGGTAAACTAACAAGATCCTCGGAAAAGACATCTGAGTACTCACAAAACACTCTTTGCAACTCAGTCCCGGTCTCATCACACCCACTACTCATAACGCTAGCGAGAAGACAACTAAGCTCACTCCACTCTCGCGGATCATACACCGGTAGTAAAATTCTACCAACCCGATCTCCCAAGAAATGAAAACAATCTCCGCTCAAGGTATATATAGTAACCCTCTGACGGTAGCAATCTATAACAGCCCGGTATGATGATAACCAGTCCATACCCAAAATCACATCAAACCCAGACATATCCATCACTACAAAAGAAAATGGAAGCCGGTGATTGGCGACCTCTATATCACAACCCCGACACCCCTGTTTCAAGACCATCTCGCCCCCAATGGGTGATACAACACAAATAGGAGATGCTAACTGCGCCAACTCTAACCCCAAAATAGATGCAAATGTAGAAGATATAAAAAAGTGGAATGCACTCGTATCAATTAACATATTAGCAACCGAGTTGCAAAACAAAAAGGTACCTCTCACAACAAATGGAGCCAGTATAAGATCCGGCGCGGTATCCGCATATACGCGCCCTGTAGGTCTCTGATATACCTGCTCACCTCTCAGAGCATAAGACTGCTGCACAGACTGAGCCGAAGAGGTTCTCTGATTGGCCCTCGAGGCCTGAACTGACTAAGCTGGCTGATAACTTTGTGTCTGTCTCGAACCAGACGCGTGCCACCCAACTACGGGCAAAACCTCTTTAGGTGCCCCGCCTGCCCACACTGATAACAAGTGAGTGGCTGGCCTCTACCCTGACTCTGGCCCTGAGAACGGGCCGAAGATGATGCTACACGCTACCTTCCTCCTCTCTGTGGGCAAGCTGGAGACTTGTGGCCCAACTGACCACATTTGTAACAAGTGATGTCTCCTTGACCACCTCTCCCAGAACCCGAACTCGGCACTGGAAAGGTAGATCTCGAATGCACTCTCTGGGATTGCTGAGGGTTAGAACCCCTCTGCCTTTTACCGTCCCCCCTGCCATCCTGACTCCTCCTAGAGCCCCTCATCCTCTCCTCCTCTGCGTGCATAATGGTCTCAAGATGGGCCGTAGCCTCCACAAGGCACCCATAGTCCCTAATCATGGACCCGGCAACTCGAAACATGAGTCCGGTCCTCAACTTCTTCTCGAACTTTAAACACCTATGCTCCTCGGTTGCCACCAACTCCGGTGCAAACCTAGACAAGCTAGTAAAGGTGGCCTCGAACTCCGCCACTGGTGTATTCAACTGCTTAAGCTGAGAAAACTGATCCCTTAACTTTTCCCTCACTATAGCCGGCAAATACTTGTCCTAGAAAGCTTCAACAAAGGCTTCCAAGTCCCTCCAATGCGCCCTCACACATACTTTCACCATTGACCCACGTCTCCCTTCAGCTGGAAGGACGCCAAGGTCACTCGTAAGCCCCCGTCTTTGATGCCTAGCATCTCAAACGTCTTCATCATCTTCTCTAGCCACTCATCAGCCTTCAATGGCTCTTTAGGATCTCCCAAAAACTCATTCGGATTCGACCAGAAGGACTCCCTCTTTAGAAAAGAAGGCCCTGCTTCAGCTACTTGGCCCTGGACTTGATTTTCAGCCCTGAGAATGTCCATAGATTCCCTCAATGCTTTGGCCATTTCACGAGCTAAGGCGCCCATAGCCTACTGACCAACCAGTTCGGCCACATTGGCCTGACCCACTCCTTCATCCTGTGCCGGAATCTCATCCGGTATAGACATCTCCTGCCTCTTAGGCCTACCATGCCTACCACCATGACCTCGTCCTGACATCCTAATAAAGGTAACAAAAGGAATTAACACATTTACAAATGTGCCGAAGCTATCTCACTCGCGTCCTAATGCAATGGACAACTGTAATTCATTCCATATAGGCACATAAACACTTACGAATTTCATTTCCGGATAATGATCATCCCGTGGCGTTGCTAGAGACCCAATTAGAAACGACAGTGATCAAGTGCCTTTCCAACAAGACTCCTAGAAACCCATAGACCCGATTAACATCCTAGAAACTAAATCTCATACCCATATAGTCACATAAACATGTTATCACATAAGCACAAAACATTACACTTAAGTCTCTAACAAGAGAGACAAACCCATTGTGGCACTAACCACTTCCCACATGCCCAAAGTATTCAAACCCGGTACGCTTTGATACTAAGTTGTAACGCCCCCAAAATAAGACATAAATCACTCATTCATAAGATCCATAAAGCATAGGAAAAGCATTATATTCCATTCACTAGAGTGTTCTTTACAAAAGATGTTACATGTTAACAATCAAAGTAGATGCCCTATGCGCTTACAACTTTCCAAGTAATGACTTGGTTATAACAAAAGAGGAACAGAAGTCCTTTACAATTAAAGCCCTCGGCTTGGAAAGATAAACATATAAACATAAAATGGAATCACAAAACGAAAACTTCAACCCTAAAACCTCCCAAGCGATGACCTTGGAGGCGACATGTCACCTGTACCTGAAAAATGGTGTCCCAAGTAGGGTGAGCCAAAGCCCAATAGAGATATGCTAAACAGAATATGAGAATTAACTAAAACATTAGCATCTGATAAATGTTTAACACGTGTAAACAACTTACACTCCTTCCATAACTTACCAGTATTTACATCCATATTCCAATCCATTTCCCTCTTTAATTATCCAAACAATATTTGTCATAATTCAAAATAAACCAAATAATTCAAAATGAGACTACAACTCATATTATTAATACTTCAATCACAAACATATCTCATACACTTCCATGCACTTGCCATTTTACGGAACTACATCCGAGGGAACCAGCACCCATAAATAAATAAGATTTCGGGACTTTCATCCTGGACACTCCAGCCAACTTAGTTATCAATGGAGTCCATCCCCTATCTCCTCCCAAACAATGGAGTACATCCCCCATCTCCTCCCACACAATATACATATACAATGTATTTAAACATGTAGTCATATACAATGACCCAACAATTCACATATTCAATGTTTATACTCACTCGTCATATTCAATGACATATTTCAACTAATTAGTTTCAATTTACCTAATCATCATACAGTTTCTACAACAATCAAGACTATCCTCCCCCAATAGCCCAAGATAAATATTTCTAAACAGATAAATAAATCTATCAAACAGATAATTTATTAACTTTTCCATAGGTGAGTGATTTACCGATCCAACTACACCATTCAATCTCATATTTTCCCAGTTCCATAATTTCTAAGCCAATTTCATATTTTCCCATTGTTTTCATAATTTACACAAATAATTTACATAGCTCAAATTGGGGCATTATTCTCCTTTTCTCAAAAATTGGAACCAAGGCCAAATTTCACCCTTTATATACAATAACCCCATTTTTAGGACCTCATATACACATGTATAGCTCAAAATAGGAAACCCCTCTTTCACAAGTTCAAATTCAAACCCTAGTTCACCCAAACTTCTCACATCTCATCATTTATACAAGATGACTAAAATTTATGTTAAAACTCATAATAAAGAGTAGATTATCCCTACCTCAAATGGGGAAGCTCAAGGGAGAAGAAGAGAGAACTCAAGATGCTCCAAATCCACACTTTTTTGGATCAATGGATAGCCCAAGCCAAGCTCTAACTTTTATACAAAGGGACTAGGGTAGAGAATCTCTAAAACAAGGTGTATTTGTAGAGATAGAGAGAGAGAGAGAGAGAGAGAGAGAGTGTTGGATTTAGGGTTTGGAGTGAAAAGGGAATGAAAAAGTGATGTGAAAACCCGTTGCTGCGAATTGATATATGCGGGGCTCGCTCGAGCGAAGGAGTGGTCGCTCGAGCGACCAGACACAAAAGAACCTTGCTCGAGCGCAAGAAGCGTTACTCTAGCAAACAATGCAAAGCTTCAGGTCTGCAATGCAGAAGCACGCTCGAGTGCAAGAGTGCTCGCTCGAGCGAAGAATACCAACCCTCAGGTCTAACAGAGACGCAGACGCACGCTCAAGCGCGATACTTCTCACTGGAGCGAAGAGACATAAGACACCCGGCTCGCTTGAGCACAAGAAAGCTCGTTCGAATGGAAGCTGCGTCTGAAAAGGAAACCTGAAGACCCCCAACACTCGCTTTAGTGTACACACCCTCGCTCGAGCGAAGAAGGAAAAACCTGGGTAGCAACCATTTGTTTCAACACACAACCAACATGTTCCAAACTCGCCCAACACATCCCAAAACTCAAATACAAGGAATTAAAGCATGGAAACAAGGCATAGACAACAACTAACAATCACGGAACTCGAGTTCGGAATACAATAAATGACGGGGAAAAACCGGGATCGCTATAAGGACTAATAGTGGTATGTGCTAGAGTCATAAATGTGTCAAAAGTGATTTATAGCCAACGTCATCATTTGGACATAACAACAACATGACACTAGTAATGGCAACAATGCTATTATAGTGGTCTAAGTCGATGATGATGGTTGTGTTTCAGTGGATCAAAGGGCGTGATTAATTGAAGTTGGTAACAATAACATTGTTGTCTAATTCACTAATAATGACAAGGAAAGAAAGAGTGAGAGTCGACAAGATAGTCATAGCAACAACTTTTCAGGTAACATTAACATTGAAGATAATGTGTGTGTGTGTGTGTGTGTGTGTGTGTGTGTGTGTGTGTGTGTGTGTGTGTGTGTGTGAGAGAGAGAGAGAGAGAGAGAGAGAGAGAGACGTAGTTGGAGTGTCATGCGTTTTTGTTAGTGATAATGTTTGAGGTAATGGAAACACAAAAACATAATTAGATAAAAATGGTGACCGATCAATTACTATTTGAATCTTGACTAAATTGATAGTAATGATTAGGCTTTTACTAATTGATTGGGAACTATGAATAAGTTAGGAATTAATTGGTTTAGTGTGGCTTATGAAAACTAATTGATTATTGAATCAATTATGCTTATTATATCAAGGATCCCTACAATAAATTGTGATATTTGAATCTCCCTTATATTCTAATGGATTGTACAATCGATTAAATAACAATAGTATAAACATATACCAACGGATTGTACAATCGCGATTGTTCAAAACCCTGGCTACTAATCGATTGTATAATCAATTGTGGTCTTTAAATCCAATCTATTTTGCAATCAATTATGATTTTTGATTCACTCTTATATGCTATACCAATTGATTACACAATTAGTTATGTCTGAAATTTTAAAAGTTATGATGTTTTGTTAATGTTATGATTTTCGGAACAAAATTACAATCAACGTGCTATGTTATGATTCATTGGTAAAAGTTATGATATTTTGTTAATGTCATTATGACTGTGGAAAAGAAGTTACAATCAATTTGTTATGGTTATGATTCATTAGTAAAAGTTATGATTTGTTGTGGTGAATCATAATAAAAAATGTTACGATTCAAATGTTACGATAATTTGTTGGAAATAACTAGATTTGTTATGAGTCGTTGTCATATTGTTATGATTGATAGTGTCTTTGTTATGACACCGTAGTGTATATTATGACATTGTTATGATTCATTGTAGTAATTGTTATGATCTTTAAAAAAAGTTATGATTCTTCATGTAACCTGTTAAATGACCTGTTTAGCAGGTTACTTTTGATGATGTGGCACAATATGGACCACACAATAAGTGCATATCATATGCCTTTTTAGAAGGTGCACATTGTAGACTTTTCCTAAATAAAGAATAATTAGGTACCCACTCTTAACTTCCTTGAATCTATCCGAATGAAATTGTGTGATTGTAATTGAATTTGTGTGTGAGATCATGTGTAAAATAAATCACAACCACAAAAATAAAAAATATATATATAAATAAATAAATAAACATTATTTGTGCCTTATTTGTTTATAGAGAGTTGTCATGGAAGTAGTAGCAACCGAAGCCTCAATTCCCAATCCATCAATATTCTTTCCTCATTCGAGCCCTCAAATCAGATACCCACTAAGAATTTCCCTACAATTCTGCGTTTCTCTTCTCGAATTCCCACCAATTGCGTTGTTCCATACACTCTTTGCGACTTTTGTAGCTAAAGATAATGAAATTCATGGCGTTGAAGACTCCTTAGGGTTTCTCGAGGTTTTTGTGAAGCAATGAATTATTGCAGTTTCAGTGTGTTTGTTAATTGGGGTTATTGAAGATAGAGCATAATATGTCTCTCTGCATTTTGGCAGGTATATATTTTCTACTCCAATTTGGATTTATTATTATTATTTTTTTTTTTGGGTGAAATTTTGCTGGTGTAAGTGTTGCCATGAATAGGAACATATTAGATTTCTATTTTGTGCTAATAAACTCTTTAACAATTCAAGTTATTGAGTTTATGCCAGGCTGTTTGATAAGTAAAAATATTATTGGCTTTGTAAATTCATGTTTGATTTTAGTATGTGTATCAGTAAAAATATTAGTCACTGCATGAAAGAGATCAAAGGATTTATGTAGTTTTATTGGCTGGCCACAATCTCACACATCCAATGAAGATATTAATCTCCACATTTAAGAGTGGTTTTGGTTTCCTCCAACCCAAAACCCCAGTGGCAATAATTAGCGAGCTTGGGTATCATATCCTGTGGATTTGGGACTGCTGAAGAAGTAAACATCACACACAAGACCACAGGATTTACATGCCTAAGGTTATATAGTTATCTTCTATGATTTGGCTTTGAAACTATGAAAGAAAAGTTCTAGACTTGGATTTAAAGGGGTGATAGGCTGTTAAAATTTCATAACTGCAGCAAGAATTTTTTAAACAAAATTTTGGGATCCTAGTTTGTGTTTTGTGGACGATGACTGGAATGTCATGCGTTAATGCCTTCTAATACTTGTGGGCTTTGCATTATTGTTAGCATTTGGATTTGCCACCATTTTCTTGTCACTTTGTTCTAGAAATCTTAATTAAATACTTTGTGACAAAAAATAAAAAATTTTAAGTTGAAGTGGTGGAAATGAGCATAGATTTGGTTGTCTCCACTAAGATTTTTAGTACTAAATAATTACTTGGTGATACTTTAGTGCTAATCAATATTTGAATGTTGGTCTAGCTTGTTTGAAGGTGGATGATAAAATAATTGTCATCTTTGAGGGGTGGATGATAAAAAAAAAAAATTCAGCTCAAATTTGTTGGTAATTTGAGCATAACCCAAGTTCAATTTATTGAGCTTGTGCCTGCCTTGGATTAATTATCATAGTTGTTGTTCTACTAGGTGGTTATGTGCGAGGAATTATTCTGTTCTGCAAGAATTTTATGTAGGTTGTGTGCCTAAAAAATAGCCGAGGCTAAATGAATACATGACTTCAAAAATAAGGAAATAGTGAAGAAATTGTATAATATTATTGGATGGACACATGGACACATGGTATTCCGAACTTACTAGATAATTTTTAGTTGTGTGCCCATCTTATAACAATGAAACACATAAATAGTTTGTCTCCAATGTAGGAGAAAATGTACTAAAAATTAGTTATATGGCCCAATACACTTGGAAGGGCAAACCACATAGAATATTGGTTTAGTCCTATAAAATCATTTTTGCTTATTTCCAATCACATTCCTAAGAAATCTCTCATCCACCCAAGTTGGTTTTTGTCCTATCGTGTCTATTACAATTATCAAGGGGAACTAGAGCAATGCAGTCCGTTCAAAAATAAATTTTAAAAATTTTATCAATAAATCTTATTTTCAAGAGTATTGATGAGTATTAAATTTCAATGTAGACAATTAAGTCTTATTTATTTCTAATTTATTCTAAAAAAAGTTCATTTTTTCTTAATATTACATTTTATTCTAATTTTACTGTTCTTAAAATATGAACAATAGTTATATAAACAATTTATAGCGACCCAGGTCTTTACCCGTCATTTGTAGTGTTCCGGACTCAAGTTGGTATGACTTTGAATGGTTATTCATGTCTTGTTTCCCTTGTATCCCCTTTATGTTGGCTATCGAGTTCTAGTGATGTGTTTGGAACAGGTTAGTTGCTTGTTTTCCCAAAACTTTGTTGCCCAGAAATTTGCTTATTCGCTCGAGCAACAACTTCTTCGCTCAAGCAAGCCATGTAATCTGTTATTCACTCGAGTGAGGCTTCTTGTGCTCAAGCGTGCGTCTGTGTTGGGTGGCAGACCTGAAGCTTTACATTCTACGCTCGAGCGAGGCGACCTTTTTGTGTCTGGTCGCTCGAGTGAGCCTGGTGTACATCAGTTCACAGCAGCGCTATTTTGCGTCATTTTTTATCTCCTTTTTCATACACAAACCCTAAATCTGCAGCTTCTCTCTCTAGAAATTACCTTCTCTCTAAGGTTTCATCTAAATCCATTGAGTTCTTGACCCTAATGTCTTGAGAATAAGGTAGAGGGCTTCGAGAGCTTCGTATTGATCTAAGTAAAAGTGGGTTTCATCATTTTTGGAGTTCAACCTTGCTCTGCTCGTCTTCTCTTCTTGAGGTATGGATTTTCTACACTCTAGTATGGCTTTTAGCTTAGTTATTTTCTATTGTGTATAGATGATGAAATTTGGTTGTGGTTTGGACAAATCTAAGATTTTGGATGTTATATGGAAAAGAGGGGTTTTTGATGAATCTAAGGTAAATGAGTAAGAGGCTTGAAAATAAGATCAAGTTGTGCCAAAATAGTTGTTTTTGGTGTTTGGGTTGATATTTGGTAAAAGGGGGATTTTGCCCTAATTTGATTAAATCATTATTTTGCATAAATAATTGGAATTAACATTTAAAATGTGAAATTGGAAGGTTGTGGTTATAAATGGTGATATTGGAAATGTATTATCTCATCTATGAAAGTTTTGAATAAACAATTTATTCCGATATTGGACATATCTTTGGAAATAATTGCATTGGGCTATCGATAGAGGATAGCTATGATTGTTGTAGAAAATTACATGAGACTTAGGTGATTTAATGTTAATCCATTGTTGGTGTCATCGAATATAACCATGTTATAAATACATTGTATATGTATGATTATTGGGAGAAGAAAGAGGATGTACTCCATATTTGATTATGTTTATAAATACATTATATATGTATGTTTATTGGGAGAAGAAAGGGGATGTACTTCATATATGATTATGTTTATAAATACATTGCATATGTATGTTTGTTTGGGAGGACAAAGGGGATGGACTCCATTTAAAGCAAGTTGGCCGAAATGTCCTGGGTGAAAGACTCGAAATTATATATAAATGTGTAACGCCCTCAAATTAAACCCATTATATATATATATCATTGACATGCAATATTAAAAGGAAACAATTCATTATCTCATTCATCAGAGTATTACTAACTGAAAGCATTACATGTAACATCAAATTAAATGCCCTACGGGCTTACATCTTTCCAAGTCAACACTTGGACACAAAAATATGAGTTCTAACTCAAATACAAATAAAGCCCTAGGCTTGAATGTTTACATGTACTGTCAAATAAAAAAAACAATAACAAAAGGAAATCTTCAATATCCAAATCCTTCCAAGCTAAGTCCTTGGAGGTAGCTTATCACTTGGACCTGAAAATGATGTTCCCATATAGGGTGAGCCACAGCCCAGTAGAAATATACTAAACCATATATAAGTATTGAATAAAGCATTAGCATTCAATAGATGGATAACACAAATTATCAGTTCCACTTTCCATTAATTATTCAACATGGCTCAGAACCTGGCCAAACTTACAACAGTGAACTATATATCATATTCACAATAATTCCAATAACAACAACACAAATGAGACTAAGGCTCATATCAAAAACACTTCATACTTCCAGATTGATACACATTTTAGTGCTGTATCAATAACATGTAAAAACACTTCAATATCAATAAGCACACATAAAAGTGATGCTAATGGAGTCCATCCCCTATCTCCTCCCAAACAAAATCCGGTTTAGAGGTCCATCCCCTATCTTCCCCTAAACCGTGGAGTACATCCCCTATCTCCTCCCACACAATATGCAAATGCATGCTCAATCAATACATGTATTTTCTGTATTAATTCAATAGTCAAAACAATGACTTAACCAATATGATTAGTTTCAGTTATCCCTAATCCACATGCAATGTCTACAACAATCACGACTATCCTCCACCGATAGCCCAAAACAGTTATTTCTAGACTGGAAATAAATAAATCAACAATTCAATAGGCGAGTGATTTAAATTAACCAACTACCCCATTTAATCAATAAATTCCTCAATTTCATGAATTTAACTAATTTCCCCAATTTTCCTTAAATTAATTATACAAATCAATTTATTAAGACAACTAGGGTTTTTCCCAAAATTACCAAAATACCCCCAACATATCAAAATACCAAAACTTAGAACAAAACTTATACATTGGAGTAGGAAATCCCTACCTCGAAGAAATTAACCCAAATGGAGAAGACGGAGATGAAGACCCAAAATCCAAAGTGCTCCAAATTCACAAACCCTCAGATTAAAACGGAGCCCTCGACTCACACTATCTTTTTAATAAAGCAACTAGGGTAGAAACACACCCTAAATAGATCAAACCTAAGAGACAAGAGAGGGAGAAGTCGGACCTAGGGTTTGGAATCAAAAAGAGGATGAAAAACTGTTCAAAATCCCGCTGCTGCCTATTTAAACTGGACAGGCTCGCTCGAGCGAAGACTTGGTCGCTCGAGCGACCAGACACAAGAAAACCTCGCTCGAGCGAAGAAAAGCTCGCTCGAGCCAAAAACTCGATGCTTCAGGTCTGCAACACAGAAGCTCGCTCGAACGAAGGAATACTCGCTCGAGCGAAGAACTCGAAAACATACACCTCACTCGCTCGAGCAAAGAAAGCTCGCTCGAGCGAAGAAACACTGCTCTCAGGTCTATACTAGACGCAATCGCTCGCTCGAGCGAAGAAACCCTGGCTCGAGCCACCAGACACAAAAACAACCCTCGCTCGAGCGACCAACCCAAAAATTGGACAGCAACACTTGGTTTCCGAACCCAACCAACCTGTAACAAAACCTGCCCAACATATCCTATAACTCAAAAATAAGGAATTAAAGGACAACAACAACAATATAATAACAACTGAATCTACGGAACATAAGTCTGGGTACAACAACCAAATGGGAAAAGACAGGGGTCGCTATAAAATGGGTGCCGGTTCCTTCGGACGAAATATCCGTAAAATGGCAAGTTTGAAGTGTTTATGTGTGTTTTGCATAAATGGAAAACCATTGAGTTATAGTCTCATTTTGGTTGTTAAAAGGTAATGAATTTAACTCATGAATTGAGTAGCATATATGAACTGGAAATGAATTGAAGGAAAATGGAATAAGATTGGTCTTAGTGACATATGGATATGCAGGCCTTATGGATACTTCCGTATCGGTATTGTTTATATACGTGGTATTTATACCTTTGCTAAACCTCATAAATTGTGTTAGATCATTTCTACTAGGCTGTTGGCTCACCCTATATGGGAATACCATTTTCAGGTGCAGGTGAGATGTTTCCTCCAAGGCAATAGCGTGGATGAACTTTCGGGAAGCAAGAGCTTCTTAATTTTGTCTTGTATTTGTGTATGTTGGTTATTTGTAAAGCCAAGGGCTTAAGATGTAATGAGCGAGACTCAATTTGTGTAACCAAGCAATGACTTGGAAAGATGTAAGCCTATATGGCATTTAACTGGGTGTTGAACAGTAAACTCTGATGTATGAAAGTATGTTGTTTCTCATATTTATTCCGCATATGAGTTATCTTTATTGTATTATTTTGGGGGCGTTACAACTTGGTATCAGAGCGTACCGGGTTTGAATTCTTTGGGTACGTGGGAAGTGGTTAGTACCATAATGGGTTTGTCTTGCCTGATTGAGACGTTAACATATCTTGTATGATTATATGATAACATGTTTACATGATTATGTGGGTATGGAATTTAGTTCCTGAGATGTTGATTGAGTCTACGGGTGTGTAGAAGTCCTATTAGAAGAGCACGTGATCACTGCTATTTCTAATTGGAACTCTAGCAACGCGTGGGACGGTCATTATCTAGGAAGGAAATTCATATGTGTTTTTGTGATTACATGTCTATGTGGAGTGATTTACTGTTGTCCATTGTATTAGAACGTAAGTGAGTTAGCCTTGGCATGTTTGAAAATGTGCTAATACTTGTTGTTACCTTTCTTAGGATGTCAGGACGTGGGCGTGGTGGTAGTAGGCGTGGTAGGCCTAGAAGGCACGAGGTGCCCATACCGGGTGATATTCCGGCACAGGAAAAAGGGGTTGGTCAGGCTAATGTGGCCGAACCAGTGGGTCAGCAAGCCATGGGTGCCTTAGCCCGCGAAATAGCCGGAGCATTGAGGGAGTCTATGGATATTCTCCGAACTAAGAATCAAGTCCAGGCCCAAGTAGCTGAAGCAGGGCCATCCTTCTTAAAGAGAGAGTTTTTCCAGTGAAATCCAGATGAGTTTGTGGGTGATCCTAGAGAGCCATTGAAGGCAGATGAATGGCTAGAGCAGTTGTTGAAAACATTCGAGATGCTCGACATCGAGGATGACCATTTGAGGGTGACCTTGGCATCGTTCCAGCTTAAGGAAGATGCGAGTCAGTGGTGGAAGTATGTGTGTGGACGCATTGAGATGACTTGGGAGGCCTTTGTTAATGCTTTCCAAGACAAGTTCCTACCTCCCACAGTTAAGGAGAGGTTGAGAGATCAATTCTCTAAATTGGCGCAGTTGAGTACACTTGTGGCTGAATTTGAGGCGACTTTTACTAGTTTGTCTAGGTTCGCACCAGAGTTAGTGGTGACTAAGGAGCGCCGTTGTTTGGAATATGAGAAGCGGTTGAGGACCGGACTCAAGCTTCGAGTGGCCGGGTCCATGATTAGAGATTTTAGTCGCCTTGTGGAGGCGGTAGCCCATCTTGAGATTGTTATGCAAGAAAAGGAGGAAATGAGGGGCTCCAGGAGGAGTCAGAATAGTCAGGGGGACAGTAAGAGCCAGAGGGGTTTTAACTTTCACCAGTGCCAGGGGTTTCAATCGAGGTCCACTTTTCCAGTACCGAGTTCGGGCTCTGAAAGAGGTGGCCAGGGAAATTGCACTTGTTTTAAGTGTGGTCAGTTGGGCTATAAGTCTCCAATTTGTCCTCAAAGAGGGGAAGGGCAGCAAGCAGCATCATCTTCGGCTCGTTTTCAGAGCCAAAGTCAAGGGAGAGGCCAGCTACTCACTTGTTATCAGTGTGGGCAGGCAGGGCACCTGAAGAGGTTTTGCCCATAGTTAGGTGGTGCACCTGGTGCGTCTGATTCGAGACAGACACAGAGTCACCAGCCAGCACAGTCAGTACAGGCCTCGAAGGCCAATTAGGGAGCTTCTTCAGCTCAGTCAGTGCATCAGGCTTATCCTCCGAGAGGTGAGCAGGTTGAGCAAAGACCTACTGGGCGTGTGTACACAGTTGCAGCGCCAGATCTAGTACCTGCTCCTTCTGTAGTGAGAGGTACCTTTTTATTTTGCAATTCGGTTGCTAATGTGTTGATTGACACAGGTGCATCCCATTCTTTTATTTCGTCTACATTTGCATCTATTTTGGGTTTGGAGTTAGCACAGTTAGCATCTCCTATTTGTGTAGAGTCACCAATTAGTGGTGAGGTTATCTTGAGACAAGGATGTCCGGGTTGTGACATTGAGATTACTGGTCGTCGATTGCCATTTGCATTTGTATTGCTTGGCATGCATAGTTTTGATGTCATATTGGGTATGAACTGGTTATCATCATACCAGGCTGTTATAGATTGTTACCGTCAGAAGGTTACTGTATGTACCTTGAGCGATGATTGCTTTTATTTCTTGGGTGACCATGTGGATAGGGTTTTATCACCGGTGTATGATCCGTGTGGGCAGAATGAACTTGGTTGTCTTCTTGCTAGCCTTATAAGTAGTGAGTGTGATGAAGTCCGGATTGAGTTGGCAAGAGTGGTTTGCGAATACTCAGATGTTTTTCCTGAGGATCTTACTGGTTTACCACCTTACCGAGAGATCGAGTTCTCTATTGATTTAGTGCCTGGTACGGCACTAGTTTCTATGGCTCCATATAGATTTGCGCCAGCTAAATTAAGTGAGTTGAAGATTCAACTCCAAGAATTGTTAGATAAGGGTTTTATTTGCCCTAATACTTCACCTTGGGGAGCACCGGCTCTCTTTGCTAAAAAGAAAGATGGAGCATTGCGACTTTGTATTGATTACCGAAAGTTGAACCGGGTTATTGTTAAGAATAAGTACCCAATGCCTCGTATAGATGATCTGTTTGATCAGTTGAAAAGGTCTTATTGTTTCTCTAAGATAGACCTAAGATCGGGTTATTATCAGTTGAGAGTAAGGGAGGAGGATATCCCAAAGACGGCATTCCATACGCGGTATGGCCATTATGAGTTTCTTGTGATGCCTTTTGGGCTAACCAATGCACCAGCGGTGTTTATGGATTTAATGAATCGAATATTTTGGGAGTTCTTAAATCGTTTTGTGGTTGTCTTTGTGGACGACATTTTGATTTATTTACCTTCTGAGGAAGAACACGGGGAACATTTGCGAGTAGTACTTGAGTTACTTAAAGCCCACAAATTGTATGCTAAGTTTGGGAAATGTGAATTTTGGCTGAGGGAAGTTAAGTTCTTAGGCCATGTAGTATCCGGGGAAGGGGTGACTGTAAATTCATCCAAGACAGAGGCAGTGCAAGATTGGGCACAACCTAAGAATGCTTTCAAGATTCGTAGTTTCTTGGGGTTGGCCGGGTATTACTATAGATTTGTGAAGGATTTCTCTAAGTTAGCTTCACCTTTGACTAAGCTGACGAGAAAAGAAATCAAATTCGTGTGGAGTGAGACTTGTGAGAAGTCGTTCCAAGAGCTTAAGGTTAGACTCACCACAGCTCCAATATTGGTTATTCCAGAGAGGGGTTTGAGTTATTCAGTTTATTGTGATGCTTCACGGGAAGGTCTAGGTTGTGTATTGATGCAGGAAAGGAAAGTAGTGGCCTATGACTCACAGCAGTTGAAAATACATGAGAGGAATTACCCTGCTCACGACTCAGAGTTAGCAGTAGTGATTTTTGCCTTGAAGATTTGGTGGCATTATTTGTATGGTGAGAAATTTGAAGTGTTCTCTGATCACAAGAGTCTAAAATATTTGTTTACACAAAAGGACTCGAATTTGAGACAGAAGAGGTGGATGAAATTCATAGAAGATTACAACTTTGAATTGCATTATCATCCGGGTAAGGCCAACGTTGTGGCCGATGCTTTGAGTAGAAAACCTATTAGTAATGTGGCTTCTATCGCCGTTCAAGAATGGGAAATGTTGGGTACTCTTAATGAGTTTGACTTGCACCTAGGCGAGTCTGTTGAGTCTGCAGCTTTGTTTTTAGTAGTTGCACGACCTACACTTGTGAATCGAGTGTTGGAAGCACAAAAGGGTAATCTTGAGGTGGAATTGTTCTGAGAGAAGATCTCCAATGGGAAAGTAGAAAGAGGTTTGAATGTGTATCCCGACTAGAGTGTGAGATACCGTGACCGTTTGTTTGTATCGGAGTCTTGCCGAAAGGAAGTACTCCGAGAGTTTCACTATTCACACCTTGCGGTACATCCGGGAGGCACAAAGATATATCATGACCTTAGTCGCCAGTTTTGGTAGAGAGGTATGAAAAAGGATGTAGCTGTGTTTGTATCAAAGTGCCTTACTTGTCAACAAATGAAGGCTGAGCATCAGAGGCCAGCAGGTTTGTTGCAATCCTTGCCTATAGCTGAGTGGAAGTGGGAACATATCATGATGGATTTTGTTGTGGGTTTCCGAGGACTCAACGGGGTAATGATGCCATTTGGGTGGTAGTTGACCGTTTGACTAAGTCAGCACATTTTATTCCCATGCGTTTAAGTGACTCGGTAGACTATCTTGCTAATTTGTACATTAGGGACATAGTGAGGTTGCACGGGGTCCCTGTGACGATTGTTTCAGATAGAGATTCGCGTTTCACTGCTCAGTTGTGGCAGAGTTTGCAAAATGCCTTGGGCACTAAATTGACTTTTAGTACTACGTATCATCCTCAGATTGACGGGCAGTCCGAGCGTACTATTCAGATCCTTGAGGATATGCTTAGAGGTTGTGTCCTTGATTTTAAGGGGTCGTGGAAGAGGCACTTACCCATAGTGGAGTTTGCCTATAACAATAGCTTCCAATCGAATATTGGCATGGCACCATTTGAGGCCTTGTATGGTCGACCATGTAGATCTCCTGTGTGTTGGGCCAAGGTGGGTGATGCACCTTTGTTAGGTCCAGAGTTGGTTCGGGAAACGACGAAGAAAGTAGTACTTATTCGTAAGAGGCTAGCTAAGGCTCAAAGTCGCCAGAAAAGTTATGCCGACCGTAGGAGGAGACCTTTGTCTTTTGAGGTGGGAGATCATGTCTTTTTGAAGATATCACCTAGAGGAGGTTTGATGAGATTTGGGAAGAGTGGGAAGTTATCCCCTCAGTTTATTGGCCCTTTTGAAATCCTTGAGTGGATTGGGGAAGTTGCTTATCGTTTGGCATTACCGCCACAATTTTCTGGGGTTCATGATGTGTTTCATATTTGTATGCTTCAGAAATACGAGCCAGATCCATCACACGTGTTGGATTGGACTAACTTAGAGGTAGATGAGGATGCCTCGTATGAGGAGAGACCGATGAGAGTCTTGGATAGACGGGATCAAGTCTTGCAAGGCAAGATAATTCCCTTGGTAAAAGTATTGTGGAAACATCATGGGGTCGAGGAAGCGACTTGGGAACGTGAGTTAGAAGCCCGAGAGAAATATCCGGATTTGTTTGTTGATGCATGAGCATGTATTGAGAATTTATTGTATTAATGAAAAGTCTAAGCATTGTATATGTTTTAACCTATGAGAGCATTGTATATGTTATGGTTGTTTGGGAAAAACATGGATTCAATATAAACATTGCATATGTTTTGAGAATATGGAATATTGTGGGTGTTGTATCACTCCTGGAAGCATGGTATATACTGTTGGTAATCATTTTGGAAATTGGTAAAACATGGTTCTGAAACATGATTTGAAACTTCAGGGACGAAATTCTTTAAGGGGGGGAGGTTATAGCAACCCAGGTCTTTACCCGTCATTTGTAGTGTTCCAGACTCAGGTTGGTATGACTTTGAATGGTTATTCATGTCTTGTTTCCCTTGTATCCCCTTTATGTTAGCTATCGAGTTGTAGTGCTGTGTTTGGAACAAGTTGGTTACTTGTTTTTCCAAAACTTTGTTACCCAAAAATTTGCCTCTTCGCTCAAGCAACAACTCCTTCGCTCGAGCGAGCCATGTGTAATCTGTTATTCGCTCGAGCGAGACTTCTTGCGCTCGAGCGTGTGTCTACGTTGGGTGGCAGACCTAAAGCTTTACATTTTATGCTTGAGCGACGCTTCTTTCGCTCGAGCGAGCCGACCTTTTTGTGTCTGGTCGCTCGGGCGAGAACTCCTTCGCTCAAGCGAGCCTGGTGCACATCAGTTCACAACAGCGCCGTTTTGCTTCATTTTTTATCTCCTTTTTCACACACAAACCCTAAATCTGCAGCTTCTCTCTCTAGAAGTTACCTTCTCTTTAATGTTTCATCTAAATCCATTGAGTTCTTGACCCTAATGTCTTGAGAATAAGGTAGAGGGCTTCGAGAGCTTCGTATTGATCTAAGTAAAAGTGGGTTTCGTCATTTTTGGAGTTCAACCTTGCTCTGCTCGTCTTCTCTTCTTGAGGTATGGATTTTCTACACTCTAGTATGGCTTTTAGCTTAGTTATTTTCTATTGTGTATAGGTGATGAGATTTTATTGTGGTTTGGACAAATCTAAGATTTTGTATGTTATATGGAAAAGAGGGGTTTTTGATGATTATGAGGTAAATGAGTAGGAGGCTTGAAAATAAGATCAAGTTGTGCCAAAATAGTTGTTTTTGGTGTTTGGGTTGATATTTGGTAAAAGGGGGATTTTGCCCTAATTTGATTAAATCATTATTTTGCATAAATAATTGGGATTAACATTTAAAATGTAAAATTGGAAGGTTGTGGTTATAAATGGTGATATTGGATATGTATTATCTCACCTATGGAAGTTTTGAATGAACTATTTATTCCGATATTGGACATCTCTTTGGAAATAATTGCATTGGGCTATCGGTGGAGGATAGCTATGATTGTTGTAGAAAATTACATGAGGATTAGGCGATTTAATACTAATCCATTGTTGGTGTCATCAAATATGACCGTGTTATAAATACATTGTATATGTATGATTATTGGGAGAAGAAAGAGGATATACTCCATATTTGATTATGTTTATAAATACATTATATATGTATGTTTATTAGGAGAAGAAAGGGGATGTACTCCATATATGATTATGTTTATAAATACATTGCATATGTATATTTGTTTTGGAGGACAAAGGGGATGGACTCCATTTAAAGCAAGTTGGCCGAAGTGTCCTGGGTGAAAGACCCGAAATTACATATAAATGGGTGCCGGTTCCTTCGGACGAAATATTCGTAAAATGGCAAGTTTGAAGTGTTTATATGTGTTTTGCATAAATGGAAAACCATTGAGTTATAGTCTCATTTTGTAATGCCCGCATCCTTTAGTCTTTTGGAGAGTGTTTAATATCCTTATATTTTATCTTGGGAGTCTTTGGAATTGTTGTCTATTGGTTTTGAAGGAGTACAATCCGATTTAAACTCGTTGGGTTTGTTCGTTCGTGTTTGTCATTGTAAAAAGTTCCTTGGAAACTTAGAAATTTTGCGTTGGGGTCGACACGAGCCTTCCTAAGGGTCGACCCTTGCATGCTGTAATGTTTCTGGAGGTGTTGCTGGAAAATAGGGTCGACACCAGCCTTGGTGGTGTCGACACTTGCCTCTTGTTGCTGTCCACAAGGGTCGACACCAGTATGGGAA
Source organism: Camellia japonica (assembly GCA_030407325.1). Lineage (NCBI taxonomy): Eukaryota > Viridiplantae > Streptophyta > Magnoliopsida > Ericales > Theaceae > Camellia > Camellia japonica. The sequence goes on from JAPPVO010000031.1 coordinate 126,096,692, forward strand.
GGGTCGACCCTTGTATATTGCAAAATCTGTGTGGGTTGGTTGCTGGAAAATAGGGTCGACCCCTGTGTTACAAGGGTCGACCCCTACAGATTTTTTTTCCCAGATTTTGGTTCGGTTTTTGGGCCCTATTTTTGGGGGTTTTTGGACTTACTTTTTATTGACCTTAAGGCTATCATCTAATACTATAAATAGACCTAAATCCCACCTCTCTCATAATTTTTCCCCTCTTTTCCCCTCTCTAAACCGAGGGTCTCTCTCTCTTTCTCTCAAAAACCCACTTTTTCCACTTCAATCCTTAAATCAACACTCTTGGAGGTGTCTCCTCACCTTGATCCCTTGAGGAAACTTGAAGATCTTGTCGAGGGCTCTCTTTTGGTCCGAAGAGTTCATGGTTTCGTCACTATTTATGTTTGGATCATCATCTCTTGACTTCAAGAGGTAGGGGTCCTAGTTCTCTTTCAATACTTGCATTAATAGATAGATTTGTGGTATTTTGACTATTTAAATATAAAATCTATATTTTTTAGCATACAGTGTACAACATGAGATTTGGGGGTTTAGGGTTTGAAGTGTTGGAGGTTTAATTGTTGGGTTAAAATGATGGATTATGAACCTTAGGTGTGTAATCAATGGGAAAATTGGAATAAAAAGTAATGGTTTGGGAAGTTTGAATTTATCTTGAAATTCTTGATGTCTCTTAAAAACCCTAAGTTGATTTATGATGATAAATAATGATTTTGCCCAAATTGAAAGTAGAACCATAAAATTGGTGGGTTGAATTATATGTGTACAAGTTTAATTGGATTTTTGAGATGTTTTGAAATTATGTTAAAAATTAGCGGTTGAACTCTTAATTTGAATATTGTAATTCATGCTATAATGTGAAAGGAAAATTAGGGAAATAATCTATTAATGATATGGATGACATAAACTCGGTTTTGGGATGTTGAAATGGGATTCAAGGATTTATCTTGAATTATGTTGAATTGCAAATAGTGCTGATGAACTAAGTGAGGTTGACTTTTGTTGAATTACGTTGTGTTGAATAATGTTGAATTGAATGGTGTTGAACCATAATGAATTGTGTTTGAATCATGTGAATTGTGTTGAGTTGAGTTGCGTTGGGTGTATTGAGTTTGGAATTGTGTTGTGTTGGGTATGTGGAGTTTGTTTTGTATTGTGTTGTGTTGGGTGTGTGGAGTATGGGTGGTGTTGTGTTGGTACCTGCGCGGGGAATTAAAAGATAGTTTTAAAACTTGAGAAAAAGGTTTTTGGGGGCCCACGTCCCGCCGTTTAGTAGTCGGCAAATGTGGGGGTGGTTTGAAATAAAGGTGCCCAATTGCCTTGTCTAGGCTTATCGCTGGACGAATGTGGGAAAATGATTTTTGGGTGTCTACACAATCCTGCCGTATTGTAGCCGGCAAAAATGGAAAATGATTTTTCGGTGTCCACATAGTCCTGCCGTATTGTAGTCGGCAAAAGTGGAAAAACGGATGGTTTTCGAAAATGTTTTGGGTGTCCACATCCCGCCGTATACTAGCCGGCAAATGTGGGGGATGGTTTTCAAAAGTTGAAAAATGGTTTCGGAAAAATATGGTTTTTGGAAGGAAATGGCTTTTGAGAAAAAGGTTTTTGGGAGTTCACTTCCCACCGTATAGTAGCCGGCGAAAGGTGAAAAGTGTTATGGATTGGGTGCCCGCTATCCCACCGTAGTAAGTCGGCAAAAGGTGGATTGTGTTGATATATGTGTTAAGTTGATGATGCTATTTGTGACTTGTGATGAACCTGTGAAATTGTAGATTGATGTGTATATTGATATAAAGGGGAAATGTATATAGATATTGTTTGCAATGTATGGAACCCAAAAATGAGTAAGGGGATTATGGATTAGTGATGGTGAATATAATGAATTAGTTGTGAGAACAAAGGCAAATTGTGAGTGTCGTTCTGTAAATAAACATGAGATTGAATAGGAAGGGGTTTATTAATCTTGTGTCATCTGGAAATGAAATTTTAGGGTGTAATTAGCGGTGTAAATTGAATATAGGAAAATCGTTAATAAATTAAAAAGGGAAACTAAACTTGAAGTGATGGAGTCTAATTAAATATAATGAGAATGAAAGAAAAATGAAAGAAAAAGTGGAATATTAAATATGGAAAATTAAAAGAGAAATATTTTGGAGTGAGTTAATAAATATAAATGATGTGGTTTCTTAGACATAAATGTTTTTAAAAAAAAAAAAAAGATTTATGGTTTTCTAATGAAAAGGAATAGTTTTTATGGTTGAAGATTTTCCATAAATGTTCACATGAATTTTGAGAAAAAGATACTCTGTGTATGGTATTTTGAAATTATAAAACGTCACCTACTATATGGTATCGCCCTGCATGCATGATCATTTCTATCTGTGTTAGTTATTGATTTGGAACTATGAGATTTCTACTGGGCATTCGTGTTCACCCCTGTTGTTTTTTATCTTTTTACAGGAAGAGAGTGTGGATTTTGTAGTCGAAGAATTACGAGGTCTATAAGTCTGTGTGTGTAATTTCGTTGTGGATGTGAAGAAAGTAGTTGTTGTATTTTGATATTTGTATTTAATTATTTGTAGCTTCTCAGTAAGAGATTGGCATGTATCATTGTTATTATTGTATTCATTGAGAGAAGGAACAAGTATTAGTATGTTTCTATTACTCAAGTGTAATAGATAGTTGTACATATATATATGAAAAAAAAAAGTGGACCTAAATTAAGGGCTTTGGTAATGATTTCGAGTAGTTAAAATTTGGGGCGTGACACGTTTTGGTTGTTAAAAGGTAATGAATTTAACTCATGAATTGAGTAGCATATATGAACTGGAAATGAATTGAAGGAAAATGGAATAAGATTGGTCTTAGTGACATATGGATATGCAGGCCTTATGGATACTTTCGTATCGGTATTGTTTATATACGTGGTATTTATACCTTTGCTAAACCTCATAAATTGTGTTAGATCAATGCTACTAGGCTGTTGGCTCACCCTATATGGGAATACCATTTTCAGGTGCAGGTGAGATGTTTCCTCCAAGGCAATAGCGTGGATAGACTTTCGGGAAGCAAGAGCTTCTTAATTTTGTCTTGTATGTGTGTATGTTGGTTATTTGTAAAGCCAAGGGCTTAAGATGTAATGAGCGAGACTCAATTTGTGTAACCAAGCAATGACTTGGAAAGATGTAAGCCTATATGGCATTTAACTGGGTGTTGAACAGTAAACTCTGATGTATGAAAGTATGTTGTTTCTCATATTTATTCCGCATATGAGTTATCTTTATTGTATTATTTTGGGGGCGTTACACAATTTTAATTTACTTACAAAAATATATTTATTCATTTCAAAAATTGAACAAACTACATCAAACAAAATCGTACTCAACAATTTGATCAAAAGAACTATGTCATAGGATTCATCATTTTATGTTGCCTAGTACTATGAAAAATATATTTAGTAAACAATCCAAAAATTATATATATTTTTTAATATTCCATTAAAGAAATTGTGAAAAATAATACCCTGGCAAATATATATATATATATATATCTTGATTGGCGTTGGGGTGTTCGGATCAAAACCCTACTAATCTCCAGGGGTGCACAAGCCATCGGCAAAGAGTTTTCCGCAAGTGCACCATGGTTAATTCAATGGTTTTCTGTAGTCTGATGGCTCCAAGGAATTGTTAGCACTTAAGAGGTTTCGATTCCTGAACCTTGGAGGGAGCACACCTCCGAAGCCCAAGGCCTTGCCACTCAACCAACCCCTTGGGATTCTGGTATGTAGAATTTATCTTCGAAGCTTTATTTTTTTGGATCATCTCTTGTGGCTTCTATTTATAAACAAAATTAGATTTACTTAATTTTTTTATTTCAAAACTAGCTCCATGCCTTAAATTACTCAATAAAGCAATAGTATCTACTCGAAGGAGTGTTTGTCTTAGTTATTGCATAATGAGTTTGGCCTGTTTGGGATATGTTTTTTTTTTTTTTTGTTGCTAAAATAGTCAATAAAGACAAAATAAGTTAAAATAACCAATAAGATAAAATATCACATCCAAATCATAATTATTTCACTTTTTCTCCCACGACTATCAAATCAACTATAAAAAAAAGTCAACTATCATGCCAAACACAACTTTTTTAGCCAGACTAAAATAGCCAAATAGTCAAAAAATAATTAAAATAGCCAAGTTCTTATCATAAAAATGAGTATATAAGATCATATCTCAATATTTAACCAAAATTGAAATGGAAAAAAATTATAACTTGATAATGGGAAAGGTTTGTATAAAGTTGACAAAAAGAGCCAGAGGCTAGACCTTGTATTGGTTGGGTGACTTGGAAAATTTTCTCTCTTTTTATCCACCCAAAGTTGGTTTGTCTTCCATTTACTCTTGCTTTCTAATACAAACTATAACATTTTCTTGAGTTAGGACCAATTTGGACTTGCTTTGGGACCACAAGAATTAACGTGCAAAATATATTTGGGCAAATTTTATCAATATGTATTCTAGTTTTTGATAACAAGAGCGATTATCAATTTTCTAATAAAATGAATCATAAATTGTAAGACTTATTTCATTTTATTTTGTTTTAATATAATATATTTACATATAAAATGATATATTTAGTTCTTAGAATGGAAAAAATAAAACAATTTATATGTATAATATTAAATATATGGAAATGCTATGACGTGCACTCCACACTCCTTTAGGGGGTTACATGTACAAAATCCTATAACATCAACTACAAAATGCGTAATTTCTGTTGAGAGTCATCACTAACTCTCCTCACTCTCTAGAATCTTCTCTCTAGAATATTCTAGAAGTTTCCACATGAATCTAGAATACTCCGGAAAGATCTAAAAGATTCTAGAAAGACGTAGAGAAATTCGGAAGATTCTAGAATATCCTAGAAGGTTCCGGAACATTAAAGAAGTTTGGAGAAAACTAGAGAAATCTAGAAAGTTCCGGAAGGTTCTAGAATATTTTATAGAAGAATAGAAAGCTCTAATAGGTACTAGAGTAATCTAGATTGTTCTAAAGTGTAAGGAAAGTATGAGTGTATTCTAGAAAGTTCTTTAACTAGTATAAATATGAGATGAGTGCATGTACTAAGCAATTGGACAATTGAGTGAAAGAAGATTGAGTCCAAAGTGAGTGGTCAAGCACTATTTGAGTGTGATGTGTTTTAAGGTCTTGTGTACTATCTAGTGTGAGGTGTCACAAGGTCTTGTGTGAGGAAGACACAGTGTGAGTGCTTGAATGTACGTGTGAGTGGATAAGGGAAGTGTATTAGTGTGTGATTGTGTACAAGTGTTTTGTGTACTAGAGTGTTATCAATAAAGGTTGTATTTCTGGGTCCACCAGCATGTCAAACTCAACAATTTTGTCACAAATTGGCATAACAAAATGTGCAAAAAAATGTAAAAAATATATCAATAAATCTTATTTTCAATAGTATTGTTGAGTCTTATTAAATTTCAATGTAGACAACTAAGTCTTATTTTTTTATTCTAAAAAAGTTCACTTTTCCCTAATAATTTATTTTATTCCAATTATACCATTCTTATTAAAATATGAACAACAATTATATAAACAATTTTAATTTACTTTAAAAAATATATTTTTTAATTGAAAAAATTGAATAAACTATATCAAACAAAATCATACTCAACAATTTGATCAAACTATTCATCATTTTCTGTTGCCTTGTACCATGAAAAATATATTTAGTAAACAATTGAAAAGGTCTATTTTTGTTTTTTAATATTTCATTAAAGAAATTTTGAAAAATAATACCCTGGCAAATTCATATATTTTTCAAACTGTATGATAATAAAAAATGATGAATCTTAAGCTTATGCTTTTGTTCAATAAAACAGCAAAGCAGTATCAAGAGTAATACTACACTTACCACCTTATTACACCATATTTAATGTACTATCTTATGTGTTAGCATATCATTTGACATAAACATGATTAGTGGAACTCATTACACTAATGATGGGTTAACACATGAGATTGTACAATAAAAGTGGTATAAAAATGTGATAATTGTAGCATTATTGATCTCAAAATGTTCCGTTACTTGCTTTGTATATAGGTGGGGGCAATTACCAACTTTTAATTGATTCATGGAAAATTTTATTAGTAGTCTTTATATTTTTTCTCTTGCGTCATTTTTGTCTTTATAATTTCAGTGGACTGAATTTTGACATTAATTTATGATTTTGTCTCAATTTAGTTCAATTGATTACAACTTTTAGTTCTTTTCAATGAAAAATTGGTACATGAGTAGCATGTGTCATGCTTTTATAGGGAAAAAATATATATACTTATTCAATTCAATGAGTTAATCTCAACGAAGTCAACAATATTTTTCAAGAATCCTAATTAGCATTATCAATCAAACCAAATTAACACAAAATATAAAATTAGGAGTTCGAAATCGAGCTAATTAAAATTACTCAAACTAAAATGGTGCAATGGGCAAAATACATGTGATGTAATTTGCCCATTGGTTTATGGAAAACCATTCCTTACTTAATAGGTTTGGGATCACTGGAATTAAAGACACTCACTATAACCAACTGGGAAGTCATGGTTGATGGTGGAAGTCATGATGGCTGATGGATACAATTACATAGTTGTTGTGCATCATGATGGCTGGGATGGGCTGCTCCACCACCACCATAGAAAGACTTAGCAGTGTGTATAAGAACGAGTAATATATTTATTCCTTCTCCATCATCAAACTACTAACCTTCTTACTCTCCTCTCCATTTCATATCTCTCTCTGAATTCTCCTACCTATAAGAAAACAAAATGAGTTTGCTTATGTTTCTTCATCAATTTCTTCCGCTATTTCTCTTGTTTTCTCAACTACTATTGTGACGGCCAAGTGTGTCACTAGTTTCGTTGTCCCTTGTTTAACCTTGGATTCACCCTAATAGAGTGTCGCGTTAATTTGGAGCCTTGTTGAGTGTTTGGGGTTTGTGTTGTCCGGAGGGTGTATCTCAATGTAATTTGTATTCATGTTTTTATTCGGTGTTGAAGTTTCTTTCTTCCGAGAAGTGCGAGGTCAGGTCTGGAGTGCCTGGGAGCGAAGTGGAAAATTTCTAGGCTACTGGGCCAGGGCCGCACATGCGGGGTAGGGGCCGCACAAGCAGGGAATGAGGCCGCATGTGCGGTGAAGGTTGAGCTTCAGTGGTTTGCATTCTGTCTAATATGCACGAGTGGGGTGAGGTGCGGGAGAGGGGCACCGCACATGCGGAGTTGAAGGCCGCACATGCGGGGGAGGCACTCCGCATGTACGGGGAGGTGCACCGCACGTGCGGCAGACGGGCAGTCCGAAACTCTATTTTTTTTACCCTTTTTGCCGAAGTTGTATCACATTTTGGACATCTTCCTCTCACTCTAAACCTTATTTCTCTCCTCCTTCTCTCTAGAAATCCTCACCAAAACACTAAAACACTTTGATTTCTTGAAGTTCCTTGGGTTAAGATCCATCTTCTTCCTCTAATCTTTAAGATCAAGCTTGGGGCTTTTCTTGGTGTAGTGAAAGTTGAAGGATCTTCCATCAAAAACTAGGGTTTATCTCTACTTCTTCATCAAACCTTGAGGTAGGGAAATTTCCTTGAGTTATATATATATATATATATATGTTAGATTTGGTTGATTTAAAGGTCTCATTATTGAAAATGAAAGTTTGGTCTTGTCTTATAAATGCTAGGGTTTTGAAAAGTGGGTTTGATCTCTCTCTCTTCCTAAACTTTCTTCTTGAGGATTTTAACTCACATAACAGGAGGGGTGATGCCTTGAGAGAAAACCCCTCCAAAAGATGGGGAGATGTTTGTTTTGGTTTTTGACATAAAACCCTAGAAATTTAGGGGATTTTGATAGAGGTGAACATGTTTATGGGTATCTTGTTGTTTTGCATTAAGAGAGTGAACTTTCATCATATGTTTAGCAAAAATGGCAATTTACTTGGTGTATGGGAAATGAGATGCTATTTTAACATTATTGTTAAACATTTGAAAGTGTATTGTTGTGAAGTAACAAATGGTTCTGCACCTTGGATGGTGAAATTGTAAACATGGGAGTTAATGTTTGAAAGGCATCACATGTAGTCTTAAAGGGAGGGCTAACTTGTTATGAATTGGGCATGATGAGAGATTGTTATTGCTATAAATTGATGGCATGGTCATTTGTGAAATAATATCGAAGAGAAGAAATGAATAACGTAGTAAATTGATATTGTTGTAGAGACGTTTGAAATGGAGAAATGTTATGAGATATTATGTATTGCATCATGTTCTCATTTGATTCATTATCATTTTTGTACATCTTGAAATGAATTGGAAAACGTTTACTTTGAGAAAGATTATTATAGCGACCCCGGTCTTTTCCCATTTGATTATTGTATCCGGACTTATGTTCCGTAGATTTCGTTGTCATATCATTGTCGTTGTTGTCCTTTAATTCCTTATTCTTGGGTTATAGGATGTTTTGGGCAGATTGATTGCAGGTTGGTTGGGTTTTAGAAACCAAGTGTTGTTGTCCAGTTTTCTGCTTGGTCGCTCGAGCGAGCTTCTCTTCGCTCGAGCGAGCTTTTTGTTTTTGGTCCGTCGCTCGAGCGAGCTCTTCTTGGCTCGAGCGAGCTTTGCGTCTAGTACTTAGACCTGAGAGCAGTGTTTTCTGGCTCGAGCGAGCTTCTTCGCTCGAGCGAACTGGTTTGTTCTTCGCTCGAGCGAGAATTTCTTCGCTCGAGCAAGGCTTTCATGTGTCTAGTCGCTCGAGCGACCAGGTCTTCGCTCGAGCGAGCCTGTCGTATTTCAGTAGGCAGCAGCGGGGAAAAATATCATTTTTCTCCTTCTTCCTTTCTTGAAACCCTAGCAACCGAGAGTCTCTCTCTCTAAACATATCCTCTCTCTAGATTTCATCTCCTTCTAGTATGAATCCATCCTAGGTCCTTTGTTAAAAAGAAAGAGGAGGTCAAGGGCTTTGCTTTAATCGGAAAAATAGTGGATTTGGAGCACTTTGGTTTCGGTCATCATCTCTATTTGAGTTCTTCTTTGAGGTAGGGATTCTCCTTGTTCTCTTTTCAATACTCCTACTATAGATAGACATGTGGTTACTTTTGTATTGCATGAAAACTATATCATGTTGGATTTTTTTTGTATAAATTCATGAGGATGAACTTGGGTTAGTTCTTGGTTTTGGATCTATTATCATTAGATGGGTTTTGGGGGTTAATTGGGTATGAATTAGCATGTTGTTGTTGAGAGGGAGGAAAACCCTAATATAATGATTATGATTTAATTTATATAATTAAATTGGAATGGCTTGAAAGGAATGTGGTATTTTAAAAATGAGTTTTGGCTTTATTGCCTTGGATTTGATTCTGTGGAAACAAAGGGATGAAGTTGGTTTTGTGAAAATAAAAGGAAGCGGGATTGGTTTTGTGGAATGGGAAAAGTACTTGAAAGGGGGATAAATGTTGGATTGTTGTATACTATACTACTATGTTGGTATTAGTGATAAGTTGGTGATCTCATGATAATTGAGTATGTTTATAGATGTACAATATACCTGCATCGAGAGGTTTTGTCCTTGGTCATCGGTGGAGGATGACATGTTTGAGTTGGATTGTCGTGTATGTTTTACACCATTGTTGATTGAACATCATATGTGATGAAATGTTGAGATACATTTTATATGTATATTTGTTAGGAAGGAGAGACGGGTTGTACTCCAGTGTGTGTGAGAAGATAGGGGATGTACTCCACACACCTATGTGTTCATATATCTTAACACATTGTTTGCATCCCGATAGTTTATGTGGTTGCAATATACATGTTAGTTATGCCTTGTTGCATGGTCGTTGTTGGCATTATATGCCGCGCTTATAATCAAAGGTACCGTTACCTTCCAGCTAGCGCCTGGAGAACTGTATGCGCTTATAATCAAAGGTACCGTTACCTTCCAGCTAGCGCCTGGAGAACTGTATGCGCTTATAATCTAAGGTACCACACCCTTCCAGCTAGCGCCTGGTAAAATGGTATGTTGTTGTGAGAAGTGTATTTTGGCTTACTACGCACCTAGCTAGTAGAGTAAAGTTTTGTTGTTATTGTTTCAGTGTATCTGGAAACATTGTGAATAGTATTGGTTTCAGTTTTGGAGGGCCGAGTGCCTCATAAATTTATCTTGTGCATGTAGTTGAGTTATCTCCTTTGTTATAGAGGTATGCATGTATAACTATGTTAGAATTGGGATTGAACTGAAATGCCTTTTTTTCATTTGGAAGTGTGAAGAAAACTGAACATCTTAGAATTATGTTTTGAAAAGGCACATTTGTTGTATGTGAGGGAAAATGGAAAAGAGTAGAGAGCTTAGTGAATTTATTTCCTAAGAAACGGTTAATGTCATGAAAGATTGGGAACGGGGGTTAATGAAAGGAAAAAGGAAAGATGAATCGCTTATAGCGTTGAATGAAATGGTTGTTTTCGAGAAAAGTTCATATATATATATATATATTCTGTATAAACTGTCACATTATTATTCTAGTACGAGAATGAGTGTTCATGATCATAGCTATCTGTACTGTTGTTATTGTTGAGGATCATGTTGAGATCCCTACTGGACTATATGTTCATCCCACGTTGTTGAATCTTTTTCAGGTGTTTAGCAGGATTTGCTACAAGATTTGGATCTTCTTATTTGTTGGCCACGGGGCCTCTTTGTTGTAGGCGGAATGCCATATATGGAAAGGGTTGTACCCTTCATTTGATTATTTAATGATGTAAGCCTGAGGGCAACTTATTTAGAATACCCATGTAATATTTACTTTGCATACGAATGAGAGTATTGTTATTCACATCTACAGATTGAATGTATGAGTTTATTTCCGCATGTTATCTCTGAAATTGAATTAAGTTAAGGAGCTTGGTAATGACTTCGAGTAATAAAAAGTGGGGCGTTACAATTATGTTGTAATGAGAACCATAGAAGTGTTTATGGGGTAAATATGTTGGTAAGTCCGGATAGGAGGTGTAGATGAAATTGTTAAGTTGGCCTAAGTGTCCGGGATGAAAGACCGAAAACACGCGCAGAAGAGGTACCACTTCCCTTCCGATTAGCAACCGGTAAAGTGGGGTTATTGGTAGTGCCCGTTGAGCCTACTTGTAGACACCAACCTAGGGATTACCTGAGTCATATTTATAGCCCCTTATGATGTAAAATCTGAAGTTTGGAAATTGATGAGATTTTTCAAAAAAAAAAAAGGTTAATGAAAAGCATGATGTTTTTCAAGAAAGGCATGAATAAATTTTGAAAAGGCATTGCATCGCATTTTCACTAGCATTCAATATTGATTACCTCACATAGATGTATATACTTTGTTAGAGATTTCTCTACTGGGCTTTATGCTCACCCCTATGGGACTTTGGTGCAGGTAAAGACGTGGTGATCCCACCAAGTTGAGGGCGTGGATAGTTGTGAAGAGTATATAGCTCTATTTTGTTGAGATTTAATTGCTAGCCAAGGGCTATTTTTGTATGGGTCTGAGAGGTCACTTTTGTGTAACCGGGCTTAAGCCTTGGAAGTTGTAGCCCATAAGGGCATTTATTCGTTTTGAGAACCATATGCTTCACATGCTATAGATTCATGTGTTTTCTTACCAATGAATGTATAGTTTGCATGTGAAACTTTTGTATAAACGTTGTTGACATATGATGTAGAGGTTGGAGTTATGTCATTATTATGCGGTGAATGTTGGTTAATGTGGTTGGGTTGTGTTGATTATTTCGGGGCGTTACAACTATTTATTACTATATGTTCTTCATCATCATCATCATGGTCTTCTTCTTCTACTTCCGCACGCCATACCTGTCTTGAACACCAGAGATTTTCACTTTTCCAATTTAAAAGAACATTTACCATAACTGGTGATGCCTCTTCAGGTTATGAATCTGATTCTCATCCTAAAATGGTGTTCTGGAATGAGAGTACTGATTGCTGCTCGTGGGAGGGGCTCACGTGCGACTGGTTGAATGGTCATGTGATTAGACTTGAATCAAACATAGGATTACATGTAAAATATTCATTAGCTATCAATTATGTGGGTTTATGATAATACACTGTCTTTTTATGTCATATGTGTCTGACTTTCATTTTTCAGTCGGCATAGGCAAAAACCATCAACCTAAGGTTGTCATGGTGTTCTAAAATATGGCCCCTTCTACATGGAAAATTTTCCTTCGTAAATTCAAAGTTTAGCCCCGAAGCAGAGATTAAAAAAAAGCAAAGAAATTAGGGGGTCCCTATTATAACTTTTTGAGTTAATCATACAAGTCATAAATGGTAACTACAATGACTTTGTGAAAAACAAAAACTACTATAAAAGACATGTCTTCTAACAAGCTCATAACACCCTCTTCAACCTCAGTTTCCTTCAATATGGAGCTCCAATTCCCATCCATTCTGCTCCTCTTAGCTTCACATTTATCTTCAATCTAGTCAAGAACATGAAGAGATTCAAACCCAAAAACTCTATTCCAAAACTACCCCCAGGTCCAAGGAAACTACCTCTCATAGGAAATATTCACCAAATTCTTGGCTTATCACTAGCCCATCATACATTGAAAATATTGGCCACAAAATTTGGACCCTTGATGCACCTTCAACTCGGCGAAATGTCCACCATCGTTGTCTATTTGCTAGAAATTACCAGAGAGGTCATGAAAACACACGAGATAGTCTTTGCACAAAGGCCTTACTCTTTTGCTTCTAGGATTCTCTCGTATGATTCTTAAAACATTGCTTTTTCCTCGTATGGCGATTATTGGAGGCAAATGTGAAAATTTTGCATAATGGAGCTTCTGAACGCGAAGCGAGTCCAATCATTTAGAGCAATTAGGAAAGAGGAGGTCTTGAATCTAGTCAAATCAATTTCTTCAAAGAAGACATCACCGATCAATCTGAGCAAGAAGATTTTCTCGCTGACATACGGCATTACTGCTAGAGCGGCTTTTGGGGGGAAAACTAAAGGCCAAGAAGAGTTTGTTTCGATTGTGGAGGAAGTTGCAGACTTGATAGGTGGTTTCACCATTGTTGACATGTACCCCATCAATGAAATTGTTTCAAGTGATCAGTGGAATATGACGTACACTCGAAAAGATGCATAAAAGGATTGATCAGATACTTGAAAACATTTTGAATGAGCATAGAGAAAGAAAGAATAAAAAGTGGTAAAGGGGAAGCAGAGGAGGATCTAGTTGATGTTCTTTTAAGAATTCAGAAGCATGGTGACCTTCAATTTCCATTGACAGACAACATCAAAGCAGTCATCTTGGTTAGTATGTTTTTATTTGTCTATATCATTTCAATGTTCACACAAAATATAAAATTTTTCTTTTTATAGCACTGCACATAATAATAATTAATTGCCAAGCAAAAGTGACACCATGGTCTAGAAAATAGGTAATGATTTGATTAAGCAGTCTATGAGCAAAATTCACTCACTCTGCAATTTTTTCTTTGTTTTTGTTTTTAGTGTTTATTTATTTATTTATTTATTTATTTTGGAGGGGGGGTTGTCAATAGTAAAAAGTATTTTTTTGTGCAATCCCAATTGGGAAGTAAGTCTTCATATCTTATTCGTGAAATTAAATACCTGAAATTTCACTCACTTTGCAATTTTATCTTTGTTTTTTTGTTTTTTTGTGTTTGTTTATTTATTTATTTATTTGTTGTGTTTTTTGTTTTTTGAGGGCGTTGTGAAGAGTAAAAAGTATTTTTTTTGTGCAATCCCAAGTGGGAAGTAAGTCTTCATATCTTATTTGTGAAATTAAATACTTGAAATTCAACAGATTCCTAGTTTTTTTATATTTTATTGAATTCTCGACAGTATCAATAGCATGCACTAAAGTATATCAAACTCATCAATTTCAGGACATTTTCAGTGTGGGAAGCGAGACATCATCAACAATCGTAGATTGGCCAATGTCAGAAATGTTGAAAAACACAGAAGTAATGAAAAGAGCACAAGCCGAAGTACGAAGTATCTTTGACAAAAAAGGAAATGTCGAGGAAACATGCCTCCACGAATTAAAATACTTAAGTTCAGTAATCAAAGAGACCTTGAGGCTACATCCCTCAGCTCCATTGTTAGTTCCAAGGGAAAGCGGTGAACAATGTATGATTAATGGATACAACATACCTGCCAAGACCAAAGTCATTGTCAATGCTTAGGCAATTGGCCAAGACCCCAAATATTGGAACAAAATAGAGAAATTTGATCCCGAGAGATTTCTTCACAGTGAAATTGATTTCAAGGGGAGAGATTTTGAGTTTATTCCATTTGGTGTTGGAATGAGGATATGTCCCGGGATATCGTTTGTGATTCCTAATATTGAGCTTCCATGTGATGACCCAGAATTTCTCCTTCCGCTCGAGTGGGTCTCCAGGATGAGTTGTATTTCTGAGGCATGTGGACTCATTTTTGACATCCTATTAGTGTATTTGGAGCGTCTTTATTTTAATTTGGGATTCTAGTTGAGGTGGTAATATGTTGGTAAAGTATGATTGAACCAAAGAATTTAATTCGGATAGTTATTTTACGAATAGCTTCCACTCTTTTTCCCTTTTCTTTTTCCACACTTTGAATTTGGATGTGAGGTTAGAACCATTGGAAAGCTTATTTCCGGGGCTTCAATTTGGACACAAGAATGACCTAAAACGGAGTCCGGATGGGAGAGTTACACCTATTTGAAGTTTTGGAATCTGTGCTGGAACAGGTCCGCTCGAGCGAGCATATGGACGCTCGAGCGAGGTTTTCGGGACAGCAGCTTTAAAATCGAGATTTTTGATCATTTATTGATATTTTCTTTTCCCCTCTCCTTTCCCCTTCTCCTAAGTCCGAAACCCTAGCTCCAAACCCTTGAATTCCTTTACTTTGATCAACAACCCACCATGATTCTTGTATCAAGGATGAAGAACAAGAGGAGATGAACATTTTCAACCGATTGGAATTCGAGATTGCGTAGGATTCTTCTCTAGGTTTGGTTTCTTGCTTGGTTCTTGAGGTAGGGATTCTCCTTGCTTTTTTCAATACTTCATCTATAGATAGACATGTGGTAATTTTTGTATTGCATGAAAACTATATCATGTTGGATTTTTGTATAAATTCATGAGGTTGAACTTTGGGTTGGTTGTTGGTTTTAGATCCATGATTATTAGATGTGTTTTGGGGCTAATTGGGTGTTAATTAGCTAGTTGTTGTTGAAAGGAGAGGAAACCCTAATATTTATTGATTTAATAATTTAATAGAGGGGTTTGATCTTTGGGTAAATACTTGGGTATTCTGGATTAATGGAAGCCATTGTTGGTTATTTTAGATGATTGAGGCCTTTTGTTCAATATTGAGAAAGAGGGAGGAAAACCCTAATTTAATGGTTATGATTTAATTTATATAATTAAATTGGAATGACTTTGAAAAGAATGTGGTTGATAAAAATGAGTTTTGGCTCTATTGCCTTTGGATTTGATTTTGTGGAAACAAAAGGGATGAAGTTGGTTTTGAAAATAAAAGGAAGTGGGATTGGTTTTGTGGAATGGGAAAAGTACTTTGGAATGGGTATGAATGTTGGATTGTTGTATCTTATACTACTATGTTAGTATTAGTGATAAGTTGATAATCTCATGACAATTGAGTATGTTTATAGATGTACAATATACCTGCATCTAGAGGTTTTGTCCTTGGTCATCGGTGGAGGATGACACGGTTGCGTTGAACTGTTGTGTATACATTACACTATTGATTGATTGTGTATATGACGTTGTGTTTATATGCATTACTTGTGTATGGGAGGAGATAGGGGATGTACTCCACGGTTTAGGGGAAGATAGGGGATGTACCTCTAAACCGGTTAATGATTATGGGAAGATAGGGGATGGACCCAGGGTTGCTGCTTATATGCGCGCCTATTGCAGAGATACAGCTCATATGCTTATCTATAGAAGTGTGATACAGCTCATATGCTTGTCCACCGAAGTGTTTGTTTATTTGATATGATATATCGCCAAAATGTGTATCAGTTGGGAAGTATGGAAGTGAGTTTGATTGTGATTGTTACGATACCAACATGTGTATTCGTTATGTTATCATATATGTTTAACTTGATTTGTTATCCCTGTTGAATTTGGAAATATTGTTAATGAGAGATGGAACCCTTGTTGAGTTATTTGGCCAGGTTCTGAGCCATAATTGGAAGGTGAATTGTGCCATAGACTATGTGTCATAGGCAATGTAGACATTCGTGTCATGAAATTGTAATTGGATTATCTTGTGTTAATCATGTATTAGTTGCTACCCCTTTGTCTTTTAGAAGTGTAAAGAGAATCAAACATTTTAGAAATATGTTCTAGAAAGGCACATCTGTTGTATGTGTGGAAATTGGAGAATAGTAGTGGTCTTAGTGAATTTATTTCCTAAGTAGTTGCTTATGTATAAAAGATTGGGAACGGGGTTAATGAAAGGAAAAAAGGAAAGATGAATCGCTTATAGCGTTGAATGAAATAGTTGTTTTTGAGAAAAGTTTATATATATTTATATATATATATTTTGTCTAAACTGTCACATTACTATTCTAGTATAAGAATGAGTGTGCATGATCATAGCTATCTGTACTGTTGTTATTGTTAAGGATCAAGTTGAGATCCCTACTGGACTATATGTTCATCCCACGTTGTTGAATCTTTTTCAGGTGTTTAGCAGGTTGAGCTGCAAGATTTGGATCTACTTATTTGTTGGCCACGGGGCCTCTTTCTTGTTGGCGGAACGCCATATGTGTAAAAGGGTTACACCCTTCAGTTGTTTATTTAAAAGTTGTAAGCCTAAGGGCAATTTATTAGTATGTCCATGAAACATTTACTTGTATACGAATGAGAGTACTGATATCCATTGCTATGGGTTGAATGTATGAGTTTATTTCCGCATATTATCTCTGAAATTGAATTAAGCTAATGAACTTGGTAATGACCTCGAGTAATAAAAAGTGGGGCGTGACAACTTGGTATCAGAGCTACCGGGTTTGAATACCTTGAGCTCGTGGGAAGTGATTTTTATCACAGTGGGTTTACTACGTATAGTGAGGACGTTGCATATAGTTAACATGAATATTAGGACTTATGTGTTGCATTTATGTGAGCATGGGATTCAGTCTCCTGGATAGTATTCATAACCGGTGAACTTGCTTTGAGGTCCTTTTGGAAACACGCCTGATCAACGTGGTTTCTGATAGGAATTCCTTGAGAGTTCCGGGATGAGTGGCTATCTTTGTGAACTTGATTCGATTATGTGGTTACATGTTTAGATGTTTATATGCAGTAGAGATGTAAAGTTTGAGGCTAAGTGTGTCTTGTGACTTACCAATGTTAGGGTGTGCCTCGGAGAAGGCTATTGTGTTGACACTAAATGTATTTTAATTGGTGCTTTATAGGATGTCTACACGAGGGAGTAGAGGTCGGTTGAGTTGTAGGAACGCCTGAAGAGGCACAGCAGTTCCTTTAGTACCTGCCGTTGCAGCATCGGCTGTCGGCGAGGATGTCGCACATGAGATTGTGAGAGCAGTGCAAGACGCCCTAGCTCATACTGAGGGCGGCAGAGGGCATGCTCTCAAGCTTACTAAGGAGTTCTTTCGCTCCGGTCCACCTGAGTTTGTGGGGGAGGCTAAACCGTTGGAAGCAGAGAGTTAGTTAGAGCAGATTACCAAGACTCTTGACATGCTTAGAGTCGAAGATGAGGAGTTGAGGGTTTCTTTTTCAGTTGAAGAGTGATGTGAGTTATCGGTGGAAGAATGCTAAGAATAATGTGGGTGGCTCGTGGGTTGCTTTTACCGAGGCCTTTTGGGCCAAGTATTTCCCTCCTTCTGCTCGAGAAAGGTTGAGGGAACAGTTTTTGGAGTTGCGTCAGGATGGCACTCCTGTGGCACAGTTTGAGATACGGTTTGGTAGTTTGTCGAGGTTTGCTCCAGAGTTGGTGACAACAGAGGAGCGTCGTTGTTTTGAGTTCGAAAAGCGGTTGTGTTCCGATATTCGGGAGAAGGTAGTTGGATCCTTGTGGAAGGATTATTATACTTTAGTTGAGGCAGCGGCCCATGTAGAGGCCTTGATTGCTAGTGGTGATGGGGTTAAGGAGGAGACCATCTCGGTCAGTCATGCGGTTCCTAAGCGCTTTAGGCTCAGTAAGGGGTGGGGGCGGAAACATGCTCAGTCGGGAGCTGGTTCCTTTTCTTCGCCAGGGGTTTCGGATCCTTCTGTTGGGGGTTCCGGGGAGGTGCAGGTTTTAGACCAGTCTCGGAGTAGAGGGCCTGGTGGTTGTTTTGTTTGTGGTCAGCTGGGCCATGGTAGACGTTCTTGTCCTTTGCGTGCAAATTCTTCAGGGGTATAGTCAGACTCAGTCGTACCCATCCAGTCGGGGGCGTTATCGGTACCAGAAACAGGCAGGCCAGGCTTCGGGAGCCTCGCGAGGGGCGACTTATTAGTTAGTCCTATAGTGTTACCTTGGCCGGTGGTGTATCATGTTTATTGATTTTGTTATGGACCGGTATACCGTTGGATGCTGAGGCACCATGTTTATGTATTGCATTTATATGCATAGTATTGTTTGTTTAATCCTCATGTATTGGGGAGTATGTATGGAATTTTGAACTCTCTATTTTATGTATCGAGAAGTTGTTAATGGGGTCAATGATCCTAGTGTTGTTGCTTGCTTGGTACTGTATGTTGAGATAATCTTGTGGCGGCCTGTGGGCCCTGTTCACTTTTGAGATTAATTGTTGAGAGCGGGAATCCATGGGTGTATGGGTTAGACGTGATGGTTTCGAGAGTTGTGTGGTATCAGCAAGGTTATGTGAGATTTGTATCTCGGGTTAGCGGGAATGGTACCTGTTTGTTGGTTTGTGTCTTGGGCTTTGCTAGTTAGCGAGTCTGTAGTGACCCCATCGGTTGTATGGGGGTAGTGTTCGTGTTGTGATTGGTTATCAATTGTGGAGTATGGTTTGTGAGTGAATGCTGGCAGCGTTTGTGTTCTAGAATAACGAGAATAACGTTGGTCAAATTGTCCTTCGTGATTGGGTTGGTATGATTAAGGTTGACCTTGTCGATTTTGAGTTGAGGGGATGAGCAGGCTTGTTGTGTGGCCATAGAGGGTGGTGATACCCTTAGGCACAGTGTTGATGCGGTTTAATTTGAGGAGATCCAGTGAGATTCCAAAATTTGGGGATTTATGTAGAGAACTCCGTGTTTGGGGTTAGTAATTTGAGTGGCACATCAGTGTGTGGATTACTGAGTGTGGGGTTTGTTGAGTTGATTAATCAGCTTATTGGTATTGTGTTTTGGGTTGACATTGATCACCTTGAGGATAGTCTTGATTGTTGTAGACCTTGCGAGTGGCTTAGGTATAACTGAAATTAAGTCATTTATGTTGACTGTTGAATTAATACAGAACATTACTTGTATTGATTATGTGTTGTATATGGCAATCGTGTGTTTCATTGCATATGCATGTTGTTTGGAGAAGATAGGGGATGAACTCCATTAGCATTACTTTTATGTGTGCTTATATTTGTTGGGAGGAGATAGGGGATGAACTCCATTAGCATCACTTATGTGTGTGTGCTTATTGATAATAGAAATATTTCTATTTGTTGTTGATATGATACATCACTACAATGTGTGTCTATTGAAAGAATGATATAGCTAATATGCTTATCTGTGGTGAAGGAGGCGGGAGGAAATTGCAAAACCATGAATTTCTTATGCCTTGTGTTTTGATAGCACTGTTGTTATTTCTATTAACTATCATTATAGAAATGTTATGTTTGTGTTGGTTTTGGCATCACCGTATGAGTGATGGATGTTGCTAGTGCTATTTTGGAAAGAAATGGAAAACAAAATTTTTTCATAGTGTTTGGGCCACCTAAGGGCATTGTTGAGAGATTGATTTAATTCAAAGGTTTTGAGGAATTTCAAATGAATGATTTTTGGCAAATGAACGGTGGATGATTATGTGTTTTGGATAACATCGTATTGGTGAAAAATGTTTACAAAACTTTTGAGTTTCGCATGGAAAATGCAAGGTTTATTTCGTAATGTCAACATTGAAAATTTGACTATCTTTGAGAAATGTCTCTTGAGCAAGAAAATGTTTTCGTAATAATTACTCAAAAGATTTGCTTTGGTTGCGTTGTTGAGAATTATGTGGTTGAGTAGTGACTTAGCTTGAATCGCTAGTCAGTTGTTAGTAATTGTTTCAGGGAAGGTTTGAATTTTGTTGAGACGGTCACGTCTAGAGTGTCGTCGTTTGGAACGCGTTCCCTTGGTTAGTCTCTTCCTTGGTAAGAGTGGATTAAAGGTTTGTAGTGAGAGTAGTTTCTTTCCTAGTACTCGGGTGTTGGTGTTGTGTGATCGGTTGGCCTTGTGTTTTGGCGCATCCTCAATTTCGAGGACGAAATTTTTTTTTAGGAGGGGAGGGTGTGATGACCCAGAATTTCTCCTTCCGCTCGAGTGGGTCTCCAGGATGAGTTGTATTTCTGAGGCATGTGGACTCATTTTTGACATCCTATTAGTGTATTTGGAGCGTCTTTATTTTAATTTGGGATTCTAGTTGAGGTGGTAATATGTTGGTAAAGTATGATTGAACCAAAGAATTTAATTCGGATAGTTATTTTACGAATAGCTTCCACTCTTTTTCCCTTTTCTTTTTCCACACTTTGAATTTGGATGTGAGGTTAGAACCATTGGAAAGCTTATTTCCGGGGCTTCAATTTGGACACAAGAATGACCTAAAACGGAGTCCGGATGGGAGAGTTACACCTATTTGAAGTTTTGGAATCTGTGCTGGAACAGGTCCGCTCGAGCGAGCATATGGACGCTCGAGCGAGGTTTTCGGGACAGCAGCTTTAAAATCGAGATTTTTGATCATTTATTGATATTTTCTTTTCCCCTCTCCTTTCCCCTTCTCCTAAGTCCGAAACCCTAGCTCCAAACCCTTGAATTCCTTTACTTTGATCAACAACCCACCATGATTCTTGTATCAAGGATGAAGAACAAGAGGAGATGAACATTTTCAACCGATTGGAATTCGAGATTGCGTAGGATTCTTCTCTAGGTTTGGTTTCTTGCTTGGTTCTTGAGGTAGGGATTCTCCTTGCTTTTTTCAATACTTCATCTATAGATAGACATGTGGTAATTTTTGTATTGCATGAAAACTATATCATGTTGGATTTTTGTATAAATTCATGAGGTTGAACTTTGGGTTGGTTGTTGGTTTTAGATCCATGATTATTAGATGTGTTTTGGGGCTAATTGGGTGTTAATTAGCTAGTTGTTGTTGAAAGGAGAGGAAACCCTAATATTTATTGATTTAATAATTTAATAGAGGGGTTTGATCTTTGGGTAAATACTTGGGTATTCTGGATTAATGGAAGCCATTGTTGGTTATTTTAGATGATTGAGGCCTTTTGTTCAATATTGAGAAAGAGGGAGGAAAACCCTAATTTAATGGTTATGATTTAATTTATATAATTAAATTGGAATGACTTTGAAAAGAATGTGGTTGATAAAAATGAGTTTTGGCTCTATTGCCTTTGGATTTGATTTTGTGGAAACAAAAGGGATGAAGTTGGTTTTGAAAATAAAAGGAAGTGGGATTGGTTTTGTGGAATGGGAAAAGTACTTTGGAATGGGTATGAATGTTGGATTGTTGTATCTTATACTACTATGTTAGTATTAGTGATAAGTTGATAATCTCATGACAATTGAGTATGTTTATAGATGTACAATATACCTGCATCTAGAGGTTTTGTCCTTGGTCATCGGTGGAGGATGACACGGTTGCGTTGAACTGTTGTGTATACATTACACTATTGATTGATTGTGTATATGACGTTGTGTTTATATGCATTACTTGTGTATGGGAGGAGATAGGGGATGTACTCCACGGTTTAGGGGAAGATAGGGGATGTACCTCTAAACCGGTTAATGATTATGGGAAGATAGGGGATGGACCCAGGGTTGCTGCTTATATGCGCGCCTATTGCAGAGATACAGCTCATATGCTTATCTATAGAAGTGTGATACAGCTCATATGCTTGTCCACCGAAGTGTTTGTTTATTTGATATGATATATCGCCAAAATGTGTATCAGTTGGGAAGTATGGAAGTGAGTTTGATTGTGATTGTTACGATACCAACATGTGTATTCGTTATGTTATCATATATGTTTAACTTGATTTGTTATCCCTGTTGAATTTGGAAATATTGTTAATGAGAGATGGAACCCTTGTTGAGTTATTTGGCCAGGTTCTGAGCCATAATTGGAAGGTGAATTGTGCCATAGACTATGTGTCATAGGCAATGTAGACATTCGTGTCATGAAATTGTAATTGGATTATCTTGTGTTAATCATGTATTAGTTGCTACCCCTTTGTCTTTTAGAAGTGTAAAGAGAATCAAACATTTTAGAAATATGTTCTAGAAAGGCACATCTGTTGTATGTGTGGAAATTGGAGAATAGTAGTGGTCTTAGTGAATTTATTTCCTAAGTAGTTGCTTATGTATAAAAGATTGGGAACGGGGTTAATGAAAGGAAAAAAAGGAAAGATGAATCGCTTATAGCGTTGAATGAAATAGTTGTTTTTGAGAAAAGTTTATATATATTTATATATATATATTTTGTCTAAACTGTCACATTACTATTCTAGTATAAGAATGAGTGTGCATGATCATAGCTATCTGTACTGTTGTTATTGTTAAGGATCAAGTTGAGATCCCTACTGGACTATATGTTCATCCCACGTTGTTGAATCTTTTTCAGGTGTTTAGCAGGTTGAGCTGCAAGATTTGGATCTACTTATTTGTTGGCCACGGGGCCTCTTTCTTGTTGGCGGAACGCCATATGTGTAAAAGGGTTACACCCTTCAGTTGTTTATTTAAAAGTTGTAAGCCTAAGGGCAATTTATTAGTATGTCCATGAAACATTTACTTGTATACGAATGAGAGTACTGATATCCATTGCTATGGGTTGAATGTATGAGTTTATTTCCGCATATTATCTCTGAAATTGAATTAAGCTAATGAACTTGGTAATGACCTCGAGTAATAAAAAGTGGGGCGTGACATTCCACTTGCACAATTGTTGTATCATTTCGATTGGAAACTCCCTGATGGGAAGAAGTCTGAAGAATTAGACATGGAAGAGGACCTTGGTTTGATTGTGAGAAGAAAGAATGATCTGATCTTGATTCACATTCCTTATGATCAATCCTCTTTCTTCTGTTGAATAAGATCAGAAAGAATATATGCTAGATGCTAATTTTGTTTTGTACACACAACTCTACATGAGAGAATTCTGAAATAATGTCAATGTTTCAAATGAGTGATTGTTTTAACAAATCATATGTATGTGTATGTTCAATCAATTTATGCTTTTTTATGTAGTAGAGGTGTATGTGGAGCTTTAAGTAGATGAAAATCTCTAACTTACCAATAGCAAACTCAAAAAAAGCAAAAATTACATTTTATTAGCCCACATATCAGAACTAAACCAATGCGGTAGTTTTATCAAAATCTAAAGTGTTCAAGACTCATAAAAAAAAAATGAAATTCACAATAGAATTTGCCAACATACTTTAACCTTGGAGGCCAATCTCGATCCAAACTACCAGCGTTCCTCTCCTTCATCCCTCTTTCTTATTGGTAGTTATCTTCAAAACGAAAATAAATATGTACACCCATCTAACAGATATGTGAATATTACTCTATTTTTCATTTAATTCTTACACTAGGATCTCTGCAGGAAAAAGTCAAAATATTCAGCTTTATTAGGAGTTTTCTCACTATCTATATAGATTTGCTATTAAAGTGTTGGAGTGACTTATTTTTGTAGGATAAAATTACTAGTTGATTTGTCTGAAACAGTAATGCTATGTAGCTCGAATCTGCCCTTCCCCGAATCCCCCCGAAATCAAAACGACGTCGTTTCGTCGTTTTGATTTTTTTTTTTTTCTTTTCAAAAAAAGAAAATCAAAAAAGGAGAAGAAGAAGAAGAAGAAGAAGAAGAAGAGAGAGAGTGAGAGACCGAGACCAACATTAACCATTCATCTTCATCATCAACATCATCATTAGTTCCAGAAAAAAAAAAAAAAAAAAAAAATTAAACCATTCAATTCATCTTCATCATCAACATCTTCATCAACATCACCATAATCAACACTTTTAATTTTTTTCCCTTCATTTCAGATCCAGAAAAAACAAAAACAAAAACAAAATCGGGCTGGGCTGCGACGGCCTCAACCCTCGATCAGCGGAGGCGGCGGCGGCGGTCGGCGACGGCCTCAACCTTGTCTCTCTCTTCATTCTCTCTTCCCCTCTATTCTCTTTCTCTTTCTCTTTCTCTCCCTCTCACTCTTCCTCTTCCTCTTCCTCTTCCTCTTCCTCTTTGTGTTTCAGACATAAAGGAGGGAAGAAAAAAGAAAAGAAAAAAAAAAAAAAAAAAAAAAAAAGGAAACTTCCCAAAACGATGTCGTTTTGGGCAGTCGGGGGATTCAGGGAAGAAAAATTCGGGGGGAAAATCATTTTCCTTGTCTGAAAAATGCTAAAAATATTAACTTTTTTTATTGAGAAAGTTTAGGTGGGGTTTGAATTTATTTATTTTTAAATCTGCAATAGATTTTATATATTTATATATATATATATATATATATTTTATTTCTTTTGCTTTCTAAATCCATCTAAAATAAAATAAAAAAAATCTAAAAATTTAAAATAATATTAATAATTTTTTTATTAAAGTTAAAAAAATCTCAAAAAATACGATTTTCTTTAGTACTCATCAAACAAGGTGAGAGTTGATTTTAAAAAAATGATTTTTAAATTACTAAACAAGTACATTTATTTATAAATCTATTTTCATATACTTATATTCCATTTAGTTCAAATTATTTTTTTATGTTTCAATAAGTCCTATGGGTGATATTGTTACAAAATACTACTACTACTACTACTAATAATAATAAGGTGAAATACACATTAATATTTGTATTGATAATATGAATGTTCCATAATGTGAACTTTCACACTGTCAATGTGAATATTCACGCTGTCAAATTTATTTAATGTGAATATTCATATCATCACGTTGTTAAGGGTTCAAAAAATATTTATAAAGCTAAAATTGTTCATAAAATACTTTAAATATGAGAATTAAGATTTGGTTGATGAAATGTCCAAAATAATAGGACTGATTGGAATAGAAGAATATCTTATGAACTAATTAGGATATAAATACTTGAGAGACGATTTGCTAATAAATTTTTCCTTTTTTTAATCATCAATAAAATAATAAATTTTTGAAAAATTACCTATAAATCTCATATTGAGGAATGGTAATTCTTTTAATCCCAAGAATTTCTTACAGATCCCATTGATTTTGAAAAGATAGATTTAATATATTATTGGAAAATTGGGTTTACGATTGTTCCTTTATTTCTGTTATATTTCCTTATTCTTTTTTTTCTTTTTTTCTTTTTTTTTTTTTGTGCTAGAAAGGTAAGATACACAACCTATGAGAATCAAATTTAAGATAAATTTTTGTATGGGAATCTTTTTTTATTTGGAATGACTTAAAATGTGAGATTCTTCAAACATTTTAAAAGGAGTGCAAAATTAACTTAAAATATGGAATTCTTCAAACATTTAGGCAAATGTATAATTTCAAATTGTAACACTCCAATGTAATATTCAAATGTAACATTATAACACACAAAAAAGCTACTTAATATACTTTTCCAAATTGTAACATTCCAAAAAAAGATGTGGGATTCTTCAAATCATTCCAAAAAAATGTGGGATTCTTCAAACCATTCCAAAAGAATGACAAAAATTCCTTAGTAAGTTTTGGGCAAATGTATAATTTCAAACTTGAGTGTTATATTTGAAAAAAGTACACTAACGAGTTTTTTAGTGTTTTTGTAAGTGTTAGATTGAAGTGTTATGTTTGGGATTATATTGATTGAAGTGTTACGTTTAAGAAAAGTACACTAAGGAGTTTTTTGGAATGTTATGTTTGGAAAAAGTATACTAAGGAGTTTTTTAATATATTACATTGGAGTGTTACGTTCTTATTCATAATGTGGATTTGTTCCGAAAAGAGGAAAAATCCAAAACCTCTATAATGCGGATTGCCAAAATGTGTAATTTCACATTTAGATAAACTCATTTTTATCCCTAAACTCATTTTTATTCCTAAAAAATTAAACCCAAACGTGTAAGTGATTACCTTTTTATGTAATTTTCACTTTAATAAAATCTTTGGATTCATAAGAAAAAAAAGAAAAAAAAAAACTAAACAGTTCATAAGATCATATTTTTAAGATTTATTCAGTGTGTTTAGTTTCAATTTTTTGGATTCAATTTTTTGAAAATTGAGTTTTTTGTTTTTTATTTTTTTTATTTTTAGTGAATATTTTTAACATTTTAAGCAATTTTTTTACTTTCTTAGATGCACATTACTTAAATGTATCTAAAAAGTGAAATATTTGTAAAAAAAAAAAAAATTAAAAAATAATAAATATACAAGAATATGAAAACTGTACTGAATTCTCACATTTTTTTGTATTTTTATTTAGTGAATTTTCTAAAGATTTTTTTCAAAAATATTATACTTTTTAAGTGTATTTATATTAGGTATATCTAAAAACTAAAAACAATTGCTTAGAATATTAAAAAAAATTAGTAAAAATAAAATAAAATAAAATAAAATAAGAAATTTTAATTTTTTTTAAAAATGAATCCTAAAAATTCAAACCAAACAAGCGTATTAGTACTTTACCCTAAATTTTTTTAGTTGAAACCAAAGAGATGTTAAAATATCTATATAATTTGTTTAATAATTTGATTTAACAATGAAAAAAAGGGTAAATTACATTTTGCTCCCCTGAAGTTTCACCCATTTTTCACTTTGGCCCTCCATGTTTGTAATCCTTCCTACTTTGGCCCTTCATATTTGCAATCCTTCCCACTTTAGCCGTTTAAGTTTGATTTTTTTCCACTTTGGCCTTTTATATTTGTAAACCTTTCTACTTTGACCCTTCATGTTTGCAATCCTTTCTACTTTGGCCTTTCATGTTTGCAATCCTTTCTACTTTGGCCCTTCATGTTTACAATCCTTCCCACTTTATTCCTAGACTAACTTTCATCCAAA